>JBCFYV010000001.1:23211780-23871466 GCA_039000515.1 Timema cristinae
ATCGGTAGTCAATGTCTACTGCGAGCGTGGGACGTCTTCAAACATTCATCACCGATGTGGGTTAAGTGTATTTTAAATGCAAGAGTAACTGAAGCTGCGTAGAGATAGAGTGTAAAACAATCTAACAAAGACACCTCAGGAGAACCGGGTATGGGTTAAGCTACAGATCACCTCTTAGCCGGCAAACAAGTCCATAGGAAACTGATGCTTTCGTCCACGTGACAACAGTTTCAGGTGAATTTGGGGTATGGTCTTTTCATAGCGTCAGATACCGTTAGCTTGTCTGTCGGTAGCACTTTTACAGATATCTCTGGTTCGATTTCCGGTGTAGCCAAAACGTTAATGATGATATTTTAATGGCCAAGGAATTGGGTGTTGTGTTGGTCCTATTATTAGGTTAGTCATGCACTGATATAATAATTTGGTTCAGAAACTGCCCGCTAAAACATCTTTAATAAATAAAAATATGATGCTAACTTTTCTTATGGTAGGTTTCTGGCATTTTCGATAATTAAAAGTGAATAGGTTATGGAATTATGTTTGCAATTTTTATATAAAAATTATAAATATATATAAGGGAAAGCTACCGTAAAAGTAGCACAGTATGACCTAATTGAATTAATATAAAACTAAAGTCATAATATTAATTGCTCAAGATAGGAAATAATATTACTTTATTCAATTTAACAGTTTTCAAAATAAATGATACGACACAATTAAATTGGTACTTTTTTAATTTTTGTATTCTAGTTTGAACAAAATGTTCAAAAATCTGTAATTAGTAAACTACCCCTTTGTAAAATTTCCTCAATATCATTTTAGTAACTATCACATGAAACATTATTCGGATATAAATTTTAAACAAAACGGCTGTAATGTTTTTTTTAAAGAAATCCCTCATAAATAAATAATATTCAATGATATTTATTTAAATAAAGATACAAACATCAATTTGTATTATTATGTAAACCACTCCAAGGATACAATTTTAAACAAATATACTTGACTAATTTTTTTTATAATTTCAAATTTTCAAATATTAAGATACCCATAATGAATTCTTATCGCTTAAACGGAATACTACAGTGCTATTTTTTTTAACAGTCAAACACTCCCCAGATACCACTTTAAACAAAAACGTAAGGGGATTTTTGAGAAATTTAGAATTTTCGAAAAATCACTAATCAATAAACTATCTTTAATTTAAGTGCCAGGGACAAATTAAATTAAAACGTATTGAGACATAGCCATATACCTAGATATAAAGTTTGACCAAAATACATCAACCACTTTAGGTTGTAGCTCCAGGTACCTTTCGTTTACCCGGAAATATATCAAGCTTACCTTCCATTATACTTTTATGGTACAGCTTATAATATAGGGCCATAGTGTAATATTCCAATGTAGGTCTGCAACCTTTCTGGGTAAGTGGAGTATATAGACATACAAACAACTAGACAAGCAGAATGATTACAGACATCGGGACAGACATATTTGTAAAACTAGTTTTATATTTCGGTTCAAGGCAAATTAAAGTTTCCTCACAATCTTAAGGATGCTTTATAGTAGAGCTTTAAAAAGCCTTGTAGATGTTTATTATTATTATTATTATTATATTATTATATTATTATTATTATTATAATTATTATCATAATCATCATTATTATTATTATTTTGGCACGCGTCTTACTACCAGTTCGGGTTATACGCACTTTCGCTAATGTGTAATGGTAGGGTGATTGTGAGATGGAGGACCTACAGTTTAACGTGGAATCCGAACCACGGTGGAGGTCTGGAATTCCCCACATTCACAAGTTGTGATTATACACGTCTTGTCAGAGGTGAAGGAAGGGTTTGGAATTCAGATAAATCTGTGCTGGGGCCAAGGATTGAACCCTGGGCCCCAGCACAGGAGTCCAACACCTTACCCCTAGACCACCAGGTCACCTGTAGACGTTTAGAAATGCCGCATTATTTATTAATGATATTTTTTTAGTAGTTTTCAATAAAAGGTAGGCAAAAATTATCAACGGGTTCCTGAACCAGTTGAAAAGCTTAAATTTTTCGTTTAAATGTTTTTTTGATTCAAAGAAATTTTAAGCTAGAATTTGTACTTCTAGGTATAAAACAAAAGGTTATACACTATATCCAGCCTTCCTCTATAAAATCAAGTCATTTTGGGTAGGGTATCAAGAGAACATTTCAAGATAATATAAGATTGTTTTATAGCGATTTGTGTAACTTATCGCACTTTATTTTTAAATTTAAACTTAAAAAACTTTTTATTCATATTAAAATATCAAACAACTTCATAAATAATCTTGGATTTCTAAATGTCTGCAACGCATTTTAATGCTCTCCCATGTAACACCCCTAGGGTAGGTTTTTTTGGGGGTATGATTAATCTACTTTTTTTTAATGAAATAACCTCAATAATCCAAGCCTCCAGACACCCGTGATAAATTCATTCTCAGAAGGATTTATAGTTGCGTTTAAGGACACGAACAAGTCAAGAAGTGGTTCCGTCGCGGCGTCTCACTTGACGTGAATAAACTGCCCCAGGGCGCGGCCCGGGTAGTAATTACCGCCGACTACCCCCTTACCCCTTTCCCAAACCACGAAGTAACCCTCTCCCCACCCTCCTCCCCACCCCCTACTGCCACTGTAAATCAAGAGAACATGGGTCCTCTTAAGGGAGACAAGAGGGAGTATTTAAAACATCAGGGAGCAATAACAGCGATAAATTAAAAAAAGGAAATAAATCAGTTCCCCACATTACTTAAAAAATATATATATTCTATACTTGTTTCACCTTTTAAAGTTGTCACTACCAACTTCGGTGGCCGCGGGTTCTAAGGCATTCCTTTCACCATGGAATATACCAAATGAGAGGATCAGGGTTCAAATCCTGGTCGGGTATACTGGGTGAGCTTTAATAAATTGTTTTCTGCTCTTCCTCCACGCAAATTAGGGTACATTTCTTCTAAATGTAACCTTCCTCCTTCCAAACACATTTTTGTAATTAGTATATAAGGTTATAACCCGGGGTGGATAGTAAGACGTGATGCTTAAAAAAAAGGAGTTGTCACTTTTATTTGTATCCCTTTTGGCTGTTAGAAAATATTGGCTCTGGGGGTTCTCAACCCTTCACATCTCGAAAAATTGAATACTTGTGAACCAAGTGAACATCCTAATGTTTCTTTTTTTTGCTATTTTGTAAATAACTGAGATTCATACGAAACTCTTAAAATACAATTTTTCCCACTAAAATAGTATAGCTCGATTGACTACAATTTTACAATAAAACGGTAAAAATACAATAAAAAGTAATATATTTTAAATGATTGATCTTACGTAAAATGTCAAAAGGATTTTATGAAATGTAGAGGGATAACTCAAAATACCACAGTAATTCTTAAATATTTTAATTTCTAAGTGGAGGCGGGTAAATGAGGGATTTTCAAATTTCCAAAACTTACATCATTGAAATTTGTCAGAAAGATAGGCCTATAAAATACAGCCCAAGCAATCTTTAAAAAAGTAAATTCAAGAATTAATTATCGTAAAATGAGGGCAAGGGGTTTACCCGAAATATTTACATACATGTAAAAGGACAACCATTAAATATAACCATAAGAGTTTGAACATTAATGATTTACGAAACCCTTAAAAAAAAAAGCTGTGGTATAAAATTAAATTTGGGAATTACCTCCATGGTCTAATCTGTCTCTTTAATAGCCAATTATTTCATTTATGCTCTTTGTACCTCGGGATAGAGCCAACACTATTTTAGTGATGGGAACATTGCTTGGTTCTGGGTTTTTCATAACGTCATCCCAGAGGGATTTTAGGAATTAGACATCTAAACATAAAATTAACAGTAGTTTACTGAAGAGCAAAAAGATAAAAAAAAATCTATTCTCTCAAAATTCACTATAACGATTTTGATCAAATTTTATATATAGATACTGTTTATCAATTATAAACAAGATGGCAAATCTCTTTTTTTTTTTTTATGAAAATGACTTTGACGGTACTTTACAGGGGGAAATTTTCTAATTTTGTTTTATTTTTTTGCAACAATTTAAGATACAAAATAACGTATCATGGTATAATTTTAGTACTATTAAAGATAAAAAAAAAATATTTCAAATAATTTTTTTATAAAACCAATGATTTCTTAGCTATAAGCAAATATATATATTCTTTTTAATCCAGGTCTTTGAAAATGAATTTAACTCTAATGCCCTTTGGTGGAAAAAGATACCTCTTTACTCAATTTTTCTGTAACATTGTTTCTAGTTCTCAGTGTCATAGAGTAAGTAGCAAGATCACTTAAGTTGGCCCCCCCCCACCTTTTCAAAATTAAAATTTAAATATGCAACCATTTTGCACCCAAGTCCTGGATGCAAAATGGTGAAATATTTTAATTTTATTTCTGAGGGTGTGGGGGACCAACTTAGTGATCTTTGGTATAGTTTTTCTACAACAATGTAATATACCTTTATGATAAATATCTATTTTAAGATAAAATTGAGAGAAAGGCATGAGGTGAGATGCACCATTTATTTTACTAGGCGTTCAAATATTGTGTATAGAGAAGTTATAACTTAATCTTAAAAATAAATTTAAGCTTTTTTTACACATCTTCAGATTAAATCTCTATTTTGACATTGTCTTAGAGTCAGCCTACATTTTGCGTTTTGTAACACATTTTAAATAAATAAATAATATTTAAACATAATTTAAGATTTGTTTACTTTTCATTGTAGTTAATTTTATGTAATAAAATAGAACAAAGTTACTTTATAAATTATTGTTGTCAAGAAGAACAAGTACACCAGATACTTAGTATATTTTTTTTTATATGATTTTAGTGCCTTTCCATCCTTTCATTTGACTTACATTTTATCTTATATAATTAATTAAAACGTCTACAAAAAAAATAGGTGAATAATCCTATTTTGAATATTTTGATGGAAAGTAAATGTTTTGTCTTTGATGTGTTTACATTTTAACTAAAAAATAAAAATATATAACAACGTTCTGAGCTTTATCAAAGTTTGAAATCCATTGTGAAAGCACGTAACGAATTGTTGTTATAAGCCTGTCTTAGTGTTGTGTAACGTAGCGTATAGAATCATTTTATACGTGAAAGTTGATGGCTGGGTATAACAACGAGGATAAAAAAAAACAACAGCTGTTGCTTCAACTATTTGCGTTTTACGCGCGTAAAACATTATCTTCGACACACGATCAAACATTTACTGTTGGGTTTGCTTGCGTTATTATTCGTACGGGCAAACATACTATTAGTACAGTCTATTAAACGACTTTTTTTCTGTTATTTTATTACCACCCGCCTCGGTGGCGTAGTTGGCTAACGCGCTTATCGTGTTGAGCTCGACTGCTGAGGACGGGGAGATCGAGGTTAGAATCTCGGTCGGGTTAACTGGTGGTGGTTTTTCCTAAATGGTTTTCCACTCTCCCTCCACGCAAATGCGGGTTCACTTCCTCTAATTAAACCTTCCCAATTCCTAATCCATTAGCGTAATTAGTACTTAAAAGCGTATAATCCGAACGGGTAGTAAGACGCAGTGCTAAATATTATTATTATTTTATTACCTAGTATTACTACCCATTCGACTTGTACACATATGTACTAATCAGGCTAGTGAGCTAGGTATAAGAAAGGTTTAATTAATAGGAAACGTACTCACATTTGCGTGTAAAGAGAGTAACAAACATTTAAGGAAAAAACACCAAGAACCAACCAGGATTTGAACCCTAATCAACCTGTCCTCAGCAGACAGTTTAAACACGAGAATGAGTAAAGGGGTATTAGTGTAGTTAAAATACATTAAAACAAAACGAGTAGTAAGACGTGGTTGATTTTAAAATAAATACTTTAGTTATAAAAATAATAATTCCAGCATCAGAAGCTCTAAATTAATTAGCTAGTAGGTTATGGATTAAATTATAATACAGTAATAGAAAACTGGTTAATTATCTCGATACATACTACTCTATTGTGAGCATATAATGCGGATTGATTTAATCCTGTTCTAGCCTATTGAGTTTGAATGTTTTGACAAAGTGTGTTGACTAATTAGTGCTCAACCTTATCGTCACTAATTGTTATTAGTCTCTTCAGAACTGTGCACGCCAAGTCAAAGGAGGTTAGAAGCTCATAAGGTTTGACATTTTTGAAACGTGATTTCAAACAAAGCTTCTCACAAGATTTCTAACTCAATGTAGGTGGAGGTTAAAGAAGCTAACTAGCTCCTGTTGTGAGTTTACATCGTTCACTTGTTCAAACAAAACACTATCATAATTTTTTATTTGTAAAATTATGGGTACATAATCAGAATGTGAGTATTAGTGGGCGTGGCGTGGAGTGTTACCAGGATAAGCAGATATTGTTTTTGCCATGTTTTTTAAGCACCGCGTCTTACTACCCATCCGGATTATACGCCTATTTACTAATTACACTAATATGTAAGGAAGTGTTAATTTAGAGGAAATGTACCCGAATTTGCGTGAAAGGAGGTGGAAAACCATTTAGGAAAAACACCCTCATTGTACACGACCGGGATCGAACCCTTATCTCCCGTTTTCGGCAGTCTAGTCCAACATGAGATTGGCGCGTTAGACCACGCAGCCTCCAAAGCGGGTCAGAGCTTGTTTAAGTTAAAACTGTATCTGTTGTGTGTTATCTACCCCTCTGACCCCATTTGACCACTCATACATATTCTCGGCTATACACACCTTCCATGGGAATGTATAGCTCATCTACATTGGGAGTATCGTTAGGCGACGGCTAGTAGAAAGTTAATTATGGCTGAGATTGGCTGGAAACCCAATTAGAACAGTTTGATAACACTTTTTTATTGAAAATATATCATCATTCATCATCATTAGTTGTTCTGTCTTGCGACAGGTTCATTCCCTTTTACAGTGAACTTAGACCACCAAATACACCCTGCTATCAGCCTTTTGCTTCAGCTTCAAGAATTTTCTTCTTTCCTTCAAGTCATCCATTATTTTAACCCTCTTACTTCCTAAGATCCTCTTTTTCTCAACCTTTCCTTCTATGACGTCGTGCAGAAAACATTTCATCCCAAGGATTGTCCAATTCAGTTTTCTTTGTGCCAAAGAATCACATCCAAAATGATATTCTTCTCACCCACTCAATTAGGACTTCATTTGTCACCCTACCTGTTCACCTGATCTTCCGAATAGGTTAAAACTAGTCATTTTTCAGTTAATGCTTGCAATAAAAAACCTTCTGCTAGCTGTCACCTACGATCCCACGGTAGATGA
The DNA here is from genome assembly GCA_039000515.1 of Timema cristinae. Lineage (NCBI taxonomy): Eukaryota > Metazoa > Arthropoda > Insecta > Phasmatodea > Timematidae > Timema > Timema cristinae. The sequence goes on from JBCFYV010000001.1 coordinate 23,219,104, forward strand.
TCTATATTATTTTTTAGATACCTTGCCAACGAGTGTTCTGCTGACAGAGGAGAACAATTTACAGATAAACTTTCAACTAAATCTGCCTACCTTGGCAACACTACATTATTATTAGCGCCACGTCTTACTACCCGTTCGGTTTGTACGCACTTACGCTAATTTGTAATGGTAGGGTGATTGTGAGGTGAAATTTAGGACCTACAGTTTAACGTGGAATCCGAACCACGGTGGAGGCCTGGCATTCCCCACATTCACAAGATATGATTAATACACGTCTTGTCAGAGGCGAAGGAAGGGTTTGGTAATCAGATAAATCTGTGCCGGGATCTAGGATTGAACCCTGGACCCCCAGCACAGAAGTCTGACACCTTACCCCTAGACCACCAGGTCACCGGCAACACTATAGACAACGCAATTAGTGTATATTATTTCACATATAATCTCTCAAATCAAAACCTTTTCCATATTGTAGTCAAAGGAGATCTTATTTGAGTAAGACACATCATAGTTTATAAAATATTAAATCTTTACCATAATACCAGGAATATAGCTTTGTAACTGGCTAGTTTTCTATAAGCTTATTTTTTGTATGACCAAAGCTTACCCTTTAAAATAACACTCACGCAATTACTGATTTCCGTGTATTAACTAGGTTCACAAGTCTAAAGCTCAAATAAATCGTAACCAATCACAGGGCAGGTATGTTTTAAACCGACACATCTAATTAGCTCTAAAGTAGAAACACTTGAATACAAAAGTCCCTATGTTTTTTTATTTGAGGTATTTAACGTGCATTTTCTAAGCCGACTGATTATATTAACACACGTTAATTTCTATGAGTGAGAACGAAAGCGTCTACCAATTTTACCGGGAAAGGTATTTTGACATCTTCCAGGATACTTTTAATACCACAATACCACAGTCCGCATGAGACCTACGGCTTCACTTTACCTCCGAAGGAAGTTGTGCTACGGATTTTTATCTCTCAGGAAAAATTTTGGACCACGACTGGGGTTTGAACCCACGGAAATTGGGTCCTGAGGCGAGGCCCAAGACCACCGAGGTTAACAACTAACAAACTATAACAAACACAACATCCAGCCATAACCAACCCCCCCTCAACCATTAAGTCATTAGTGTGATGCAGGAAACATACATTTCTCCAATGATAATCGGGACCCTTGACTTAGTTGTCAAACACGCTACCGAGTGAAATATGGAGTAGGACCCCACAACCCTCTCCCATGCTATTGTCCAATTGGAAGCTAGCTAAAATACTCGATTTAATAGGCCCCAAAATTTATATTGTTCATATATATCATTATATTAATATCATTATTAGTACTGTAATATACAAAATATTAAACATTATACTATCATGCTAAAGTTTTATTTATTATTATTAGAAAGTAAAATAATTTAAAGCCTGTAGAGAAAAAAATATCTACTTTCTATTAAATTAAAACTAGGAAAACAATATATTTGGGTCAATTATTTTTATTATTCTCTCGGTACAGATATCTATGATTATAGATCAATTCCTTTCGAGGAGAGTTTGGTATCGATACCATTGTGGGATCACACACAAGTTCTACAGCAAGTTTTTCCATAATGGACGTCCATTAAAATAATACCTCAGTACTGATACAATGGAAGCTGTAACACATTAAAACACCTCGACAGGCTGTCAAGTAGGGGTTGAAGTACGTTAAATAACACTACTCCCTACCCCCAACATCCCAAAACCCCATATTGTTTTGTGTTTTTACTTTTAAAAAAACTAACGAATCGATTAATAGGTTTTCCGTCAGTGAATAATAAAGTATATTCCCATCGAAAATTGAAATTTGATCAGTATTTCAGATAGGGAAGTCGGTGATTTTTGAATACACTGTTGTGAACTAATCTGTTTGATTCTAATCGTGAGTGAACTCAAAATACCACGCAGATTGGAATTATAAATAATTTATAACTAATTTAATTATATGGTAGCCATATTTATCAACCACCCTCAGATGTATAGGACAATTAAAAATTCGCCTTTAATACAACTTTCGGTAAAAAAAAGATAAAAATTAAATCCTTTCAGAAATTAAATATAATACCCTATATAATTACTGCCATAAACAAAACTCTGATACTTTTATCATGATATAAAATGTAAAATATAGTAAGTCTGCGGTATTTTTAACCTTTCTTAATTGTTGAATCTACATACCTCACGGGGTAGGCAAGAAACTGTGCATACAGCTCAAAAAACAACTCTGTACTTAATAAATCCTCACTAACTTTCTACACATTTCCTATCCTTGCATACTCCCTTCACTTCAACAACATCTATACACTGAGCCATACACGCTCTTTTATTCTTAAAACTCTTGATGTTTCTCTTTTTTCACACATTCGTCTATAACATTTAGACATGTCTTACATGTTCTACCCCTTCCGTTTGATCTACACACTCTACCTTCATATATTTGCTTTTTCACTCGATCGACACTCATCCTATTGGATTCCCCTTTCAAACTGCAATCTTTCAGGACCCATTCATTACCGATTTTACACACGTTTTTTTCCGCACACATTTCTTAGATATCTCATTCTAACCGCCTTCACCTTGCTCTTGTGTTGCTCCTGACAAACTCATGCTTCAAACCCATCAAACAATGTTGGCATCAACACACTTTATTAAGAAAATCTACTCAAAGATCGTTCCATACTCTTTCACTTTATATCAGTCTCGTGGAGTGTTGGAAGAGAGGTGACCTGGTGGTCTAGGGGTAAGGTGTCAGACTTCTGTGTGGGGGCCGGGTTCAATCCTCGGTCCCGGCACAGATTTATCCGATTGCCAAACCCTTCCTTCACCTCTGACAATACATCTTGTGAATGTGAAGAATGCTAGGCCTCCACCGTGGTTCGGATTCCACGTTAAACTGTAGGTCCTCCATTTCATCTCACAATCACCTTACCATTACACATTAGCGTGAGTGCGTATAACATGAATGGGTAGTAAAACGCGGTGATGATGATGATGATAATAATAATAATAATAATATAATAATAATGTTGCCAGAATAGGCAGTTAGTTTAAACTGTACCTGTGGTGTGTTTTCATACCTCAGTAGAACACTCATTAGACCCTCTTCAGTGATCGCAAAGTCTAAGGCTTCTTTCACAAAGAGGGTGTATTACCTGCACCCACATGTAAGTGAGAGTGCAGACTCCTAGGACATTTTCTTTCACACGAGAGGACCACAATAATATTAAAACTTTATATTTGTCAGTAAGGCTCATGCCGCTATATAATGAACACTATTGTTGTTTGTGTCTATGTAGTTGAGTGATGGATAAAATAAAACTGCACTCACTGTATCTACTTCAAGCTAAGTCTACACGGACCCGCACCGCACAGAATGTTCTAGCAAGTGACTACACGAGTCGAATGTGACGGGAAAATTGACACTGCAATCCTGCCATCGAAAGTCATGTTATAGAACCATAGAAGAACAATGTTCAAAGTGTTTGCGCTCAAGCTTTACTTGAACCCGAATAATTTCTCTATTTATTTAAGTGGTTAAATCAATTATCATGCATAAAAAATCAAATTTAACACACAAAAAAACCAATAACTCCTGCCGCTCCCCCCCACCCCCCAAAAACTCCACCATATAGGTTTGGCTTTTTTTTTAAATATACCTGGTGTAAATGTATCACGTTCCCACGTGCACTGATTGGTGGTTAGCATTAAAATAAAGTTCGTAAGGTGCCGAACATTTCTGAATGCGTTTGAGTTGTCATGAGTACTCGAGGTTTGGTGGCTACACGGCCGTGGCGCACCGGTGAGGCTTAGTGTAGCCAACTGCATTTTAAAACGGATAACATTCATCCTGAATTTATTGGGGCAATGAGGTGTATGTCGGATTCGTATAGCCTATTCTTTACTCATGGCCTTATATTATTAGTACCAAATTCCATGACAAGACTCCCAAGTAATGATGCACAGCCGATTGACATGGGATTGTTCTATTGAATGTTTTGCTCAAAATTATTCGAATAATTTTATTTTATTACTCGATTGTTTTTAAAGATAATCGATCAAGTAATTACTCGAGTCTTAGAATTGCTCGATTGTGCCCATCTCTAACAAAGACTGAGAAATTATAGACGGAAACAGTCCTCACCCGAGTCTTGTGAAGACCTGCTCTGTGTTGGATGAACAAAACAAGCAAGTGTGGGTGCGGGCTCACAACATAGTTTTTCCATGAACAGGCGCTTTCCGGTCCAGCACCGTTCATTCTTGCCACCGCTCCGTGTGAAAGGAGCCTAAGGCACTACTCTCGCAATAAGCTAGACTGCAGATGACGGGATGTTTTGATTCAAATCAGGTTGGATGTACTAAGGGTGTTTTTTTTTTTTCATAAATGGTTCCCATTCTCTCCCCACCAAATGCGGGTATACTTAATCTAAATTCAACCTTATTCATCCATAGCCAAGTAGCATATCAGAGCATATACGCACAAACTAAACGGGTAGTAAGACGAGGTGATAAATAAAAAAAGAAGAGAAAAACGCTTATTGATTAGGATTCAACGAGCAGACATTCCCATGTGAGGTGTAGAGCAGTCTGTATAGATGATCGGTCAATGGGAACAAAGTGATGAGAACACATCACAGGTACAGACAGTTTTTATTATAAATATACATATATTTTTCATTTTGACAGTTAATAGACATTTACATGATTTGTTAAAATTAACAGAACGTGTTTGCACGGCGGATGAATAATTAATTAATATATCTTAAAAACCTTATGATACTATGGTTATCAATGTTTGCCACAACAAAATTGCTTTTAAAAAAAAATTAAAAGGCTTTTGCTATGACTATTAGACTGTATCTTGTAATAATAAGTAATTTAATTACACAGGTTGCTAAACTATCTGAAACGTTAGTTTCACATTGACTAGGTTTCCAGTTTTTGTGAGGTGAAGGTTGTCAGAAAGCCAATAAGATAGAATGAGAGCTGTTGTAAACACATAATCTTTCACCGTGGTTTTCCCATACTCTCTCCAAACTGATTAGGGGGTCTCTAGAAATACTCTTATCCTCCTTTCCCCATAAGTTTAAACGCTTAACTACCTTGGAGTAACATGTAACAACACTATAAAATAAGACATTAATCTATACAACGTTCTCCCTCAAAATATATAAAATTTAAATAATTTTTAAAAACCTTGTATTTCACACTTCATGATTGATTCATTTTAATTATTGACTGGTGTATACAATTCAAGTACATATTATAGTCTCATATCAATAATTTCCTTTTAATTTTTATGATATTTTGCTTTATATATAATATTTTATTAGTTGTGCCATTTATGCTATTGTATGTGCCATTCGGGATTGTTTCACTTTAATTGTCTAGACTCTAAAGTGTCCCAATAAGTTAGTATTTTTTTCAAAATAATTATTTTTAGTTTTTTGGTCTAACTCATATTACACCTACTAATTTTCAACATTAATATATAGTTCACAATTTTTTTACTAAACATTCCATATTTTTAATTCCGATGTTTTTAAAGTCATTCAATATTTTGGACTCGTAAGAAGTTGTCAATATATTTAATATCAGTTAATTAATTTCTATTACAATAACATTTTAATACATTTTGTTAAATTCTTACTCTTTTATATTAATAACGTTCCTTATTTAAACATTTCTTTAGAATGTTTTCTAACATATTATACTTTAAAAATTGTCAACGTAGTTATTTGATCACTTTTTTTTGTACTCTATAGTGTATTTCACCTGATTTTATCTAGTTGAGGGCGAAAAAATAAATGACATTCGTTTCGCAATACGACACCCAGTACTGCCAGCCTTCTCCAATAATTTTTACTCCGCGTGGCTGCGGTCACACGCCGATAACGAGGTCACAGCGTTCCAATCGACGAGTTCAGAGATTGGATTGGGCCATGGAGGAGGGGTAAGGGGTGTTGGCTGTTCGACAGTGATTGGCCCAGAGGAAGAACCAGGATAGTTTCACGATATCTTTTATATTTTCTAACTATTGCGTCTCACTACTTGTTTGCTTATGTACTAATTACGTTTGTGTGTGTTAAGGATGAGGAAGGCTGAATTTTAGAGGAAATGTACACGCATTTGCGTGGTGGGTGCGTGTGAAATCATTTGGGAAAACAACTCTCAGTAAAACCGTTCGGGATTTGAACCTTGGTCTCCTCGTCATTGGTAGTCTAAAATATGGTGAGAGTGAAGCCTTAGATAAGTCATGCCCAACCCACAGCCTGCTAGCCGCATGCGTCGCAACCCCCCTTCTCCTCCCCCCTCCCCCTCCCTGAGATTGTTATGTGCGAGCTCACCACATTATAGTGAAATAACCCGCTTCAGTGGTCGCATGGTCTAAGGTGTCACTTTCGCAATAGATTAGACTGCCGATTACGAGGAGCTCGTGCTTCGAATCTCGGTTGGGTGTACTTAGGATAATTTTCCAAAATGGTTTTACACTCTTCCTCCACGCAAATGCAGGTATCCTTCCTTTAAATATAAACCTTCCTAATTCTTAAATCCACTAGCGTAATTAATACATAGGCGTTTAAACCGAACGGGTAGTAAGACGCGGTGCTAAAAATAAGTTAGCCAAGGCGTGTTTCCAACGTAAGCCGAGCTTGTTAAAACTGTACCTGCGATGTTGTGGCGTGGATTATCGCCAGGGTAAGCAGAGTCTTAACACTCTACCTGTGGATGCTATCATCGTTCATAAGAGTATTTTGGTCAGATATTAATGGAAATTCACTCCCAAGCAAGCTGTTTAGATAGAGCAGAGCCTGTGTATGACTGGTCGAATGGGGACTGATCGGGAGAGAAACATATCACAAGTATACAGTTAAGATCCTGAGCTTTGACACAAACTTGGGAGTGATTTGAAATGTGAACATTAACAAAGCGAAACAGTTTTGGTGACTTTTGAAGATATTTTAATTATTTAAGAATTCATGTGTTTTTTTAACGAGATGGTTGAAAAACTCGTGTATGGATGCAGATGTCAAGGTATAGCTTAAATAATTTATCGTTGGTAGTTTATGTGTTAGGAATGTGTTGGGGTATGTTGCCAGGGTAAGCAAACGTGTTTAAACTGTATCTGTGAATTGTTCTCATCAAACAGTAGAACACCAATCAATCAGATTTAAACGAACATACATTCCCATGTGAGATATGTAGAGCGGAGTCTATGTATGATTGGTCAAACGGGTAGCGAACGTATCACAGGTGTATAGTTTTAAGTCTGCTAACACTCCACGTCACGCCACTGATTAAAAATCAAAATCTGGACTGTAATTAAATTATAATCCCTACGAGAAAAAAGTGTTTAAAACATGGTAGATAACTAACTACCCAGGCTGCTTTCTACAATTTTGCTGTATTAAATCGGCTATTTGTTCATGGAAGAACAAACTTTATTTATAATGTAGAACATATCTAGCCCGTAACTGAAATCTTATCGTGCCCTATTTTTGATAGTAAAATATAGGCCTATTCATTAAATAAATATGTGTATAACGAAGCCAATATATGAAGGTAGAATGTGTGGAGCAAAATGAAGGGGTAGGCTATGTAGGACATGGCTGAATGTGGTAGACGAATGTGTGAAAAAGATTAACATTAAGAGTTGTTGAGAATAAAAGATCACATATGACTCGGTGTATGGATGTTGTTGAAGAGAAGGGAGTATGCAAGGATAGGGTGGCGTGTAGAAAGTTAGTGAGGATGGATTAAGAACGGAGTAGTTGTTTTTTGAGCTAAATGTACAGTTTATTGCCTACCCCGTAAGGGAACGGGGTGATTAGGTATGTATGTGTATATGTATAAATGTATTTATGTAGCCTATGCATGTATGTATGTATGTCTGTATACATATGTAGCCCATGCATGTATGTATGTATGTATCCATGCAATACTTACTAAACAAGAAAAAATAAGTAATAAAGATCAAACCAAATCTGTTGGTCAAATGGTTTAAGAAGTCGATCTCTAATTCTACTGGACTGCCGAAAACGGGTAGATTAGGGTTCGAATCCTGGCCAAGTGTACTAAGGTTGGTATTACCTACGTGTGTCCAATATCCCTCCGTGGATATGGGGATACCTTTCTATAAATTCAACCTTCCCCTTCTTTAAAACATTAGCGTAATACATTATGCGTACTACCCGAAAGGTTATTGAGACTCGGTGCTAAAAAAATGCCTTGGCAAACAATGTTTCATAAGTTATCAAATAAACTCCCCTCTTGTACTAAAACCATACATTGTTTTAATACATAATAATAATAATAATAATAATAATAATAATAATAGGATAAACTAATGTGTGGAAATTGTGTATTTTGTGTAGTACATTTATATTGACAAAAATACAACATACATGATCAAATTATCAAGGGGATTCCTACGCTAATAGCACGAAATGTACCGGACCCTATCATGAACGCCGTAAGTCCCAAGAGCAAACAACCCTATTGCTTATCGTGGTGACCTATAAACCTTCCAATAAGCATTACAAACAATAAAATGTTTATTGACCTCTCAAAACCCCTTTTGGGTTTATATACATAACGGCCACCGACCAATGCTAGTCGTATAAACAACCCCTCAACCCTCTCCATTAGAGTCATGAGAGGAGTAGGGGGGATATTGTATTGGGAAATTAAAGATGTCACTTTAGGACAGTCATGTAAAACTCTTCACCGGCATCTCTGTCCATGATTTTTTGAGGTCCACGTACCTTTCGATGAACCATAATACGATGCGCCCATTATTAAAAAAAGGCTAGTAAATACGTCATTTTAGAATAATAATGTTTGGGAATTTGGAATAATTTGGAGAATGCGGATATGTGAGGTTAATATAAAAAAATCTATGCTCTTTCTTCAACATGGATCAATTCCCAACTTTTTTAAAGGTTCTCACCAAATATGGGCAATATTCAGTAGCACATACCTCTGTAAACAGTTGTTTTCTCACATATAATATAACTTTTTAAAAAAACAAGATATCTCGACTTACGGGAAGTGCTGGATTTACACGAGGGGCTATAACCCAGGGTGGAAAAATCAAAGGGGTGGAAAATAAAAAACTATTGATATTGAAAACATTAACATTATTCATCTCTTTGTAATTATATAAAACAAAATTTAAATAAATGTAACTGAAATAAAAGCCAGCACCTGAAGAGTAGCTGAACGACGAAAAAAAAAATTAAAGTTTTTTCAATGACCATTACAGTCAGCCGTAAGCCGTAAGCCTCTTATCACTATAATTTATAATATAATACTTTTTCTGTGTGGTTTTTAGTCTATAGCTTACACAAATTTGGGGACTGACGGTGGGGGGAAGGGGGGAGTGACTGAGGGTATAAAGAGGTATCCGAGTTGGAGGGAGGCAAGATCTGTGTTGCCTCTAGACGGGAAAAATATAAATCTGCCACTTCTTACGGCTACATATTTTGTCAACTATTATGTAACATCACTTTGCTATAATATAAAACGCCCAATATTTACAACATTGTTAAAAAAATTAAGAACATTAATGCAACTAAAAGTTTATAAATCTTTTGGGAAAAATATAAGGTTACTCTAATTGTTTTAAATGGACCTACTCTTTTTGTAATGATGATATACTAAGTTGCAAATATTATTACTTAATGTAATGTTTAGAATGTAAGAAAAGTCCAGTGTCTTTGCAGTTTTTATAATAGGACAACATGTTTGGTCAAAATAAATCAATTATTTATTAGAAACAGAGAGTTTAATTTTCTCCGCGTGGTGATATCAACAGTCGTTTAATATCTTTCAAGAGTGTCCTGGAATTTAAATAACGACTTTTTCTATTCATTAAAAAAAACATCATCTAATGCCGCTCATTACAGATACACAAGAACTGTTGATATCACAATGTGAAGAAAATTAAACCTCTATGTTTCTACTAGAGAACATTTTTTTAATATAAAAACTGCAAAAACACTTCCCTTAACTCTGTTCCCTACATTCCCACTTTAAGATAAATAAAATACAGTTTTCTTTGCGACCCCTTCAATATTTTTAATGTTCCATGTAACCCTTATGATTAAACGAATTTGACACTCCTGCTTTAGAGAGCTATCGCGCTTGCTTTAGAGAGTTATCAGTCTTCTTGAATACCTCATCTCACGGCCCATTAGCTAGAAGAACAGATACAAGATTACACTCAAACCAGAAAACGTGTCTAAGAGCGGGTTTATGCGATCTTTAGTTGACAAATTAGAAATGAGGATAAGTCTAATAATCTTTCTTTGTCCGGTACCCTTTCTCCGTCAGTAGCGTGTCTGTATACTGAACTAAGAGTCCCAGATTCAATTTCCGGCATGGCTGAAAAATGTATAATTTGAGAAATGGGTGTTTCATCCTTACACGGTGATCAATTAACAGCTGGGTATAGCGTGTGTTCTAGATTTTAGTTAGTTTATAGGTCGCGTGCTGATATAGTCAATCGGTTTAGAAAGTGCACGTCAAATAACTAAAAACAAAAATAGTTAAGTGGTTAGTTAGCTTCCTTCATAATTGGTTTTCGCCAGCTATATTGTATTTAAATCTTTTGTCATTTACGAATAAAAAAGTTAAGTGGTTAGTTAGCTTCCTTCATAATTGGTTTTCGCCAGCTATATTGTATTTAAATCTTTTGTCATTTACGAATAAGGAAGTGTTGTTCTTTTCCAATACTATCAGGATTTGTTTACTAGATATTCCTGTTCTTCTACTGGCAGTGGCGGATATGTAACTGTCTTTTGAGGTTGGGACACTATGTAGCTGTGATGATGATTATGTTTATGTGGAGCCAGTAGAAGTCTTGAGAATAACTTTAGCGTAATTAATCAGACCATGACGACTATAAGAACAATTCCTCTTAGGGAAATATACCTATGGTACAACCGGGAATCGAATCCGGACACTCCAGATTTATAGCCAGGATTGCTGACCACTAGACCAAGAGGATGGCCAAGCTGTGTGTGAGAGAGAAATTGACAGAGATGGAAGCATATTTATTTATATTTAAGGTATTTAACTTGCAATTTCTAAAACTACTGATTATATAGGCACACGAGAATTTCTATAAGCGAGAGCGAAAGGCCCTACCAATTTTGATGTAAAGGTATTTTCACATACCATCCAGGGTTATCTGACATGCCACAATCGACATGGGACATCCGACTTACCCTTCGAAGGAAGTTGTGCTACGGATGCTTATCGCTCAAGAAAAATCCATAGACCTCAGATGGGTTTTGAACCCACTAACATCTGGTACTGAGGCAAGCACTTTACCCCAAGACCATCAAGATCGATTAGAGGCATAAAGACAAGAGAGAAAGAGAGACAAAGAAAGTGCCCAGCACGTGACATCCTCCATTTCCCAGGACTGTTCAGTGTATACGGGTAGACATGCTAGGTCGAGACTCGTCCCACATGTGTTTGTATTCCATAAATCATCAGCCGCTATTTTATTTCCCACTGTTTCATTTATGGCATCACCCACTTGTGCATCGCTCTCAGATGAACCAGCGGATAAATAGATATGCTCGTTTCACGACAAACGATGCCACCATCAAAATTTAATTACAATTTTTTTTATACATTGATGAAGATAAAAGATCCGTTTTCGTGATGCAGCTACAAATGGTTCTCAATATTTATTAAATATCGCTTAACGTAAGGTGCTTGTATACAATGCATTACCAAGGCACAAGGAACCTTATAATTTTCCGAATAAATACTTTAATTTTAATTTTTTAGAGTATTTAATCTAACATTAGAATCCACTACTGACTAATTTAAGGTAAATATAATTAACCTTTCAACCAACTCTGTGGCCTAGTGGTCAGAATCCCTGGCTACAGATCCAGAGGTCCCGGCTTCAATCACCGATGCTTACAGAAATTTTCTGTGAAAGCAGTGAGTCTGGAATGGGGGTCAACCCAGCCTCGTGAGAACAGATGAGAAGTTATTTGAAAAAAGTATCGGATCCAATCTAGAAAACTGAGATTAATGGCTGTTGTGCTTATCACATGACACCCTCTATCCACAAATGTTGGCCTTATCTTCGCTAACATGTGGAGGCTGCTCTGTTGGTATAGATTGCTTGCAGGCTGACTCATGATGATTGTTCACTCTTTCTCCACGCAAATTCGGGTACATTTAGCATAAATATAACCTTCTTAATCCATAAACCACTAGCGTAGTTAGTAATAACTAATAAGCTATGTTAAAAATTATAACTAAGAGACTGTACCACAGAGAGATAGATTGCCTGCCAAAAAATAGCTTTTTACGAATAATAGGGATAAAAAAAAGTACCCTTTTGTTTAAATTATTCAGAATTTTTTTTTTTTGCGACGTAACAAGATTTTATATTGAGAACGTTGGTAGGAAAAAAAAATGAAAAAATTTGGATGGATCAAAACAAATTAGCAATATTGTTGATATTTCGGACAGTCATACTATTTGATCAGCCGTTTCAAAATTACATTAGTTGAGCAAAAAAAAAAAAGAAAAAGAAAAAAAAAGCAATTTTTGCTTCGACAGATACCAGAGAACATAAAACTTCCCATCTGTGCACAACGCTCCATGGACAAGTTCAAAATTAAAAAAAAAAAAATGTTACATTTTAGCTTATACGGGAGGAAAAAAATATTATGAGTTAAAAGAGAGAGTTCCTTTTCAGTTTATACTAAATAAAAAATATGACGAGTTTTAGAAACAAAGTTAATTAATGAAAGGGCAACGCGTTATTGACAGATAGGCCTATATTTTTCAACTATTATTGTCTTTCATCTTACGTAGTCCAAAGGAAAAACTGTGTATTTATTATGAAAGTATTATTATTATTATTATTATTATTAGCACCGTGTCTTACTACCCGTTCGGGTTATACGCACTTACGCTAATGTGTAATGGTAGGGTGATTGTGAGATGAAATGAAGGACCTACAGTTTAACGTGGAATCCGAACCACGGTGGCGGCCTGGCATTCCACACATTCACAAGTTGTGATTAATACACGTCTTGTCAGAGGTGAAGGAAGGGTTTGGCAATCAGATAAATCTGTGCCGGGACCGAGGATTGAACCCGGCCGCCAGCACAGAAGTCCGACACCTTACCCCTAGACCACCAGGTCACCCGTGATGATGAAAGTAGTAACACTTCATACACCACCATCGGTGGTCACTTCAGAATAAATGTCAGGATCATCTAATCTAGTTTACCACTGAAGGGGAGGTCAAAGTTTGAATCTCATCTAGGTGTACCTTTTTTCATTAATAGTCTACCACTTTTTCCACATAAATGTGACTACATTTTATATAAATTCTACGTTCCTTTTCCCTAATTTAATAGTGTAACTACCCGCTTCGGTGGCCGCGTTATTTAACGTGCTAGTCTCGCATTAGACTAGACTGCCGATGACCGGGCTATAAAGATTAAAATCTTGGTCGGGTGTACTGAAGTTTTTTTTTACAAAATGGTTTTTCACTCTCCCTACACGAAAATATGGATACATTTCCTATAAAAATAGCCTTCATAATTTCTAAAACCATTAGCGTAGTTAGTACATGAGCGTATAATCCAAATGGGTGTTAAAAAATAAATAAAAAACATAGTAATTAAAATACGTATAGTCCTGACGTTTATTGAGACTTAGTGGGGGGGGGGGGGGGGACGCTGCATTTCTAATAAGGTGTGGAAATATCAATTTTTAAATGCGAAGTAAATCTTTAAACATGAAAAGTAGAACCGAAGTCAATTATTTGATTTTTGTTGATTTCACATAATACCAGTTCCAATAAAAATTAAAAATCCGTTTAGTGCATCTTGGTAAAGATAAAAGTTTAGAGTAGAAAACAAAGCACACTAATATGATTACATACCTTAATTTATTTATGCTTACATTATATTTATAGAACAAAAAATATTATCACCACGTCTTACTACCTGTTCAGGCTATAAGTATATATTATATTTAATCTAACGGGTTAGGGATGAGGAAGAAAGTATTTTGGAGATGATATACCCCCATTTTCCTGGAAGAAGCGTGGGAAATTATTTAGGGCAAACCACCCTCAGTACATCTGATCGGGACTCGAACCTTGATCTCCCCAGTCATCAGCAGGTTAGTCCAACAAGAATGAGGCACTAGACCGTTCAGTCACTGAAACAGGTAGGTACTTACGTTATAGGTGTAATTAAATCACTATTCAACGTTAAAATACTGTTTAGTAGCTGTTCATAAATGATTGTATGTTGAAATTGGTCATATTTATTTAAATATTTTAAATATGTTCATAATAGTGATGATGATGATGATGATGATGATGATAAGGGCACAAGGGAAAGGGGTAAAAAGTCACATTATACAGATTTTCTATAGACACTTTTTATGTCGCAAACTCCAAGAATCCCAGATTTTTTTAAATTAATTTAAATATGATAAAGACAGACATCTTTTAACAATAATATAAAGTGTATTATAAAAGGTATCATGATTGCCCAACAGATGGCAGTACTAGCTTTATTTTGAGTTAAAATTGGACTTTGGCCCTTTTTACACTGTGACCTTCATGATAATAATACATTTGATGTGTTCTCTCCTTCCTACAAAATTTTTGGAAGGATTATTATTATTAGCACCGCGTCTTACTACCCATTCGGGTTATGCGCACTTACGCTAACGTGTAATGGTAGGGTGATTGTGAGATGAAATGAAGGACCTACAGTTTAACGTGGAATCCGAACCACGGTGGAGGCCTGGCATTCCCCACATTCACAATATGTATTGTCAGAGGTGACGGAAGGGTTTGGTAATCAGATAAATATTTGCCGGGACCGAGGATTGAACCCCGGCCGACAGCATAGAAGTCAGACACCTTACCCCTAGACCACCAGGTCACCATGATAATAATAATACATTGATATGTTCTCTCCTTCCTACAAAATTTTTGCAAGGAGCGAAGAAGATTTGCTGTTTGATTTTGACATTTTGAAGCATCGTAAACCCCTTTATTTCTATAAATATTTGTAAATGCTATGCTTATTCACATTCTAACTTTCAAACTTTTTTTTAAAAGAACAATTATATATTATCCCGGTTAAACTATAGGAGTTATGGGCCAATTTAATTTCGCTTGTACTATATAAGTTAAGAGTGGTATTTGTTTCAAGGAGGAACAAATTAAAACACTCACGGATATGTTCGCGCGCAAAGGATGCTGGGAGTGAAACAAGAAATTGGGGTGCTCTCAAGTTTCGTTTAAATGAGAACATTTCCCAAGCTTAAAACATGGTTTCCTTAAGAAAGTAGTTGAAACTACCTCCCCACCCTACTTACTACCTTTCTTCCCGCGTTTATAATACCACCCTTTTTCTTCTTCTTCTTCTTTGTACGTGGTCAGAATAGAGAAAGAGAAATGGGAAGTGTTTTCACTTTTCCTTTTAATTCTTCTTTTGTAAATCAGTTCGAACGTAAAGTAATTTAGCAAAGTGTGCTCACATTACAATTTAAAACTTTTTATACCAAACTTGAGATTTAAATTATTGCTATAAGATGTAAAAAAAAAGTTTAGAGAACCATAAAAATACTATTAGAACGAAGTTTGGTAATTAGCGCCTTGATAATTTATACAACTAGTTCTAGGCCTACCTGCAACAAATTAAACATAAATTTATATCTATACTAATATTATAAAGAGGAAAGATTTGATTTTTTGTTTTTTGTTTGTAATCATAAACTCAAAAACTACTTGACCTATTTTAAAAATTATTTCACCAATATAAATCTATATTATCAGCGAATAACATAGGCTATATTTTATTTTGAAAATTAAATTTATTCCTCATAAAAATGTCGATACTATATTATATAGTCGTTGGAAAAAAAAGTTGTTGAAGGGAAAGTGGGGTTGGTGAAGAGGGCGGGGATAGGGGTGAGGAAAGAAGAATGAGATGAAAATAGGAGGGAAGATAAAAAGAGGGAGGGGGCTATACAGTGATGGTAGGACTGTATTTTTAAAAAAATAAGTAAAAAAGTTTTGTTTTTATATTGACACTAGATAGCTGTTGCCCGCGGCTTTTCTCGCGTGGAAGTTGATTATATACAAATACGTAAATATACATATGTAATTTAAAATATTACGTTACGTTGATGACCATAACTTGACCTCAGATCAAAAATAATGCAAGTCCGATACAAACTTTCACCCCCTTTTTCATCCCTTATTAAATAAAATTTCCAAAATTCCTGAAACACGTATTTATTTGTTTTTCGTCAATAACCGAAGTACAAAATTTTGTTTATGTAACTTTCAAAATGACGGACTTTCATACATATTATCATCCCCTATTTTGACCCCTTTGGGGTGGAATTTTCTAAAATCCTTTCTTAGTGGGTGCCTACATAACAAAATGAATATTCAGTCCAAATTTCATGCTTGTAGCCTTGATAGTTTGCGCTCGGCGATGATGAATCAGTCAGTCAGTCAGTCAGGACATGTTATTTTATAAGTATAGATGATGGATGATTTGAAGCTTTGTTTCACAGGATTCCTTACAATATTTTTTATAGGGAAGGGGGCAAGTGTAATATAAATGACGTGAGTGTTTTCAAGATCGTTTTTAAACCTGCTTCAATGTTAGAATGGTCCAAAAAGGGGTCGAAAACCGGTGGATAAGTCGATCACGTGGGAAAACCACATCACCATTTTGAATATTCTAAACTCGAAAATATAGCAAGTTCTTTCAAATAATATATTAGTGTGTCCAAGATTAACTTGAGTCATAATAGGAATGTTACAGAAAAATGAAATCGTTTAGTATGAAAATATCACGTTTGGTTAAATATATAATTATTTATAAAATATATGATTATATATAATACATATATATTTATAGAAGGATGGGGATATAAGGACTCGAGGAAGATAGTTTTTAAGGAATAACATAAGATGTGTAGGGAGAGAAAAAAGCAAAAGTAGAGTGAATAAACGATCGCTGGTCAAAAAAATTTGCCGACCCCTGATATAAGGAACTACACTTGCAATAGACTGGACCACCGATAACTGGGAGATCGAGATTTGAATCCCGGTCGGGTGAACTAAGGGTAGGTTCTTTCTTAGTGGCTTTCCACTATTCCCTCCACACAAATGTAGGTACACTTCCACTAAATTTTATATTTTTATGTGTGGTATTAACGTGCACTTTTGAACCGACAGATGATATAAGCACACACAAATTTCTATGAGCGAAAGTGAAAGGGCTTACCAATTTTTCCGTCAAAGGTATTTTCATATATCTTCCAGGATTATTTTACATTTCACAATCGACATGAGACCGACAGCTATAATTCCTCTCTGAAAGAAGCTGTGCTACAGATTTTTATCGCTCAGGAAAATGCGTCGAACGTGGCTGGGTTTGAATCTAAGCACATCGGTCCCTGAGGCGAGCACTTTACCCCCAAGACCATCGAGGTTGACACTTAATCTAAATTCGGGTGACCTGGTGGTCTAGGGGTAAGGTGTCAGACTTCTATGCTGGCGGCCGGGGCTCAATCCTCGGTCCCGGCACAGATTTATCTGATTACCAAACCCTTCACCTCTGACAAGACATCTTGTGAATGTGTGGAATGCCAGGCCTCCACCGTGGTTCGGATTCCACGTTAAACTGTAGGTCCTTCATTTCATCTCACAATCACCCTACCATTACATATTAGCGTAGGTGCGTATAACTTGAATAGGTAGTAAGACGCGGTGCTAATAATAATTATAATACAATATAAATTCATCCTTAACACCCTAATAACGTAATTAGTAGACTACATAAGCGTACAAACCGAAAAAGTAGTAAGACGTGGTTCTTAAATATATTTTTTTTTAAATCTAACGTTTTCAGTTTTTCGACACACCATAGATACTTGCCAGCCACTGGACAGTCTCATTTTATTGATCTCCGCTGATGAAAATCCCAAGGTCACGCCCTTTTTATCATTACAGCCCGCCCTCCTTCACCCCCCCCTTTACCCAAGTGTGGGTGGCCATGTCCAAGCCATCATCGCGTTGTTTATCGTTTATAACGTTTCGTACTAAAGTAAGTAATGGTGTTAGGGGTTTCACTCCATTTATTCTTACAGATCGTTTTTTAACTAAGATAATACCAGCCTCAGTGACGTAGTTAGCTAATGCGCTAGTCGTGCTGAGCTCGAATGCTGAGGACGGGGAGATCGAGGTTCGAATCTCAGCCGGGTGAACTGGGTGGTTTTGCCCTGAGTGGTTTTCCACTCTCTCTCCACGCAAATGCGAGTTAACTTCCTCTAGATTCAACCTTCCCAAATACTAATCCATTAGCGTAATTAGCACTTAAGCGTATAACCCGAACGGGTAGTAAGACTCGGTGCTAAATAATAAAAATAATAATCAAGAGTGACGGGCTAGGTATGAATAAGATTTTTATTTTATTTATACATATATAAAGAAAAGAAAAAATCTAAATTACATTTCCCAAGTATCCCTGATCATGAACTGAATTAAACTGTAATGTTACATTCAACACCTGATGATAATAGAATTTCAAATAACTCGTTTTACAATATATCGGTGACCTGGTGGTCTAGGGGTAAGGTGTCAGACTTCTATGCTGGCGCCGGGGTTCAATCCTCGGTCTCGGCACAGATTTATCTCATTTCCAAACCCTTCCTTCACCTCTGACAAGTTATCTTGTGAATGTGGGGAATGCCAGGCCTCCACCGTGGTTCGGATTCCACGTTAAACTGTAGGTCCTTCATTTCATCTCACAATCACCCTACCATTACACATTAGCGTAAGAGCGTATAACCCGAACGGGTAGTAAGACGCGGTGCTAATAATAATAATAATAATACAATATATTTAAAGGTAATTTTCAACAACCCGCTTAGGTGACAGCAATGTCTAACACACTACTCTCACTATATATTAGACTGCTGAAGACGGGGAGATTGAGGTGCGAATCCCGGTCGGGTGTATTGAGGGTTATTTTCCCTAAATGGTTTCACACGTTATCTCCACGCAAATGCGGGTACACTTCCTCTAAATTTACCCTTTCTCATCCTTAACTCGTTACGGTAATTAGTACATAGGCGTATAACCAGAACTCATATTAAAACGTGGCGATAAAAAAAAAGCATGGGCTGCGCTCACCAATAATGCACACTGCCTATATTTTAGGGGTGAAAAGCTTTTAGTTGCAAGTTAATCTAGTTTGAACCCAATGTGGGTTAAATGTGGTTTTTTTTAACAATCCTTAAACCTTCATTAGCTACTTGTTAGTAATACAACTATATATAATTTTATCTTTATTCAGATGTGAATTTAAATTCTTACAGTTGTTTTCTCTCTCTTTTTATGCTTCGACTGAAAAAATAATCTACAGTTCAGTTTTCATAGGAAGATTGTTATTTTAAAATTGTATACTAATGTTGTCACATTGGAAGCAGTAAAAAATTACCACTATATTTACATTTTAAGTCAGTTTAATTATTGATGTAAATTTTTAGCTCAACTTTTTAACTAATAAATTCAACAAGAAATATATCTTGAATGCCAAAATTTTATGAATTTCAATCAATTTTGGTGGTCAAAAGTGGTCTTCTATAAGAAATCAGGGTTTACCTAAGTGACACGTAAAGTTTGAACATGTTATTATTAAGCTATAATAAGATTAATATGTTATGTTGATTTTTATAACTTGACATAAATAACTAATAAATAATGTTTGAAGAAGCTTGTAATCAAAACATCATACTTACTTACTAAATTATATATTTTTTTAGATTAATTACTAGTAAGACTGATGTTCTATACAGATATATATACATTGGTCTCTACAACAAAATCCTCTTTTCAAAAGTTTTAAACTTATCTTATATATAATTTGATAAGCCAGTTTCCGTTAATAAAAATTATGAGGAAATAACTGAACAGATTTTGACCAACGAACACTCTTTTTACGGTTAAGAGTCCAGGATGTCGGGAAAAATAGTCGTTTTCCATGAAAACCCGATTTTCACAGATAATTTTCAGATTTTCATTATTTGTTTAATCACCATGAAACCGTTATTTGCTGCATGGCTGTAAATCTCTAAATATATATCTCTTTGGATAAAAAATTATAACTAATTTTTTATTTGTTGGTTCGAACACATCACAATTTTATCTTTAAATAAATGTTTCTCTTTGGATGCTGGTCATAACACATTTAATTATTTATTGCTGAAACTGAGGAAATTTATTTATTTTATTGGAATGTTGATATCGTTAATTCGCATTTAAATCAATAATATTGAGCATAATTCGAAAATTAAAAGGTTAAGTTGTTTATTTTTTGAAAACTTAGCTACGTTTGGTTTCGTGCATGATAAAATTATGTTTAAGTATGTATTGGTATGTATTATAAGCTCAAACTGATAAAATGATCTTGAATAATGTTTAAAAATAGCCATTTATCTATCTAATTATGGGTTTTGATGTCATTTTATTCAAATAATGGGTTTTGATGTTCATTTTAGCAAATCGTAACACAATACAAATACATAAGTTAATTTATGTTTTCATTTTACGCTTAATTTTGAGGATATGATATTTAAAAGCTATGTTTTTTGTACCCCACTATATTTTCACATTTTTACGAATACAGTAAGTTCAATTATATTTCCATGTTGATACTTAATTTTGATAAATGATATTTCAAAAACCGTAATATGTTGTGTAACACATCTGTATTTTCACATTCTGCTCTCTCTCTCTCTCTCTCTGACACTCTCTCTTCCACTCTCTCTCTTCACACACACAAACACGCACACACTTTATAACACACTCTCTCTTAAATAATCATCTCTCATTCTCTCTCAAACTGTATCACTCTCTCTAACACACTCTTTACCCTCACATACTCTCTCTATACACAATTTCTATCACATATTTTTTATACTCTTAAACTCTCTTTTTCAAACGCTCGAGCTCTTATGTTCTATCTCTTGAACGCTTTCTCACAAATTCTCGCTCGTTCTCTTTATAACATATTATTTAATGAATAATTTATTTTATTTTTAAACGTATTTTTAAATTTGGGCTAACTTCAATTATCACGATGATATTAAGCTCTAACGACTCCCAAGTCGACACAATAGTCAAAATACATAGTTTTAAGGCTGAGCTTACCCATAAATGCACGGTTATAAACAAAAAAAAGTTAAAAAAAAAATCTAATAATTCAACATTGTTGTTTTTTTATTTATTTTTGTAACATATCTGGGCATCTTTCATAATTCTTATGGAATTTTCAAACCATGCTAAAAATAGTTATTGAAATATTTTCGTTAAAATGTTTCCATTTCAATGCATTTTAAATGGGAAAACAAAATTATTAATAGATTTATTTATTTTCTTTGTACAATTAAGTAGAGTGTTTGCTTATAACATATTATTTAATGAATAATTTATTTTTCTTTTTAAACGTATTTTTATGTTTGGGTTGGCTTCAATAATCACGACGATATTGAGCTCTAACGACTCGCAAGTCGACACTTTAGTAAGAACACATAGTTTTAAATACAACTTTTCCTTCTACAAATAGTTATCTTAGTTGATAATAAATAGTCCGTTATATGATCATTACCTTTACAACTATACGATTTGAAAGCGTGCTAACTGCTGTATCGAATTCAGGCGCAATGGAGGGTAGCTAATCTCTGTGACTTCTTGAGTCAAAAAACATTATACCATGTGCATTGGATAAGAAGGCCATGTCCAATATGAACATTTGCGTGTTAAATATAACATCTAATAATTCAGTAACTAAATACTCATAAAGTCTAACTGCCGTGTAAAATATATTGTCCCTACTTACTTCAATGAGAGTATTACTCTAGTGATACATTATTTTCAAAGAAAAAACCACATGCTTCTCCATACACAAAGTTTTATGACATTAGCCCTTATTTACCTGAGGCAGTAAAACATGTAAAATTCTTCACTCTTATCTTACATTCTTCACGGTTTTCTCATTCTTGAGCACTATATGTTGTAATAATAAGTTTTATATTCAGAGTATAGGAAAACTACTGTACATGGAATTTTTAATTCACTATTATCTTATAAATAAAAATGAATGGCTAAATGTGTTGCTAACCGCAAAACTCGAGAACGGCTGGACCAATTCGGCTAATTTTTTCTCTTAAATAAAAAAATGCTAAATGTGTTCTAACCGCAAAACTCGAGAACGGCTGACCAATTCGCTAATTTTTCTCTCTAATATTCGTGAATCAGAGGAAGATTCTTATGAAGAGAAAAATTGGAAAAATATCACTGAAAAACGTAAAAAACAACATTTTTCTTTTTCCCATTCAAACTGTTCCTAGCTGTCAATTCTAAATATGGCGAACTGAGATAGATTAATCGAAGAATCGATTTTTTTTGGGTCGTGAAAATCGATTTGAGCAATGAATCGATTAAGTGAATCGATCTCAGACACCCTAAAATCGAGTTTCAATTCATTTTCTTAATGTTTCGTTTTATTCAAATAAAACAAAAGAGTACCAAACCATAATATAAAGAAAAAAACATTTGAAATTTAATTAGTAACTTTGAATGCATCCATAATTTGACACTTTCTCTCTATGAACGTAACCTAAAAATTAATACAAACTACTTGAATGCATCCGTAGATTTGACACTTTCTCTTTCTACTATATACAATTTGACTTTGACAGTTTTTCAGTAGATTCTCAATTAGTGCGTGTTATTTTCTTGGTTGTGTTTAATCTTCGCTTCTCAATCGACACATTTACTTATTGTTTCGTTTTATTCAAATAAAACAAAAGAGTACCAAACCATAATATAAAGGAAAAACCATATACAATTTGACTTCGACAGTTTTTCAGTAGATTCTCAATTTGTGCGTGTTATTTTCTTGGTTGTGTTTAATCTTCGATTCTCAATCGACACATTTACTTATTGTTTCGTTTATAGGTCGAATTTATTCAGTCCATCCAAGCAACGATGCGTGTTGTTATATGCGATTGCTATTAGTCAATGTTCGAGGCCCAACACCATTCCAACAGTTACGAACTGTTCATGGTGAATTGTGTGGCTCTTTCAGAGAAGCCTGTCAACGTTTGCAACTGTTAGAAAATGATGCTCATTGGGATCAAGCTCTCAATGGTGCTATAATTTATTCTTAAGCTCATCAAATACGAACATTGTTTTCTATAATTATATCAACATGCTTCCCATCAATACCAATTGATTTATGGATCAAATACAAAGATGATATGTGTGACGCTATCTTGCATCAAATGCGCATTAGAACAGGAAATCCAAATTTACAAGTCAGTGAAGAAATGTACAACGATGCGTTAATATCAATTGAGGACATGTACTTGATGATGTCAAACAAAGTATTATCTCAATTAGGCATGGCCGCACCCAATAGCCCGATGCGCGACGCTTTTAATCAAGAGTTGCAACGAGAAAAACTGTACGATCTCGATGCTTTAAGAGAATCAGTCCGAATAAATCTTCCGCTGTTGAACCAACAACAAAAGTATGTATTTGATACTCTTATGAAAGTTGGACATGATGGAACTGGAGGGATTTACATCTTGGACGCTCCCGGTGGTACAGGAAAAACTTTTTTGATTTCTTTGATTTTAGCAACAATTCGCTCACACAATGAAATTTTACTCGCACTTGCTTCATCCGGCATTGCAGCTACATTGTTGGAAGGCGGTCGAACAGCCCATTCAGCGCTAAAATTGCCGTTTAATATGCAACGCAACGAAACTCCGATCTGAAACATTTCGAAGAACTCTGCAATGGCAAAGGTTTTGCAGCAATGTAAATTGATAGTGTGGGATGAATGCACGATGGCACATAAAAAGTTTTTGGAGGCATTCGAATGAACCATACAAGATCTGCGGAACAATCAAAACCGATTTGGTGGTGCGATGATTTTGTTAGCAGGAGATTTTCGTCAAACATTGCCAGTGATTCCACGGTCAACGCCAGCTGATGAACTTAATGCATGTTTAAAGTCCTCCGTTTTGTGGTAACACGTAAAAATACTAAATTTAAACAAGAATATGCGTGTCGAGTTGCAAAATGATCGATCTGAAGAAATATGTTCAAAACAACTCATTGACATAGGTAATAGCAACTTAGCTTTAGACGCTTTCACTGGCTGCGTTACCTTTCCTGACAATGTTTGTCAGTTTACTGATTCAAAAACCGAACTCATTCAAAAGGTGTTCCAAAACGTTGCTCAAAATTACAGAGATCATATTTGGTTGAATGAACGAGCTATATTGGTTCCCAAATCATGGATGTAAATTAATTAAATTTCAAAATTCAAAATGAAATTGCCGGTGAATTGAGGGCATACAAATCAGTTGATTTCGCTACTAACAAAGATGATGTCGTCAACTATCCACCCGAATTTTTGAACTCGCTGGATTTGCCATAATTGCCGCCTCACAATATTCAATTAAAGGTCGGATCGGTGATCATAATGTTGCGAGATATCAAACAACCGTGTCTTTGTAACGGCACACGGCTAGCGGTGAAAAAATTACTGAACAACGTGATCGAAGCAACTACTGTAAATGGAAAGTATAAAGGAGAAGACGTTTTGTTACCACGCATCTCAATGATTCCGACTGACATACCATTTGAATTTAAACGACTGAAGTTTGCAGTGAGGCTTGCTTTCGCTATAACCATAAATAAATCCCAGGGGCAGTCATTGAGTGTTTGCGGCATTAATCTTGAAAACACATGTTTCTCGCATGGCCAATTGTATGTTGCCTGTTACCATGTTGGAAAACCATCAGCTTTGTTTGTTTACGTGCCAGGTAATAAAAAAAAATATCGTGTACCATAAAGCATTACAATGAAAATATCATTTAACACAATATTACAAAAGTATTGCAGTGTACGAAATAGAAAACTGAATTTTGTAAGTAGTTGGGGTTTTATGATTATGACATTAAAATACATAGAAAAGTATATTAACATTATGCAAATTTATTGTTTATTCCACGGTAACTATTTAATAGTAAATAAATAAAGTGATCACTCTGAAATACGTTTATATTTAATTTTTTTTTTTAAATTACACATTTGTGACTGTATAGTATCACAAACTTATCTGTTCTGGTGACCATTACTGAAAAAATTAAAGATGTCATTACATGTGCACTTTATAAGCGATGTCATCACCAGAACTTGACCAAAAAAGATAAGTTTGTGGGACTGCCACAGTCCAATAGCTTTTGACAGAACGACGTCTGTCGGGTGAGCTAGTAATAAATAAAAATAAACATTCCTGCTCATATCAAACATAGTTATTTTTAATAAAATTTGGTCTAAATGTAATTTGGAGACTTTTCAGTATGTTTTTATCTACTATATGTATTCTACGCTCTAGGATTTGACTTTGGAATAAGTTATTTTTCAAAAAATTAATGAACGAAGTTTTTTGTACTCAAAGTGTGAATATGTTAATTTTAATTTATTAGCTTGTTAAATGTGATTACTTGTAATTTTAATTTGTTGAATTCTCGCAGTTTGTGCGCTATTTTCAGAATAAATGTATCGAATCTCGAACAATAAGTACCCACGGTGATTACTTTTTATATAATTAACAAAATGTGACTATTTTTGCTTTCGAACAATATCCGATGGATTGTATAAATTTTGAGGTGGAAAAGTATTTACACAATATTATTTTATATCCTTGTGAATGACAAGTTTGTGAAGCATGGGTCGATGGAAGAAAGGACGCACAAAGAAACTCAAAGATATAATTGATTATTTAACTGCTTGTCTTAAAGGGCAAGTTTTGTTTAATGATATATTACTGGCGTTTAAGCTATCTGTATTTACTAATTTAAGTACAACGGATGAGTAGCGATACTATTTTATTTATTGTAGAAATAATATCAAAATTAAAATTAACAATGTAGCGATTATTCTGATGTTTCAAGTACTTTTTCTAAAAAAGCTCATAGCTGAAAGTAAATGTTACTAACACTTTGTAACGCACTTATAGTATGTTCAAAATCTCTTGTGCCTTGGCCTAGTTCTAAGTAATTTCAACCTTACAGGCAATCGAACTAGCAAAGTTACTAGAGCTGATTAATTTACGCAATCATTGCTCAGTCATAGCGCTTTAGCCTTCTTGACTACGACATGTAGTCGCTGATAGGTAAAATATATTTAAAACCATTAAAGTTAATGAACTTTTGTGTTCCCAATGCCACAAAGTAAGTAAGTAAGTAGTTGATACCCAACAGCCTCTGTGGAATAGTGGTCAGATTTACTGACTTCAGGTCCTGAAGTCCCGGGTTAGATTCCAGTGCTTCCAATTTTGTCTGCGAAGCAGTGGATCTGAAATGGGAGATGCAAAATCAACCTCGTGAGGACAAATGAGGAGCTACTTGAATAAATAAGTAGCGCTTCAGTCTAGAAAACTGAGAGAGAAGGCTGAAGGGTTCGTTGTGCTGACCACATGACACCCTCAACCCGAAAATGTTGGCACTACCTTCACCAACATACAGTAGACTCTCGATTGGTATAGCCTGCTTGAAGGCTGACCCATGGAGATATTACTCAAGTTAAAATCTAACAATAAGATAAAAAATTATTCCCAAAAACATTTATTTCTAGAAAATTGTGTAAATCTTATAGATGTTTGAAAACTGTAAACGCCGTTATAAATAGCAGATACCACTTCAGTGGCCGAGTGGTCTAAGGCGTCACTTCAGTGTTAAATTGGCCTGCTGATAGCAGAGCGGTTGTGGTTCAAATCCTGGTCGGGTCTATTGAGGGTAGTTTTTCCTAAATTGTTTCTCCATCTCCCAAAGTAAAAATGCTGGTAAATAACCTCTCAAATGCTTCCTTCCTCATTACTACCCAATTAGAGTATCATATATGCGTATAACATGAACAGGTAAATGACGCGGTTATATCAGTAATAAAAATAACGTATATATTTATAGTCAAAATTGTTCTAGTCTTCGAAATGAAACTGCTTATTAAATATTTTATTCCCTCTCTAGCTTTTAAAGTTTAAAAAATAATCAAAGCACAATGGATAAATTTAGCACATTAGATTTGAGTTTTTTTATTTTACTTGTCTACTAATAAAATCAAATAAATGGTACGACAAAATCGTAAGCTACATACTCTCTCGTATAGATTATTATAATTAGTGACAAAATCTTCAAAAATGAGTAATCTGTCATTTTACCTTAAATAATTTTTTCTCTGATAAATAAGTATGCAGTATTATTTATTACTACCATCCCCAGATATTCATTTGAAAAAAATAGTTCAAGACCTTATTAAAAAACTGATTTATAAAGCAATGACCTGGGTTCATTTCTACTCTGCTCAATAACATGACCCGGATGTTAGGCCTTGTATTATGGCCCATAGGTTTTATTGCAAGGGGACCATCCTTAAATTACGTAAGGCTTTTTTACATGATTTTAGATCCTCCCTCCCTCATGTAGGTGATCGAAAGAGTTTTCGTAAGCTCCCTCTCACTTCTATAGCTTACGTAATTTTTAAAGATTTGGTAAGTCATGTTATTTTAATAGTTTAGTTATTTTTAGACCAGGGATTGGTAATATCCCACTTTAGTGGCCACATGGTCTAAGACATCACTCTCGCATGGACTAGTCTGCCGATAACTGGGAGATCGTGGCTCAATCATGATCGGGTGATATTTCCTAAATATTTTCCCACTCTCTCTCTCCACGCGAATGCGGGTACACTTTCTCTAAATTGAAACCTATGCATCCATAACCCACTGGCGTAATTAGTTCATACCTAAACAGGCAGATTAATTAAGTAAATGTACCCACATTTGCGTGGGAGAGTAAAAGTAAAAGATTGAATAAGATTTCCCCAAAATACCCTCATCAGGGATTTGAACCCCCAGTCAGAAGCGTCTAGCTGCCTGGGATGGATAGGCTAATTCCCCCCCCCCCTCTCCCCCCACTGTACCCTACCTATCTTTCCATTTTGACTAATTTTAATATTTTAGAAATTGTCAGAGTATCATTGTGTCCGTTTAAATCTCTAATGGTTTTAATATTTTCTGTTACAGTCAACAGTATTGATACTGGTATTGTATCAAAAGTATTGGTGCATCTCTAGTGTTAGTTAAGCATCTTTTAAAAGTGTAAAATATTAAAACCATTTCTGATTACAAAAATTTTTTATTCGAATTTTTATTTTTGACTTATTTAGATATACCTTTTTTTTAGGGGGGGGGGAGAATTCTAACCCCAAAAATTATTTTTTAACATTATTTCCATCCAATCTGAAACGGTTTGATGGATTTTATTAAAACTTAATTCTCCAGGCCGTGTCTGATAAGTCTGTCCAAGTACCCTTGGAAGCCAAGTGCACTTTAAAGTTGCAATGGAGTCAACTTAAAGGCTGGAAGCTATTATTGATGGTGTCAGTATTCTCTTTCCTGTGTACAATTGAACCCCTTACACCACCACTTTATTAAGGGGCACTTGCGACTTGCCCTGAGTGGAAGTATTTTAGATTGTGTGTATATTGAATAAAACTTTCACAAACTGTTAAATAAAACTAATATGTTGTGTTCTTTGCTAAACATTTAAATTTCTCTTTAGCGTGAAAATCTCTGTTCAAAGGAAATTTATTTTAGCTTTTCAGTCAAAATTGTTTAAGAATGCTATTTTCTGATGTAAATAAATTAATTAGGGTAATATACAAATTTACAAATACGTATATATTTAACAATTGCTCTAAATGTGCAGAAATGTATTTGATATCAGGGAGTCGAACTGAGATACTTATCGGTTCTGGTTCCTGTTTTTGGTTCTCCAAACAACCATTCCAAGGTTCTGGTTCTAGAAACAAAGCTGCCGTTCTTATCGGCTCTTAATTAGGATCCGGTTCTCTTAAATTATTATATAAAGAATATGTTACAATTTATTTAACATCAAAATAAATGTTAAATAGTTAGTCATTTTTAAATAAAAATCCCAGCTGCACAATGATTATATATCTGGACTTTTTGATATTTGAAGGCAGAGTCAGAACAACATGTGGAAATCATCAGCCACATTAAGCGAGTTATCTGATTCCACAACTATCTTGACTCAATAATGACTGTTATAATTCCAGTGTAAAATTGGGAGAATTCACAACTATGCATATATTAATTACATATCGTACACAAGGTTTATCACAACTCTGCTTAAACTGAGTGAAGAATGACCTTGGGCACGGGACAATTTCTGGATAGCTCAGTAATAGACCGTTAGCGCGCTAAACCAAAGGTCCCTGGTTTGATCCCCGTGTCCATGTGTCATTTTTCAACTAAATTAATGTTATTGAATTTGGCCACCTTCTCATGGACACGACTGTGCTAACATTAATTATAAGTTTTTATCACCTTGTGTGTGATTTGTAATCAAAGTGAGGTCGTTAATTGAAATATGAAACATGGAAAGTGTTTTATTTTGTACAAAAATTTTGGAAATATCTTTCAGCTCAACAACGATTGTACACACAGCCAGAATGTAGTATTTTTTTCCCCAGAAAAAGTAAGTTTTTTCTCCATAAATATGTAAAATAAATAAATTGGAAAAATGGCACTATTCCTATACCAAGTTATATTAAAAAAATACCCATTATATGAAAAATACAATAAACTTACTGTGAAATGTCACTATACCCATACCCCAATATGGGGAAGATACAACCAATGCATTGATGATTTTTGTTTTTCATTACTAAACATGGGAAAAATCCCATCCCAGTATGTAAAAATTACATCCAATGTATAGGTAAAATATAATTTTTTCCATAAAAAACATGAAAAAATTCAACCCAGCATATGAAAATTACAACCTTCATGATGGTCAAATATTAATTTTTCCATACACAGGTATGGGAAAAATACGACCCAGTTATGGAAATTACTACCACGCATGACACTTTTCTCATGACCGTTTATGGGAAAACTTAAATACTTGTATGGTTAATTACTTCCAATACATGTCTGGAAATTTTACCACAGATTTCCATTGCACTTAAATCAACTCTTAATAAATATGGTAGCTAATTAATTTAAAAAAATGCAAGTTGTGTAGCACACGTTTAAGTGTTTACATATAGAGACACTTGTTTGATTCCCGGGTGCTAGAAAATAAAATTTATATTTGTAGATTGATACGTCTTTCTATCTAAATAGTGAATTATGAGGCTATATTTTTGAATTGAAGCAAAGATCACATTGTTACTAAGTTAGGTTGTGTGTTTAAAAAGTGTACGTAAAATACAGAATATAAATAGGCCTGTGTCATATTTGACCAATTCACTGTTGCTATATAAACTAAAAAAATAGTCATCCAGAATCAGCTATGCATAGTTTATTCCTTATTCCAATTTTTTTCTTGCAATGGGCTGTGAGTATAATCTTGTTTTTTCCCTCTTCTGTGGTCCGCAGTTTTTTGTCTCTGTTCATATTGACGCTAAGCTTTTTTTAGCTTGCACTTACTAAAATTATGTGTTTTTCAATAAAAAAGCGCCACGAGCTGCAAGCTTCTACCAAAGGTGATAGCCGGTGTAAGTACAAACGTTCAGAGAAAAGTTTGAGCGGTCCTTTGCGAGTGATGGCGTTAGTGTACAGGAAATTATACCAGTTGCTACTGCTCAGGTTAATAATAATGCCAATAAATTTTGTGTTGTGAACCCCCCCCCCCCCCCCAATAAATTATATAATTCGATTCACAAATCTCCATTCTATGTTCCTATACCATTGCCCTTTCATTTTGCTAGAATTTAGGTCTTTAACAATCAATTCAAATATCCTTTATTTTAACTTTTCTAAGGGCAAAATTTCATATTTTAAACAATGTTTACAGATCTCTCTTGCATATAGAAATAGATAGAGTTTTGTATTCATCCAGTGAAGACCAAACCTCGATACTACTAATAGTTTAATCAAAATCGTGAAAGACTGAACACTTGAGTGACACTGTCTTGGCTCCCCTATGCAGGCCTCTTAACCCTTTCGATGGTTAGAATTTGGTCCATGTTTAAAAAGAAATCTTGAAGTCCCCTAATTAATCTAGATTGGTGTCACTTAGTAACTTATGTCCTCCTGTAATTATCACTGGCTAGTTGTAGTTGGACCAAATTACCAAGCTATGTGATCACGCGCTTAAAACGTTAAAACATCAGCTGCGATTAATTAGTTATACATGGATGCGAAGCGCAACTACGCCCACCACAGGAACGAAGGAATTAATCAAAGTTCGTTAGCCGTTAATACAAGCTTAGCGAGCAAGTACAGCCCCCAACTTGAGTTTGGAAGAACAAGCGATCTGAATATTGAATCCATCTCCCTACACACCCACAAACTATTCGCTAATTGATACGTCTACACTGGATATAATCCCTGCATTGTTACTTTTGGGAAACAGCGTTGTCGTTTTCTTGTTTCTGTGTGGTCAATCTCCCTTCAAACATAAGACAAGTTTCGCAACGTTGGTTAGTCGAGGTTGCCAGTGGCTCTCTTCTTACCCCAGCACACCACCTTCACACATAACAGAGAGTGAAGAGATTTGGCAACATTAACTGAGAGAGAATGAAAATAAAGCTGTTCTTCATAATATATGCAGCTCCCTCAGCAATTACATTGGGTGTGGAGTCTATTCGCAGTCACTTGAACTATTTTACCATAGTTTCCAACAACGTCTTATTATCCATACGGGCTATACTCACTCACACAAAGTGGTGCACGCAGATATTTAATTTGGGGGAGGTATTCAATCATATCTGTATTTAGAATCAGATTAAAAAGAGAGTGGGAAATAGAGTTTGAGGGTTAAAAACATATCCCCCAACCCGTATCTATACCCTGATTTTGGTTGAGGAACAGTTTAGATCATTCAAACATATTTCTTTGCGGCCAACATAGAAAACATTTTATATATTATTGTACTTTGTTACAATGTTACTGTATTTTTTAGAATCAATCTTACTACCCATTCGGGTTATACGCTTGTGTAATAATTACCTAATGGCTTTGGGAACATGAAGGTTATATTTATAGAAAGTGTACTGCATTTGCGTGGAACCTTTTGGGAAAACCTCCCACAACACCCGACCGAGATCGAACCTAAAGCTCACTGTTTATCATTATAGTTTCTAAGAAAGTACGCGTTATACCACGCGGCCACGGAAGCGGGTTCAATACACTCGACACATCTTAAGTGTTCACAATATATTATCTAATTCACATTTAATATGTAAGTTTTTTTTTAAGAATTGTGACCTTGTGTGATCAAATGCCTAGCTTACCCTACCGTAGGTGCTTCACTGCACAAACACGTATTTAAATATCTGTATATACAACCTGTGTAATATCTTAAATACAATATTTTTTAAACCCCTATTCTGGTTGTGTGCATTTGTTTAAATTACCCTAATTAGTTATGTATGAGTAATATTAAGCTAGAGGAAGTTACTTCGATCTTTATGGAGGGAGAAGGAAAAACAATTAGGGAACACACTCATTAATGCCTACAGGTAAATTTCATCTGTAACGGATTAAAAACGTTTAACCAAAGTCTTGCCTTATTTGATTACTAACATTTATTAGCAATCAGGAATGAACCCTGCAAGGTATGTGAAAATACCTTTCCCAGCCAAAATTGGTATGGATATTTCGCTATCGCTCATAGGAATTCTCATGTGCTGATGTAATCAGTTGGTTCACAAAGGGCACATTAAATACTCGAATAAATATATATGATTACACTCTGAACGTTTTATAGTGATGTAAAATAATATATTTGGTGCAGGGGCGTATTCTGATTTAAATTGTAAAAGTAATCAGATCTTGTTAGCACTGTACCAGTAATATGTCCTCATCCCCTGAAGAGACAGATATATTTTTAAATGATGAGAACTGTAAATACTAAGAGTAAACATGAGAAACAAACAGGTGTCGTACATCTACACGTGTCCGTATTGTTTGGGTGCTGTATTCACCCTCAGTCAAGTTATTATTTAATTAAGGCACTGATTGAAACGGATTCAAACAGAATAATTAAATCCCGTCCCGACTCCCTTTACCTCGACGATGAATAAACCCCGGTATTCAAAAAAAAAGATTGTCCCGTAAGTCTGAACACAGAAAAACCGCGCGAACCAAGAATCCAGAAATCACACCTAATAGTAATTAGTGAAATTGCATTCCTTATTATTCCTGATAATCGTAACGCCATCTCTCAAAGGTGTTCTGTTAAGAAAGAAGGGCTGATGTAAGTCGTATCTTTGTTCAATGAATTAATCAAGCAACATCAGTGGTTTCAATATTTTTCACGGTGGCGTACCCTCTCATTCGCAAACATTATTTATTTCAAGTACCACAAGATGTTTTTAATAATTAAACTAGATCTCATTAATTCATAAAAACACTTACCACTAGTCTTTTTAATGTTTTTTTAAGCTATCTACTCAATTTAGTAAGAACTTATTCGGTGGCCGCATGGTCTAAAGCGCTCCTCTCGCAGTAGACTACACTGCCGATGGCGGGGTGATCTAATTTCGAGGGTGGTTTCCCCCAAATGGTTTTTCACTATACTACTATAAATGTGGGTACATTTCCAATAAATATAACCTTTCTCATCATTAAAACCATTAGCGTGATTAGTACGTAAAATTATAACCCGAACGGGTAGTAATATGCAGCACTAAAAAAAATAGATACCGTGTACTATTTTGATTAAAACGCCTTTACAAATATATTTAATTATAAATACCTACAGTCAAATTCTGTTTTTTTTTTTTCCAGTTCTAAATGTTAGTCCAACAATGTTCTATTCCATCGTTTGGTCATGTACTACTACGCTGTCACTTCTGATAGATATTATAAATATATTTAAAATAACACTAAAAATAGTAAGATATTATCGATGTGGATCGGATCAAAAATATGTTGGTATTTTCTAAAAGGTTCTCCGTATCTACATTGGACTATATATCCAACTAGCCCAACTAGTATAGTTTTAGATACAAGGACTTTTAATCGAACCAGAAGCTCCAATACACCTAATAGACATATTAGGGGTACAAGGGTCAAAGTAGATAGGTCCAATTTAAACTCAAATTGAGTTAGTGCTGCATCTGTTAGAAAATCATGATACCGGTACCTTTAGATTATGGTTAAAAGTAGTATCTCATATTTAGACTATTTTATTTTTTAATCTGCTGTGGTCCTTGTGAGGTTTTTAGATATAAAAGTTATTTTCCTGGAAAATGTGCATAGTGTGACTTCCCCCTTTTTCCCGTGTACCATTAAATCTGAATACTCAGCCCTGACGGATCCTATACGAAATCACAACGCAAGGTAATGCGGTTATGGACCAACTTATGAACACATCCCCCTTTCTATTTCCTACGTTTAACGTATAGCTCATTACGCCCTCATGTTCACTACGAACGGGGATAGAGGAGGAATAGAAAGGACCGATAATAAAGTTAAATATTTTTGCAGTATTTCACGAATAACTAAATTATTTTTTTTGACAAAATAAATAAAACGGTGATTTTTTTGGCAGCGCGTATTACAACCGAACCTCGATCTCCTCGTTAGCTAATTCACTAGTCGTGTTGAGCTCGAATGCCAAGGACGGGGAGATCGAGGTTCGAAAACTCGTTGGGTGAACTGGAGGTAGTTTTTCCTAAATGGTTTTCCACTCTTCTTGACGCAAATACGGGTTCATTTCCTCTAAATTCAACCTTCCCCAATTCCTAATTCATTAGCGTAATTAGTACTTAAGCGTATAACCGAACGGGTAGTAAGACGCGGTGCTAAATAAATAAAAAATAAAAATACGTTCGGGCTATACATATATGTACTGATTGATTACACAACTTTATTAGGGATGAGGCGAGTTTAACTTAGAATATATTTTTATTATTATTATTATTATTATTATTATTAGTACTCATTTATCACCGTTTGTTATACCCTTACGGTATGTGTAATGGTAGGGTATTGTGAGATGAAATGAAGGACCTACAGTTTAACGTGGAATCCGAACCACGGTGGAGGCCTGGCATTCCCTACATTCACAAGATGTCTTGTCAGAGGTGAAGGAAGGGTTTGGTAATCAGAAACGGGCCGGGACCGAGGATTGAACCCGGCCGCCAGCACAGAAGTCTGACACCTTACCCCTAGACACCAGGTCACCTTTTTTAACTTAGAAGAAGTTTATCCGTATTTACGTCGAAGAGAGTGAAAAACACCCTAATTATACCCAACTAGGATTCAAACTTTGATCTCCCCGTCATCAAAAGTCCAGTCTATATCAATAGTTATGTCTTAGATCCCGTGGTTCTCAATTTTTTTATTTTTTTAAATTGCACCCCTTGATCATGACTAGAAGTCTAATGTAGGCCCTACTCTATCGATAATATTTCCCCAAATAACAACTGTCAGTCTTCTTCGAAAATTCCCCGCCACGTTTGACTCCCACACATTTGGTTCTTATGATTTTGCTGATTTTCCCTCGCGATCTGCTCGCTTACCATCTGAAGGTCAAGCGCATACCTCTGGGGCTACGAGTGCCCCAGTTTGAGAACCACTGCCTTAGACCATTCAAATACCGAAACGATTAATGAAACACTGATCCAGTGAATATATTCAGTTTAATTTTTAACACACATTAATCTCAACATTTCTTGAATATCGCCTAATTTGAACAATAATTTTTTCTCACAAAAGTACTTGTTCAAATTCCAAAATGCTTATGATAAATATTCAAGAAATGTTGATACCTTTTGGTATAGAACATTAAACTTAACGTAGCTACTGAACTAATATTTTATTTGGTGAAAAATTATTTTCATAACAAGAAGACATACATTACTAACCTCAACTATCATAATTTTGGAAATAATGAAAAAAGTTTATTAGCGTTGCGCTTTACGGATATGAAACGTGAAGATTGATGCAACTGAAAGGAAAAGATTGGGAGCATTTAAAAAGTGGTGCTATAGAAGAATGTTGAAAATAACAGGCAGGGAGAAAAGAAAACGAAGTAAGGAAACTCTGGTATCGGTATATTGTAAAGAAGTAGGCCATATACTGAGATTTGATAGTTTGAGGAAGATAATTATATATGGAGAGGAGGGAAGAAGATATTAAAGAGAGGAACCAAGAGTGAGGAACATGAATCAGATAGCGAGCCATGTTGTCAGCAGAAAGTAAAATCGATGTAAATAATTTAGACCAGAATAGACAAAAATGGAGAGCTGCAGTAAACCAATTGCAAGATTGATGTCCTAATGACTATGTATACGTATAACATAACAAACATAACAAAAACAAACATAACAACTACACCTAATCACTCCACTACCTTGAAGGTAGGCAAGAAACTGTGCATATAACTTTAAAAAAACTCCGTACTTAATCCATCCTCACTAATTATCTCCACACTTCCCTACCTTGCATACGCCCTTCGCTTAAACAACATCCATACACCGAGTCATACATTTCTTTTATTCTTAAAACTCTTCATGTTTCTCTTTTTCACACATTCATCTACAATATTTATCCACGTCTTACATGGACAACCACTTCCTTTTGATCCACACACACTCTACCTTCATATACTCACTTTGGATAATGATGAAGACCAAAAACGCTTTTTATTATAAAAACTGCATAAATACTTATAAAAACTCGTGTTTCCTTCCATGTCAGCTTAACTTTCGTTTGAAATATAGCGCCCTTCCATTATTCACGCTGTGGGGACAGACTTAAATCGTTTTGTTGGTATCTGGGATTTAAGATCATTTACACTGATGGTGCCGCGTGATTTGTTGAACCATCAACGGTAAAAGCGTCAAGTACCACGAGTTGGTGTATGCTGTGTCGCGAGGCTCACAAAGCGTAAAACGTGATTTTACACCTGACCGAGAGGGTGGAGGGAATTAGTTATAACTCTTTGTGGTGGAGAAGAGAATTTACAAGGGTGAATATTTGGGGAGGGCTGGGATATTAACCTTTATTTCTTACATTAGCTTGTTGTTTGAACAACAACACTTGGAGAAAATAAGATAATGTAGAATTAAAATCCGCTCTGGTCTCAGTGAGGAGGATATCAAATATTCTACTTTAAAAATGTCTCACTTCACAGAAAGTAAACCACTTGGATGGTTGAATAGTCCAAGGTGGAGATGAACAACTGGTCGAGCGCTATCAACCGGTTGATCTAGCGGAAATTTTCAGTATATCGTGTAAGAAGACTACATGGTCATTATAAGTTATTTTAAATTAATTAATTTGCTGTTTTTTAACGTGTATTTTCTGAAACGACTGATATATCAGCACACAACTTATAAACTAACTAAAATTTAGAACAGACAACTCCAGCCTATCAAAAATTTTATAAAAATATATATTTTGTTAAATTCATTCCATTGTTTATCTTTATAATACTCCAGAATATTAAAATAATCACTAACTAGCCATATCATAAACATATTATATTTTGAAATCTAATTCAACTAAGGGTTACTTTACACCCAACCACACCACTGGTGTAGCTATTCAATGTCACACCACCACCGGGGTAATAAAGGATGAAACTAGGACAGTAGAATATTCTGAAAATTGAAAAATGACATCTGGACACGAGAATCGAACCAGGGACCTTTGGCTTAGTACGCCAATGTTCTTAACACTGAGCTATCCAGAAATCGTCCTATGGCCAGGGCCATTCTTCACTCATATTTTAAGGCAGAGTCTATGATGGACGTGCGGAAACCGTGGGCTACTAATATGTGATTTTATGAAGATCACGAGCTACCAGATAACGCAGCCACCTTCGACTCGGTAGTTGGCTTAATGCAACCATTTGTACAATTATTATAATTTTAAGGGAAGACTGACCCTGGGCACGTGACAATTCTGGGATAGCTAGGTGGTTAGAGCATTGTCGTACTAAGCCAAGGGTCCGGGTTCAATTCCCGTGTCCAGGTGTCATTTTAAATTTTCAGAATATGATATCTAGATGGAGTAATCCTCACTAAAAGCATAAATATTGATTGGGTTGGGGAGGGAGTCGTGACAGGACTGGAGTACAATACTGGTCCCAGTTATAGGTAGAGTTAGATCACCTGTATAGACGAGTAGAGGGACTATTTGATAAAAATGACTTACTTGGGATAACGACTCTGTTGGAACTTTAAAAAATACAAATAACATCACACAACTTGTACTATCTAGTTTATAGTAAGATTCAACAAAACTAAGGGTCTGACTGTTTTAAACGCTTCTATCCGACATTCCATGATTTCAAATAAGACAACTTGACAAAATGTCCAAAAGGTGGGAAGCGGGTATCGAACAAATATAGGTTTTATATACGAAAATCAAATCAACGGTAAACTGGAGAAACTAGGGAATGATCATGGGATTTTGATAACTTAAGTCCATCGTGCTCTATCATGGTATAAAAAGGTTGCAGACCTTTGATGTAAGGCGTTAAGAGGATATTAGGGTTCGAATCCTGGCTGGGTATACTAAGGGTGGATTTTTACTAAATGCTTTTACACTCTCCCTCTACACAATTATTTGTTAATTTCCTCTAAATTCAACATTTTTATATTGTGTCAAATATTTACTATGCCCAGTTAAACTTGTCGTATTCGATCCCGCTTTCAGACTAAAGCTTGCTACCGTAGTATATCTTAATGTAGCAATCAATAGAGTTAAACTTTGTCGGTATTCGAATCCCGGCTTTCAGACTAAAGCTTGCTACCGTAGGTATATCCTTAATGGTAGCAATCAATAGACTGAACGACCAAAGACTTGGAGAACGGGGTTAAAATCCCATTTGGATGTTCTGAGGGTGGTCTTCATCAATGGTTTTACACTCTTCCTCCATGTAAATTCGGGCACACTTCCTATAAATTTAACACACCTCATCCCTAGCACATTAGCCTAATTATTATATTTGAGTAAAGCCTGAGCTGGTTGCACAACATTGTTCTAAAAATATATATAATAGTTTAATATTATAGGAGTTTATTATTATATTATTATTTATTATTATTAGCACCAGCGTCTTACTACCCGTTCGGGTTATACGCACTTACGCTAATGTGTAATAGTAGGGTGATTGTGAGATGAAATGAAGGACCTACAGTTTAACGTGGAATCCGAACCACGGTGGAGGCCTGGCATTCCCCACATTCCTAAGATGTCTTGTCAAGTTAATTATTGAGCTCAAAACATAAGAAAAAGTTTTTAAGTTTTACAAGGAACAAAAATACAAATTCACAAATTCTTTTCATCCTAGATTCAGATGAAATGATATCTTTGTTTACAGCTTCCCCGAGTTAAGAAGGCAAGGAAAAGGTAAAATGACAAGAATATTGCTAGCGACATCGGATAAAACTAATTATAAGTTGAAATGGAACAAGTATCGATTCATGAATATAACGTAACATTCGCTGTGCCCCAGATATTTGCGCGCGAATTGTTGGCAGGCTTGTCCAATAAGAACAAATAAAAATTCAGGGGATATTTACATTGGGAAAAGTTTTATCTTGACAGAAACTCAGTTGTATTAGTAGTAGAACGATGGGAATAAATTCCCCCCCCCCCCCCCATTATATATTTATTTCACTCCCCTTTTATTCCATCGGATACTATAGGATTAAAAACAAAATTCAAATAGCTTCTAGAAGCATGCCATTTTCAAAATATTTATGGAGAGGACCACTCCAAATAATTTCTAAAGCATTCAATTTTCAAAATTATTCCAGGGGTAAAACGCTCTTAATAGATTCTATGGAAATTCTAGTTTCAAAAAGATATTTGAGGAGGACAGTTTCAAATATCTACAAGGGACATTTAATTTCCAAATATTCTAAATATCTTCTAAGGGTTTCTAATTTGTTTTAATCATCTGGGAGAAGGATCACTTATATTAACTTATAAAGGTATATAATTCCCCCCTTACCCCCACCCCCAAAAACCATCATAATTAAACCATTTAAAATGGCATCACGGGCATCCAGTTGTCAAACATTTGCTGGGGGAAAAACTTTGGGTTGGGGCAGAGGGGGGGCTTCAAAATCCCTGGTTTGGTTAATTGCTACTTTACCCCTGCACTAATTGGGTTCCACCTCCTCTGCTCAGTTGATATATGCACTTTATTATTTAAGAAGGAAAATGTTAAATGAATACGACCCTATTAACGGAGGTAAAGTTTTCTACATGTGGTTTTCGTATACTCTCCCCATGCTTATACAAGTTCCCGATTATAAAACCGTAACCCTCCTTATACCTTAGATTAAGCAGTGGATAATTCAAGTATTGAAAAGTAGAAGGGGAGGGAAGGAGGTTGGCAAATTTAAATCGTCCCACAAGCTATAACGAAAAAAATTATATGTGCTAAAAATATGTATCAGAATTTTTTTTTTTAAATGTTCTTATAAAAGCAGCTTCTATAAAATGTGTATTAAACACGCCGATGACTATATTCAAACAGTTTAAAAATCTAAACTTAGCTGGTGTTAAAGAAATAATCATATACATGACAAAATTATATTTATTATTACATTTGATTAAAGTAATCACCATCAACAAGTAGAATTATAGTTAAATAAATTTTCTTTAATCCAGGAGCCATTTTAGGTAGGATATAAGGAAATGTGAATTGTCTATATTTATATATATATATTTAATATTTATATATGTATATTTAATATTTATATGTATATTTAATATTTATATGTATATTTAATATTTTATATATTTAATATTTAATATATTATTAATATATTTAATATTCATAAATATTATATTTTTATATATATTTTAAAGTTGAATACCTATAACTGTTAGATACGGTTCTTCACGTGACAGTAAAGTACCAATTGATCATCTGTACATTATCAATGTTTAATAAAGTGACATCGCTTGATTGATCGTTATTCAATATCAAATGCATACTAAATACGTTCGGATCTAGTGTATATTAGAATAGCGACACTTCTTTTACTAAGAGGTCATCAATCAAAAATGTAAGAGCAAACCAACAAATGTACTTGCAATAAAAAAAATGGAAAGCTTTTGCCTCAACATTTATTTTACCATTACAGCACAATAATTAGTGTTTTTTATCAATAGAAAATACATTAGGGCATTAAGTCAACAACTTTTGTCTTTTAATAAGACTTTGGGTTTTGTGTAACACAAGGGTAGTGAAAGGTTAGTCCCTTAGGTAGTTTTTTTAATCTATTTATTTACCCCAGTATTCAGGATAATCATTAGGTACTTAATTTTCGGATTCAGATTAAGAATTTATTAATTAATTAATTAATATTAATATTTAGCACCGCATCTTACTACCCGTTCGGGTTATACGTTTTAAGTACTAATTACACTAATGGATTAGGAATTGGGAAGGTTGAATTAGAGGAAGTGAACCCACATTTGCGTGGAGGGAGAGTGGAAAACCATTTAGGAAAAACCACTCCCAGTTCACCCGACCGAGATTCTAATCTCGATCTCCCCGTCCTCAGCAGTCGAGCTCAACACGACAAGCGCGTTAGCCAACTACGCCACCGAGGCGGGTAAGAATCTATCCAAAATATTTTATTTTCCAACACAATTAGTTGGCCTAATAGCCTCGCGCGTCATTTTGGCAATATACTGGACTATCGGTGATTGGGAGATCAGAGTTATAATCCTGGTCAGCTGTAGTAAGGGCGCTTTCTAATTAGTTGGTTTTCCACTCTCCCTTTCCTTAATCAAATACAGGTACTTGCTTACTCTAGATTATATCGTCATTATCCCTTAAAACATGAGAATAATTAGCGTTTATAATTATAACCAGAATGATAAGTAAAACACCGTGCCAACAAAATAATATATCTCTGAAGGCCGATTCACACAGAACGCTAAGCTATGCTAAGATTTGCTCTGCTAAATCTTTAGAAAAATAGCGGACCATGTAAATAAATGTGTTGATTTACACAGAAAGCTAAGCTAAGCTATGCCTTTGCTACACCGCGCTATGTTTTTTGTTTTGTTTTTTTCCGATTGCTGGCCGGGCAATTTTTCCATCTCCCATCTTGAGCCATCTTACGTTACGCATGCATATAACGCAACTTGGGCTCCGTATGAAACAGACGCAGTACTGATTTGGTGAAAATC
Source organism: Timema cristinae (assembly GCA_039000515.1). Taxonomy (NCBI): domain Eukaryota; kingdom Metazoa; phylum Arthropoda; class Insecta; order Phasmatodea; family Timematidae; genus Timema; species Timema cristinae. Next base: position 23,261,467 of record JBCFYV010000001.1, read on the forward strand.
ACTAAGGTGGTCTTGAAGTTTTTTTTAAGTTTGTTTCACGTGTATTTAAGTAATATTCTACTTAGGTTTTATATTTAATAAACTTTTTTTATATTAAAATGAAAGCGTTAGTTGAACAAGTCAAACCTCCACCTCCTAAATTTTCTTCATTCTCCAAAACACTTTTCTTCCTCAGTACTATCATCTGAACTCAAACAAGACATTTTGGAGAACGCCATCATAACAAAGCTTCACTGGAGCAGATCAAAAGGAAACAACACTGGATTCGGGAGTGAAAATAGGGACCATGGCTTAGCTTAGCTTAACAATGAGTGTGAAACCAAATTGACAAAGTCACAGCACAGCATAGCTTAGCTTAACATTCTGTGTATATAAGCCTTTAGACGATAGCCTGCAGGTCGAGTGGGAAGTCCATAAGGAAATAGTTTCACGAGCCAGATGACAATTGATTATACTTTCAACATGAAGCAGTGTTTTATCTAGACGGTTTATTGCATTAGTGAGCCTCAGTGTCTGTGTACTTGCTGGTTATCTAGCTTACAGGAACAGGATCAAAGGAAAACTAGAGAATTTAATTAATGTCATACCCGATTTACTGGCCTAATGGCCTAAGTCATCACTCTCATGTTAGACTGACATTATAGTATCGGGGAAATAATGGAAACGGGAGGAGGGGTCGAATCCCGGTCAGGTCTATTGATGATGTTTTTTCCTAAATGGTTCCCCCCCCCACCCCCACCCCCCCACACTTCAACGCAAATGGCGCTACGTTTACTCTCAAATGTGTACCCTACTCATATATTACTCATTAATGTAGTAAAGCGTGATTAGTAAAAATAAGTAGAGCCCTGCATTAATCAAAGCCACAATACACCACTGATATGTGTCTTGTTTGTGAAAACATGTCTAGTTTTTGACCTAGTGTAGCAAGGTCCTGTTTTAACTTGACCATTCAACTTTTGTCTTTTGGTTCCTTGATTACTGCCAAATTCATGGACCAATAATTTAAAAATGTTTATTGTATTCTTTTTTAACTTTGGTATATGATTTTGCAATATTGTTATCGGTTTCATGATGGCAGCCACTCAAAAACGTGTTAAGTAGATCATCACAAGTGATTTGATCTAAAACTCTAAAAAATCGATTGATCACATTGGGCATATTTATTAAAATTTTGATTATATGCATTATTAGCATTACGTTCTAAACAGTGCAACAGTTATTTTCTATTAATTGAATGTAGTATTAATTTGTTTTCCGACTTATAATAATTATTGATCAGTTAATCACCAATGAAAAATACCAACTACAAATCCAAGGAGAAATTATAGGAGATATTTCAACTTGAAACCCAAAGTTAAATCTAAAGACTCTAGTAACGATAAGAACATGGAGGGAGCGGGTCTACTTTTCAGAACTACTAGTAAGACTGTAGTAACGATAATAACATGGAGGGAGAGAGGTCTACTGTTCACATAACTACTAGTAAGACTTTAGTAACGATAATAACATAGAGGAGGTCTACTGCTCACAGAACTACTAGTAAGACTGTAGTGACAATAATATGGAGGGAGCGAGGTATACTGTTCACAGAACTACTAGTAAGACTGGAGTAACGATAATAACATGGAGGGAGTGAGGTCTACTGTTCACAGAACTACTAGTAAGACTTTAGTAAAGATAACACCATGGAGGGAGAGAGGTCTTCTGTTCACAGAACTATATAAGACCGTAGTAACGATAATAACATGCAGGGAGTGAGGTCTACTGTTCACAGAACTACTAGTAAGACTGTAGTAACGATAATAACATAGAGGGAGGTCTACTGCTCACAGAACTACTAGTAAGACTGTAGTGACAATAATATGGAGGAGCGAGGTCTACTGTTCACAGAACTACTAGTAAGACTGTAGTAACGATAATAAAATGGAGTGAGGTCTACTGCTCACAGAACTACTAGTAAGACTGTAGTGACAATAATATGGAGGGAGCGAGGTCTACTGTTCACATAACTACTAGTAAGACTTTAGTAACGATAATAACATAGAGGGAGGTCTACTGCTCACAGAACTACTAGTAAGACTGTAGTGACAATAATATGGAGGGAGCGAGGTATACTGTTCACAGAACTACTAGTAAGACTGTAGTAACGATAATAACATGGAGGGAGTGAGGTCTACTGTTCACAGAACTACTAGTAAGACTTTAGTAAAGATAACACCATGGAGGGAGAGAGGTCTTCTGTTCACAGAACTACTAGTAAGACCGTAGTAACGATAATAACATGCAGGGAGTGAGGTCTACTGTTCACAGAACTACTAGTAAGACTGTAGTAACGATAATAACATAGAGGGAGGTCTACTGCTCACAGAACTACTAGTAAGACTGTAGTGACAATAATATGGAGGGAGCGAGGTCTACTGTTCACAGAACTACTAGTAAGACTGTAGTAACGATAATAAAATGGAGTGAGGTCTACTGCTCACAGAACTACTAGTAAGACTGTAGTGACAATAATATGGAGGGAGCGAGGTCTACTGTTCACAGAACTCCTAGTAAGACTGTTGTAACGATAATAACATAGAGGGAGCGAGTCTACTGTTCACAGAACTACTAGTAAGACTGTATTATTATTATTATAATTATTATTATTATTATTATTTAGCACCGCGTCTTACTACCCGTTCGGGTTATACGCTTTAAGTACTAATTACGCTAATGGATTAGGAATTGGGAAGGTTGAATTAGAGGAAGTGAACCCGCATTTGCGTGGAGGGAGAGTGGAAAACCATTTAGGAAAAACCACCCCCAGTTCACCCTACCGAGATTCGAACCTCGATCTCCCCGTCCTCAGTAGACAAGCTAAACACGACTGGCACGTTAGCCAACTACGCCACCGAGGCGGGTAAAGACTGTAGTAAAGATAATAACATGGAGGGAGAGAGGTCTTCTGTTAAGTAGGATACAGTGATATATTCTCTTAAATAGAGGTGTCACAAATGGAGGTCATCAACCCCACCACACCCAACGTTTAATTTCCCTATTCCTCCCCCATTTCCCCTCATGAAGGCGCCACCGAAGTGGCATGTCACCGACTTAATGAAACCTTCACACGCTAACTATGTAGACCTCCCCATACTGGCACTAAGTGAACAATGTTTAAATGTAAAACCTACCCCTTTTTTACAATACTTTCAGGTTATACGTATCTATAACAATTATGATAATTTAGTAAATATTGATTTTTTTTTAGCACGGCGTCCTAGTGTCAACTCTGGCTATACCATTATGTACTCATTACATTACTATGCTAAGGATAATTAAGGTTGAATTTAGAGGAAGTGCACCCGAATCTGCGTTAAGGTGGGGGGAAATCACTCTCAGTACACCTAATCAGAATTTGAAACCCAATCTTACAGTCATCGGCTGTCCTGTCTTTTGCAAGCGTGACATCTTAGAACATGCGGCCACTGAAATGGGTCAAAATAATCTAGTCTGATTTTTCGATGACGGGAAGGTCAAGGTTCGTATCCCGATTTGGTGTGTTGAGTTTTTATAAATGGTTTCTTCTAGTTTCACGCCAATGCTGGTTCATTTACTAAAAATTGTACCTTCCTTACCCCTATTATATTAGTGTTAATTAATATACAGAATGTACCGTGACATGTGGGACCTACTCCATCAGTGGACAGGAAACACAAAAACAATAACAAGTGAATATAATCATGTGTTCCATTTGACCTTGTTTCTTAGTTATAGTAATGGTTGTACTCCAGTAATATGCAACTGCTTAATATCATAGGAAGTTCTCAAAATGGCCACCTTCGATATGAATGCAAGACTGCGGTCGTCGTATCGTAGAATGCCGCACTCTTTCATAAATATAAGCTGTTTAGAATAGACCATACCTCAAGTCTGTTCAGTGTAGGAATTGTTTTCTGAAAGGCCCTTTTCCCTACCAGAAATATATTATATAGTAGGATATTGGTAGGAAAAAAGACCTTTCAGAGAGTAATTCCTACCGTAAATGAAGTAGTGTAGTACATAAACAGTTTAGTGGAATCTGTTTGCTGTAACCTGGATACTAGGTCAAATGGGACACATATTTGTATGAAATTTTTAAATTCGGTTTGGTGTTTTCTGTCCACTGCTGAAATGTGTCCCACATGTTACAGAACATTCTGTATATTATGCATTATAATCCGAACGGTGGGGAAAAAAAGTTTTATTTCCGGTGTTTGGCGTTAGGCACAGAAGAATACCTGAAGAAAGATGTGTATAGTTGATCTATTTAGGTTATTAACAGGTGTGTGTGTGTGTGTGTGTGTGTATGTATATATCTCTTAGGCATGTTAGATAAAAGTATATTTAAAAAAATAAGCATGAAGAATTGTATTTAAAAAACTATATATATATATGTATTTACATACAAAGATAACATTCTGAGCCTAAAACGAAAAGATTTACTTTATTAATAATTAGTTTTATCCAATACAAAGAGCATAAAATTTATTGTAGATCATTTTAGTGAGTTTAACATTCAAAAGTAAGTCTACTGCAGCTATTGTCTTTATGTGTGACTTTTGATTGTCATGAATTATGTAATATTTGTATAACTTTAAATAAATGTTATTATTATTATTGATTATTATTATTATTGCACCGCGTCTTACTACCCGTTCGTGTTATACGCACTTACGCTAATGTGTAATGGTAGGGTGATTGTGAGATGAAATGGAGAACCTACAGATTAACGTAGAATCCGAACCACGGTGGAGGTCTGGCATTCCACACATTCACAAGATGTCTTGTCAGAGGTGAAGGAAAGGTTTGGTAATCAGATAAATCTGTGCCGGGACTGAGGATTGAACCCCGGACCCCAATATAAATGTTTATACACGCTTCTGTGGCCGAATGGTCTAAGGCATCGCTCTCGCAATATACTGGACTACAGATGATGGGGAGAATAGGAATCAAATCCCAGTCATGTTTACTAAAAGTATTTTTTTCCCCCTAAATGGTTTTCTACTATCTCTGTCTCTACACTAAAATATCGGTACATTTCCAATAAATTTAACCTTCATAATACGTAACACAGAGTAAATTAGTGTATATGCATATCGAACGGGTAGTGTGATACGTGAGGACAAAAATTAATAAAGAAGAAAATAAATAGTGATAATAATAGCATTAATAACATCCGTGAATTTAATTATTGTAAAACTTTTAACGTTCCAGTGCAAAGCAAAGTTAACTTAAATATGTCAAGTAAAAGTTAGTTTAGTTTGGATTCTTTCCTTTGCGAACTTCGTGGTTGTAAAATTATTTATAATTATAAAACAGAGTAATTATATAACCGGGAACACGCGAAGAAAAGAGAAGAAAAACAAAACTTTTAGCGATGCCATTAAAGGGTGTCTCATTTCTTTCGTAAAACGTGCATTTCCCCATCTCACCTGCAAAATTAACAATAACAAAAAATTGTAGGAGACCCAAAATTATTTAGTCATACAAAATACATTTTTTCTGTTAATTCATAAGGAAAAATCACAAAAATTAATCATTAATAATTGTTTGATATTTGTGAAGATAGCTACAACTACTACTCTTAACATAATTATTTCAAAATATATATATTTAAATAAAAAAGAAATATAACTAATAAAGATGCAAGAACTTAGTTTTAATTTTGAAAATTGAGGAGCTAAATCTAATGTTTTATCACTAATCGGGTAGAGATTAGTGAGGTATATCTTAGATTAAAAAAATACCTTCATTTCTTGAAGGGTGAGTAGAGAACCATATTTGGGGAGAAAAATCCTCTACAGCACATCCTACTGGGATTCGAACCTCTTCGTCATCAGTAAAACGAATTAGACAATCTTGAAAGTTAGTTCTTGTACTCAATGATGTGGGTTATAAACAAATAAATGTAATGAGTACATCAGTCAAAATTAACACCATATGAAATTTAAAAGTTTTCATCATAATCATAATCATCATCAAATATTTTCAGCCTGTGGCTGAGTCAACTTAGTAAAATTCCTCCAACTTCCTCTTTCCTTCCACCATTCTTCCTCCTTTCATTGCATGCTTTCAGTTATCTGCTTCTCCCATCTCTTTATTGATCTGCCTTGCATTCTTTTTCTTACATACTGTACTTCATCTCCATCATTCTCTTTGGCATCCTTTTCTTTTCGATCATCATTACAAGCCCATACCATCTCAGTTTTGCTTCCTCTACTGTCTCATGTACTCCAACATCCTCATAACATGTCCATACCATCTCATTCTTGCTTCCTCTACTATTTTTATGTATTCCGTGTACACCCATTCTTCGCCGGATAGCTTAATTCCTAATCCTGTTTCTCCTCATGAGAGCTAACATGCTCCTCACTAACTTCCTTCTCATGTCCTCCACTTTCCTAGTCTCTTACATTTAATGTACATGTTTCTGTTGCATGTGTGACAATGGGTACAAAGTATGCCCTGTACAATGTACAGCACTTCCTTACACTTCAAGGGCACTTTTATTTTCCATAGCATGTATCTTACACACCTACAGAACAACTCAATAATTTAAAAAATGAAAATTGTGAAATCCGTATATTAGAAATTTAATACATTTAGGTAAATTTTAGATGAGTGTCATTGTTCGACTTTTAGACAGTTTAATATTCAAAATATAAAGTGTGGAGGCTTTATAGGGAGTTTTAAAATGCCTTATGAAACTGCAACAAAGATTTCACTTTACATATCCTTTTATTCGACAGCAATTCGGACATTGACTTTGTCAAACATTGGTGAATCGTGCGGGTTTAAGGGCCGTATACTTTATATACTCGAGGTTCGGAGTTGAGCTAGTCCTGCATTCGACCATAAGTGATTGGTTACTCGCATACAGAAGTGGTTTATTTCAGACATTAGACCCGGATCTGCAAACTACGCTCCGCGGGCCTATTATTCTACATCCCGCGAGCTGATTATGGTTAAGTGAATTTCTTGACAGAATCGTAAAACTACTGTTAATGTTACGCAATCACGCCCATTCGCCTGCTTTAGCGCCCCATGTGTAGTTGCGGAAGTGACCGTATGGTCGCACTATCGTCGCCAAGTGCTGTCACCAACGCAGCTCACACTCTTGATTGATAACCTGACAAGTGTGTTGATCGCCTTACGTTTCTAAGGTCATGTCCATATCTGATCTCCGCAACCAGGTCACCAGAACGTCGAGAAATGTTTTTTATATGGGAAACCCAAAATCTTTCACGTTCGCGACCAAGTCGCTGTCGTTAGGCTGTAATGGCCTAGTATGACCACTTTAATAAATAACAGGTGACCTGGTGGTCGAGGCGTAAGGTGTAGGACTTCTGTGCTGGAGTCCGGAGTTCAATCCTCGGTCCCGGTACAGATTTATCTGATTACCAAACCCTTCCTTCACTTCTGACAAGACATCTTGTGAATGTGGGGAATGCAAGGCCTCCACCGTGGTTCGGATCCCACGTTTAAACTGTAGGTCCTCCATTTTATCTCACAATCACCCTACCATTACACATTAGAGTAAGTGCGTATAACCCGAACGGGTAGTAAGACGCGGTGCTAATAATAATAATATAATAATAATAATAATAATAATAATAAATAACAAGGTACTGCGTGCTGGTGTTATGTATGGTAGCGGCAATTATGTCGCGGCGATCAGGTCGCAAGTATGACCGTACCTTAGAGCCCCAGCGCACTAGCGGCCATGCCGCGCGGCTACTATCGGTGCGGCCAACGAGTTGTATGGAGTTGAATGGCACGACACGCACTATGCCGCGCGGCGATGAAAATATAAACGGTGTATACGAGACATGGAAGCCGCGCGGCCAATAGTTTGTGCGGAATGTAATGGGTGGACGCGCACTACAGGCGGTTACACAACGGAAAGTACTATTCATGAAGAAACCGATCAATCTCTCGTCGGAAGTCGATTGTTTGAGTCTAGCGTGCGTTTGTTCTGTGTGCTTATAGCTTTTTTTTTTCTCCAGTGTGTTTATTCCTTCTTTTTTTATTTTAAACAAAATCACTTTAATTTTGTTCGAATTTGATACAAATAAAATAAGTATGGTATAATTTCTTGAGTTATTCTTACTTCAATGTCACTAAGTTTTTCCTTTGGATGAAAGCTTCTCTCATGGGTGTATCCTGTCCTCTGATCGAATAATTTAGTATATCTAATTGTTCATAAAATGATTTCGCAGACATTCCGTTATAATTAAAACAATTTTTGACATGCGACCTCAGTTAGTGATAAAAATTGTTAATCGTCCCTTTTTCTTGATGATACTTTACCATAGGGTGCGCCCAAAAAGTGTTATTTTATTTACTTTGCGTTTATTTAGGAGGTACCACATAGCATCTGCTTGCTCCGCATTAATTGCGAGATTGACTGTACACACACTATAGCCAGCAACTGCGACATGGCCACTCTCTTGGCCACGTTCTCTTTAAAGTCTCATATTATATCAAGAGCTTTAAGCAAGTGAATATTTGTACAGACGGTATCCATCATATCTCTGGCGAAGAATAGAAATGTGGAGTGTGAATTATTTTGATATATAATTAAATAGCAAAGCATTGTGCTTATTATTTTCTGATGAGCATTTGAAATAAATTTTGGTGTTAGGGTTACAAACTATGAACCCCATTTAACCGTGGATTCGATTCATAAAAATATTACATACTTTTTATTCATTTTTCAAAATCCTCTTTGTAAACAATTATTATAACTTATTATGTATTTTGTAAGTAAAAAACCTTGTGTAAATTGTATATATCCTCAATTTTACCTATTTAGCTGCAAGGTATAATATGTATCACTCATAAAATATTTTTCGACCCCTAATTATATTTTAATGCACCACTAAAATCTAACCTTTGAATTCGCAAAGACTCTAGATCAATGATTTCCTTTGACCTCCGAAGCGGGATAAGAGATTTATCAATTTATGTATTTTAATTTTGTACAAATAATGAGAAAATTGAGAGCATAAAAGTGTGATCTCAAGGTCTAAGGCGTCAAATTCACATTATATTAGACCACTAGCAACGAAGTTCTAGATTCTAATCTTGGCTTGATGCACTAACGGTAGTTTTACACATATAAACTTATCTCCACCCTAATGCAGGTTCATTTTTCTAAGATAACCTAACAAACTATACCCCTTAGAAGAAGTAGTTAGTATCCTTTGAACGGTCTGAAGCATCACACTCATGTTAGACCGGCCTCCAGATGACGGGGCGATTAGGGTTCGAATCCCGGTCGGATATACTAAGGGTGATATTTCCTAGATTTTTTCCCACTCTCCTTTCACTCAAATGTGGGTATATTTACATCTAAAATGCTTCCTAGCTCCAGCCCACCACATTAGAGCAATTATCATATATGTGTAAACCCTTAACCTGTAATAAGACGTGGTGATTAAAAAAATAGTATTTTAGTTTAACGTAAGAATAAAAAATTAAGGAAGTACATTAAAATATCAAACATTATTCTAAAAAAATCTATTTATAGAAAGGTAAAATGAGTTGATGCCTTTGAAAAAGCCTTGCTACGGAATCGAATTATGGACCTTGGGAAGGGAAGTGCTCATCAAGTGGTTCGGTTCTATAATAGACAAGTATCGCCAGTAAAGAAAAGCTTTTAACAAAATGAAAGCTTGAAAGAAGACATGATCTAATAAATGAATTTGTGAAATATGCGATAATAGAGATTCATAAAAAAAAGACAAGGTGGCGGAAAGATTGGTCGAGCATGAAAAGTATGGTCTTGGGCAAAACGAAATAGGATGCTCCAGTTGACAGACTTTCGCTAAATAAACGTTAGAGAATATTGTACAGTCAGTTCAGCCAAGGAAGGAACTTTATCTGCCTTTACAATTGAATAGTTCTCTATATATCACACTACTCTAGAAATATGATACTGTAGCGTAAAAACGTTGTAGGTACAGTCAAATTTTAATTGTAAGACTCTTTTAGAAAATACAAATATATATTTTCAGTTTACATTGATAACATTTTACTATGTATTTAGTTAGTATTATTTTATAAGTAAGCCTATTGATATTAACAATCAAAAGTAGGTCTAAATACTGTGTATCAAATTACTTGACGTATGGATACATGAGAGTAGCTCTAGTAGCTTTTCTAGCTGTCAGATAAAAGTCTTCATACGAAAATCAAACAGTTGATATGGTCTGCTTAGATGGCCGCATAATCTAAGGTGAAATAGATTAGACTGCCGATAACAGGGGGATCGGAGCTCAAATCCCAATTAAATGTAGTGATAATGTTTTTTTTCTAAATTGTTTTCCACCAAGAAAATGCAGGTACACTTCCTCTCAATTCAACTGTCCTCATCCATAACATATGATCGTAGTTAGTACATAAGCGTATAACCTGAACAGTTAGTAAGATGCAATAATTTATTATTTTAGCGCCGCGTCTCACTAACCGTTTGGGTTATACGCTTAAATACTAATCACGCTAATGGTTTTAGGGATTAATAAGTCTATATTTATAATAAATGTACCCAAATTTGCGTGGAGGGTGGGTGGAAAGCCATTTTGAGAAAACCACCCTCAGTATACCCGACCGTGGTTCGAACCTAGATTTCGCCGCCATAGATAGTCTAGACTTCTACGAGAGTTGCGCCTTAGACAATCCTGCCACCAAAGTGGGTCAAAACATTTTGAAAGAACAATATATATTAATAACACTTTTTTTTTTGCTGTTGTAGCAACAAGAGATACTGAGAGTATAACCCGAACGGGTTGTAAGACGCAGTTCTTTTTTTTTTAATGAGATATTTTAGTCCATTAAATAAAAAATTAGAAAGTATTACATTCATACTTGCGTCTTCTTATATTTGGCTACCAAAATAAATAAATATATTCTGATAACTATGTAGAATGAGTCATGCCAAATATTAGTTTTCAAAACAAAAAGTTTTTGATTTTTTAAACAGATGTGAATAGACACAACTGAACACGGTCTGTATGACGTCATCAACGGCGTTCGTTCAGGCTAATTCTCAAACTTATGAAGAGAACGCAGCCTTTTAAAGCTCGCATTTTTAAGTGAACCACAGACACAGCTTCCACAAAAAAAAAAAAAAAAAAACAACATCTAAACGATTATTTTCACAAGTTTACGTTTCGATAAGTAAAAACACAATTAAAAACAAATAGTTTGTTGTGAAAGTTTGGACTGCCTGAAGTTTAAACAAGATAATTTTGGTCTATCAGATCATATGTGGATGAATGGATACATGAGATTAGATATTTTGCTATCTGTCACCACCCCTCCGGTTCCAAACAGACTCAATTCAGTGTATCAAGCCGAGTAATTAATTCACGTGGACCAAATCCTTCCTCCATATTCATAAGGGACCTGACCACCATCGCTGTACGGTGATCCTAACTTCAGTGGTAAAAAGTGAAGTCTCAAATTATACACCTATTGGACAGTAGACTCACTGGTAATCAAAGCTTAAGTCAACATGACCTTGTACTGCAACTTGCAGCTTTGGTGTTCTTTAGTGAAGTCACAAACACCGATAAAAGTTTGTCACATTCGTTACAAGGGCAGTATCTAAGAATGAGAAGTGTCAAGAGTAGCAAGTATATTAATCAAACCTAGGTTTTATATTAATATACTGATTTATTATTCCTAGGCCACTCATTTATAGATAGATAGCTAGAGCTGTTTCCCCTTTTCTAACTTATGAGTACATATGAAATAAAATGTTTTACTAACACCATAATATATATATTATGATTAATAGTGAGGATTAAAAGTACATTAAGAAATTTACCGTTGTGATGTAACATTTTCTCTACTAAAAAAAAAAAAATCAGGATGTTGGTTTAGACCCATCCCACAATCAAACGGTATGTCATTTACTTTGTTGAGTATGTGAGGTACACCATAAAGCTTAGAAAATTTGAGTCTCAGATTTGAACAAAAACGAGGTCGTAGCTTAAGGTGGGGATATAGGGGACGTGAGAAAAGTTAAGAGTTTTTGCAGTTTTTATAGCAAAACATTATTCAGGTCAAAATAAATCAAATTAGCTTCAGTTGTTGAATATCTGTCAAAGGGTGTATTGGAAATTTATTGCCAAACCGTTTCTTCATTTAAAAAGTTTACCATTTAATTCCGCTTTGCTCATGACAGATATTCAACAACTGTTAATACCATGTGAAGAAAATTAAACTCTTTGTTTTTACTGGAGTGTGAAGCTCTCAACTCAGTGATTTTATTCTCGACGAGTTTGATATCTATTGTAAGTATATCCTGTCATACGTGGCTTGTGAAGTACCGGAAGTTTGAAATAGGAGCAATTTCCCGTCAAAGTGGAAAGCAGGTCAATTGCTTTTAGTCTAGTTGTGAAAGCAGTAGATCTGTGGGAATCGCTGTCTAAGCTATCACGTGATTTTATTATGTGGATAGAAGCACTTTGATTGGTGCTTTATACCTTCATCGGAGGAATCTTCTGTAGTTAACAGAAGCAAGTTTGTGTATCCTAGAGCACAGAACTCTGGGTAGTTGATTATAGGCAGTTGTAGGCAGTAAACAAGTAGTAAAAAGATCCTGACAGTTGTCATAGTGTGTCGTTTAAGATGAGTCCATTTAGTGATGGAGTGTCGTGAGCACCATGAGTACGATAGTGGTTATGACATGGTTAAGACAGTGGTTAAAACATTGGTTATACACAGTTGATTGTGATCAATTGCCCAAGAGTGGGTGTCGTTAAAAATGTCTTAGGCTTCCGCCATTTGTGAGTTTATGTGACACCTTTTGAGAAGGGTTGCTGACTTGTACCGAAATATAAATGGTTACTTGAGCTCACAAGTGACCAGATGACGGGACCCAACACTCCATAACTATGACGACCGTGTATTAGTTCGTTTTATTTTATTGTGAAAATTGAAAAATTACACCTGGACACGAGAATCGAGCCCACGACCTATGGCGGGACCCTTGTCCAGGTGTCAATTTTCACAATATGATATCTAGATGAGATTAAATCCTTACTAAAACAAATATAATAGCTTTGGCTATTTGATTCGTTTTATTTTACTAAACACAATAGTGTTAGCAACCAGCCATTCATTCAGCCCACCTTGACTGACATCACAGTGTAGTCTCACAGGGACCATAGGGCCACGTCCACACATTTTGGTGATCATAAAACCCACGTCTTTAAGTATAAATGATTGTAAACGAGCATTATTTTATTTAGTTAGTCCAAAACTTTTTTGCTAGAAAAACTGCAAAAATACTTGCCTTTTCTCGCATTCCCTACATCCCCGCCCTAGCCCATATTACTTACTATACGAGCCTTGACTATACTAATAACATGATCACAAATTTCTATTACTCTTGCTCCATGGCATTGTTCTGTATTACTATACGAGCCTTGACTATACCAATAATATGATCACAGATTCCTGTTACTCTTGCTCCGTGGCACTGTTCTGTATTACTATACGAGCCTTGACTATACTAATAATTTGATCACAGATTCCTGTTACTCTTGCTCCGTGGCACTGTTCTGTATTACTATACGAGCCTTGACTATACTAATAATATGATCACAGATTCCTGTTACTCTTGCTCCGTGGCACTGTTCTGTATTACTATACGAGCCTTGACTATACTAATAATATGATCACAGATTCCTGTTACTCTTGCTCCGTGGCACTGTTCTGTATTACTATACGAGCCTTGACTATACTAATAATATGATCACAGATTCCTGTTACTCTTGCTCCGTGGCACTGTTCTGTATTACTATACGAGCCTTGACTATACTAATACCATGATCACAGATTTCTATTACTCTTGCTCCATGGCATTGTTCTGTATTACTATACGAGCCTTGACTATACTAATAATATGATCACAGATTCCTGTTACTCTTGCTCCGTGGCACTGTTCTGTATTACTATACGAGCCTTGACTATACTAATAATATGATCACAGATTCCTGTTACTCTTGCTCCGTGGCACTGTTCTGTATTACTATACGAGCCTTGACTATACTAATAATATGATCACAGATTCCTGTTACTCTTGCTCCGTGGCACTGTTCTGTATTACTATACGAGCCTTGACTATACTAATAATATGATCACAGATTCCTGTTACTCTTGCTCCGTGGCACTGTTCTGTATTACTATACGAGCCTTGACTATACTAATAATATGATCACAGATTCCTGTTACTCTTGCTCCGTGGCACTGTTCTGTATTACTATACGAGCCTTGACTATACTAATACCATGATCACAGATTTCTATTACTCTTGCTCCATGGCATTGTTCTGTATTACTATACGAGCCTTGACTATACTAATAATATGATCACAGATTCCTGTTACTCTTGCTCCGTGGCACTGTTCTGTATTACTATACGAGCCTTGACTATACTAATAATATGATCACAGATTCCTGTTACTCTTGCTCCGTGGCACTGTTCTGTATTACTATACGAGCCTTGACTATACTAATAATATGATCACAGATTCCTGTTACTCTTGCTCCGTGGCATTGTTCTGTATTACTATACGAGCCTTGACTATACTAATACCATGATCACAGATTTCTATTACTCTTGCTCCGCGGCGCTGTCCTGTATTACTATACGAGCCTTGACTATACTAATAACATGATCATAGCTTTCTATTAATCTTGCTCTGTGGCGCTGTATTACTATACGAGCCTTGACTATACTAATAATATGATCACAGATTCCTGTTACTCTTGCTCCGTGGCACTGTTCTGTATTACTATACGAGCCTTGACTATACTAATAATATGATCACAGATTCCTGTTACTCTTGCTCCACGGCACTGTTCTGTATCACTATACGAGCCTTGACTATACTAATAATATGATCACAAATTCCTGTTACTCTTGCTCCGTGGCACTGTTCTGTATTACTATACGAGCCTTGACTATGCTAATATCATGATCACAGCTTTCTATTACTCTCGCTCCGCGGCGCTGTCCTGTATTACTATACGAGCCTTGACTATACTAATAACATGATCATAGCTTTCTATTAATCTTGCTCTGTGGCGCTGTATTACTATACGAGCCTTGACTATACTAATAACATGAGCACAGCTTCCTATTAGTATCGCTCCACTGCACTGTTCTGTATCACTATACGAGCCTTGACTATACTAATAACATGATCACAGCTTTCTATTACTCTCGCTCCGTGGCGCTGTCCTGTATTACTATACGAGCCTTGACTATACTAATAACATGATCACAGCTTTCTATTAGTATCGCTCGACTGCACTGTTCTGTATCACTATACGAGCCTTGACTATGCTAATAACATGATCACAGCTTTCTATTACTCTCGCTCCGCGGCGCAGTCCTGTAATACTATACGAGCCTTGACTATACTAATAACATGATCATAGCTTTCTATTAATCTTGCTCCGTGGCGCTGTCCTGTATTACTATACGAGCCTTGACTATACTAATAACATGATCACAGCTTCCTATTAGTATCGCTCCACTGCACTGTTCTGTATCACTATACGAGCCTTGACTATACTAATAACATGATCACAGCTTTCTATTACTCTCGCTCCGCGGCGCAGTCCTGTATTACTATACGAGCCTTGACTATAATAATAACATGATCACAGCTTCCTATTACTCTCGCTCCGTGACGCTGTCTCGTATAATAGAGAGAGAGGATGTAATCATGCGTCAAATATTCGCGTGCAGCTCGGAAAATAAAAACGATCGCAGAAACACTTTCTCGTTGTCAACGCTGTCAACTTAAGAGTTAAGTGCTAGGACGAAGCACAGAAAACATATCGTATACAATGAATTGTTTTAGCTAATATTTAATTACTATGTTTAATTAGACACAACATTCATACTTCGAAGGGAATTACTCTAAATTTTAGATGACTTTTTGTTACTCATTGACAAAACCGTTCTTAGTACTTTATTTGGACCTACTAGCTATGAACAAACATAATTATTAGCTTGATGTTTTTTTTATGATTCCTTAACACAATAAAGATAATTAAGGAGCACAGGCAGAATCATGTGGCACACGGCAAGCGTGTGCACGGCAAGCGTGTGCACGACTAGCGTGTGCACGACTAGCGTGTGCACGACTAGCGTGTGCACGACTAGCGTGTGCACGACTAGCGTGTGCACGACAGCGTGTGCACGACTAGCGTGTGCACGACTAGCGTGTGCACGACTAGCGTGTGCACGACTAGCGTGTGCACGACTAGCGTGTGCACGACTAGCGTGTGCACGACTAGCGTGTGCACGACTAGCGTGTGCACGACTAGCGTGTGCACGACTAGCGTGTGCACGACTAGCGTGTGCACGACTAGCGTGTGCACGACTAGCGTGTGCACGACTAGCGTGTGCACGACTAGCGTGTGCACGACTAGCGTGCACGACTAGTGTGCACGACTAGCGTGTGCACGACTAGCGTGTGCACGACTAGCGTGTGCACGACTAGCGTGTGCACGACTAGCGTGTGCACGACTAGCGTGTGCACGACTAGCGTGTGCACGACTAGCGTGTGCACGACTAGCGTGTGCACGACTAGCGTGTGCACGACTAGCGTGTGCACGACTAGCGTGTGCACGACTAGCGTGTGCACGACTAGCGTGTGCACGACTAGCGTGTGCACGACTAGCGTGTGCACGACTAGCGTGTGCACGACTAGCGTGTGCACGACTAGCGTGTGCACGACTAGCGTGTGCACGACTAGCGTGTGCACGACTAGCGTGTGCACGACTAGCGTGTGCACGACTAGCGTGTGCACGACTAGCGTGTGCACGACTAGCGTGTGCACGACTAGCGTGTGCACGACTAGCGTGTGCACGACAAGCGTGTGCACGACAAGCGTGTGCACGACAAGCGTGTGCACGACAAGCGTGTGCACGACAAGCGTGTGCACGACAAGCGTGTGCACGACAAGCGTGTGCACGACAAGCGTGTGCACGACAAGCGTGTCACGACAAGTGTGCACGACAAGCGTGTGCACGACAAGCGTGTGCACGACAAGCGTGTGCACGACACTTTAGTTGGGAAACCTTGGTAGGTTGAGATGTTGATGGAAGGATAATATTAAAATAAATTTGAAGGAGGTTAGATGGCGGTGTCTCAGAATAGGGTTAAATGGTGAGCTTAATATCGGGTAGCCATGAACTTTTAAAGTTCCTTAAGGCCAGAGAATTTGTCAAGTTAGTTAGAAAGTAAGTTAATACTTAACAAATTAGATACAGTAGCCCCGTGGCTTCTTTGGTGCTGACTGACAGCTCACAACTGACTTCTGACCGTCAACAGTTAGGTATATACCTAAATTTTGACTGTCAGAAGTGACAGCTGCTAAACACATGTTTTTGTAGATCATATGGTTCGGCGTAGGGATACATAATTTGGTCTTGTAACTTTTCAAAGCCGTCAGCTCTCAGCTGTGAGCTGTCAGTCAGCACCAAAGAAGGCATGGGGCTACTGTAATTGAAATTTATTTGCGGCATAATTTTTTAAGGAATATTTAAATCTAATTTATAGCTTGGGGATAATAAACAAAATTTTATTTTCTATCGTATCACATTTGAATAATATTGACACTATTGTTAGTGATTTAAAAGTAGAGCTTAAATTTGTCATTGTTAGTACGATAATAAAATATATTGTTTCCAGCTGTGCTGTTTTGAGCCGGTGTTTTTAACTACTTCAAATGGGTAGGGATATGGAGGATAAAAAATAAACTCTATGACTTCAGTCACAATCGAGCCATACCAACCGAGCGTCCGAAGTCTGTTAGAGAAGATAGTGGCAACTTATGCGGAAAGAGGCTGTTATTTGGTCAGCACAACACACAACTAAGTTTTTTAGACTGGAGTCGCTACTTTTTTTTTTTTTTTCATTCAAGTAGCTTCTCAATATGCTTATCACTAGACTGAGTTGACCCCGTTCCAGACACACTGCTTCGTTGTTTAGAAATATTCACACAGGCTAATCTTTAGGAAATACCCTTCAGTGTAACCCGGTGTATTCAAAACCCTAACCGGCCCCGTGGTGTATTGGCCAGTGCACTTAGTTACGCTCCTAGGAGTTTCAGGTTCGATTCCTGACTGGTAGCTTGGATATTTTTTCCGAAAGGGGATTTACCCAAACGTCACCAGGGTTTGGTTAAATAGGCTTAATCTAGCTTTAAGTTCTTCCACTTGTTCTACACCCTCATAATCAATATCACCATCACTTCATCTCATCGGGACATGGAAAGAGCCTCCACGGAAAGGATGTACGATCAGTACATTCGGGCGTCCCTTGGGCAACGGTACATTAGTACTGGCTAATATTTCCACAACTAGGCTACGATTTATATATCCCAGACACGGAATAGTATTATTTTAAGCCCTGACGTTAACAAAACTCGTTAATATCAACATAGTTTAATGCGAGTCTAGCACCTTATACCGCATTGTTAAAGCTTTGCGCTCATTGGAGTATTTTTGCACCACATCTTACTTCCCATCTGGGACATTTGCATTGAACTATGATAAGGGTGTAACGACGAGTAAGGTAGAATTTAGAAACTAAGTACCCACATTTGCGTGGAGATATAGTCGAAAATACCTTAGGTAAAAAAATTCATAACGACCATTTGATTTTCTGATCACGATCATCTCGTCACTAGAAAATCATACTAAACGATATTAATCCGTTAGTTGATGAGATCAAAACGTGTTTCTGGCCAGATATTATATAATATAAATTAATTATTGATCTTTTCTATGATAATATTCTACTATTAAAAATAATTTAAAGTCCCCCTCCCCATTACAAAACAACACATGAACAAAAATTCATTGATTCTTCTTTTCCTTTCATCTCAAATGTGGTATGCTGTAATGGATATAATTACATTTTATACTTTTACAAAGGCTACACGTAGGTCATCGTGCACGAGTCGATAATCAAGTTAATTAGTTGGAAAAGCTGGCAACATAATTACACAGCCAGTTTGAAATAAAAAATAATTTTAATAAATGGTA
Organism: Timema cristinae; assembly: GCA_039000515.1. Taxonomy (NCBI): domain Eukaryota; kingdom Metazoa; phylum Arthropoda; class Insecta; order Phasmatodea; family Timematidae; genus Timema; species Timema cristinae. Next base: position 23,280,573 of record JBCFYV010000001.1, read on the forward strand.
TTGTGAACAATGTGAGACGGAAAGAACAGCATAATACTAGACAAAAAAAAGTGTTTAATGTGGGTATCTGGTGTGTATTCACGAAATACTATATTATGTGAAGAGACGGAGCTATCCGGCCACGTAAAAAAAAAATACAAGTTGGGCACCATAAACTAACCAAAAACTGTTCATTTCATTTTGCACAGACCTAGGATCGTATCGCATCTTAATTTTTAAGTTAGGCGTGTTTAGGTTATGATCATGATGTGTCTTAGGCTATTATGCTATGTTTGGTTAAGATTGTGCTTTGTTATACTAGCCATCCCTCTCTTATTTTTTCACCTTGACAATATTTTAAAGACACGCAGTGCTATCCATCCTAGCGTCTTTGGTTCGGATCCTAACCTGGTTAGTATAGACCTGATCCCCCTCGATTCACGTGTGTCAGTTTATATCTCAACATTAGATCTAAATTTAAATATATTGTGTTCGGGCGTCAGTTAGTTTCATGTTCCTTACCAACAATTATACTGGGTTTGATTTTAATGGAAGATGACATAAGTTAAAGATCATAAATTAATATTAAGGATTAATTTATTGAACACTTTGGTTAGTTATGTAATCTATAATAATAAAAGGAAGAGAGTGTTTGTGTGTTTGTTTGTTTGTTTGTTTGTGTGCGATGCCCAACCAAATCTACGGCATATAGAAATCTGAATTTTTAACATATGTGGACGGAAGGGGGTTCGAATGCACCTCGAAGCCATATTTTAACATTTTTAATTATATTTTTAATTAGGATATTTTCAACAAATTTTTGAAGGGATCACGGGCAACGCCGTGTGGGATTGCTAGTAATTACTATAAATAGTGGAAGTTGATTTGGAGTGACATATCCAATTCTTTGACTGCGCGAGTGTTTAGCACACGCACACTCTAGTCAAGTTTTTTATTTATTTATTTAGCACCACGTCTTACTACCCGTTCGGGTTATAAGCTCGGCTGGTGTCATCGCGAGTGTTTTTCCAATGGATGCCGTGACGGCTTCTTGCAACCCTCATGCGTCCCCCCAGGACGATTTACCTAAGAAAGAAATCGGCCAAGGTCACTTTTAAAAAAAACTGCAATTGGTTAAAGGAGACTTTTTTTAATGTGTTCTGTTCTTTAATGCTATTTTTTAAGGACCTAATTTTAGAAAGTGAGACCAAGTGAAGTTTCAGTACGTCCTTCACTAAAACTTATAAATCCTGTTAAAGTTTACATTAAATATTATGTCATGCTTCAACATTTACATTCATCCTAAGTTCAACATCACAACAGCCTGGGCCGAGTTAGTACCATCAACCTGGGATCGAGTAAGCTCCCCACCTCCCAACAACTCTTAAGGTGCGTCAGAAGGGAGTGCGATTAATTTTACAGTTTTTATACCATTACATTTTTCTGGTCAAAATAAATCAAATATTTCTCCAGTAGCAACATAGAGTTGAGTTTTCTGCACATGCTAATATTAACAGATCTTGAATATCTGTCAAGGTTTCCTGGAATTTTGTCAAAACATTTTAAATAAAGAGAAGAATTTTGACAAAATTCAAAATCTGTTGATATTAGCATGTGCAGAAAACTAAGCTCTATGTTGCTACTGGAGAAATGTTTTATTTATTTTGACCCAACAAATTTTAATTCTATAGAAATTGTAAGAATATTTTTGCTACCTTCAGCTGCACCTTAACGGAGCCCCCCCACCCCCTCCCCGAGTTCGTAAACAGATACTTATTCCACTTTACCTCTCACACCTGCGATATTTACCAAACTCGGGCATGCCAAAGACCCATTATGGTGGTGTTCTGAATAGATTGCAGTTGCGCCTTGAGTGATTAGACTAATGACGCATGTACTCTTTCTTCAAATATGCATAGTCAATTCTAATTGCATACTTCTTTAAATAATGAACCTTAGATATTTAAAATGTTTGATTAAGTCATTATATTAGCTATATTAATAAAATTGAGAGATTGTATTTCATGAGCGTTTCATGATACGGTATAGGTCTGAAATTTAAAAAAATCAATAGCTCATGTGCAAGAACATGCGCATCTAGAAGCGGTAGTTTTAAATTTTGTATAGGATTTTTTTAATCAATTAAAAACTGGGAATAAATAAAATTAAGACTTTTTCCTTATGTTCAAAGCAAAGAAAATCTTTTACTCTGGGTACTGCTGGTAGTTTCAAATAAAAAAAATTCGTTAAGTATTTATATCTTAGTTCCTTTTAAATAAAATATGCTTAGTAAGCTTCAATAATAAGTAGATTATATAACTTAACTTAGCCATAATTTAAACTTTAAAACTGCTAACACATTCAAACTATATTAATAAAGAAATACCATATTTTATTAAATCTTCAAACATTTAGAGAATACATTAAATTAAATTTAAGTTCAATTCCCATGTCCAGGTGTAATTTTTTTAATTTAAAAATATTATATTTAGATGAGTTTATAACCCTAATTAAGAAATATAACAGATTAGCTATTTGATCAATCATTTTAAATAGTTTTGTCATAGAATGTCATCTGGCTACAAACCAATCCTTTCTAAGCCTATATCCATTCTATTTGAATACTCAAATACAGGTGAACACACTTATTGAAGTGTCTAATGTGAACTTTCTGAACCGAGTGATTATAGTCAAACACGACTTACAAATTAACTAAAATCTTGAAAAAACATACAGTCCTTCAACCTATATTTATCACTGTGTAAGGGTAAGATTCAATTCAACCAATTTTTGGCAATATCAGACATCGAATCTGACACCCTAGCTTAATAGATAGACGCACCACCAACTGGGCTTAGGTGCCGGACTAAAAATCGTTAAAAACAAAGCTATCCATAGGTAACAGTACCATTTTTAAATAATTTTATCTCATCATTTGTTCCTATATGTATAAAAAAATATACACAGTTTACCGAGCAGTTTGAGACGTTAGACATACACATATATTTAATTGAGGACGTGCGCAATGAGGATTTTTTTTAATATTCCCTCAACTCTATGGTTTTCTCATGCTCTCTCCAGCTTAAAGTGGGTTTATATCTCATAATATACCTGCCTCATACTTGTCTCTTAAATCAATACCTTATTGTTCAGTTGCGTATTTATATATCGATTTTCTTACACATAACCTGCTTAAAGGTTTTTTCCTACCAAAGTTCTTCTATCTAGCAGGGCTCTGGTGGGAAAAAAGGTATTTCAAAGAACTTCTTAAGAAAACCCGTATAATTTAAAAGCAAGGCCGTAGAAAGATAATATTTCTAGGCGGAAAGAGTTGGTAAAAAAAAGTTACTACACCTTTAACCAATAAAAGTTTTTATACGTATATATGTGCCCCCTATACAAGGGGATGATCAAATTACACAAGGGGTGTTCGTATACCCCTTCTGTTTTCTAATAATTTCTACACTCTTGCTTAAATATACTGAAATTTAAAATAAATTTCCTTTTAATAGTTGTGGCTATCAATGTTAAAAGTCACACACAATATGAATTTAAAGAAAAATAATTTATTTGGTATATTCTAATATAATTATACTGCACAGTTCAATATAAATGAAAGTAAGCCTATATTTTCAAATCAATAAATTTTGTCTTTTGCAGTATCAAATAATCAAATTTATTTTCCAAGAAATTGATTTGCATAGAATGAAATATTTTACGGCGGAAATTACTTTTTAAATATTTCTAGGAATTACCTTTTCTCTTCTTTTTTTTATTTACAGCGGTGTGTTCATTTTTTTTTAAAGAAAATTTTTTCTTCTCCAGGAGATTTACTTATATGACGAGAAAATACAAAGTGATGTCGATATTGCTTTTTACCGGCTCCATTTTTCACTTTCGTGGGAGACGAATTTACAACCTAATGAGATCGAAATTATAATTTATGTATTCACGTTTAAACATTAAAAAAAAGTAGGGATTTTCACACGTCATCACTGAGTGTTTTGTGGACACATTAATCAATTGTATTTAATCATTTATGCGTATGAAACCATTTATTATGTGTTAAGAAGACCTAGTGAATAAAATAAGATATATATTAAAATTACAAAGGTGAAAAAGAAAATGTATCTTCATTTAGCTACCAAGAAACTTTGCCTAAAGTTATAGTGCGATTTTCGTGAATGAATCTTATAGAAAATACAACCATTTATTTTTGAGGTAATATTGATAATATTTATTATATTATTAGCATTATTTAATAGGTATTGATTTTATCTTAGAAAGTAATAAAGTAATTTAGTAACTGTCTAAAAAGTATCTTTCTCTCCGAATCAGACTATAGTTTTTTGTCTATTATTACTATGTTTGTAAAAGTTCCAACGTACTTACTATGTATATTCATAACTATTGATTTTATCATCACGGCGTCTTATTAGTCATTCAAACTAAACACATATATACTAATTACTCTAATGACTTAGATATGGGGAAGGTTAAGTTTAAAGTAAGTAAACCGCATTTTCGTGGAAAACTATTTTGGGAAAATCACCCTCAGGATCGAGCCGCAAGCGTCCCGTCATCATCAGTCTAGTCCAACACGAGTGTGACGCCTTAGACCATTCAGCCACCAAAGTAGCTGATAATGTTTTGTATTGTATTATAAATAAGTACAGCCAACAAACACTCTTTATCGTAGTAGAAACAGTTGGTCAAGCAGTCTGGGGAATCAGGCTCATCTTACCTTTGTCGCCGTTGAAGGAAAGGTTGGGGTTTCGAATCCCTACCGGATGCAATAAGGATGGCTTTTTATTTGCGATTTATTATTGTAATCTTCACTTTCTATTTTCATGTTAGTTCTAGCAAACTTCTAGATGATCGTCTTTATACCTATTACTTATATAATAAACCGTTTACAATTATTTTATCAAACATTTTAATTATTTAAAAGATATATTAATATTTAAATAAAAATAGACAGATAATTTGGTGTGTAAATGAATCAAGCGAAGAATCAAAATTTTAAAAATATTAATCTTGACTAGTGAAATATATATATAATGCAAACAATCTTGACTAGCTATATTAATAAAATGAGTTTGTATATCTGTCTGTCTTGAGCATTGCGTGATATCTCACACAGTGCTCTTAAATGTTTTAATTTATTTTTTAGCACCGCATCTTACTACCCGTTCGGGTTATACGCCTATGTACTATTTATACTAGTGGTTTTAGGGATTTTAATTATTTAATTTAGAGGAAGTGCACCTGCATCTGCGTGGAGGGAGAGTGAAACACCACCTTCAGTGCACCCGACCGGGGTCAAACCCCGTTCTCTTCATCAAAAGGCAATCTAGTCCAACACAAGAATAGCGCGTTAGACCATGTGGCTATCGAAGCGTGTAATTTTAAAATTAGTAGCCACTGTTAACGAATATGTGCACCTTAAAGGTGGGATTTAAAAAAAAATTATATTTGATTTTTTAAATTAATTTAAAACTGGTCGTAATAAATAGAATGAAGAGTTTTGTTATATCTGAAACAAAGAAAAGCGTTCTCAGTATCAGTAACAAACAACTCGACATGTCCAGTGCATATTTTATTATAATTTTACTCTTATTAAGTATCTAAATCAAAACCCTCGCTTGATGACTAATATTTCCTCTATTTTGAACCATATTATAGTATCAAATGGAAGGGGACCCGAGAAAAGTCAGTGTTTTTTGCAGTTTTTATGGAAAAACTTTTTTTGACCAAAATAAATAAAATATTTTTCCAGTAGAAAAAAAGTTTAATTTTCTTCACATGGTGATATCAACAGTTGTTGAATATCTGCCATGAGCATAGCGACATTTGATGAAAAACTTTTTACATTAAGAAAAAAGTTGTAGTTAAATTCCAGGATACCCTTGACAGATATTCAACAACTGTTGATTTCACCATGTGAAGAATACTATATTATATGTTTGTACTGGTGCAATAATTTATTTATTTTGGTCAAAAAAAGTTTCGCAATAAAAATTGCAAAAAATAAAAATTGCACCTTGATACACAGATATTTTTATCTCGTATAGTAAGATACGCCCCTGAAAAAGAAGTGCAGCATGTTCCGCTCTACTGACCGCGAGGCGCATTGCATATATATCAAAAACCACGGCGCTCCCAATCAAGGAACTTGCCCGCTGGTTGATTTACACGACGGTTTCATATATTATCGAGGGGTGGGAGGGGGTGGGGTGGAGAGAAAGAGAGGATGAAGGGAGACGAGGAACAATATTATCTATTCAACTTTTTAGCAGTCCCATAGTTTAAATAATTATTTATTTTCGGGTAATCAAAGGCGTGTCGTGGAGTGTGGTCATGGTAAGTAAGTTTAAACTGTACCTGTGATACGTTATCGTCCCTCAATAAAACACTAATGAGCCAGGTATTAACGCGAATACATTCCATAGTGAGGTATGTATGTTAGACCCTATGTATGATTGGTTAAATGGGGAGCGAGTGGATGGAAACATATCACAGGTACAGCCTTAAAATACTTTGCTTACCCTGGCAACACTCCACGACACGGTAATCACTTAAGTTATGTAAGGGGTTTCAGATATTATAAACGTCAAAAGTAAAATCTACTTCACTTTGACTTTGACGACCAAAATAGCCCTCACTTTTTTTAAAACAATTCTAAGGAAAAAGAAAACTTGGATATATCATTAAAATATTTTAAATATCTCATAAATATGCATATTTCAACATACAAACATTTTCAAAACAGTTACTAAAGGGTATTTTAGCACATAGTCTACTATACCCGCTTCGGTGTTCACATGGTCTAACGCACTACTCTCGTGGGCTCTAGATCCCAGTCGGGTGCACTGAAGGAGGTTTTCACAAATGGTTTTCTACGCTCCCTCCACACAAATACGGGTGCATTTTGTCTAAATATAACCCTCCTAATCACTAACACATTATTGTGTAATTATTAGTACATTGGCTTGGTAAGACATAGTGCCAAAAATAAAAATTGTAGGGATGAGGAAGGAAACAATTTAGAAATAATATATTCCAATTTGCGTGGGAGGAGAGTAGAAAATCATTTAGGAAAAACCACCCTCAGTACTCCCAACCTGGATTTTAGCCCAATCTCACCGTCATCGCAAGTCCAGTCTATGCGAAACTGAAGTCTTAGACCATGCGTCAACAGGATTTAATTTTTATGTATTTATAAGTAAATATTTGAGTTTCACAAACGTCATTTTAGACAGAAGCTATAAAAGTTACTAGATCTACTTTAACGTATTCATACATCAAGTCATTTTATTTGCAGGTGTCACTAATGAGAGATATTAATAACTATAAAATAACACTAATTATAAAGTAAAATGGTATCAATAATAAGCACAAAAAGTTTGTATCTCAGTCTAGACACCTTGGAGAAAGAAGTATTGTGATAAAAAAAATATATTTCGAGATTTTTATAAATATAGAAGATTTCATAATTCCCTTAGACAAAAAAATTGTTCTCGTGGTGCCGTCTGTCTGTCTATATCTCGGCTTAGAGCCGAAAACATTTTTACCAAATTTGGGCTGAAACTTGGTCTCAAGGGTTTTCATAAAGATCCTGAAGGATTTTAGGAATCAGATACCTGGATTGCAAAAATAGATTTTTTCCAAATCCGTTAAGGATTTTGATTAAAATGTATTTAGGCACTGTGTAATATTACGAATGATCGTTTTACCATGAAAATGACATTAAGGTTACTTAACATGAGCAGAAGTTTCTTATTTAGCTTAACTCATTTCTCCACAAACTATTTGAGAGACGAAGTAATTTATCATGGTAAAGTTGTAGTACTAATAAATTTAAAATGTTTTATTTAAAAAAAAACCAATATTTTCTGAGCTAAAAACCAATACAAATATATTTTAAGAAGCTTTATGGCAATAATTGAAATTGATTTTATGTTTTAGGTGGACAGAGATGTCATTTTTTTAATGTTTCTGTAACAGTGAATATTATTTCATTTATGTTCTTTTGAGGAGGGTTTCTGCAACAATGTATAATATTTCTTTTAACAAATTTTATTGTTTTTTTTTTAGAAATGTCACTATTTTAAAAAAGGAGTAAAGAGATACCATTTATTGTTTTACTGTTCTTCCTATGATAATTGGACTGTACGTTTAATTAGTTTTTATTCGCTATTAAAACGTTATTCCTGAGGCTTCACAAAATGAATGAGAGAACAAGCTGGACAGACCATGTTAACAGGTGGCTCGTCGCTTATGTTAGCACCGCCTGCTATGTATTTACGATGTGTCCCACCACGCCGGTCGATCGATACCCGCGTGTTCTATACACATATGTGGGTGGAGGGGGTGAGGTTGAAATAGGGGGGAGTCTGCCCCCTCCTACACACAGCGGGGAATATAGTTTCCACACGATCAACACTAATATAGGTGACCTGGTGGTCTAGGGGTAAGGTGTCAGACTTCTGTTCTGCGGCCGGGGTTCAATCCTCGGTCCCGGCACAGATTTATCTGATTACCAAACCCTTCCTTCACCTCTGACAAGACATCTTGTGAATGTGGGAATGCCAGGCCCCACCGTGGTTCGGATTCCACGTTAAATGTAGGTCCCCATTTCATCTCACAATCACCCTACCATTACACATTAGCGTAAGTGCGTATAACCCGAACGGGTAGTAAGACGCGGTGCTAATATATAAATAATAATAATAAACACTAATATATACACCACGATATTGTACTCTACTTTTGTTTTCTTTTGTTTTAACAATGACACCACCTTTGTGGTCAGAGTTCCTGGCTACAGATCCAGAGGTATATGGTTCGATCCTCTGTGCTTCCATAACTTTACTCTGAATCATTGGCTTTGGAACGGGTCAACTCAAACTCTAGAAGATAAATGAGGAGATGATTGATTAAATAGGTAGCAGCTCTGCTAGAAAACTGAGATTAACGCGAATTTTGGCACTTCATCGCGGGCTCACGCCATAGAGGTTTTTTCAACAAGATGATAGTTTAAGGTGAGCTACGACCATCTTAGTTATACTTACTGATAGAAAGGGCCTTTTTTATAAATACAAAGTTTTCTTATAATAAGCATAGATAAATATTACTAGTGTTATTTTATAGGTATTAATAATATATATCAATAGTGAGATGACATACGACTTTTAAGGGACATCCATAAACTAAAGCTGCTAAGAGGGGTTAAGTTAAGGGGAGCTCTAATGTCTACATGAGGGGAGGGGAGGTATTTCATAGTGTTACGTAACACATATCTTATACTAAGATTATATTGTTGAAAAAAATTATTATTCCTGTTTTCACATATATAAAATATACTTAAATATAACTTTCTATTTTAAGTTGTATTAAAAAATATGAGGCCCTCCTTTAGTATCACAAAAGCTGTGAGAAATTACGTAAAACCTGTTGGATGGGGGAGGGATCATGTGTAAATATGTGTGTATATATTAAAACTTTCTGTTGTCTTGTTGTGTTGTCTATCAAATAATTATTGTATTTATTGGAGGAAGGCTAAATCTATATTTCTTTTTCATCGAACCTAGTCTCATAACTCCGCAAATATGATTAAAAAGTAGTTGAAAATGAGCTAATGTCATATTTTCACACATTTGTTTATATTAATGAAATACTATAAGCTTTTTTTTATAGGAAAAGAGCCCTTGTTGGAATATTTATGCTTTATTATGGCGTGACCCGCCTCGGTGGTGTAGTTGGCTAACGCGCTAGTCGTGTTGAGCTAAACCACAAGGACGGGGAGATCGAGGTTCGAATCTAGGTCGGGTGAACTGGGGGTGGTTTTTTCCTAAATGGTTTTCCACTCTCCCTCCACGTAAATGCGGGTTCACTTCCTCTAATTCAACCTTCCCAATTTCCAATACATTAGCGTAATTAGTACTTAAAGCGTATAACCCGAACGGGTAGTAAGACGCGGTGCAATAATATAATAATAATAAAAATTATATGGCGTGAACCATTTTTTGAACTAACACATCGTTTTATTAAATATTGCGTTAGAGCTAAACGTCTGCGCAGCAATTTCTCATTTTCAGAAGATGCTATGAAGAACACTCTTAAGGGGCAAGCCCAATCCAGCTTCCAATGTGTGTGTGCGCGAGAGAGAGAGAACGAGAGGTGAAGAGAGAGGAGTAAAAGGGAAAAGAAAAGACCTAAGATATGGCAGAAATGTGTGCAATGCATTCGTATTTGAAAGATTACTCGAAATTTTCCACGGTGATTATGGGGGGAAACAAAGAGACAAAGTTTCTTGTTTATAACTACAGCATGTCTCTATTATGACGGAATATATTCGTTTACAATGCTTAGTCTGTGAAGTCCATTATAAAATATTCAAAAACGGCCTTTTCAATGTAGATTTTTTTTTCAAAATATCATTTAATATTTCAACAATGTTCAATATTAGGAAATAATATCAGCTCTTTATATACATTAATGTTTAATCAAATCACGATCTACGTGCAATAGTTTTCATGTAAAATTACTATTTCTAGCCACTGTGTTACAGAGTCGATTGGCATGTGATGCACCTTTAAGAGCCAAAGTAAGAATTATATATTTAATCCTCTCCTTTATTTTCCTATTCACCCTCCCACTTCCCTCCCTTATGGCCAAAGTCCGGAGTGAGCTTTGTACCCACACTTTGCGACAAACACACAGATAGGTCTGACTCAAGCTGGGCGGCTGTATCTGTAACGGAGGGAAAGGAGAGATGATTGACACCCCTACAAACCTTTCTGATTTGTGGGGCAGTGTTTGAAGGGAGGGCCCAGCATATTTTATCCGATAGCCATCATCTATGTGAGGGTCTTTGGTTTCCCTAGAACAATGGTTAATATAATTATAGTAAACCTCTATCACACTACCAGCTAAGCTAAGTTGTTGGACCACATATACTAACGCAGCTAATGTGTTTGGAGGAGGAGCAAGATTGATTTTATAAGAGGTTTACCCGCATTTTCGTGTAGGATAAACCATTTAAGGAAAACCACCCTAGCATACCCTACCGGGATTCAAACCACGACCTCCCCAATATCAATAGTCTAGTATATTGCGAGCGTGTTTAAATAGACCAGCGGATAGCAATTGGTCGATCACGTGCCAATTTTTAGTCTATCATTACTATTACTAATATTATTACTACTATTACTACAATTATTATTATTATTATTATTATTATTATTATTATTAGCACACACACGTCTTACTATCCGTTCGGGTTATACGCACTTACGCTAATATATAATGGTAGGGTGATTGTGAGATGAAATGGAGGACCTACAGTTTAACGTGGAATCCAAACCACGGTGGAGGCCTTGCATTCCCACATTCACAAGTTGTCTTGTCAGAGGTGAAGGAAGGGTTTGGTAATCAGATAAGTCTGTGCCGGGATCGAGGATTGAACCCCGGACCCCCAGCACAGAAGTCCAGACACCTTACCCCTAGACCACCAGGTCACCCCAAATTTTTAGTCAATCGCGTGGTAAAATAATAAAATTACATCGTCATTAAAAGTCGATCTTTTGAGTCTTTTATGCTCACAAATATTTCATATAATTTCAAATAATATTTGAGTGGAATAAAATAACCTATATCGGTCATAATCGATATGTTTTATAAACAATTTAAAAAGCTTAAATATGAAAATGTACATTTGATTATATGGAGGATTATTTCATAAAATTGAAATATTTGGAATACTATTAAGTATCTTAAATTCGAAATACTATAAATTTAAGGTACTAAATTGTATAGTATATATATATACCTACAGAGAGAGAGAAAGATCAAAACTCAAAAGTAGAGTGTAAAAAGAATGGGTGATTGCGGAGCATTTGATGTGTGATTCTGGACACTTCGAACAGGTCCTAAAATGTTTACTGACCCTGCCTTAGATCATTCATGTTCTGTCCACCAAAACGGGTCCTCTTTCTATCTTAACCTTTTTAGATAAATGTTAATTTAATTTTAGGTTATTTTTCTGCCTCTACAGGTTCTTAAGAAAACATGTTATTAAAAAGTTTATTTTTCTCTTCTATTAATTTATTTTTTCTCTTGTTTCTTCAAGAGAGTAGCACGTGGAATCAGGGGTTGTGGGAGCCTGCGATGAAGGAAAGTTCGTGTGATCATCTTCCACACAACTTCCGCCACCTCGTGTCTCCTCTTATCCGAGATGACGTGAGGGAGAAGGTGGAGAGAGTGTGGGGGGGTAGTCCCTTGGGCAATACCTCCTGTAGAGTCCTCCAAACTTTAGCCCTCCACCACGAGCGAGTATGGATTCTTTTTTCTCCAAAAGGCCAGTTCCCTTCCTGACCCTAATACCAGTCTTCACCCCATTCTTCTTTCTATCAACTTAAGTCTATTTTTTATTATCTTTTTTATGTATTTTCCTTTACTTCTGTGAATCTATCTCCCATCTTCTACAAATTCTACTATTTTCTTATGTCCCCCTCATCTTTCTGTGTCTATATCTATATATCTATTTATACATATACATCTTCTCTAACTTCCTCTTTCTCTCTCTATTTCGATATGTTCTTTTCTTTATTTTTTACCATACGTCTCTTCAATCGTCTACTTATATCACATTATTTTCCTCCCAGTTTTTCTTCTTCGTGTCTCTTTATTCACTGTCTTATCTCATGTTTGTTCCTCAAACTTTCTTTCCAAGATCTTCGTTCTTAACAATTCCTTTATGTTTCCTTCTTTCCCGTTTATATTTACATACGTCCATTAAACACATTACGACACCTTCTATTGTTATTTATTCTCTTTAAGACTCTTTGTCATATTTATTATTTATATCTCTTTTTTTTTTACTGTATCCTTTATCATTCCATATATCTTTTTTCTGTATTTTCTTTATTTTAAAATGTTTGCTGCTTTACAATTCCACTCTGCTCTTTGCAATGTAGTTCCTTCTTTTAAATTTATTATAACTTATTACAACTATGTGCTGAGTATAAAAAATAGCAAAAACTAGTCTGTGTCAAACTTTTTTTTTTTTTACTATAGTAAGATATCGAAATAAAAGTTATCAACAGATTAAACCCTCTATGGCACAGAATCAAACATTCGTATCTTTACTGTAGAACCAAATCTCCAGCCTGAAGATTAGAAATCTGTTCATTTTTTTTGGAAGAAATTCAAGTTCCTTAAAGTCCAATTTTCACAGATAGGGCCTTTTATATAAATCAAGCATAGTTTTTTTGTGGTTGAAGTTTTTAATATGTTTCTAAATTATTAGTTCTTTAGATTTAAAAAAAATTACACCTGACACGAGAAATTATTGATATCACGAGCCATCAGATAACGCAACCACCTTAGACTTGATAGGATTTTATGTGACCAATAGTAAGATGACACAATGTGGCTGACGATTTTCATACGTCCCTCACATACTCTGCCTTAAATTATGAGAGAACTAGATATCTGTTGCCCGCGGCTTTGCTCGCGTGGAAGTTGATTATATACAAATACGAAAATATACATATGTATTTACAGATTAATTTAAAATATTTACGTTACGTTGATGACCATAACTTGACCTCAGATCAAAAATAATGCAAGTCCGATACAAACTTTCACCCCCTTTTTCATCCCTTATTAAATAAAATTTCCAAAATTCCTGAAACACGTATTTATTTGTTTTACGTCAATAACCGAAATACAAAATTTTGTTTATGTAACTTTCAAATGACGGACTTTCATACATATTATCATACATATTATCATCCCCTATTTTGACCCCTTTGGGGTGGAATTTTCTAAAATCCTTTCTTAGTGGGTGCCTACATAACAAAATGAATATACAGTCCGAATTTCATGCTTGTAGCCTTGATAGTTTGCGCTCGGCGATGATGAATCAGTCAGTCAGTCAGTCAGTCAGTTAGGACATGTTATTTTATAAGTTTAGATAATGACCCTGGGCACGGACGACTACTGGATATGATAATGGGCTTGGCGTATTAGCAGAAAGGTTCCGGCTTCGATTCCTGCGTCCAGCTGTCATTTTTCAATTTAAAGAATATATTTAGGTACTGTTATAACCGTAATTAACAACTATGATAGCTTAAAATAAATAAAGATATATTATCACTATGATACAACAGTACAGAGCCAGTATAGGAAAGTACAATAAATTAACTTTAATATTACGTCATAAGGTCTAGAAAAATAACCACAGATCAATGTACAAAATAGTAACCAGGTAACTGATTCTGGTGTGGTTGTAAGATCATTCCAAAGAAATTCTGGAATTTCCTGAGTGAGCATTCTAAATTTATATGCTTTATTGTTTGTTCCGGTTCTCAACAGCTATTTCTATAGTGTGATGTATCTTCAAAGTATAACTGACATATATATCACTCAATGAATACACACATATATAATTATATATGTATGTATATAATGTGGTGTGTGTTTTTCTAGGGCTCCTTCTCCCACTTGCTGATACCCTAGAGAGATTAAATTTGGTGTGGACGCTAAAAAGCAGACAATTTTTATGAAAAAAAAAATTGAAATTCGAAAAATTCAAGATAACTTTTACAAGCTGGTGGATATGACGTATAAATTGAATTTTGGAAAGCTTAAATTTTGTATGGACGCCATGCCATGGAGCATGGCAGCTTGTTAAGAAAAGTTTGAACATCGGACGGAGGGGGGGGGGGGGGCGGGGGGAGGGGAAGTCCGGCTAACCTGGCAGTGTTGGACAAAAATCACGCTACCTCCAGTTTTGAAAAATCTAAAATTATATAAAAATAAAAGGAAACAGATTTTGCAAGTAGAACAAAATTGCGTATCTTAGGAAGGTGTTTTTAAACTTGTAAATAAATATATATTTACTAAGCTACGCATCTTACTACCCTTCGGGCTTATTCGCTTATATTATAATCACACTAATAGTTTTAGGAAGTGTACCTGCATTTGCGTGGAGGCAGAGTGGAAAATCACTTTTGAAAAACCACAACCAGCACACCCGACCAAGATTATAATCTCGATATTTCCGTCATCGACAGTCTAGTAAACTACAAGAGTAGAGCGTTAGACCACGCGGCCACCGAAGCAGGTCGTAAATAAACAGGAATTAATTCTGTACACAAGTTATTTAGCTTTGATCGTGTAGAATATGACGTCATTCTCTACGTCACCACGGGTGACCTGGTAGTCTAGGGATAAGGTGTCAGACTTCTGTGCTGGGGTCCGGTGTTCAATCCTCGGTCCCGGCACAGATTTATATGATTGCCAAACCCTTCCTTCACCTCTGACAAGACGTGTATTAATCACATCTTGTGAATGTGGGGAATGCCGGCCTCCACCGTGGTTCGGATCCCACGTTAAACTGTAGGTCCTCCATTTCACACTAGCCTAAGTGCGTATAACCCAAACGGGTAGTAATACGCTGTGCTAATAATAATAATAATAATAATAATAATAATAATCTACGTCACCACACGCTCTTTACCTCTGATCCTACCGCGCTTAACGCTATAGGTCAGGGGCCTGTTTAGTAAAACTACAAATTTACAATCTACAAATGAATGTTTTACAAATGTAAATTTAAATGGTTTAGTAAAGGAAATAATTTTACTTGTAAATTATAGTGCAATATTAGAAAGTATTTACAAGTCATCTGTTTTATTTACACAGTGAAATATTAATATATACAATTTAGTTCCCATTGTTACAGCAACTAACAGTACACCCGCCATTTTAAAATGATTTTGTGAGAGGTATAGTTAAATATCAAGATATCGGTTATTTAAAAAAAAATATTGATATAAATATATTTTATTAGAAGATTCCTAAATTAGGGGAAATAGAAGTACACTATATCAATTTTTCTGGATTATTGAGTCTCAATATTACTGTAGGGCACTGCGTAATTCGATTCTTGCTGAACTCAGTTTTTGATTTATTTTGTATAGTAATAATTACCTATACTTTGTAATAGTTTCTCAATTCTCAAAGAACTCATTCGAGACCATTCATACGTGGCCGTCTCCTAACCTCAATAATCCCCTGTTAACATCTTCCTCACACATCTATAAAACTATTATACATGTTACTTAAAATATTTATATGGTTTATTTGTTCATTGAAGTGGTAACCTTAACTAATAATTATGTGTAAATAACACATTAAAATTGCACTTGTAAATTATCTTACTTATCGGCTGAGATTTGTATTATTATTATTATTAGCACCGCGTCCTACTACCCGTTCGGGTTATACGCACTTACGCTAATGTGTAATGGTAGGGGGATTGTGAGATGAAATGAAGGACCTACAGTTTAACGTGGGATCCGAACCACGGTGGAGGCCTGGCGTTCCCCACATTCACAAGATGTCTTGTCAGAGGTGAAGGAAGGGTTTGGTAATCAGATAAATCTTTGCCGGGACCGAGGATTGAACCCCGGCCGCCAGCATAGAAGTCTGACACCTTACCACTAGACCACCAGGTCACCTGGCTGAGATTTGTAGAAAATACTCCTGATTTACAAGAGCTTGCAATTTACGAGTAAACTTATGGAACCAAATTATAGTTATATTACTTGCAAAAAACAGTTGTAAAATTTATCTTCTAGTAATTTATTACAAGTGATTATTTGTAAAATTATGAAACATAATTTTAACATTATTACCATTTACAAGTGTAAATTTTAGACTTGTAACGTCATGAAAGAGGGCCCAGGTTAGGCAGTTTAATCTCCGGCTTCCACGTGGATGGAACCAGGGTTCTTCCCTCCCCGCTTGTAAATCCACTTCTCGACCATTAAGGTTCATTTAACCTTTGGTCATTAGAGTAAGAGTTTACAGAAAATTACTCAATAATTAATTTATGTCCTAAACGTTATCTCCGGTTGGTTTCGATAAAGCAAGTTGCTAATCTGTTTTGTCAATAATAAATGGGTAAAACTTACACGAAGTGTTTTATTTAATTAACATTAACATAACGTCACCAAACCCAATCACGGGCCAGTGAAAATGTACACCACCATACATATATAATAATAATAATATTTAGCACCGCGTCTTACTATCCGTTCGGGTTATACGCTTTAAGTACTAATTACGCTAATGGATTAGGAATTGGGAAGGTTTAATTAGAGGAAGTGAACCCGCATTTGCGTGGAGGGAGAGTGGAAAACCATTTAGACAAAAACCACCCCTAGTTCACCCGACCGAGATTCGAACCTCGATCTCCCCATCCTCAGCAGTCGAGCTCAACACGACAAGCGCGTTAGCCAACTACGCCACCGAGGCGGGTCATATATCTATAAATCCATTGAAGATCTTTCATGCTAGCAGAGCAAACTATTTAATAAAAGGATTCCAATCGATACAAATAACCTTTCAACATCAAATTAAGTCTAACAAAAAAAAAATGAAAATGTGAAACATACGAGACCATTGGGACACGTGTGATAGGTTAGGTAGGCACATGTTCGGAAGAAATTTTGTAAATTATAACAAAGGAATGTGTGTTGGCATCAGCGAGAATAAATGCGATTTCTGACTATGCTTTAAAGCTTTTTTTTGTGGTTAGTCAGTAAGTATCATATACGTCGAGCCTTTGAGAATACATTTGAAAATGCGGCTTGAGTCACGAAACAAACAAATGGTTTTTATTTCAGAATATTTGTATAAATTTTTTTATTTGTACCGTGTTTTACTACCCTTTCGGGTTTTACGCCTATGTTATAATCACGATGATGGTTTTAGGAACTAGTAAGGTTTTATTTAGAGGAGATGTACCGGCATTTGCGTGAAAGGAGAATGGAAAATCATTTTGGAAAAACTACCCTCAGTACACCCGACTGAGATTCGAACGTCAATTTCCCGTCATCGGCAGTCTAGTCTTTTGGGAGAGTAGTGCGTTAGACCACGTGGCCACAGAGATGGGTTTTGGACGGGTTAGTATTCTTAAGCTTAAAAGGTTTCCAATTCTCTACACTTATGGGAGAACAAGTACTTTTTGAATTATTTTTAATATGGTTTTGTATTTGGTATTATTTTATTAGCACCGTCCTCGGTCCCGGCAAAGATTTATCTGATTACCAAACCCTTCCTTCACCTCTGACAAGACATCTTGTGAATGTGAGGAATGCCAGGTCTCCACCGTGGTTCGGATTCCACGTTAAACTGTAGGTCCTCCATTTCATCTCATAATCACCCTACCATTACACATTAGCGTAAGTGCGTATAACCCGAACGGGTAGTAAGACGCGGTGCTAATAATAATAATAATAATATTAGCACCGCATCTTACTAACCGTTCGGGTTATGTGTGTGTGTGTGTATATTACAACACGTTCAATGGTTTAAGGATGAGAAAGGTAAAATTTATATAAATATACCTGTATTTTTGTGGTTAAAGAGTATCAAACCATTTAGCGAAAAAAAAAACTCATTACACCCGAACGAGATTCGAATTTGAATCTCCCCGTTATCAGCAATTTAAATATTACGAGAGTGACACCTTAGGATTTGAACCATTCGACCCAAGTGGGTTTTTAGTAAATTTAAGATAAAAAAATATCTCCAAGCACTTATAAGAGACCATATCGCTAATTAAATCCACGTGTGTTGATCAACTATCCGTTATCCAAGTGGTAATGTGGTAATTAAAAGGATTTAATTGGAAGATTCCAGTAATGTAGGCCTATTACATGAAATCGCGGCAAGTTCACAGTCAATAAAGAAGCAGTTAGGTTTAATGTTGGGCGATAAATCGAGTATTAACTCATAATGAAGAAGCTTTAATTAGCGTATCAGATTCTCCTGCTCTTAACGCTTTTCCCCTTTTCTTACCCTAAGACTAATATAGGAAAATCGTCGTCAAAGGACACAGGTAACATAAAACTAAGTGAGAAGAAAGGGAAGAGGGGTAAAAAAAACTAGGTGGGAAGAAAGGAAAGAGGATAAAAACTATGTAGTTTATTTTTAACATACTCACTTTGTCAGCACAAGTAAAGTAAATTGAAAATAAATTTCAACAATTTTGATTAAAACGTAATATTTATTTGTGGTTCTGTGAACTATAGACCTCATTTTCTGCCTTAATATGTATCTTTATATCTCAAGTTGAAATCTCTTTTATAATTTCTTTTTGGATTTGAAGTTGATAGTTTTACTCGATGATCAATTAAGACCGAAAACAATTCAAGACCATATTTAAAAGTAAATTATATTCGTGTTCAAGAATTTTACAGTTAATAGCAGAACAAACAAACATACAGTAGCCCCATGGCTTCTTTGGTGCTGACTGACAGTTCACAGCTTACTTCTGACAGTCAACATCTAGGTATATACCTAAATTTTGACTGTCAGAAGTGACAGCTGCTAAAGACATGTTTTTGCAGATCATATGGTTCGGCGTAGGGATACATAATTTGGTCTGGTAACTTTTAAAACCTGTCAGTCAGCACCAAAGAAGCCATGTAGCTACTGTACATGTCAAATGGTCTAGTTAAGACATTGATCTCGTTCTGCTTGATCAATTAATTTACATAAATGGAATTTAATAAGTTCCCGCATCGGTGGTCACGTGGTCTAACGCGTTACCCTCACAGTAGACTAAACTGTCACTGATGACGGGGAGATCAAGGTTAAAATCTCGGTTAGGTGTATTGAGACTGGTATTTGCAAAACTTTTTCACATTTTCACTCAACGTAAAGTTGTATACATTTCCTATAAATATAACTTTCCTAATCCATAAAACTATTAACGTAATTAGTACATAAGCGTATAACCCGAACGGGTAGTAGGAGACAGTGTTAAAAAAAATGGTAAGTATCTATAACATTTTACAGTACAGTACAGTACAGTACAATATAGTACAGTAAGTATACAGATTGAAAAACATTGACTGTGTCGTTCCTCCCTTTACAATAGGCGCTTCTTGTCAGGAATTTCCACGGAGAGAAGGTTAAGAATAGGGATGTGAAAAAAGTATAGTTAATTTACTAATATCGCATCTTGTGAATGTGTGGAATGCCAGGCCTCCACCGTGGTTCGGATTCCACGTTAAACTGTAGGTCCTTCATTTCATCTCACAATCACCCTACCATTACACATTAGCGTAAGTGCGTACAACCGAACGGGTAGTAAGACGCGGTGCTAATAATAATAATAATAATAATAATAATAATAATAATAATAATAATAATAATAATAATAATAATAATAATAATAATAATAATAATAATAATAATAATAATATCGATATTTTCATTTTGTTACTAGTATTTATTTACTCTATACTTTTACTGATAATAGTATTCACGCTCCGGTATCGGAATAAACTACTTTTTTGTTATCTTCACTCGTGCTATGATTAAATGTTTACAAGGTTGGACTGTGATGGATGAAAAAATGACACTATTTCTCAATTCTCACTCATTTTCTGCAACTCTACACTCAATCTTTTTTAGCTCATCATAATTCACAGTTGTTATTTAATCGTTGTTTATCAATACAGTCTGATACCTGACCGGTTGACGGGAAGCGTGGTAACCAATATACTACTCGTTTATCAATGAGCACGGTCAACACAAACTAAATAAGATAAGCTTTTGTAGAGTTCAATTAACTCAGCCAACTTAAGGGTACCCCAAGCAGACGAAGGAGAAATGTTTACGTACGTTGGTTGCTTAAGCAGATGAAGTAGGGAACGGCGTTCATTCTTCTATTGTTTGTCAATAGTTAATAATCTATCTTAATAGAGTATATAAACGATAAATGAAGTTAAAAAAATTACACCTCTCAGAAGTGAATTATGGACGACTTTTAATGAGTTGGATAACGAAAAAGCACCTTCTGAAATTTGTTTTTAAAGTATTAAAAACCATTATAATTTTCTAAATAGGTATGAAAATAAATTTATGATGCAAAAGTTGAAAGAATTATTACTAGATCTAAAAAAATCCAGATTAAAATTTCGATAGTGATACTTACTGTTATCGATACTTTTAATGGGTATAGTATCGATACTTTCTTTCGATATCACATCCCTAGTCAAGCAGCGATTGAGAATAGTAAATCAAAAATGATTTTAAAGGGCTCTAAAATTATTTTTTTTAAATACTAGAAAGAACATATTATGACTAATGAATAATCTAATGTGATACTAATAATGTCTAAAATAAGCGATAAGTTTGAAGTGAGACCATCATGTGAGCAACCTGTGTTAGTATAGGTAGAACCTAAGTCGATACCCGGGAGGTACATTCGTCTCTACCGATGCCCACCAAAGTTTAATTAGATCTAGCCTCCACCACTAAGTTCTAAAGCGTAACGACATCCAACTACTACTGATGAGTCTCTCCTGTTAAGTTACACCCTGGCTACCACACACTTAACTATGTCAACTTTGTTAAAATCACAAGAGTTAAACAAAAGACGTTTTTATTTAATCATCAGGAGAGGTTCTATTACAAGGGGGTCTATTACCCTTTAATGGTCTAGTTCCCTACCAATCAAAAGTAATTGTTTCTTTTTTTTTAAGTTACAAACATTGTTTTTGCACGTACTTTAACTTTGCAGTTGATAATAGTACGTATTGTTTCTGTTTAGAACTTATTGTTATTGTTTCGATATTGAATGTTGTTGTTGTTGGCTGTGGAAGGTTTGCTACGACAATATTTACATTAAATAATGAGTTAGATAGTTGAGTCTTTGGCAAATGTTAATGGAACGGTTACAATTGTTAGGTACTGTGAACAGCACGAGTAATTAATTAATTCAAATGATTTGATTTGATTCAATTCAGAACTGACAAAATATATTGAAATGATCCTTAATAGGTTGTTTAAGTATTTATACACTCTTTTTCCACCATTCACAGTAGTATTGTATTTTTATATATCACTGGATTTAAAAAAATTAGGAAAAGTATCTGCATATGATAAAAATATATGCTTGCTATATGTGATTATTAGTTAATTTTTACAGGAAGTTTATAAAAATAGTATTAGAAAAGAAAATCGATTTTCATTACTAGCATTGAATTAACATGTAGGTCATCTAGATGAAATTTAAAAAATACACTATTGTATATGTATAATAGACCCACTCATAAAAGATGAAGGTAACAGAAGGTTTTAAAGTAAAGTGCAATTTTTTTTTTTTTTTTTTTTTTGTGGAAGTAGAGTGGAAAGCTATTTATGAAAATCTCCTAAGTACGCCCGGTCGGGACATGAACTCAAACCTCGCTATTTCCAAAAGACCAGACAAGACTATATCGATGCCTTTCTCCACATGCTAACCGGTACGAATAATTGACCAAGCGAAGCAAGGTACTGATTTAACTTTACGATTAGGCATTTCGTCTGTCTGTATCCATCTGTCCCGCAATAGCTGTCGATCAGTGGGCCAATATTTACTAAATTTGGCATGGACATTCTTTGAACCTAGGCCGAACGATCCATGAATATGATTTTTCTATTTGGTCATCCATCTCAAAATTATGACCACTCAAACGTTTTTTTTTTCTTTTAAAAGCTCATCACAAGTTATTTGAATTTATAATCCGAAAAAATCGATCGATTACCTAAGAAATGTTGTTTATTTAACATATTGCGAGACTGACTTCTTAAAATGCGTGAACAACAGTTATTATTTATGTATGTAATAAACTATTGATTGTAGTATTTGATTTGAATTAAGGTGACCTGGTGGTCTAGGGGTAAAGTGTCGGACTTCTATGCTGACGGCCGGGGTTCAATCCCAGGTCCCGGCAAAGATTTATCTGATTACCAAACCCTTCCTTCACCTCTGACAAGACATCTTGTGAATGTGGGGAATGCCAGGCCGCCACCGTGGTTCGGATTCCACGTTAAACTGTAGGTCCTTCATTTCATCTCACTATCACAATACCATTACACATTAGCGTAAGTGCGTATAGCCCGAATGGGTAGTAAGACGCGATGCTAATAATAATGATTTGAATTAACTTAATCATAAAGGGAAAAACTACAGCTTCAAGGAGACATTATAGAAGACGTTTCAACTTGAAATCCAAAGAGAAATCTTAAGACTGTAATAATGATCAGAACATAGAAGGAGTGAGGTCTACTGTCCACAGAACTACTAGTAAGACTCTAGTAACGATAATAATTTGGAGAGAGCGAGTATTTCTGTTAACAGAAATACTAGTTTTACAAAAATTGGGAGATTTATCCCTCACCCCCCTTCTTAAGAAAGTTAGGGACATGAAACTAGATGTGGCCCATCATTATTCCTACAATTGATAGGCCTCTACACTACGGTCGTTTCTTGGTTACTCCGGAAGATGTCCATCAAAATGTCATCTAGCAAAACACTGGTTGATTTTCTTTACGCTCTATTTCTCGCGAAGTTGGCAACAAGTGGAATAGACCATTGAGTGCTAATGGACCGGAGTGGGGTTAAGGGGTTGTGTGGGTGTGGGAGGTCAGATTGTCTCAGAAGCTACAAGTGGCCTGGAGGATAGATTGCCCCTCCATTGTTTAAACACACAAAGATCCGAGATGTGGTCGAATCGA
Organism: Timema cristinae; assembly: GCA_039000515.1. NCBI lineage: Eukaryota > Metazoa > Arthropoda > Insecta > Phasmatodea > Timematidae > Timema > Timema cristinae. The sequence continues at coordinate 23,304,144 of JBCFYV010000001.1, forward strand.
TTATATCCATCTCAGTGCTATTTTGGTGCCATTAAATAAACAAGTTGACGCGAATATAGAACAAGTGGCACAAATGTTTGGATGAGTGGCATATAGTTTTATATTCAATATTAATATAAGCATTTAGTATTAAACATTTTAAAACAAAATATTGTTTTAATTTAATCAATTAATCCAAAGTGGTTGCTGGCTGGCTGCCTCTGTAAGCGAGAAATTACCATCTAGACGTTCAGCTCTTACGCAATATTTATTTTTAAAATGATTTATTTAAAAATATGATTTAGTTCAGATTAAAGTAGAAATATTCCAACAAGTATTTCGTTTCTAAACAACCCATATAATTTGTGTTTTATCAATAAAAATAACATCATAAGCCCATTTTAAACGACTTTTTAATCAAATTTGAAGAAATATGAAACTAGGCTTGCTGAAAAAGGGCTCTATATTTAACCATCCTCTAAGAAATGCAGTAATTTTGTGATAGGTTTACAATACAAAAACTTTAAAATATTTGAGAGCTATCAGCGATTTTTACGAAACTTATTATCTCAAGGTTAAGAGTAGTTTTCTTTCCACTCTTTCTTATTGATATGATAAAGCCTGGCTGTATATGAAGGGTTAAAGGAAGTATAAGCTTAGACAGAATAGCTTAATTCCAGAAAACAACTTCGACTATTTTATTTTAAGCCGTGTGACCTGAAAGCGATTGTTACGTTCTTGTAAATACTTTTTTTTCATACGGAACACCAAGTATTAATAAAGAATTTGTATTGACATATGCTATCCATTAAATTTAAAAAAAACTTATTTTAGATGTTCGTACATCATTATATTTTCAATAATACATTAAAATTGAGAAAAGTACCAAATAAACTGGATTACATTAGGAAAGGTAATGCATTAATATTTATGAAGCATTACTTTATCCAATATGTAATTATAAGATTGCTATCGTATTTAAATGAATAAAACATTTAAATTTTCTTTAATAACTATTTATGTAGACAGCTTTCAATAAATTAGTTTTAAAACTTCCCCAGTTTAAAAATATGTAATTAAAATATTATAAAACTATGTTTCTGTTCAAAAATTGTATATACAATTCACTTTCATCTAATATAATATATATATATATATATATATACATCGACAGGTTTATGTGATAAAATTATATATTCAATCAAATTTTAATTTTAAATAATTTTAATATTCCAAACCTTGGATTTGAAGATCATATGTTACCTGAAATTAATATTTATAACTGAAGTAGTGCATGTGTAAGGCTAATATCAGAAGATAAAAGAAAAAATATATATTAGTAAGAATAACGCAGGCAATTCAAGGAACAAGAATTCAATATATCCGGTCGGAATTTGAACCCTGATCTCCTTGTTATCCTAAAACCAGACAAGACAATGTTTATACCTTAAAAAATTTGATCTTAAGTTTAACTCTAAAAAAAATAAACAAATTGCTGAAATGAATATTTTTTAAACCACGTCTTACTACTCGTTCGGGTTATACACTTTTGTACTAATTACGCTAATGGTTTTAGTTATTATGAAGGTTATAATTTGGGGAATTGTACGCGTTTTTGCGTGGAGGGAGAGTGTGAAACAATTTTATAAAAAAACCTCAATACATTAGTCCAAGATTCGAACCTCAGTCTCCCCGACAGCGGAAATTTAGTCTACTGGGAGATTAGCGCGTTAGGGCACGCGGTCACCGAAGTGGAATCCGGAATATTTTCCTTATTTAAAATTGAACAATATCATATGTCCAAGTTGGCATTTATTTTATTTTTTAATCATTTTTTGCCCAGCAGTTGGCAACAAGTGGTACAGCGGAGCTACAAGTGGACTTGTTGAACCGGACTGCTATTGTTCGGGTCTGGTCCAGATGCAATATTCATACACATCGATCGTCACCGTCCCCCCCCCCCCCCCTCCCCACTCATCCATCCCTACAGCGCCATTATACAAGCGGAGAAATAGGTGGTGGAAAGAGGGGGAGAGGGGTTCTCGTTTAAAATTTAAAAATAAAAAGTTATTCATGAGTATAAATTATTTATCTCTTCCATTTACTATTCGCCATTCAACTTTGCACATAATATATACGAAATTGTACTTCCCCATTTAAGACTGGGGTAAGATTATTTTTAAAAGAAAAAAATCTTAAAAATTATTCAGTGTGTCAAAATTGATTCTATTCCTCCATTTTAATTGTGTAAATATATTTTATAATCGTATTTCCTTACAAAAAAATCCTATCATCTTTTTCCTAATATAAAATAAAACAGCAATTTATCTGTGAAAAAAAATATTGACACCAAGGGTCACACGGTTTAAAGTGATAGGCTCGCAATAGATTGGATTAAGGTGATGAATATATATATATATATATATATATAAAGGATACAGTTTCAGCACCGGGGCTGGGGAAAATCCTACAAGTGGTTTATTTTATGGGGTTTCCAACCAAACTCTATGCAAGTGCAGTTACAACGTTCTATAAAAAAAATCCTTCCTAAGCCAGGGCCCTTAACTTAGTCGAAACCTTAAATAGCCTTGAAATCAAACGCTCATAATTTAAAATAGAAAAGGATTAGGGCTAGAGTAATTGGAACAACTTATCAAATTTCCCCGATTGAATAAATAGTGTCATGTATATGAATTATTTCAAGATTTGTATCAATTTACATTCTGTTTTGTTTTCGGTAGAGATTTTTACTTGCAACCTTTAATAGTATTTAGATAAATATAATTTAATTTGATAGGTTATTATGAGTTTTCCCAATGTTATAAATAAAAGTGGGTAAGTTCTCTAAAATAAAGTTGTAGATTTTTATATTTTTACAACAATCCCAAAAAGTCTGAACTTACGCTAGTATTTACTAAAAAATCCTGTCGCTTGAGTTCGCCTGAAGTGCGGCACTTTAATAAAGGACGACATCTACCCAGACTCGAATAGAATGACTCAGTTTCTTAGCCAGACCTAGTAGACCTCAAGTGCAGCGCTATACTAAATGCGGAATTACATCTTCCTATACTAAAATGAAATGAGCAAGTTTCGCTTAAATGTACCCGTATTTGCGTGGAGGGAGAGTGGGAAACAATTTTAGAAAAACCACTTTCAATACACCCGACCGAGATTCGAACACCGATATCCCTATCTATTTCGAGAGTTACACCTTTGATCACTTGAGCACCGTAGAGGGTAAAGGGTGATATTAATCCTTATCTCAAGACACCTAAATTACTGTACATATTATTTTAAAACCGTGTTTCATTTCCCAAACTGTTTTGATCACGACCCTAAATATAGCTTCAATGGCCTATCATTTTTCTTATTAGTTAAATTAATTAATTTAAATAACAAAACAAATTTAATTTAAATAACTTTATAATCAGACACAGTAACGCACAATTTTCAACCAAAATGTGACTTTGTTAGAATTTTCAGTGAGTGAGAAAAAAATACTATTTCAGTGGCTATTATAATGCTGTTTCATTCTTTGCGAGTTTTATTTTGAGTTTTCTTTATTTTGTAGGATAAATATTATAATCTATATTAACCAATCCCGTGGTGTAGTGGTAAGTGCACATGACTACGAGTCTAGGGTTCCAGAATTCAATTCCCGGCTGATACTTGGGTATTTTTCCAGAAAGTGGAATCAACCCAACGGTCACCAGGGTTTGGTTAGTTAGGCTCCTGTCAGATTTAAGTGTTTCCACTGGTTCCACACTCTCATACTATCACCCTCATCTCATCGGACATGGAAATAGCCTCCGAGAAAAGAATGACGATCAGTACATTCGGGCGTCCCCATGAGGAACGGTACATTAGTACTTGATATTCTTTACGCAAACTGAGCTAACACTAATGTAGCCCAGACGCGTATTATTATTATTATCAGCTAAATTGAATCAACGACAGTAGGTAGCTTTTTTTTTAACTTACAAATAGAAAATTACACAATATTTTACCGTGGGAATGGGATTTCATTGCAAAATTTTGTATGTGACAAAAACCGTTATTTGGTTACAACCGTTATGATGCTTCATTTGTAGGTTATCTCTTTGAGTTTGAATGTTATGTTGGTGTATAGAGTACAACGCAAATCGTTAAGGATCTTGATCGTGACAATAACGGAAAATCCTTGTTCAAAGAGGTAGGTTATATTGGCAAAAGAGCGGAAAAGAACCTTTACAACTTCTCAAGTCAGAATGGGCTTCTCCTTGAGATGGTTCTAAAATTCAGAATACCAGAGTGTTTCAAAAAAGTTGTTTTGACATGGTTGCTATTGTAAATATTCCAGAAACTTCTTATTATAAACCAGTTTGATGAAGTTTTTGTAATTTGTAATATTTCATAAATTTTTCCAAATTTTTTAGAGATCTTCCCGCGACCCCAGAACTATCCTTGTGACCCTCATTTGGGTCATGGCCCTGGATTTAGGAACCACTGTTTAAAAGGTTCAATATGTTTTAACTAAATCCAGTGATGATTATATTTGCTCAAACACTCGTTAATACTTTCATTCTTAACGTCTGCGGTCTTCCAAAATAAGCTTATAGGAATGATAAATTATTCAAAAACCCTGAAATCTACACTTCTCCAAACAACAAAAATGAAGGACAAAGGAATCCTTTTTTAAAGTTACTTCAAACTTTTTTCTAAAGACTAGAGATTGTTCTCTCAAAATTTCTAAAGAGGTGAAAAAAATAATAAGTTTTCAAGTTTTAAATCTCAAGACTTAGTAAATTGTTAGCTAAGAATATTTCTTGTTGACTGTAGAATAAGTTGACAGATTTTCCCATCTTATACTTCTTTCTTTATGACTTTATATATTTTGAAAACAAAGCACACGTAGCTTGTTAATGCATCGACTTGAATAAACCAATCCAATTAGCGTCGCTGACAACAGTTTATAATTTAAAACTTGTTTTCTTAAGTCCATTTATATATTTAAAATCGATTAAATCGTACTAGTTTATTTAAAACGTGATATATAAAACATTCTTGAGAAAACTGTAAAAATTAAACTGGTGCTTGTATTTTGAGATGTTGGTATGAAATAAGTTTTTAGAATAAATTTAAACTGTTTTAAGATACTTAGTTTCTTATGAACCAGCCTTTATAAATTGTTTTATAAGCATTGGTAGCACTGGCAAGAATAAATTAGCTGTCTTTTTTTTTAAAAATCTAAATGTGGAGCAAAGCCACTCCTTAGTTCACTCGATCTTGATTCGAGCAGGGCCCTGAATTTCAGGAACAAAACTCAACCACACCAGTTGAGTTTGCTGGTGCTGAACCAACCATTCTGAACCCTGAACCAACAACCCTTCAGAACCGTACGATTACCGATACATGTCTCACTCATGGAAAACTTGTAGTACCTTGTACCTTGACAGATTTGTGAGGACAGGTTCGAGTTATGGTTAAAATTGAGTATACAATTTCTCACAAAGTTGATAAAATCTCCCATGTTCTTGACATCTATATATATAATTTGATATTCTAGTTTCCGCTAATTTAAATTTCAAGAATGGTTGAGCCGATTAAGACAAACGATTACTCGTTTTAAACTTCAGGAGTACAGCAATCCGGAAAAGATGGTAGCTACTTTCAGTAGAAAACCCGACTTTTGGAGAGGATTTACAGCTTTGATGTTGTGGGCGTAGTGGTTCACCTACATAATTATTTAACACCACGTCTTACTACCCATTCGGGCTATACGCTTATTTACTAATTAAGCTAATGGGTTAGGAATTGGGAAGGTTGCATTTAGAGTAAGTGAACCCGCATTTTCGTGGAGGTAGAGGGAGAAAACATTTAGTAAAACCACCCCAGTTCACCCGACCGAGGTTTAAACCTCAATCTCCCCGTCCTCGGCAGTCTAGCTTCACACAAAACTAACGCGTTAGCTAACTACGCCACCAAGGCAGGTATGGCTCACCTGTAAAATTATTCTTTGTTAACATCATCATTGAAACCCTTATTTGTGTATCATTATAATTTAAAGAGAATATAAAATAATGCAGATGGAGAAATACATCTGATTGGCTAAGCGTGTGACGTCACTCGGTAAACAAGCCAGCTCATTTCATAAATAAAGTTATATGGAAGATAAATTAAGTAAGTTGTTACATTTTGTAAATTTTATTAATAAAAAAACTTTAAAATCCACACCAATATCCAACTAACGTCATTACTATACATCCTTAATATATATACTAGACAATCCCGCACGGCGTTGCCCATGACCATTGTGTTATAAGATATATATAAGGCCCTCACTTGCCCCCCCGCCGCGCTACCTGTGACCCACTGTAGTATAAGATTTATATAAGCCCCCCCCCCCCCCCCCATGGTGCCCGATTTCAAATGGAAACATTATCTCTGAAACGTAATTCTAAGCCAGATTATGTCAATAAATATAGCATATTATACCTTGTGTAAAACTATCGACATTTTTATTAGGAATAAATTAAATTTTCAAAATAAAATATAGCCTATATTAATTGCTGTTAATGTAGCTTTATATTGGTGAAAGAATTTTTAAAATCGGTCCAGAAGTTTTTGAGTCTATCCATTACAAACAAACAAACAAAAAAACAAAAAATCAAATCTTTCCTCTTTATGATATTAGTATAGAAGTATAGATATGTATGTGTGGCTGTTTTAGTATTAAAATATAACTGCTGTGTACTGGGTGACGTAAACTATTACATAATCAAATTCCTCCAAATGGCCCTACCTTTCTAAAAATGTGTATCGATTGAAAATAATAATAATAATAATAATAATAATAATAATAATAATAATAATAATAATAATAATAATACTAACTCATTTCTTACTTCAATGTTATGGTGTTACAAAACAATCATGGTAAAAACTTGTACACACCAAGAAAACCAATGATAGTAGGATACAAATTAATCTTTTTTTTTTTCTTCTTTATTCTTATATATTTTGACTCTGGTCATAAAATGGTCTTTATAATATCCACCCTAACACATATTTTACCAATATAATTTTATTGGCCAGACTGATAAAACATTTAGTTGTGGTTGGAATGGTGCTATCGTTAAACCTACAAAATTTACCAATATTTGAATTTAAAAAGTTAATTAGTTAATTTCGCGAAAAGATTTAATTTGTTTTGTCCATGTATTATAAATTCAAAAATGTGATTAATGAACATATATATAAATCCATTTACAATTTTATAAACCCATTTAGGGTAGCTAAGAACAATACGATAACTAAACGTTAATATAAATTGCAGTATTCGCTATACAATCCCCTTGTCTATTAAATATTAAAATTACAAACACGCCATGTGGTATTCATTTCATAAAATAATCGTTCTGTTGGGTAAATTAGTCTTAGATGATTTTGTGCCTTGCGAATGTTTTATAGGATTCCAAACCAAAAGCGCTACGAGTGTTTTGTGCACTAATATAATATACCATGCAATAAAAATAATGAGGTTTAAGAGAAAACCCTTTATTCCAGATGTATTCAAATAAGGGTGAAATATTCTGCGATTTAAAAAAAATAGTTATGATTATGTGAAAAGAATTTACCCTCTTTTTTTACAATAAAAAAATATATATATACACCTTTCAATAATTTGAATATAATTTGCAAAAATCATAACATTAAATTTATTTTGATTACATAACTAACTTACCTTTTTTCATTTTTTACCATTCTGGCCTGGAGCGTTGGTTACGCTCTTAGATTTTATCAACCTTACTATTTATTGTCCCAGCTTGTACATCTAATTAAAGTAGTTGTAAAATGTTGACAACACTTTTCAGTAATAAGTATTAAAATATAATCAAAATACTAAATATATAAACACAATAATTAATGATACAGTCTCAAGCTATTTTATTAATTGTAAATAAATTTATTTAATACGCAGTAACCGTAGTAAATAATAATCATCATCATTATCATCATCTAGTGTAAAGATTAAGGGTGGAATGTAGAAAACGCGAACTAAAGGCGTATTTTTGAAATTTTTAGAGATAAATCAAATATTGCTCCAATAGAAACATCAAAAGCAAGTTTCCTCATATGGTAATATCAACAGTAATGTTGAATATGTCATGAGCATGACAAAATTAGATGAGAAACTTTTTTTAAATGAAGGAAAAAAGTTGTCATTAAATCCCAGGATACCCTCGGCAGGTATTCAACAACAACTGTTGATATCAGCACGTGAAGAAAATTATACTATGTTCAATGGCGGCTCGTAGCTAAAATTAGTGGGGGTGCTGCTAACACTGGAAGCAAAACAGTGCATTTTTTACTTCACAGCCGCAAAGCCAACTTTTCCGTTGGTACCATTCAGAATTAGAGCTACGAATATATTTATTGTTGCTTTTGCCTGTCCGAGATATTAGAATATCAGGTGTTGAATGACCTCTTTTCTTAACTGTAACTTTCTCATGGAGAGATAGCTGTGAAAACTTAAGTTGTTGAAATTCACTTACAGTCACAGAACTTATTTCTTGGGGATGCAAAGCTATGGTTAAAGTTTTCTGTTAAATAAAAGAACCGAACAAAAATGAATCAAATAGAATAGCTGGTCGCAGAATAATAATCTAATTCTACACTCTTCTACACTTGATCACATTCAAGAATATGGTACACGGTTTTTAAGCACAACACACACTGAGTAAAAAACAACTTCCTTCCACCATTACGCCAGAGCCGGCACTGCGAGAGCAACAGTGCTCTCTCTCTACCTGGCAGTACCGCCTTCCTCCCCACCCCCTCCTATGTGCGCATGCACACAACAGTCAAACACCACGTCGCTGGCACTGTGAAGCGCACAGTTCCATACAAAGATTTTTGTATATTTTTCATAAACTGGGGGATGGCTACTCAAGTACTGACATTAGGCTTAAGAAATATATATTGTAGTACAAAAATAAAGAAAGAATTAAAGAAAAAATTACTCATTATATTAAATGTTATTGATAATATCAAGTGTATATATGCGGTACTGCAGTTCCACAGTGCCTACACACCAGCCGCCACTGACTATGTTCCTACTGGACCAATATTTTATATTTTTTGACTAAAAAACATGTTTTGCTATAAAACCTGCAGAAACACTACCCTCAAACCACGTTCCTCCTATCCCCACCTTAACCATTGGCAAAATCATTCTTGTCTGGGTTAGCTTCAGGAAATTAACTTAAACATTTGTCAATGTCAAATGGTATAAAAAACAACAAACTTTCATTCATTTTAATCTGAATATATACAGGCATACATAATATGATTAACATGGAGGTTTGCACTTCTAGCCTCTTTTGTAATGTAAAAATCTAAACTACAACGGATATTAAATTCGACTTCCTTTACATTCTTTTTTTTTTTTTTTTTTGCCCTAGTATTATCGGATTTTTCTCTCAACATTCTATCTTTTGTTTTCAGGTAGAGTACGTTTATTGTTTGGAAGACAATAGGAAGAGAAGTAGAGAAGAATACTGACGTTGATATAAGATCTGTTCATTGTAAGTTTGCTTGGTAACTGGGAACAGTATTTTTTTATCCACAGAGATACCCTGGTGGTGAACCGAGAAAGCGTGCCTTATCGCTATTAAATAGCTTACATCTCTCTAGTTGTTTGTCTTTGATATTGTTATATCTAGTTAATTTTTCTAATGTACATGCTTCACGTCTTACTACCCACACAGAATATCCGTTTTATACAGCCTCTTTTTTAATTTTTCTTATGTAAATAAAATATTATGATCGTAAAAATTTTCGCTTTCGTAAATATAATGGATCTTAAAGTTGAATGAGTCCTCCAACTTAAAAATGTATCTGTTATTCAGTGTCTCGATGTATTTTGGTATTTCTAACTGTTTATATCAGGGGCTATGACTTAAGCTAATTCAATGATTTAGTTAAACCTTGAAATTTAGATTATTTTCTTAAATTTATTAAATATATTTATAACTTGCACTTTCTGAACCTACTGATTATATCAACACACGACTTACAAACTAACTTAAACCTATAACAGTGGTGAACTGGCGGTCTAGGGGTAAGGTTTCAGACTTTAGTGTTGGGGTCCGGTGTTCAATTCTCGGTCCCGGCACAGATTTATCTGATCGCCAAACCTTTACCTTCACCTCTGACAAGACGTGTATTAATCACATTTTGTGAATGTGTGGAATGCCAGGCCTCCACTGTGGTTCGGATCTCACGTTAAACTGTAGGTCCTTCATTTCCTCTCATAATCACCCTACAATTACTCATTAGCCTAAGTGTGTATAACCCGAACGGGTAGTAAGACGGGTGCTAATAATAATAATAATAATAATAATAATACATTTGTACTAATTACGGTAATATTTTACGGATGAATAAGATCGAATTAGAGGAAGTGAACCCGGATTTATGTGGAACGAAAGGGAAAAACTATTTGAAAAAAAAATTCCTCAGTACACCCACCGGGATTTGAATCCCAGTCCCCCCCGTCATAGGCAGTCAAGACGATTGCAAAAGTGACGCCTTAGACCATTCGATTAAATATAAACTCATTGCTTTAAAATAATTGGGCTTGTTTAGTGAAGAGATTAAAGTTATAATAATTGATAAGGAAGTCCAATTAGTATATTTAATAAAACTCCATTTCATCATCCCGGTAGCGAGCTATATTGATCAAATGGCCGCCGCATGTTGACGAATATAATGCCAACATGTACGGATATAAGGTTCATGTGGTCAGCAAATTGAGCCCTACGGATGTTAATTTCAGTTTTCTATACCCAAGCCGCTACTTATTTATTCAAGTAATTACCCACCTCGTGGCGTAGTTGGCTAACGCGCTTCTCGTGTTGAGCTCGACTGCTGAGAACGGGGAGATAGAGGTTCGAATCTCGGTCGGGTGAACTGGGGGTGGTTTTTCCTGAAATGGTTTTCCACTCTCCCTCCACGCAAGTGCGGGTTCACTTCCTCTAATTCAACTTCCCAATTCCTAATCCATTAGCGTAGTTAGTACTTAAAGCGTATAAACCGAACGGGTAGTAAGACTGGTGCTAAATATTATTATTTATTTTATTATTCAAGTAATTCCTCGATTTGTCCTCACGACGCTGAGTAGAATCCGTTCCAGAATCATTGCTTCACAGAAGAATCTGGAAGCACCGAGGATCGAACCCGGACCTGTGTATTTGTATCCAGAAACTCTGACCACTATATCAAAGAGGCGGTCAATTAGTGTAAAATGTAAAGTAAAATGTTGAATACTACTCAATTTAAGATTAATTCATTAGACAGCGCGGATTGGTGTTAAGGTCGAATATTAATATTAATAATAATAATAATAATAATTAGCACCGCGTCTTACTATACGTCGGGTTATACGCTTTAAGTACTAATTACGCTAATGGATTAGGAATTGGGATGGTTGAATGAGGAGGAAGTGAGCCCGCATTTGCGTGGAGGGAGAGTAGAAAACCATTTAGGAACTACTCCCCAGTTCACCCGACCGAGATTCGAACCTTGATCTCCCCGTTCTCAGCAGTCTAGTCAACACGACTAGCTCGTTAGCCAACTACGCCACCGAGGGGCGGGTTTAAGGACGAAGAGAGATACTTTTTTTTTTCCCCCTACCTCTTTATTCAAATAAAAGGAGCGTACAACTTAAATGGGTAGTAAGACGTAGTGAAAAAAAAATGATTAGCTCTTTCTCTGATAGTACATTTAGTGCAAAAGTATGTTCCCTATTGTTTTTATCTATTTTTAGATGTTTCACAACAGGAGGTAATGTGTTCATGGCTTTTCCAATTGTATTTTTCAAAGATTCGGATTTTTCTAATAAGGAGAGCAGCATACTCCATAGACCAAAGATATATCTAAAACTCAAGACACGTGATCGCGGGATTACAAATTGAAAAAAAAATAATTAAACTGTAGCTACAGTAGCCCCGTGGCTTCTTTGGTGTTGACTGATAGCTCACAGCTGACTTCTGACAATCAACATTTAGGTATATACCTAAATTTTGACTGCCAGAAGTGACAGATGATAAACATATGTTTTTGCAGATCATATGGTTTGGCGTAGGGTTACATAATTTGGTCTGGTAACTTTTCAAAGCCGTCAGCTGTGAGCTGTCAGTCAGCACCAAAGAAGCCATGGGTCTACTGTACAATACTTAAGGTGGGAAATGTAGGAAATGTGAGTTAAGGATTGTGTTTTTGCAGTTTTTTATTTAAAAAAAATTTGACCCAAAATATATAAAATAATTATCTAGTTGAAACATGGAATTTAATTTTATTATCATGGTAATATCAACAATTTTTAAATATCTTTCAAGGATGTCCTGGAATTTAATTACAACTTTTTCTCTTCATTTAAAAAGTTTCTTGTCTAATGTAGCTATGCTCAAGACATATCAAACAACTGGTGATATCACCACGTGAAGAAAATAAACTCAAGTTAAATACTGGAAAAAATATTTTATTTATTCTGGCCAAAATTATTTCGCTATAAAAACTGTAAAAAGATTGGCCTTTATTCGCGTACCCTGCACTGTCATCATAAGTAATTAATGTGAGAAGTTTCAACTTTGTAACTTATCGGGGAGTTGGCAGGGAAATGTTAGACAGACATCACAAGGTTTTTATTATAGATATTATCGTTCATTTACCCCATTTTACTCTTAGGATCAATGATCCTACTAATGAACTACTCTACGTTTAACAGTCTGGCTCGCCTCCATAAACACGCCCAAAAATAGTAATTAGATTGTAAAGGGAATGCGTCAATTATTTCAAATATTTGCCTTGACATTTTCACTATAGTTTTAATTTTGTTACGCGTCTTACTATCCATCAGGGCTATACTTTTGAGCACCGCATCTTACTACCCACTAAGGCTATACGCCTATGTAGGCCTGCTAGTTATACTAATTTGTTAGAGATTAGGAAGATTTATTTTAGAGGAAGTGCACCCACGTATGCATGAAGTGAGAGTCAAAAACAGTTTATGAATAACCACCCTCAGTACACCTGACCGAGTTTTTAACCTCGACCTCCCCATCCCCACTGACAGAACTGCACTTAAGTGTACATGGCCACGGAAGTGGGTAATTGCTATATTAAATAATTAGTTTTAAATAAGTCGATAACACTGTTCATGTATTCCGTTGATTTATATTTGTAAATTTTTCCACGTACAGTGCTATTTAAGTCGTAATATTTTAGCCTACTCGGAGAATTTAGTGAGGATCTATTCTGTGTGTTTGAGATGCGTTTGACTCCACAGCTCAAATCTCAAAACTGAACCAATATATATGTTTAATTTTTTTAATAATGTTCATATTTATTTGGTGAGGAGTAATAAATGATAAAATTAAATCTTTTTTCTTATTATTTTATTTCCTTGTCCTTATTTGATCTTTATTCTTCTAAAGATCAAATAAGGATAAGGGAATAAAAGAATAAGAAGGAAGATTTAATTTTATTAAATTTTTAATGCTGAAACTCTTTAATTTAATCCATAAAATGTTTTAAACATTGCTTGGATATTAAATTATGAAACTTGTCATTGCTAAACCCATTCAAGAGTAATTTTACTGATGTTAGCTATAATTAGGTTGATGATTTCATAATTAAATTTGATATATTGTCAATTTCACCAAATTAATTTGGTTTTCTCTAAATAAATAATATAATAGGCTCTGAAATAAAATATTAATGTTTTTAGTATTCTATCCTACAAAGAATAATAATATGTTAGCAATTATTTTATCATTAATAGATGTGAGGTGCTGCATATTAAAATAAGAAATTATGGAATGTTTAATCAAACATGACATTTAGAATTCAACTCCAGATGTTTATGTTAAAAATTAAATCTAGAATCTGAAAGCAGTTGTCCTGCTCTAACGGCGAGGATATAGGCCTACTAGCTTCAGTCGTTAAATCGGGGCTTCTTAAACTTTTTCCACTCCCGACCCCTTTTCACCCGAAACATTTTTCGCGACTACAGGTGTATAGTTATATAAAATAGGTATATAATTCAAACAATTATTAATAATAAATCATAAAGAAATTTATGCTAGACAATTCTTTGGTAAACATATTATTTAACCATTTATTAAAGACGAAAGCAAAATTTGCATACTAATGAGATAGATATGCTTATTTATTTGTACATAAATAATCAAATCTTGGCTGAATATTTGATACTGCAGGACGTAGATCATCTTCAACGTTTTTCAAAATTGATAGATATTTGAGTTTATAATCGTTAATGCTGAGAACGTCTCATCACCTAAATACGTGGTACTAATAGACAGAAATATATTTGAGCCATTTCAGAAATTGTTGGAAATTCTGTCCTAAACTTAAGCCAAAATGCATCAAACAATTTTTTAGGAAACTCATGTTTTAAACCTCTGCCCCTTGATTACCCAGCCAATTCTTCTTGAAATTTGAGGGCAGATGACTGACGTTTTTTTTATTTCAACTGAGTATAGTTTATAAACCCAACTTAGATATTTATAATCAAAATTTGAAAGGAAGTAATACTGAAACTGAATCTCCAGGCACGTCAGGTGGTCAATTATAACTCTTACAATAAAATCTTCGGGAAGGTTATTTTACATTATTCTGTAGCTGTAAACATTTCTAAAGAACCATTCTCCATCATATTCTTCCATATATTAACTATTTTATTAAAACTTTTCAATTTATCTTTTAACATAAATATGTTACAATTTGTTGTTTGCTCAGAACAAGACTGTAGTGAAGTCGCGCGATACAAAACGGGCGAGCACGGCCAGAAACACCTCGGATTCATTACGCGTTTATTTTGAATTAATTGTTGGTCGTTGCGCGTTCAAAAACCTTTTACTGTTACCAAATTTTTGCGGCTCTTCACTTTCATTTATACGGTCCCTTATGGGGTCGCGACTTGCAATTTAAAAAGACCCGAGTTAAATCAGTACAAACAATTAATATCAAATTAATGTAAATACAATATATGCAGTTCTAATATAAAAAAATCCAACTAAAGTAAATAGTGTTGACTATAAATATCATTACGTTCCATCAGAATATAGCAAAAACAATAGTAGTTGTGATCTGTATACACAATTTCACTTATGTACAAATAATTTTATTTTGGTAATTTTGAAGAAAATCTGGATTATTTTGAATGGGAGCACAATGTTGTCTTACTATATCAACCTTTACTAGTTTCATTTATGTAGATACATTTATTTATAAATTTGAGGCTAATTTATATGTTTAAACAAATATTTGTATCTATGTTTTTAATAGTAAAATACGAAACTATTTTAAAATTAATATGTTTCTAAGTTTGAAAATCGTTTTATCTTATGCTAATGAAACCCATGTGTCGTGGGCCTAACAAATAATAATCCATATATATTTTAAATTTTAAATAAATGAACATTCTTTACTATAAACCTGTACGTAGATATTAATTTTATTAATCAAATATCATCACCAGTAGACCTAATAATTAATATATATAAACAATATAGCGTGTCTACGAAAAATAATAATAAATATTAATTTTGAAACAGGCTGTTGTTATAAACAAATTTACATAATTGCCTCATACAACATTCTTGTGACATGAAAAAAAAATATGTTTGTTGAACTCACCCATCTAATTAAATAAACACAATAAAAACAAGTGTACCTAAAGTTCCACCCCGACTCGCACAAGCACTAACTACCACCCGCCAAGCACTTGGATACTTGTTTGTTGCAGCAGATCAAGGAAGTATGTATGTTAGTGAGAGAGTTACGAAGAAGACGCCGCCGCGCGCGAACCTAGCGGGAAGATGGCAACTCGCGCACTGGAGAAAGACGGAAGGGACCATTTCACCGGTCAGAAGAGGTGCGCGCCGCCCCGATGCTCCACAGGTGCAACGGACCTTTAACACGCATGCGTTACCATCCCTCTCAACATCCCAGGGACAGAGAGGGTGGACTGGGGTAGGAAATATTATTCCTACTACCCCCTCCCTTTCATCCCTCAACACCGCGAGAAGATGGCTGGAATATCGGACTCTATTAACGATTGCCTGGCCATGGATTTGAGGGGATAGGGGTGAGAGAAATCGGTTTAGAAGATTACTTTGGGGGTGGTGTGGGGGTAGGAGGGATATAGTACGCTTTAGGGACGACATGCTGGCCACCAGGGACTTTATAAATATTTTTTATAGCACCGCGTCCTACTACCGGTCCGGTTTATAGGTACATATGCACAACTACGATAATTTGTTAGGGATGAGTAAGATTTAATTCTGAGGAAGTACACCCGAATTAGCGTGGATGGAGGGTGGAAAACACTTTAAGAAAAAAACCACCCTCAGTACAATCGATCGGGATTTGAACCCCAATATCCCCGTCATCGACAGTCTTAGTCTATTGCGATAGACTCGCTTCGGTGGCCGCGTGATTAAACGCACGACTCTCGCAGTACACTAGACTGCCAATGACGGGAAAACTAAGGTTTGAATCTCGGTCGGGTTTACTGAGGGTGGTTTATTCCAAAATAGTTGCCTCACTCTTCCACCACGCAAATGCGGGTTCACTTGCTTTATATATAATCTCTCTCTCTAATCCCTAAGACCATTGGCGTAATTAGTACATAAACCTATAACGCCGTCAGGTAGTAAGACGCGGTGCTAAAAAACAAATTATTAAAGATTATTTTTATGTTCACAATCGAATGCCAGAACCATTAATTAAAAACTAAACACTAACTCTGCGTGGACCTCACTTCTTTTTCACTCTCAGACGATGGTCTGCAGGCTAGTCACGAATAGGTTGGCTATGACCGTTTTGGCGCATAGCAGTCTTCTTTCTTCTCTACAGACCCTTGGTCTGCTTCATTCCAAAGGATCTAAAGACTGCCCTTCCATCTCCTCCTCGATCTTCCAGGTATTCTCCTCCCTGGAGGTATTTCTTCGATCTAGGGTCGTCCTAGCCAGATCAGTCCAGCCCCGAGGCAAGTCCTTGGTTCTTCGAGCTAGCTAATACCTAAACTAATCTCACCCAGGAACCCTATTCTTTTATCCGAGCTTGGGACCGGCAGTGGCGCTAATGAACGACTCAATTCACCCAGAAAACGCGCCAGCGTTGGCCAATATTTAACCTAAGCGCAATATCGCTTGGCAATCTCTTAGCTACCTAAGATGCCCCCTTAAGAAAGTTTAAGATATGCTCTCCTTGTAAAGTTGTTGCCAAGTAAATCAAGGTTTTATAGGACTGTACAAGTAAACTGTTTCCACCCACCAAACATAAAACTTGACCTTTTATAGCCAATAAACACACATTCATTCATACCATTATTACGTGTGTGTAGGGGTTGGTTGAATGGATAGTACAGTTCCATTTAAACTTGTTTGCAACAATCCATGATACGCCACGGTAAACTTTTGGATAGGGAAGAGGGAGGTTAATTTTTAGAGGAAGTGCACTACTTATTTTTTTAGGAGAAAGTGTAGGAAATTATTTAGAAATTTTAAAAAAATCAGTTCCACTTAACAACGTAAGATGCGCGTTTTCATAGAATCCAAACAGAAATTAATTACCCTTTAGCATCAGCTTCAGTTTAACTAGTCTCTCTTGGAATAGACGGGACTGTTTGTGATGGTTAGATCGGGGTTCAAATCCCGGATGGGTGTACCGAGAGTTGTTTCTTCCAGATGGTTTCCCACTCTCCCTCCACGTAAATGTGGGTATAGAGTCGTAACATAATATTATGAGATAATTGAGTATTGTTTTAGTGGTTTAGAAGTTTAAGGACTGCTATGATCATAATATATACCTCTGTGTAGTGATATTTCCCTTTTAGTAAGTTAAAGATATGGCTACACGGAGCAGACCCGCACCGCACCGCATTTTCTAGCCCGAGAGCGGAACGGAATGTTGGATATAATATTGTTTATCTTGTACGTAATCTTGGAAACAATGACTACAGCGTCACATGTGCAACGGCTGTGAAAGAGATGCCTAGTTTTACAAGTGCTGACACAGTGATTGCCAATCACGGTGAATAATCACTGTTATAAATCACTGCTCTTTTAAAATCAATGTCACTGTGATCACCGATATCGTAAAATCACTGTTTCACCCATCCCTACAGTGCTTGGGGGTTAGCATGAAAACAAAGTTCGGAAGCTCATGAACATTTATTTCCGGTGGTAAGTGGCTACGCGTCTCCGTTTAGCCGGTCCTTAAGAGCGTTCATCATAACAGACCAACTATTTTCCCGTCTCGCGCGAGGTATGGAAGTATAAGGGAAAATAAAAGACGTACGATATGACAGAAATGTGTGCGGTGCATTCGTATTTAAATGATTACTCGAAATTTTTCACGGTGACGATGAGGGACAAAGCGACAAAGTTTCTTGTTAATAACTACAGTATGTCCCTATTATGACATAATTAAGATTTGTGCAAGGTGTTTATCTGTGAAGCCATTTTAAAATGATCAATGCAGTCTTTATCCAAATATAATTTAATATTTCTACAATGCTCAGTATTAGGAGCTTCTATTAACATCACCATTAAATTTATCCAGAAATGATCCACGTACAATAGTGTTCGTGTAAATTTATTATTTCTAGCCGACTGCATTACAGAGTTGATAAACATGAGATGCACGCTCTTAAGACCCGTCTTATCTTAGGTAGGTAATACAGCTCAAACCAGGCGTCTCAGCTTGGTGCAGTTTTTAAAGTCTTCACTATAAAATAGTAAAATTGAGAAAAGTTAGAACATTCGACCATGTTTAAAAAAAATATAATTAGATTAATATTTTAAAATTAAGAACACATTTGACTGATTCCAGACACAGGATTTCTCACTTCGATGTGATTTATGGTTCGAGCGTAATCTTGTTTCTAATATCCCAGCTAACTGTGACCATAATATCCAGTTCATCTTGTACTTAAAATCCATTTAATCGTGTACTTAATATCCCGGTTAATATTGTATCATTATTCTAGTAAGTAGTGTTTCCGTAACCCGGTTAATCGTGTATTTAATATCCCGGTTAGTCGGAGATGAGATGAGAATCCTATACGTAATACTCCAAGCACCCTTCAGTTATCCCCTGCAGTTTTATCTTCTCCCTTGTCTGCTTCAGATCCTTTGGTTCGTAACGACTCGCTAATCCAGGGACGAGGGACCATACGACACAGATGAGAACATAAATACTCCTACTAAAAAAAAAAAAAAAAAATCTCATGGTCTTTTTCTCGAACAGGAGACCCTCATTTTGTCGACACAAGATTTTAATTAACTATCTCTAATCCCACGCACGTTTGCTGTACACTCTTTACTAAAAGGATATAGACCCCTTTGTAATACATTGTGGCGGACCCTGGATACGAGGATAAGTAATTACAAACAAATTTTCATTAGAAGGGTCTTTTGTCTAACGGATAGAAAAGTTGCTAGATTCCCTTTCACGTATTCATACTCAAGCCATGTAAATTGCAGCGGTAATTATGTTTATTATATTATACTACAATAAAACCACATGGCTTACTCACTGACATTAATGTTTACCCACTTCCAGATGAGCTAGAAACCTGAAATTTAGCAAATGTGAAGCTTTTAGACTGTAACCGACGGGAAAATTACAAAAAGTTAAAAGAAAATATCTTTTTAACCCCTAAGAAAATTCAAAATGATGGAGCAACTTCAAAGTCGGTACGGACCTTTCTTTGGAGGTCTCTTGTGGCTAAACGGTAAGACCTATCAAAAAACTGTTCTGGAATTACATTAGTTTACATCCACTTGCAAAGAAATCCCACTGGTGGTTTGGGGGTGAAGCCCCCAATGAGAAAAGCTAGTATATGCAGAAAACCTCATGGGGTAAGCCCACAATTGATCTACACCAACCGAGCGTCCGCTTATGTAAGCGAAGATAGTGCCAACATTTGCGGATAGAAGGTATCATTTGGTCGATACAATGACACCACCGGTCTTTAATCTCAGTTTTCTAGACCGAAGCTACTATTTATTTATTCAAGTAACTCCTTGTTTTTTCTCACGAGGTTGAGTTTGAGCCCGTTTCATACCCACGACTTCACAGAAAAATACTGGAAACATTGGACGTCAAACTCGGGACGTCTGGATCTGCAGCCAGAAACTCTGACCAATTGACCACAAAGACGGTCTAGTTATCAATATATATCAAATAAAAGTAGCAACATATTAAAATGTGATCAATGTTGACTCGAAAAATGTATTTTATAAAAATTACTTCCTATGAAAACTCGACTGTATTATTATTATTATTATTATTATTATTATTATTATTATTAGCACCGCGTCTTACTACCCGTTCGGGTTATACGCACTTACGCTAATGTGTAATGGTAGGGTGATTGTGAGATGAAATGGAGGACCTACAGTTTAACGTGGAATCCGAACCACGCTGGAGGCCTGGCATTCCCAACTCGACTGTAGATTAATTTATAATAACATTAGTCTATAAAAGTGATTCTCAAATAATTTTTAGATTGTACCCCTTGGTCACAAATAAAAGTTTAATGTACCCCCTTAGTAAAAATTGTCCAAAATGACAGGTAATCAAAGGAGAAAATTTTCCTCAATCACCTCAAAAATTTCTCGACACATTTCCTGCCACGTTTAGTTATTTTGTCATTTTGATAATTTTACCTTGATAGCTGCTAGCGTACCCCCTTAAAATCACGCGCGTACCCCTGAGGGTACCCATACCCCAGTTTAATAACAACTGATCTTGAACAATGTTTCGCGGCAGCCAATCAAGTGGTCCACGGGGAGGCAGGTTGTCTCAGAAAGTTTAGTAATAAAAATTAACTTAATATAATAATATTGCCCATCTGGGTTATATTTTTATAGCCCATTTTGTGCAAACATTATCCAGTACTAATGTATCGTTGCCCAGGGGACGCCCGAATGTACTAATAGTACATCCTTTCCGTAGGGACGCTTTCCATGTCTCGTTAAGATGAGATGGTGGATGGTGACAGTGAGTATGAGGGTGGGGAATCAGTGTAAATACCTAAACCCAACTTAAGCCTAATCAACAAAACACTGGTAACCTTTAGGGTGATTCCCCTTTCGGGGAAAATACCCAAGGTATCAGCCGAGAATCGAGACCTGGGCCCGTAAGCTCGTAGCCAAGTGCACTAACCACTACACTACAAGACCAGTTACTAAAAAATGTTGATCACGTATGAAACAAACATTTTAAATGCAAAAGATTAAATATTAAATATCCATAATAGCTCTATTTATTTCATCAGTAAACACAAATCACATCGAAAAGGAAGTTTGTGCCAACCTTCAGTCAACAAATATTTACCAAAAATTAAGAGATTTAAAGTACGAGTATTATTATTATTATTATTATTATTTTTATTATTATTATTATTATTATTTTTATTATTATTATCACCGCGTCTTACTAAGCGTTTGAGTTATACGCATTTACGCTAATGTGTAATGGTAGGGTGATTGTGAGATGAAATAGAGGATCTACAGTTTAACGTGGGATCCGAACCACGGTGGAGGTCTGGCATTCCCCACATTCACAAGTTGTGATTAATACGCGTCTTGTCAGAGGTGAAGGAAGGGTTTGGTAATCAGATAAATCTGTGCTGGGACCGAGGATTGATCCCCGGACTCCCAGTACACAAGTCCAACACCTTAACCCTAGACCGCCAGGTCACCTTTTAAATTATTAAAGATACCTAATCAAACAACTATTAATTACTAATTAAGTGCAAATAACTTCCATTCGGTGGTCCTCCATCCCCAACACTTTGAGAAACACTGGTTTAAAGGATTCTTCTTAGATTCCAAGTGCTGATTATAATCTTAATCATTTGAATACGTGTTCGTCCTTTTAATTGTCGAGAGGTTCAAATCTCAGAGCTAGCGCTTGGTTTTTGTGTGTAATATTTTCTTATTTTTTTTTTTAGAAACGCATCTCAGAACACAGTTCACATTTTACACTTCTGCCACTGGACCAAGATAAACACAGTTAACATTTTACACTGCTGCCACTGGACCAAGATAAACACAGTTCACATATTAGACTGCTGCCACTGGACCAATATAAACACAGTTCACATTTTACACTGCTGACACTGGAACAAAATAAACACAGTTCACATTTTACACTGCTGCCATTGGACCAAAATAAACAGAGTTAACATTTTACACTGCTGCCACTGGACCAAAATAAACCCAGTTAACATTTTACACTGCTGCCACTGGAACAAGATAAACACAGTTCACATTTTACACTGCTGCCACTGGAACAAGATAAACACAGTCACATTTTACACTGCTGCCACTGGACCAAAATAAACACAGTTAACATTTTACACTGCTGCCACTGGACCAAGATAAACACAGTTAATATTTTACACTGTTGCCACTGGACCAAAATAAACACAGTTCACATTTTACGCTGCTGCCACTGGAACAAAGTAAACACAGTTAACATTTTACATTGCTGCCACTGGACCTAAATAAACAGAGTTAATATTTTACACTGCTGCCACTGGACCAAGATAAACACAGTTAACATTTTACACTGTTGCCACTGGACCTAAATAAACACAATTAATATTTTACACTGCTGCCACTGGACCAAGTATAAACACAGTTAACATTTTACACTGTTGCCACTGGACCTAAATAAACACAATTAATATTTTACACTGCTGCCACTGGACCAAGATAAACACAGTTAACATTTTACACTGCTGCCACTGGACCAAGATAAACACAGTTAACATTTTACGCTGCTGCCACTGGACCAAAGTAAACACAGTTAACATTTTACATTGCTGCCACTGGACCTAAATAAACAGAGTTAATATTTTACACTGCTGCCACTGGACCAAGATAAACACAGTTAACATTTTACACTGTTGCCACTGGACCTAAATAAACACAATTAATATTTTACACTGCTGCCACTGGACCAAGATAAACACAGTTAACATTTTACACTGTTGCCACTGGACCAAGATAAACACAGTTAACATTTTACACTGCTGCCACTGGACCAAGATAAACACAGTTAACATTTTACACTGTTGCCACTGGACCTAAATAAACACAATTAATATTTTACACTGCTGCCACTGGACCAAGATAAACACAGTTAACATTTTACACTGTTGCCACTGGACCTAAATAAACACAATTAATATTTTACACTGCTGCCACTGGACCAAGATAAACACAGTTAACATTTTACACTGTTGCCACTGGACCTAAATAAACACAATTAATATTTTACACTGCTGCCACTGGACCAAGATAAACACAGTTAACATTTTACACTGTTGCCACTGGACCAAGATAAACACAGTTAACATTTTACACTGCTGCCACTGGACCAAGATAAACACAGTTAACATTTTACACTGTTGCCACTGGACCTAAATAAACACAATTAATATTTTACACTGCTGCCACTGGACCAAGATAAACACAGTTAACATTTTACACTGCTGCCACTGGACCAAGATAAACACAGTTAACATTTTACACTGTTGCCACTGGACCAAGATAAACACAGTTAACATTTTACACTGTTGCCACTGGACCTAAATAAACACAATTAATATTTTACACTGCTGCCACTGGACCAAGATAAACACAGTTAACATTTTACACTGTTGCCACTGGACCTAAATAAACACAATTAATATTTTACACTGCTGCCACTGGACCAAGATAAACACAGTTAACATTTTACACTGCTGCCACTGGACCAAGATAAACACAGTTAACATTTTACACTGCTGCCACTGGACCAAGATAAACACAGTTCACATATTACACTGCTGCCACTGGACCAAGATAAACACAGTTAACATTTTACACTGTTGCCACTGGACCAAGATAAACACAGTTAACATTTTACACTGTTGCCACTGGACCAAGATAAACACAGTTCACATTTTACACTGTTGCCACTGGACCTAAATAAACACAATTAATATTTTACACTGCTGCCACTGGACCAAGATAAACACAGTTAACATTTTACACTGTTGCCACTGGACCTAAATAAACACAATTAATATTTTACACTGCTGCCACTGGACCAAGATAAACACAGTTAACATTTTACACTGTTGCCACTGGACCAAGATAAACACAGTTAACATTTTACACTGTTGCCACTGGACCTAAATAAACACAATTAATATTTTACACTGCTGCCACTGGACCTAAATAAACACAATTAATATTTTACACTGCTGCCACTGGACCAAGATAAACACAGTTAACATTTTACACTGCTGCCACTGGAACAAGATAAACACAGTCACATTTTACACTGCTGCCACTGGACCAAAATAAACACAGTTAACATTTTACACTGTTGCCACTGGACCTAAATAAACACAATTAATATTTTACACTGCTGCCACTGGACCAAGATAAACACAGTTAACATTTTACACTGTTGCCACTGGACCTAAATAAACACAATTAATATTTTACACTGCTGCCACTGGACCAAGATAAACACAGTTAACATTTTACACTGCTGCCACTGGAACAAGATAAACACAGTCACATTTTACACTGCTGCCACTGGACCAAAATAAACACAGTTAACATTTTACACTGTTGCCACTGGACCTAAATAAACACAATTAATATTTTACACTGCTGCCACTGGACCAAGATAAACACAGTTAACATTTTACACTGTTGCCACTGGACCTAAATAAACACAATTAATATTTTACACTGCTGCCACTGGATCAAGATAAACACAGTTAACATTTTACACTGCTGCCACTGGACCAAGATAAACACAGTTAACATTTTACGCTGCTGCCACTGGACCAAAGTAAACACAGTTAACATTTTACATTGCTGCCAATAGACAAGGAAGTAAACGAGCGTTACTTACTTTGCCCCTCGGTTTGGATTTCATCCTATTGGAATTCTTCAGGAGGGAGTGTGAAACACGCGAAAAATAAAAATAAAGGAAGAGAAAAGAAAACTGTAAATAATCGTAATTCAGATAGATAGAAACAAACTGAAGCAAAAAAAAAGTTAAGAGCCCACAATATTTTCACATGGGGCTAATGTCGATAAATATGATTGTATTTTGTTCATATTTCTTAACCGCCCCCATCCCCCCTTGCTCCCCATCCTTCCAATTTAACAACACGTACAAATGTTAGAAATATAATTTATTATTAGTTTCAATTAAGAAGGAAGAGAGGTAACCTGGTGGTCTAGGGGTAAGGTGTCGGACTTATGTGCTGGGATCTGGGGTTCAATCCTCGGTCCCGGCACAGATTTATCTGATTACCAAACCCTTCCTTCACCTCTGACAAGACATCTTGTGAATGTGGGGAATGCCAGGCCTACACCGTGGTTCGGATTCCACGTTAAACTGTAGGTCCTCCATTTCATCTCACAATCACCCTACCATTACACATTAGCGTAAGTGCGTATAACCCGAACGGGTAGTAAGACGCGGTGCTAATAATAATAATAAGAAGAAGAAGGAAGAGTGACAAATTACCAAATACCCCTAGTGCATCTGGTGTGGATCCCACCCTGAATTTATGTATCAGATTCGGCGTTTTTATTACCTAACTTCAAAAACTATATGTTTTGGAAAAACATTCAAACCAAACCAACAACAGAACATTTTTATTTTCAAATACACTATTTGGCAGCTTACTTAATTTTAATAAGTATATACAGTTGATTATTATGTATTTATTATTATTATTGTTATTATTATTATTATTATTATTATTATTTTATTATTATTATTTTTATTATTATTATTATTATTATTATTAGCACCGCGTATTCGGGTTATACACACGCTAATATGTAATGGTAGGGTGATTGTGATATGAAATGGAAGGTCTACAGTTTAACGTATATGATCCGAACCACGGTGAAGGCCTGGCATTCCCCACATTCACAAGTTGTGATTAATACACGTCTTGTCAGAGGTGAAGGATAGGTTTGGCAATCAGATAAATCTGTGCCGGGACCGAGGACTGAACCCCGGACTCCCCAGCACAGAAGTCCGACACCTTACCCTTAGACCGCCAGGTCACCTATTACTTATTTATTTTAGGTAAGGATAATTGTATCGTTTTAATAATAGTATGTCTGGGCTACGTCAATCTGTAGCCTTGTAGTGTAAAGATTCGCCAGCACTAATAAATAACGTTGTCAAGGGGACACCCGAGTGTACTAATCGTACATCCTTTTAGTAGAGGCTCTTTCCATGTCCCGATAAGATGAGATAATGGTGATAGTAAATACGTCAGGAGGGGAGCCAATGAAACCTAACTTCAGTGTAATTAAGAAGCCCAGTATTTTAAATGTTTTTATGACAAAACTTTTGGTTTTTTTTTTTTCAAAATAAATAAAATATTGTTGCATTACAAACATATAATTTAATTTCCTTCACGCGGTGATATCAACAGTTGTTGAATATTTGTCAAGGTTGTCCTGTAATTTAATGACAACTTTTTATCTTCATTTAAAAAGTTTCTCATCTAATGCCACCATGCTAATGATGGATATTCAGGAACTGTTTATATCAACATGTGAAGAAAATTAAACTTTCTTTGTACTGGAGCATTATCTTATTTATTTTGGCAAAAAAAAAAAGTTTTGCCATAAAAGGTAGAAAAACATTGGCCTTTTCTCGCATCCCCTTGCATACCACTTTAACCAAACCTTGGTGACCATGGGAATTATTATACTTTCAAGAAAATCCCCAGGTACCTGTCGAGAATCGAATCTGAAACCTCTAAGTCAGCAGCCAAGGCTTCTAACCACTATACCACGAGGCCGATTATTGGATATTGTTTAAAACTGCTTTCGCAATTTGAAATGTGTGAAGTAATCTCAATATTCTTGTTTATAAATCAAATGTATTTATTACTAGAATTTGTGCTGCACGTGATTTAAAATATTAAATAAAACTTAATTAGCAGGTTAATTGGTTAAAATTTTATACTACAAATACAGGAGAATTTAGTTTGTTTCTGAATGAAGATTATAAAGATATTACCTTTTACCGATCCGTCTGCTTCGACTGGGTTTGAACTCACGAACACCAAGTCTTGAGGCGAGCACTTTGCCTCAAGACCATCGAAGTCGACTGAACATAATAATATTTAGCACCGCGTCTTACTACCCGTTCGGGTTATACGCTTTAAGTACTAATTACGCTAATGGATTAGGATTTGGGAAGGTTGAATTAGAGGAAGTGAACCCGCATTTGCGTGGAGGGAGAGTGGAAAACCATTTAGGAAAAACCACCCCCAGTTCACCCGACCGAGATTCGAACCTCGATCTCCCCGTCCTCAGCAGTCGAGCCCAACACGACAAGCGCGTTAGCCAACTACGCCACCGAGGCGGGTGAGGTCGACTGAAGTTACTATATCTATTATCACGTATTCATTAGTCATGTCATGAGATCTGCAGTAATTAGGCCTACTTTAGTAGAAAATATCAATAAGAATAAAATTATACCAATAATATTGTAATATGTTATCAATATTGACCTCAAAAGTATATGTTTGTATTTTCTTAAAGGTTATTTATATGAAAATTGGACTATAGTATCAAGGATACTGTTCTAGGTTAATTTAGTTTGTAAGTCATGTGCGTATGTGTTTATAAAATTCAAGTTAAATACCGCTATGAGAAATATCACATAACTTGTTCGTTGTTGTTTTACGTACACTTTCTGAACCGACTGATTATTTTAGTACATGGCGTATAAACTATCTTAAATCTATAACAGACACAACAGCCAGTCCCCGGCCGTCAATTTATTACTATGAAAGGGGGAAACACACAGTTCACAAATGATACATTTTTCAACCATTCCAGATATCGAACCTGAGACCCTTAGCTCAGTAGACAGACACGCTACCGACTTAGCTAAGGTATCTGACATATCGATTTAAGAAAAACCACCCTAAGTACATTTTTTCTGGGATTCGAACCCCGATCCTCCAGTCATCGGCAGTTCAGTCTATAGTAGGAGTGACACCTTAAACCATTCAACCACCGACGTGGGTAATATATAGTTACATATATATATATATATATATATATATATGTAGTTTCTGTAATAAAGTAGTGCTACTGAAGTAAGTTATAGTAATAAAAAGATTTACGCAAAACTGTTAGAATTAAATGACAAGATGGTCTCTAATTGAAGTTTCTGCAATTTCACTATCAATTTTCTGTAATGAAATACGTCCAATCTTCCATTTACCTCCAAAGAATTCTTTTTTTTTAAACTTTTATCTTATTAAAACTCCCACAGTTAGATACTTCATGTCATCGTGACTGTCGAAATAGACAGAAATGAAAGTGAAACAAAAACCCAATTGGGAAGAAAGGTTTTTCATTTTGTACATTTAGTCCTATCGGTACAAATCGATTTATGTGCATTTGGAGTGTTTGTGTGGGAGCGAGTGATTGGGTTAGAGTGGGAGGGAGGAGGAGACAAGACGTAAAGAGTATAAAAAAAGGTTCCAAAGAAATACAAAACAAAATAAAAATACCGTTGTCCCGGATCTTCGAATACTTTGTTGGTTTCTATGAGATTTTGTGAAAGAAAATGTGTACGAGTATGTAGGTATTTGGATATCTATATATCTATTAATAAACGTTTAAATTTTGGTTTGGTTGGTTCACTTTTTACTTTCTCGCAACCCCTTGGTAGAAGAATGTATTGTGATCGTCAAAAAAGTTCTGATTCGAGATTTTAATGATGTCGACTTTTTATGACCACCTTATTATTAGTATTATTATTATTAGTAGTAGTAGTAGTAGATGTTTTAACTTACGACAGGTTCATTCTTTTTGTCAGTGAACTTAAACCGCCAATGCGCCCTGTCCTCTCTGCCTACTCCTTCAGTTCCCAGAATGTTCTTCTTACTTTCAAGCCATCCGATATTTGAATCCGCCTTCTTACTAAGCTCTCTTTACCTCAACATTTCTTTCTATGACGTCGTGCAGAAGACAGTTCTTCCTAAGGATGGGTCCAATTCAGTTTGCTTTGTACCGAAGAATCACATCCAAAATGGTTCTCTTCTCACACAATCTTCTTAGGCCTTCTTCATAATTTGTCACCCTGCCTGTCCACCTTATCTTCTCAATTCTTCTCCAGCACCAAAATTCTAACCCTAAAACGTTGTTTCCGCAATGGTGTATGTCTGTCTGTTACCTGGACTGGAGCCTAACCCTATTTACAGTTCAGACTTAAACTTAGTATCTAATATTTTCATAATGTTTAACAGGTGTTTTGTAATTATCTATACAACCTTAAAATTGGGGTGAAAATATAAACAAAGTTATTTTATCCAATTATGCTATACAAATTTTAATAAAAATTAATATCGATGGTATATTTAACATTACAAAACAAAATGGTGCATCTCATTTTCCCGTGAAAATAACTTTAAGGATAATTATTTGTACCGTGGCTACAAACACCTTAGCCACATAACCTCCGCCACCTATAAAAGTGCAGTTACACTTACCCCGTTTAACCGGGAAACCAGCGCCTCTCATGAGTTCTCCAAGCATATCAACACTCCGCTCACGTTAAACAAGAAAAACAAGACTGTTTCCTCGGAAGGTTACGTAGGTCGGCTGAATTTCTCCGAGTAGCGGACGCTGCGCAGGCGCTAAAACTTGGAAAAAGAAGCGCTCTTGGTGATCACGTGGTGTTCCCTTCCCCCGGATTATCTCCCTCTTGGCGTTGTGCGCAGGCGTCAATGTGATAAACTCACGCTAACTTGCTGATAGTGACATCATTGAACTTGTCCACCCTCCCTTATTTTCCCCACAGTGCAAATCTGAATATAAGCGTGTACCCGGCCAGGAGCAGTCACTTTTTGATGCTTTTAAGATGTAGGATCTTTCTACATGTAGGTCTACGTTATATTGGAAAAGCATTATATAATTTGTAAACTGGGGAACTGTTAAATTGTAACTTAATTATGTAGGGACTGATTTGGATTTGCTTCGGCAAATTTTTTATTAATAATTTTACTAATTTAGTTTTGTTGGATAATTAGATTTGTCATGAATTGAGGCATTTTTTTGGACGTATCTCTTTAAATTTAGATTCTATGGTACTATAATCAAGTCAAGTTTTGTTAATTTTTTTTAGGGTATATTGCGCTTTTATGATTGAGATCCTGCCTTACTGCGCTAGTCGTTCTAAATGAAACGTATATGTATTGTTATCTTACTTTCAATTGTTACTCAAGAAGAATTTTGATTAATGTTGGTGACCTGGCGGTCTAGGGGTAAGGTGTCGGACTTCTGTGCTGGCGGCCGGGGTTCGATCCTCAGTCCCGGCACAGATTTATCTGATTACCAAACCCTTCCTTCACCTCTGACAAGACATCTTGTGAATGTGGGGAATGCCAGGCCTCCGCCGTGGTTCGGATTCCACGTTAAACTGTAGGTCCTTAATTTCATCTCACAATCACCCTACCATTACACATTAGCGTAAGTGCGTATAACCCGAATGGGTAGTAAGACGCGGTGCTAATAATAATAATAATAATAATTGATTAATGTTTGTCGACCGTTATTATACACTCAGTATGTTTTTAAGATATATATTAAGCCTTTTTGTGTAGGTTGACCCGCCTCACGGATAGTTGGACATTAATACTATATTTACTTATTTATAATGTAGCCAGGTGTGTAGTTAGGAGGATATTAATATGAATTGAATAGGGTAGATGCTGCTTGGAGATAAGAAAGGTTTTTCGTTAAGACTCTCTGAATCACCTTCTTTTTTTTTCTTAACGCGATTTACTACTCGTTCGGGCTACATGCTTATGCACTAAGTACGCTAATAGTTTTAGGGAATATAAAGGTTATATTTAGAGGAAGTGTACCCGTATTTGTGTTGAGGGAGGGTTGAAAACCTTTTGTAAAAACCACCCTTAGTACATCCGACCAATATTCGAGCCTCGATATCCCCATCATCGGCAGTATACTCTATTGCGAGAGTAGCACGTTAAACCATGTGGCCACCGAAGATGGTTTGGATCACAGTTCTCCAGAAGGGAGGTCCCAGACGCTAAGTAAGAATAAGTATAGTTATACATTATAAATTTGTTAAGAGTAGAAAAATAGACACGGGTCTTGACAACATAGAAATAAAGACGATATTATTTTTATTTATTTTAAATCCAGGTGATTTATTTGCGACCTCTAAAACTCGTAGAAATTTCCAAAAGAGGATAAAAAGGTTTTTATACGGATCTTGTTCCGACCTCCACGATTCACTCGGCCGAAAAAGAGATGGAAGGATGCTGCACTGGACCAGCAGATATTGGATTTGTCGGATGAAATCTAGACGGAACGACCGGGCGTAGAATGTCCAGAGAGGAAGCCTAACACAAGAGGAGCAGATTGTATAGTGTTCTCGAAACAGCCAGAAGGGTGTGGGGGTTTGTCTATCGCCGGAGTATTATACAATGTGTGGGTAAACTCCACTGAAATACGTTTCGACACGATATAGACAGATTTCTCCGTCAGAGAAGGTTAAAGCTATGTATATAGGGGTAGAAATTAATCTAACGTTCAATAAGGGAGTGTTTCAATTTAAATTAAATTTATTATAGTGCCGATAACTAGCCGCAAGACTTATAACGGGCCAGCATTGATGAACGACAATATAAATAATTGTGATATAAAAAACAATATTTATAGTTAAACAAAATGTAATTAGTAATATTTATATCCCAAGTTGATTTAGTGATTAAAATAAAAATCTCATAAATTATTTATATTAAACCAATAAAATAAAAGTATATTTAAAATATATTAATGGAGAACATATAAATTTGATTATCACCACGTATTATTACATGTTAAGGTCATACGCATACGTACTAATTATGCTAATGAGTTAGGTATGAGTAAAATTGAATATAAGGGAAGTTTAGCCGCATTTGTGTGGCGGTAAAGTGGAAAACCATTTTGGAAAAATCACCTTCAGTACACCAAGCCGATATTTTAAATCTTATCTCCCCATCATCAGCAGTCTAGTCTATTACAAGGGTGACACCTTAAGCCAGTATTTCTAAAACTGTGGTTCGTTGTGGTGATATAGGTGGTTCGCAAAAAATGTATGGTTTGACACAATCGTATTTAATTTCTAAAATGGTATATTATAGTTTAAATAATAAGTAATCAGTAATCTAACCTTAAATGATCTTCATGTGAACACTTCACAGATACTGTTACGTCAATTTTCAAAAATTACCCAACATTAAACTAGTTTTTATTTGAGGGCTTCAATCAATATCAAAGTCACACCCAGAGGACACACAGAATTGTCTTCGGGTTTTAAGATAGATAAAATTTAATATTTATCATAATCCTGAGGTCAAAATTTTCACAATTAAAATATTCTTTAAATCAAAAGAGTACTACAATATTAACAGGATAACTCTTCTGTACTGGCGGCCGATGTTCAATCCTCGGTCCCGGCACAGATTTATCTGATTACCAAACCCTTCCTTCACCTCTGACAAGACATCTTGTGAATGTGGGGAATGCCAGGCCTCCACCGTTGTTCGGATTCCACGTTAAACTGTAGGTCCTTCATTTCATCTCACAATCAACCTACCATTACACATTAGCGTAAGTGCGTATAACCCGAACGGGTAGTAAGACGCGGTGCTAATAATAATAATAATAACAGGATAACTCCACTAAGTCAACCGTACTTTGTTCAACAAGTACAGTTTAATTTTCATAGAAAGAGCCAACAATCATAAAAATCTACTTCATAGCAAAAGTGACAGATCATAATATGACTTAACTTGAAAGTAACACACTTCGGTGGCTGCATGGTCTAACACGCAACTCTCGTAGTATACTATACTGCCGATGACGGGGAGATCCGGGTTATAATCTCATTCGGGTGTACTAAGGATGATTTAAAAAAATTGTTTTCCAATCTTTCTCCAAGCAAATTCGGGCACATTTTCTATAATATAACATTCTTAATCCCTAAAATAATTAGCGTAATTTTTACGTCAGATTTTAACCAGAACGGGAAGTAGGATGAGATGCTAAGAAAATTTTTAAAAGTATATTAAGTATCATTTCTTGCTGTCATATAAGGTTCTTCTTATGAAATTATACTGTAATGTGTATATATAAATATGCTACATTTACTGCTTAGTAAACACTTTCATTATAAAATGTCCTGCTTCAAAAAGTGACAGATAGGTAGTATATTAAGTTGGGTGATGGACCACACGTGCACCGAACGCTTATCAATTGGTCTACTATTGGAAACGTTTTGAGAAACACTACTATGCCGGGCGCTAGGGGTACGTAAAATATAATATAAATATATATATATATTTAGAGAGAGATAGAGAGAGAAAGAGATGGATTATAGACTGACTGTAACTTGCAATACGTACGACAGTTTTGGGGTTACACAGTATAAGATAAATAATATCTGTAGGTAGGCGAGCTAAAAAAGGTTATATATCAGTGAAATAAACTACATCCAAAATAAAGTATTAAATAATAAGTTATAAATGATATGTATATACATGTATATTTTTAATCATACGTTCCCCCAAAAGATGACTTCACGTAACCTAGGGCTACGCTTGCCCCAGGTTTAATACCACTGCTATAGAAACATATTAATGCTTCCCCTTCAATTTTGGTATCGACCATATTTTGTAATAACAAACCAATTATTAAAGAAAATCGATCGATACCACTCAATCCCCCGACCTAGGTTTCATTCTATCGGAACTCATCAGGGGGGGGGAGTGTGAAACGCGCAACGCAACTTCCTAAAAGAGAGAAAAAAAAGGGAGAAAAAGAAAAATGATATAGAGCTATAGGACACTTTGATATGAGCATGTAAAAGAAACGAATAACCTAATTTTAGGACAAACACAGGAAATGAACATTGATGCGTGTTATATATATAAGGAGAATCTCTTTTCGCTTTTTAGAGTCATTTTGTTATTTTTGGAAGAAGGTAAAGGAAAGGTGGATTAGAAACACATAAAAGGGACGAACACAATATGAGCTTTAAATAAAAGGAAGAGAACGGTTAACATTTTAACATTACTGCCACTGGACCAAGAGCCCTGACCTAGGTCAGAGGATTAGGCGGTAACGATTGATTTTCTTCAAGAGGCAACCATTACCTCTTTGTCCAATATCAGCAATATAAATTGTGAACTGTGTACTTCTTTTAACTGTAAAAGCAATATTGTGTTCGTCCCCTTTTATACCTTTTCTGCAACATCTTCCAGATATAACGAGATACCAGTAGCGGCTCATAGCTAAAATTAGTGGGGGGGTGCTGCTCCATAATTTTTTTTAGCCTTTGTTTTAAAGTTGTGTAAAAGGAAAAAGAATGTATAAAAATAAAATTTATTCAGGAACTTGATAAAATCTTAACAAAAAAAACAACAACTTTTTTTACTTACTTTAACTTAAATTATTACAGTTAAAGCTTGATCTATTCATTTAAAAATTAAATCGATTCTTCTTGTTTTAATTTGCGCAAAAAGTTCAATAATGTTCTCTTTGATCTCTGGATGACAATTGAGGAATTTTTTCTCCATTGAAAGTACTGCAAGGGCATTTAGTCTTTCTGTTAAATAAAAGAACCGAGCAAAAATGAATCAAATATAGTAGCTGGAAGCAGAATAATAATATAATTATACACCCTTCTACACTTTATTACATTCAATAATATGCTACACGGTTTTTAAGCAAAACACACGCTGAGTAAAAAAAACTTCCACCATCACGCCAGAGCCGGCACTGCGAGAGCAACAGTGCTCTCTATACCCGGCAGTTGTGCCTTCCTCCCCACCCCCTCCTATGTGCGCACGCGCACAACAGTCGAACACCACGTCGCTGGCAATGTGAAGCGCACAGTTCCATACAACGATTTTTGTATATTTTTCATAAACTGGGGGATGGCTACTGAAGTACTGATACTAAGCTTAACGAATATATATTGTACTACAAAAATAAAGAAAGAATTAAAGAAAAAAGAACTCATAATATTAAATGTTATCGTTAATATTAAGTGAAAATAGGGGGTGCTGAAGTTTCACAGTGCCTATACACGAGCCACCACTGCAAAATACCTTAAAAAATAAAAAGAGGTTTTCCCTAAAGAGATATAAACCAATTATTAACTAACGCAAAATGTATGAACCTCTGCAATGCACCAAAACGCTCCGATACCCTTAATGCATCCAAGATTCACTAACTCTATATAGAGTCAGCCTTCCTCTAGTTATATTCATTAGCTAACAGAGTAACGAGTTATAATGCAGTGTAAGTGTTTATAGCAGCTATCTTTGAAGCGTAATAATGTTTAGGTTGTGTCAACTACATAACATCAAGAGAACGCGAGGCTGTTTCGTGATAACAGGAGAAAACACCTCACGTACGTCTACATTACAAACGAGCAAGGGCGCACCTACAAGGATACAAGGGGGGAATCACCCCTCCCAAGACCACAAATAAGTATAATATAATAAATCATCTAAAAAATTGCGTCAGCTCACAATATAGCTATACGGACCAATCATCCGCCTTCTGTTGGAGATGATAGTGCCAACTTCTACGAATTATGGGTGCCATGTGTTCAACCCAAGGAGCCCTCCATCCGTTAATCTCTGTTTTCTAGACCACATCCGCTTCTTTTTTCATTCAAATAGCTCCTCATTTGTCCTCACGAAGCTGAGTGGACCTCGTTCCATAATCACTGCTTTCACAGAATAATCTAGAAGCACAGGGGATTGAACCTGATTCCTCTGGAACTGGAACCAAGAACTCTCACTACTTAACCACAGAGGCGGTCTTAACACATTTAAAGTAGAATAAAAATATAGAGCACTGAAGATGTGTTGAGTGCAAAGACTACATTTTAAGATCAGGCTTCCAGCTTGATGTTAAAAAAAATATACCATCATACACATTTAAAATGACTCCAAAATCCCTAATTGTTAAAAAAAACGCATAAATAATAGCTCCAATATAATGTGTGAGGCCACTTACATTATTAAAATTGCAGCCCTTAAATACAATTGAAATAAATTACAAATTGTTTCTATAGCCATTTAATATTATTACACTTTCTTGACTTCAACAAGCTAGGATGTTGTGCCTCCCACCCATGAAATTTCATTTTGGCTACAGTCTTGATCGTATGCCCACCCTAAAGTGAATTTCTGGGTGTGCCATTGCAAGCAAGATATTTAAGGCTCTTTTATTTATTTTTAAGTTCCTCCGAGTATCTTGTTTAATTGGAGAAAACCTTTTTTTTTAATGAGTAACTAATACTAAAACTTTCTTTCTTTACGACTTTGGAGATGTGAATTCGATGGTTTTATGTAACGTTAATTTGTTTTTATTATACCTGTAGTTACGACCCTTCTTTTACTGGTAAGGACGAACATTTGGTAATTACAGTCTGGGTAGTTATTAGCTACCCCTGAATGTGTGTGTATGTGTGTGTGTGAGTGAGAGAGAGAGAGAGAGCGTGCTTGAATATAATGCGAGTAGTAACGTTTGGCACAATCTGGGATTATCCTAGCTGAAATACACGGGTCGTT
Source organism: Timema cristinae (assembly GCA_039000515.1). Taxonomy (NCBI): domain Eukaryota; kingdom Metazoa; phylum Arthropoda; class Insecta; order Phasmatodea; family Timematidae; genus Timema; species Timema cristinae. The sequence goes on from JBCFYV010000001.1 coordinate 23,340,871, forward strand.
TGGACCAAGTTTGTAATAGGGCATTTGACGGGTTTTGTAAACACATGTTAATTCTACCTCGTGGGGTTTGTTTACTTCCGACTCATGTTCCTAGAGCCAAATAAGTTCCAAAAAAAGACCTCTCATAAATCTGCACCAAACTCCTGTACTATTGGTGACAAATGGGCGTTTGACGTCACTTCCTCAAAGTTAATGTTAATCTCTGGTTAACGCAAACGTCGTAGATCCCATTTTATTTGATATACGATCCCGAAGGGGAAGTAAGAGAAGTGTAGCTCATAATACCGGATGTAGAACGCAAACTGTGTAGCACTATCAAATTTTATCTAATTACATTGATAATATAGTTAATATTAAGGCGTCCACCTCGGTCAACAAGAAAGTATGAATCATTGTCAGGTCACAGGGCTTAAAATAAATGGTCTGCGTCGTTTTTTATAACTACTTCTCTATTATGTATAAGCTTGTACTTACTTTCGCTCTTCCCCTACAACCGTCATGTCAATAAGAAAGATGGGAAAGAAATCTACGAGACTTCTTAACTCGAGGTAAAGAGGAAAGCTTGTTGCTAAGTTCTTAAATATCTTTCAATTTACTGTTGTGAACCTATAAAAAAAAATTGCTGTATTTGTTAGAGGAAGTTTAAATCTTTTTCATTAATCCAATTCGCATAGCTCCACAAATATGATTAAAAATTCGTTTAAAATGAGATAATGACACAGTTTCACAAATTATTTTATATTAATAAAACTCAAAGTATAATATAATTGCTAAGGAAAAAGGAGTTTTGTTGGAATCTTTCTATTTTATTTTGGTCTGAATCATATTTACAAATAACGCATCGTAGAATTAAGTATTACGTTAGAGCTAGATGCCTGCACGACAATTTCTCGATTACCAAGGTGGGTGGCACTCTTAATGTCAGGAACCAAGAGCTTACGTTCAATCCTGACCAGATTTACAAAAGAAACTATTTAGTCCTCAATTTGGTTATCCATCTGCTCTTCAAATACTGATTTAGTGCCTTAAAAATTAACTCTTTTCTTTGTCACTTGGATTAGTTGATAAGACGCTGATATTCACAGCTACACTAAATCATTGTGTTATAATTCACGCTTTAGCATAATATTTACGTAACATAGAGAAAGTATTGTAATAGGGAACTAAGGGCTGATACTATGAAGCACATTCGAATGACAACAGTTCACTTAGTTTTTGTTTATTAATTAATAATTATAATTATATCTCAGTGATTGGTAATAGCTAAGCTTCCAACAGCTTGCACAGTAACTAAGTGCATAGGTCTCGGACTGTGGTCAAATTCAGCACACTGACTTAATGCATTTGGCTTAGCAGTTCTCTCCGAAGACTTTGTTATTTAAAATTTCGGTACGGTAGAAATTTTATTGACAACCTTTGTGGTATAGTGGTCAGAGTTCCTGGATAAAAATCCAGAGGTCCTGGGTTCGATCCTCAGGCGCTGTCAGATCTTTCTGTGAAGCAAGTGGGTCTGGAATGGGTTCAAACCTAGCTTCGTAAGGACAATAGGAGTTTTTGAATAAAGAAGTAGTGGCTCCAGTTTAAAAAACTGAGATCAACGGCTGAGGGTCGTTGTTCTGACCACATTACACCCTCTACCCACAAATGTTGGCACTATATTCGCCAACTTACAATAAGCAAGAAGTTGGAGGTTTTTTTTATGGAGAAATTTTCTTAGTTATAGCGGAGTGCGAAAGTAGGTGAGATATGTCATATTCAGAGTTCACTATAAGCTAGTCCCTAACCGTTAATAACAGCTGACTGTGTCAAAAATTTTAAAAGACAAAAATTCATATATTAATATTAGTAGGTACTACATAAAAATGCACTTTGCGACTTTGTAGTATATTAAAGGAGCTTAGTGACCTGGCGGTCTAGGGGTAAGGGGTCAGTCTTCTGTGCTGGAAGTCCGGGGTTCAATCCTCGTCCCGGTACAGATTTATCTATTGCCAAACCCTTCCTTCAGCTTCTGACAAGACGTGTATTAATCACAACTTGTGAATGTGGGGAATGCCAGGCCTCCACCATGGTTCGGATTCCACGTTAAACTGTAGGTCCTCCATTTCAACTCACAATCACCCTACCATTACACCTTAGCGTAAGTGCGTATAATCCGAACGGGTAGTAAGACGTGGTGCTCATAGTAATAATATCATAGGGGTAAATTACTCAGTCCCGCACAGCAGTAGTGTCATGTGTAGTGTCTAAGAACTATGGCGTGTCTATATTAGGAAGATTTTGTTCATAATAGGAAAACATTTTAATGACATGTCAAAATAAATTTAGAGAAGCCAAAATTAACACGCTTTTATTATATTTGCCTTAAATATGTCAAAATTAGTAACATCTGTCAAATAGGACAGTTGAAGAAAATTAAAGTATGTTTATTGACATATTAAACTGTCTTAATATTTTATTACTATTTATTAGGAGGAACTGTCTCCTGTACGACCTCATTGAAGGAAATATTGAGGTAAAGAGGAGTTTAAGGAGAAGGTGTATTAAATTATTGGATGACTTAAAGGAAAGAAAAAAAATTCTGGGATCTCAAGGAGCAGGCATAGTACAAGTGCATTGACGGTCCAAGTTTACTGACAAAAGGAATGGACCTATCGAAAGACAGAACACCTAATAATAATATAACATTATTCTATTTACGTGATGAAGATGAGACACAGCCTTTAAGTATGCTTAGGTTTAATGTTTGTATCCCAGATGGGAATATAAAATATAATGTTTTGGAGTTTACTACAAGAAGACATTAAACATCCTGATAATTACCTTCATAAATAAATGGTACCTCACAATCTTACACACTTTCACATAGAGTAAATTATAGATTGTTAAAATATCAAATATCAATAATCACTCAGTATAATATCCATTAATAAAGTCTCCTCAGAAAAACAAATATTTATTTTATAATCATTAAAAAATCCTTTCAGATATAAATTCTGAGTAAAATTACAATACAGGATTACGAGACATCTCGGCCTACTCCCACAATATTTAGTAGTATGGTAAATGTATATCGATTGTGATACTTGCATACAACAAATATAATATATTAAAAAATTGCGATAAAAAATAATGTATTAACGTAGTACTAATGTTATAATGTTATCGAAACGTTCACTTAGATGTGAAATATAAACACATAAAATACGTTTGGCAAAGCTGTATTTAAAATTATTTATTCAAATATCATCAAATGAGATTTTAAATTATGAAAGAGATGTTTAAAAAACAAACAAAAAAAACGTTAAAATGCTACGTTGTGTATAAACAAAACCAACTCTTTTACTCGCTTTAATATCGAATTTTAAGATAAACATAAAAAAAGAAAACCAATATTACATGAATAAAAATACAAGTAGTCTATTACATCACATTCTTACAAATTTATTTTATTTTATTTTTAGAATGTGTTTCTATTCTGCTTCAGGTCCATTTTCTTTTATGCCTCTTTTTTTTAGCATCATCGTAAAACGTGCTTTGAAAGGGTAACTTATTTTTTATCTGGCTGTGACAAAGATTTATAAGGACATTCAACAAACAACGTTTGAGTTCTGTTTTACTGTGGTATAATCAATGGACACAACAACCAAAAGTAAGCAAGTCGAAGTAGGAAGATCCGTCTGTTTTCAGCAAACCCCCCCCCAATCCCCCTACCACCCAGCATACCCACCCCTTTTTTTTCCCCTTTACAGCCCTCTTTCAACCCAAAATATCGACCTGGTTTCTTTTGAGGCGGTTCGCTTTGCTGTTGAAATCATTAATTAGCTGAAAGTTGGATTTAGATCAAGTTGGTTGAAGGGGTAGTAAGGGGTGCGGTAACCCCTCCTTCTTTCTGAGATAAGGGAGATTAAGTATCTCTATAGAAAGAAGACTCACCCAGTCAATAGAGAGCATTCACTTCGGGTTATTGAATTTCCGTTTAAAAGATCTATTTATCCCACAAAATTAGGAGTTTAGTCAGTTTCCTTATTATCTCTAACGTAAGTCGGTCGTTCATGAAAAGCTCTTTGACGTTTCTAAAATGTATTATTTTTTTGCAGATTACATTTAATCTAAAATCAATACATTAGATTTACAGTATAGGTACTGGCTTTATATTAAATTGCAGATAATTCCCTGGGGTGGACTTGGTGGGCTCGTACTTCCTTCCAAAATATCATTAATAATGAATTTTTGTATTTCTCATCAATGAGGATAGTACTAACTAATCGGAATCTTTTAAATTCATAACACCTGGAATGCGAAAATAAAGCTAAAGCTCGTTAAAAAAAACATTTGATGGGTGTCACCAAAATACACTGCAAGTATACCGCTCTCCAAAAGTTTATTTCTGAGTACAGCCGTGAAAACACATTTAAGCATACTATTCTGGAAATAGATTTAAATTTGTTAAATTTAATAAGCCAAAATTATATTTACAATTTGAATACAATGTTCAGCAATTATTTTTTCTTCTTTAGAATGTATGTTTTAAGTATACCAGTTTATTTTCAGCTAGTGTAGCATACATTTCAAAATATTTCTTCCAATAGAGTTATAAAACATAAAACTCACTAAGAATTAACACGAAAAAGACACCTTGAAGGTAATTTAATATCATTTTGTTGGCCTGCAAAGAGTAATGCGTCTCAATTTAGCTGTGTTATTTAAAAGAAACGCGTATTATTAAGACGCTGATAGCAATGAAAGTATGTTTGTTGTAAACATCGTATGATTCGGACCCAAAACCTACTGTCTCCAAACAGTTGAGTTTCAAGGCGCTATAATAGTCGATCAGAAATTCCTAAACGCTATAAAGCAAGCAGGTTTATAACGTTACTGGGTGGAACTGTACGGGAAGTAGGAGAAAAAAACGGGTGAGTAGGAAAATACAAATGACAACAAAATCTGTTTTGTGACCCCTGTTCACAAATATCCATTCTGCGCTACTATACCAGTTGCCGTACCTCTTTTCTTTTCCTAGGCGTTTAAGTCTTAAAGAAAGGCCGAAATTTGTGAGTTTTTGGACTTTTAATAGTGGAAAATTTCAACTTTTAAATAATGTTTACAAATATATATATTTATATAAAGTATATAAATTTATACACGTAAGTATATTTAGTCGTATAAAATATCTTCGTTTTCATCCAGTAAAGACCAAACTCCTGTTTAAGGTTCTATCAATATTTCACCTAAGAGCAACATCTTATTGGCAATATCTCATCTACCTTGTCATGCCCGCGGTGTTTCCGAGTGGCGGGTTGTCGAACAGGAAACATCAGGAGTAGCTGACTAGGAAGTGACGTAACGTTCGATATTGATGTTGGGTTTCTTGGTTACCTCCCAGCACTTTGTGTCTCCCTCAAGTTAAGAAACTTGTAACTGCTTCTACATAACCACGAGCAAACCGATACTCAATACACGAGATCTCTTCTTCTTAGAGCTGATTACATGGCGGATATGTGAGAGAGGGGTTATATTCCAAGTCGTAACATTATCCGCTTCAATGGCCGCGTGATCTAACGCGCTACTCTCACAGTGGACTAGACTGCCGATGACGGGGAGATAAAGGTTCGAAACTAGGTCGAGTGTACTAAGGGTGGCTTTTCCAAAATATTTTTTCATTATCCCAGCATGCAAATGGGGTTACACTTCCTCTAAATATAACCTTCATAACACCTAAAACGATTATCGTATAATTAGTACATTAGCGTATAACTCGAACGGGTAGTAAGACTTAGTGCTAAAAAAAATTGATAAGGATTCTAACTTCTGTTGCTATTCCATTTCAATGATTCTATTATAATTTTACAAGGACTTAGTTATGCTCTAAGTTAATGCTTGAATATATCATTATTTAAATAGGTCATATCAATAAATATTTACCACTCAGAAATTAAATATCATATCGCTAGAGCTGGATGTTTATTGATGGGAATTTTTTTTTCTGGTTAAAGTTTGTTTGGGAGACATATGTGGATTTAAAACATCATTTTAACAAGCACAACAAACCTTACAATAAAAATTAGCACAATTAAATTCACATGTACTGATATACTTTTAAACTGAGCTATCTTTATTTTGTCCAAGTACAATAACTCTAGTACAAAGAAGCAATTTTAAAATATATTTTACTAGAGTGTTGTAAATTGTAATGTGAATATATTTTAGAAAAGTCCTGAGAAAAAAATAACGCTACAATTTATAAATTGGATATGAAATGAAACTACCAAAAAATCAGTTTAGTAATGCATTGGTTAGCGTTACTTATACTATTACATTCTAGGTATTTCCCAAACAATTAAACCCAAATAATAATGTATTTTGAATGCGGCTATATAATAGTAATAGTAATAATAATAATAATAAATAATAATAACTGTGCCCTTTGGAATTACCTGCGCCTTTTAAATCTAAATTTTCGAATTATATTCATCCGAACCACCTTTGTCACTAATCAATAAGGACAGAAGTGATATTGTACTAAATTCTATCGATCATTAATTTGTGCTTTGGAAGATGTACAGTCCAATTTTCATGTGAAGACCTTTATCTAACAGGTAGATAATTACTGGATCTACTTTAACGTACACATACGCCAAGTTATGTGATCTACAGGTGTCGCTTTTGATGAATATTAAAATGTTATCAATACCTTTAAAATAAAACCATTAATATAGTAAAATATTATCAATGTTGACCGAAGAAAGTTATGTTCTTAGGTTCTTACTACGTAAATTGGACCGTAAAACCTGAAACTTTGCAAGTATAGCGCTTGTAGCTCTGTGTGGGGAATGATGGAAATATCAAGAACAAAATACCTATCGATTGGAGCTCCAGTTTGACGCCACATGTCGGTAAGCAACAAGTGTGACGTCACCACACGCCGCTCATAAAACACGTGCGGTGCGGGCTTCTTCACGAAAACAAAATAACTTGATTATAAACCGCCTTGGGAAAAAGTAATTTGTGAAGGAATTAATTGGCTATTTATTTTGTTATCTGGATTATCGACATATTATTATTATTATTATTATTATTATATTATTATTATTATTATTGTGTTACTGTTCTAATATTGCCAATAGGTAAGGTATAGTAAACGTCCTTGTAATGGACAGTGTTCCAGTGACATATTTGTTAGTTTTATGCTTAAAACAAGCCTCAAATGACACACACACACACACACACTATCTATTAATGTTATGTGTCACTTTGACGTATTTTAAAGTAGTTCGCTAATTGACCACAACTATGTATGGATTATAAATAATGGCTATGTATGAATGTGGGGAATGCCAGGCCTCCACCGTGGTTCGGATTCCACGTTAAAATGTAGGTCCTTCATTTCATCTCACAATCACCCTACCATTACATATTAGCGTAAGTGCGTATAACCCGAATGGGTAGTAAGACGCGGTGCTAATAATAATAATAATAATATATAATAAAAATAATAATAATGGCTATTTCAATTGTCAATTTTCTTGTTGGATATTTCACTGGTGTGGCAGTATGTCTTGTGTCAAATGTTAAGCTACCCTGGCCTATGTTAATCGTAATTTAAACTTTTTTTTTTACCCAAGAAGTCATTTCATAATGAAGGTAGGGAAAATATAATATATTTTTGCAGTGAAAGAGTATAAATTGTTAATTTGTAAAATAGTATACAATTATCTGCATGTTCATTACTGATACATGACATTTTCCAACTGTGACCGGTAATGGACACTTGTGTCCATAACTGAGACATTACAGCTTAAACTTCATAGTTGAATTTAATTTAAATAAAGAAAGTAATATTAGTCACAATAAAGAATTGGCTTTGTTAATTTTCCATTTATTTTTGAAGCAGTAATATACATATGGTAAGTTAAACAAAAAAAGTTAAAATTGTGTCGATTAAAGGTACATTCTATTTGTCCATAATTGGTACGCTAAAATTTACTACACATCCAAAGTAATTAAGGGAATTCAAACTCTAAAATTTAAAAATTAAATACTTGATTATCATTTTAAATATTTGATTAAATATTGCGTGGATGAATAGTTTAATTTTTTTACTTTACATACGTGAAATGGCTCCTGTTCTAACTATACTAAGCAGGCCATGTAAAACTCGTACAGATGAATCTGAGGAAAATTTTGAAGACAAAAGAGAAGAAATGCGTAAAGATGACACTGAGGTTAATCTTGAAGATAATACAAGAACAATTATAAGGATGTTACTGGCAAATCATATAGTCCAAATCACGAAAGAAGTAGGCCTAGATACTGAAAGTTTAAGTAATTTGCAAATATATAATTGTGAGATCTCAATGACAGATTTACATTAGAAACATTGGTAAGAAGATAAATTTACAATAAAACGACCCTCCATCAAATTTTCAAATAGTTACGCCACAATCCTAACCATAACGTTTATATGACAGCTTGAAAAATATTCCAAGTCTCTTTAAAGTATAATTTTTTGGCTGGAAACGCCAAAACAAGATTCTCTAAAATCAAAGAAAAGAGTTAAAGTGTCTGCTCTTATCACAACAGTGGCATGAATAATCATTAAAAAAATCGATAAAATAAAAATGAACAAGAGCTTCGAGAAAGAAACCGAAAAAGAGAAGATAATAGTAAAGAAAATAAATAAATAATGAATACCAAGAATATTAAGAAAACCATCAACAATGAAAGCGGGTTCTGCAATATATGTCAAGAATAAATTTAAAAGGGTATAATTCAGTGCTTGTCATGTAAATTATGACAACATGAAGATTGTGCAAATGTAACACCTTTTTAATGAATATTACCATGCAGAATGTATCAATTAATATGATTTAATTCGTTGCAATAACTGTTCAAGATTAACTGTCTATTATTAGCTCATCGATATGACGATTACTAGTACATTCTGTTTTTTCATAGGGTCCATTATCAGAACATTGTGTAGTTATTTTATAACTAGTGGTTATAAATTTAATATTTTTCGATTTGTATAGTTAGAATAAATATTATGTTTAAGTGCAGGATATTAATAAAAATTCGAGTAAAACTGTGTAACTTTTTATTTAATATAATGAAACTCAGATATTATCGTTGCATCGCTTAACATGTCCATGAATGGGAAGTTTACCTTAACAACAATTATTATAAATTTTTCCCTCATTCAAGTAAAAATTCACTACCCTTCTTGGGCCTTCCGTAACCCAAAATTATTTTCTCTCGACATTTCTTACAAAGTGAACCTTATAGGCCGTTGTATTCATTGTGTCAATTCTAGATTTGTTGAATTAGACTTTTATCACAAAAGAAAAGTCAAACTCAAAGAGTTATTTAAGGAAACTACCTTATCATTAGTCTACCCAGTTAATGTTCTTATTTAGATTTGGATGATTTTACTTGATGTTTTTATTTTTTGTGTTTGAAATAATATAAATACTTATTGATTTTCCTCACTACTATTTATAAAGGTATTTTATTAAAACATGTTTTTAGTCCCATGTCTTACTACCCGTTCGGGTTATCACGCTATGTACCAATTACGCTAATAGTTTTAAGGATTAGGAAGGCTATGTTTAGAGGAAGTGTACTCGAATTTACGTGGAAGAAGAGTGGAAAACCAATTAGGTAAAAACACCCTCAGTACACCGACCTATATTCGAACCTTTATTTCCCCGTTATCGGCAAGTCTGCTGCGAGAGTAGCGCCTTATACCACACAACCATAAAAGGTGGTAATTTTGTTTGAAGAGCCAAAGTTTTTTCCCATAAGGATGTCTCCAAAGGACATTTTTAGTTAGTTTTTCAATCCCCTAACACCTCCCAAAGTTTGGCTGTTTAGTCAAGGAACATTCTGTGCATTAGAGATGAGACGTTTTAATCCTTGATTTCTCAAATTCCTCGAATCCTATTGTCAATTCAATCCTATAATATCTAGAAATAATATCTCGAATACAAATATAAGGACCTTGACTTCAAATAACTATTTTAATCAATTGGTAAAAGGAATTTTGTTTAATCTTTGGTAGTTAGAGAGTAGAAAAATCACCAAAAAAAAGACCCAATTATATTAATATAAATTATTTACTAAATAGTGTTATATTTATTGTTTATGACGTAATAGAGATGAAAAACTAAATATAATTTATCATTGGCACTAAGACAAACTTTTTTTAGTTACATTTCAAATATTTTCCCTTCAACATAAATTGTACATTTTTAAAAAAATTCAAAGATTCAAATTTGGATTTGAGATTTGAAAAAAATGTAAAATTTGGAACTAAGAAATATAGGATTTGACATATATATATATATAATAATAATATATAAACACACACACACACACACACATACATCCTATAAACGGAATTTGGATCTAATTGCTTAGTTTATGTTATGAAGTCGTAAATATACATATACATATATAGATGTGGATGGAATATGAGAACAACATATCATTTGACATGGATACTGAGCTCAACTATTTAGGTTCAATTTTAACTAACATTAACAATATTAGATTGGATATTAATAAAAATACAATCTGGAAATGCATGCAATTACTTTGTCAGTAGGTTGTTGACATCTCTCCTGCTGTTAAAGAATATACTAAACAATAGTTTTACCGGCTGTTCCCATGGTGTGAATGTAAACCGTAAGTTTAGGGTGTTCTAAAATAAAGCAGGAATACTTGGGAAAAATTTGACCGAAAAGGAATGAAGATACTGAGAGTTGGGGGGGTTACGAAATGATAGTTTTTTTATCATGTGAATAATTATCACTTTGTCGTTTTATTACCTTCCTACAAACCACCACCTCATTCTAACCTATAGATTAATAATTTCATGCTAATTATGTGTAAGCGTATGGATTCAAAACTTGAAACAAAAGCTCACCCTGAAGACACCATCCCTCGACACCTGGGTATGTTCTCGCCGATCAACCGCCTCTCGATGCCCAAGATCTTCACCACTTTCCCGTCTTCAACTTCTCCATCTCTCAAACCACGCCCGTATGAAATCACGCACGTGTGCCTTTCCTTCTCAGCGTGTATCTGCTTTACTTTAATGAGAAATACTTTCCCTTATAATTTTATTTCCATTTCAGATTTAATTGACAGGATATTAAACTCGCGCGCGGCTTTTGATTTTACAAACTTTGTTGTCGACGTGTATGGTCCGCGTGTGAAGAGAAGTACCATATGTTAGGGATGTGACGTCACCGGGCGTCGCTGCTGCTCTCTACCGCCCTTATCACCCGCCCAGTTCTGCGGGCATCGACGTGACGTGGGCAGACTTGGTGTGACCAATATATTGAGTTAGAACAAGCTGGATCAACAACCAAAACTGACACAAGATAGAACCAATCATCTCAGTCATATCATTGATCCTTCCCTATTCCCCCCAGATGCGTCAAATTGATTCCCCTCCCTCTCACTCCACCACAACAATTCTTCCTCCCTTCCTTCTATTGTATACACTGCTCCTCTCATGTTATAAAACCTAGATCTTATCTAACAACTAGAAAAGTTAACCCGCTTCGGTGGCCGCATAGTCTAACCGTTACTCTCGCAGTAGACTAGACTGCCAATAATGGAGAGTTCAAGTGTTGAATCTCGGTCGGGTGTATTATTATTATTAGCACCGCGTCTTACTACCCGTTCGGGTTATACGCACTTACGCTAATGTGTGATGGTAGGGTGATTGTGAGATGAAATGAAGGACCTACAGTTTAACGTGGAATCCGAACCACGGTGGCGACCTGGCATTGCCCACATTCACAAGATGTCTTGTCAGAGGTGAAGGAAGGGTTTGGCAATCAGATTCGGTCGGGTGTACTGAGGGTGATTTTTACATAGTGGTTTCTCACTCTCCCACCACGCAAATATGAGTAACCATCCTCTAAATATCAGCTGCTTAAACCTTAACACATTAGTGCAATTAGTACATAGACGTACAACCCGAACGGGTAGTAAGACGCGGTGCTAAAAAAAAAGATCGAACTGTTAATATGATTTGAATAATAAGACCATTATTTTAAAAGTGAAACTCATGTTACCACAATGGCGGACATAAAAATTATTATAATATTGTGTTCAAATAATTGGTATATTTATTTAAATAGGGGAAAAAACTATACCATAATTTATCAGAAAATATTATTGAAGGCATTTTATAAATTTTTAATTAATAAATCAAATAAAACATATCTATAAAATGCCAAATTTTAGTGAATTTCAATCAATGTTGGGGGTTGAAAGTAGGTTCCTAGAAAAATCAAGGTATACTTTCACAAGTTGTTAACTGTTCAGCTGTCAATTTTAATGGATACTATCAATACCTATAAAATAACAGTAATACTACAGTAAAACTTACCGGTACTGCGGTCTAGTGGTCAGAGTTTCTGACCACATATCTAGAAGTCCCGGCCTCGATCCCCGGCACTTCCAGAATTTTCTATGAAAGTAGAGGGTCTGGTATGGGATAAACACACCCTCGTGAGGACAAATGAGGAGCAACTTGAATAAATAAGTCACGGCTTCTGTATATAAAATTGAGATTTGACGGCTGGGGGCTCGATGTTCTGACCCCTTGACCTTATATATTCACTAAAGTGGGTATTATCTTTGCCAACCTTCGATGGCTGCTCTATTGGAATAGCTCGCTTGCGGGGTGATGCGACGGTGGGTTTTTTCAGTAATTCATCAATGTGATCATAATACAATGATTTTATGATTTATAAAAGGTTTTACTACCAAAATCCTAATATACAAGATAATCTGAAGTGGCTACACAACTGATCTATTTCTCATATCTCTATTTATTCTTTACTGTGGTAAGTTTAACACAAGTGATATTTAGTATACCAAATACAGGACGACACCTAGCTAGACCAGAATTGAATGGGCCAGTTTCATAGATCAGACTTAGTACTCCTCAAGGGGGTGCTATACTAAATACAGGACGACACCTAGCTAGACCAGAATTGAATGGGCCAGTTTCATAGTCAGACTTAGTACTCCTCAAGGGGGGGGCTAACTAAATACAGGACGACACCTAGTAGACCAGAATTGAATGGGCCAGTTTCATAGTCAGACTTAGTACTCCTCAAGGGGGTGCTATACTAAATACAGGACGACACCTAGCTAGACCAGAATTGAATGGGCCAGTTTCATAGTCAGACTTAGTACTCCTCAAGGGGGTGCTATACTAAATACAGGACGACACCTAGCTAGACCAGAATTGAATGGGCCAGTTTCATAGTCAGACTTAGTACTCCTCAAGGGGGTGCTATACTAAATACAGGACGACACCTAGCTAGACCAGAATTGAATGGGCCAGTTTCATAGTCAGACTTAGTACTCCTCAACGGGGGTGCTATACTAAATACAGGACGACACCTAGCTAGACCAGAATGAATGGCCAAAGTTTCATATGACTAGTATCCTTAGATGGTGCTAACATACACTAACTAGCTTAGACATATGAATGAATTAGGGTCAATTTTAGAGAATAGTATCCACATCAGGAGGGTAGTTTTTATAAATACAGACGACACCTTAGTAGACCGAGATTTGAATCCCAATCTCCTCGTCAGATTAATCATCCTAAGGAGGGCGCTATACTAAATACAGGACGACACCTAGCTAGACCAGAATTGAATGGGCCAGTTTCATAGTCAGACTTAGTACTCCTCAAGAGGGGTGCTATACTAAATACAGGACGACACCTAGCTAGACCAGAATTGAATGGGCCAGTTTCATAGTCAGACTTAGTACTCCTCAAGGGGGGTGCTATACTAAATACAGGACGACACCTAGCTAGACCAGAATGAAGATGCTAGGTCTTACTATGAAGTATCCGTTAGGATTATACACATACACTAATTAAGCTTATTGAATATGAATGATTAAGGTAGGGTTTTAGAAGAAATGTATCCACACTTTCATGGAGAAAATGTGATAAGTTATTTATAAAAAAAATACCCTTAGTATGCCCGACCGGTATTTGAACCCTAATCTCCTCGTCATTGTCAATCAAATCCTAAAATAGAGTGACGCGTTAGACCAACTGATTCGGGTAAGTTGTCTCTTAAAACTAAACCAATTCAAAAATAATCCGACAAAAACCGCTGACGGTTATCAAACTCGCCTCTACACTAGAAGGAACACAATCATCACGTGAAATACCAGATGGGAATTCAACGGGATCTTTCAGAAGATGGATGCCAACTGTTTAAAAGCTACCTGACCACAACTATCCCTCACAAATATTAATTTAATTTAAATCGCTTTGTTCCGGTCTGCTAGGACGTGAGGTTTAGGCCGCTCGATAACAATCAGACCGTAATTTTAATTAGAGGAACCACTGTGTTGTGGTAGCAATTGAAACCACTGGTATAAAACCATTACATCCGCCGGTTATGGTTATGTACTGATTACCCTAATGGGTTAGAGATGATGAAGGTTGAATTTAGAGTAAGTGTATCAGCATTTGTGTAGAGGGATATTGTAAAACTATTTTGAAAATCATCAGTACAACCGACCAGGATTCGAACTCAGTATCTTTCTGACATCGGCGTCTAGTCTATTACTAGAGTGCGCCCATATACCATGCGGCCACCGAATCAGGTATCCGCATAATTGATCGAGATGTATATAATTAGAAAGAAGCATTAATATATTGTTTTTATTATCTTCTGTGGACACGTGGTCTAACGCGCTATTCTCGCAGTAGACTAAACTGCCGATGACGGCGATATCAAGGTTCAAATCTTTCCCTCACGCAAATGGATGTACATTTCTTATAACTGTAACCTTCCACATCCCTAACCCATTAGCGTAATTAGTACATAAGCGCATAACCTGAACGGGTAGTAAGACACGATGCTAAAAAAAAATCCCTGAAACAGAAAAAGTTATTTTTACATTAACGTTTGTATGCCTGTATCTTATTCTGGAGCCAAAACCATTTTACCGATTGGGCTGAAACTAGTATTCAGGGCTTTCATAAGATCCTCCGAGGTGTTTTTTGAAATAGATATCCAACTCTAAACCTGAGGGTAATTTACTGCAGGGCAAAATCAGATAAAATCGAATTCCTCGAAATTCGCTCTTATTATTATTATTATTATTATTATTATTATTATTATTATATTATTATTATATATTATTAAGCACCGCGTCTTACTACTCGATCGGGTTATACGCTTAAGTACTAATTACGCTAATGGATTAGGAATTGGGAAGGTTGAATTAAAGGAAGTGAACCCGCATTTGCGTGGAGGGAGAGTGGAAAACCATTTAGTAAAACCACCCCCAGTTCACCCGACCGAGATTCGAACCTCGATCTCCCCGTCTTCAGCAGTTGAGCTCAACACGACTAGCGCGTTAGCCAACTTACGCCACCGAGGCGGGTTCGCTCTTATTGATTTTGATTAAATTCGGTATCCAGGAATTGTTTAACATTACAAACAAAATTGGAGCTCTCATTTTTTCACGAAAATAATTAAAGTACTTTATAAAAGCTGAAATGTACAATTTTGATCATATCTCCGCAATTATTTGAAATACTAAATAACATATCAATGTAAAGTCGTATTACTATTTTAAAATGAAAATATTTTATTTTTAATATATTTTAATAAAACTAATAGTTCCTGAGCTATAAGAAATATAATTATATTTTTATGGATCTCTTGACAGTGATATTGTTTGTTATGCTCTTTAATGGACAGAGATGTTCCCTCTTATCTCGTCAATGTTTCAGTAATAGTGGGTATTATTTCATTTATGATCTTTGGTGTAGTGTTTCTGCGACAGTGTGGATTGTTTATTTCCACAAAACTTGCGATTTCCTAGTAAATGTCTCTGTTTTAAGATAAAAGTAAAAAAAAAAATGTGCGATGCACCGTACCATTTATTTCTCGTATCACCGCTGCGTATCTCTATAAAATCTATAAAATAACAGGCTCAGTGGTGTAGGGGCTCAGTACACCTAAGGGTCCCGGGTTTGATTCCCAGATGGTACCTTTGGTATTTTTCCCTAGAGCTGAATTACCCCAACAGTCACCAGGGTTTGGTTAACTAGGCTTAAGTTAGGTTCAAGAGTTTCCACTGGCTCTACAACCCCATATATTCACTTATATTCATCTACATTCTCATACTCTCCTATATAACATCATACTCACTATCACTCACTCCTCATACTATCACTAATTACACCCTCATACTCACTATCTCTCATACTCATACTCACATACTCAACTCTACCAATACCATATTCATCCTCATAATCATTATCACCATCATACTTACTATCTCCATCATACTCATATCCCCCCTCCTATACCTCAACTATTCTCTCTCATACTCACTATCACTCATCATACCTCATTTATCCCACTACACATCTCCTCATACTCACTATCCCCCTCATACTCACTATCACACCCTCATACTCAATATCTCTCTCATACTCACTATAACTACCATACTATCACCCTCATAATCGTTATCACCATCATACTTACTATCTCCATCATACTCATTATCCCCCCCTCATACTCACTAACACCATCACCTCATCATATCGAGACATTGAAAGAGTCTCCACGGAAAGGATGTACGATTAGTACATTCGGACGTTCCCTGGGCAGCGGTACATTAGTACTGGATAATCTTTCCACTACTGGGCTACAAATGATGTAGCTCAGACGCGAAATTTAATTATTATATTAAAACGATACAAATTGAACTTTGAGTTCAGTTCTAGTTCTCCTTCAGCAATAAGCACAACTTTGCAAATAGTAGCAGCCTCATACATTTTTAATCATCATTCGATGTTTAAAAAAAAATTCTACTTGGTTTCGCATTTTATTGTAACCATCTGGATTTTAGGGTCCCAAATTAAGTCTTTTTACGGTATGTTTCTATAACCTGTATGGTCTATTCATTACTCTACTTCATCATTGAAATCATCGTTAACTGTTTCCAGCCTGTGGACGGGTCAGTTTAGTAAAATACTTCTATTTTCCTCTATCCTTCCACCATCCTTTCTCCTTTAACTCCCTTATATTCATCTCCTCTCACTTGCATACTTTCTGTTATCTACTACTCCCATCTGTCACTCTTGCTTCTTCTATTATCCCATGAATTCCAATATCCTCTTAACATGCCCATACCATCTCAATATTACTTCCTCTCCTATCTCATAAACTCCCTGTATCTCCATTCTTTCCCGGATAACTTAATTCCTAATCTTGTTTCTCCTCGTGACAGCTAGCAGTCCATCGCATTGGTGCAAACAGATCAACAATCAACATATCACAATAAAGGAGGGGGGGGGGAAGTACTAACAAAAAATTACATCCCTACACAAGGTTTCCTCTGGGTGTCCTTGAAAGGAATGAACGTGCAACGTCCATCGCAGCCCGTCCATATATGATTCAGCCTAGTGCCGTATCATTCCTTTGATGTGACGGCGGAAAAACCGACAAAATATTCTCGACAGGGTTCATTGAATGTACTTGTATCGCATGTTGATACGTAACTATGACACGTTTTCCCGTCCACACTGATACACAATGTGGTACGATACGCGGATATAGAACTAATGGATAATAGGCTTGAGTATTATATATGTTATGATTTATGACCCACTTCAATGGCCGCGTGGTCTAATCTGTCACTCTAGCAGTAGACTAGACAGCCAATAAATGAGATCGATGTACGAGTCTTGGTCGGGTCTACTGAATGTGGTTTTCCAAAAAGGTTTTCCACCATCCCTCCATGCAAACGCAGGAACACTTCCTATACATATAACTTCTCTAATGCCTAAAACCATTAGCGTAATTATTACATAAGCGTATAACCCGAACGGTTAGTAAGACAAGTTGTAAAAAAATATTGCCCCAATCTTTAAACGAATCGATTCAAAAAATGTATTGATATTCAGATACATCCAGGGATTTGATTTATTAACGACGCATAGAGTTCCCCCTTCCCCCACCACCTCCTCCCCGGATTGAATTCTGACACCCAGCCAGTCACGTGTTGACTAGACCATCAAGTGTTTGATCACGTGAGGTGGGTAGGGGAGGATTAGTGACCAGCACCGTGATTAAAAGTACCCCGCTTCCCCCACGGTCTCTCTAACCTTTTAGCTATCTCTAGTCTAGCGATAATTAGACTTTGCCATCGGGTGGGAGGGGGAGTTTAATCAATCCCTACTACCCCTTTCTTGCCTTTTAGTTAACAACAGACATTCAAGGCGTCGCGCCGCTTCCATAACGGAGTGAGGACTTTGGAAACCCTGATTCATGCAAGTTATACAACCCGTCTCACACACACACACTCGCAATCCTCTAGGGGTCTTAAATTGTGGAGTCACACGCTGTCCAAAAAAAAAGTTAATTGCAATAAACGTGGTCAGATTCAAACCAAATTCACGAGATTTTAGCACCATCCGTTCAGGTCCTATTTGGAAAATAGTTTTAGCTTTGTCTGCTCTGCTTGCTTTTTATATATATATATATATATATATATATATATATATATATACATACTCAAGGCAGGGGGGTTATGAGGCGGGATACATCCCCCTTAAATCCAAAATAATCAAAAGCATTATCTATCAAAAAAAGAAGAAAGAAAAAACACACGTGTTTCATACAATGTTCCTGTACCTGCACACTAATATAATATCGTAATATCGACATTGAAAATTTATTATAGATATAGCAGATTATTTTGTATCGATAGATGGTGATTGATCGATAGTTAAATCGATTGATTGAAGCAGTTCCTTGCCCATTCATTTGAAGCGCTAAGTAGTGTGTTTGGTTTAACGCTATAGTGGCGCTAGTGGAGAAGGCAGAGTACATGGCGCAAGTTCACTGACAAAAGGAATGAACCTGTTGTAAGACAGAATATATTATAATAATAGAACATGACGAGGCTATTTTGTAGTATGTCGACTGGTAGGCTCAGGTACACCTGATTATCGTACCGCAAACACTGAGCTTATATCAAAGCCCTATATCTTATGGTTGTTTCACTGAATGCAAGAGAGGGCTGACAGACAAGCCTTGTAGATTCAAGTGTCAAAAGCTTTGTAACTGTCAGGAGCTGAACTGCGGTTCAGCCTCTCGCTGTCTTCACGTAGCTTCCTGTCAACGATAGCTTGCTACAGATTGTGTGAACAGGGATATGCGTGTGTGTGTGTGACTGTGCGTATGTGTGAGTGTGACAAAGAGACAGTCATTATCATTCGGTTAAAGAAAAATATCGATTGGGAAGATCTCACGCGCAAACGTCTCAATGTTACGAATGGAATGCGATTATGAGAGTAGTTATATATTATATTATCACCCCATCTTACTACTCGTTCGGGTTGTACGCATATCTGCTAATTACGTTAATTTGTTAGGTATGAGAAAGGTCGAATCTAGAGGAATTTATAGCCGAATTTGCGTGGATGGAGAGAGAAAATCCATTTTAGGGCAAAAGCATCCTCAGTACACCCGACTCAGATTCAATCCAATGTCATGTAAAAAAGAAAAAGTCGATTTTCTTAAAATCCCCTCTAACGATTTAGATTAAATTTTATTTCTAAGCATTTCTAAATATTAAAAATAAAATGGCTACCCTCAATATTTCGCCCAAACGATTTTAAGGACGAATGCATACATTCTTTTTTTTTTTTATCATATCTATTTGAAATATGAAATTACTTATTATTGAAAATATGTAGTTCTATTTATAATACAAATATTTATGAAAAACATATTTTTATAAAACAATAAATTTAAATCTATACGCAAATAAATATATATATATTAACTTTTCAAACACAAAAGGTAAAGTATTGCGACCGTAAAAATAATCTAACGCGAAATGTTGATGGATGTCGACGTCTCATAACCCCCCGAACCCTAAAAGTGTTTTTTGCAATGCTGTCTGCCTGTGTGTGTTTTTAACCAAAAAATAAAGAGTAGTTTAGTAAAAAGCGATTTTGATTAAAATTTTTATCTAGGCGTTAATTAAGATTATAAATAAGCTGGCTATTTTCACTTTCCCATGAAAATGAATTTTAGGGTACTTAAAAGAAGAGAAAATTTCCGTACTTCCGTAACTATTTGAGATACTAAATAACTTATCATTGCAATATTGTAGTATTATTAAAAATAAAAAACTTTTATATAAAAGATATTCTTATAAAATCAACAGTTTCTGAGATATTGGCAAATATATTAATACAATTTTGTGAGGTTTAGTTGTAAAGAGATACTAAAGTTTTAACACAATAATTCTGTATTATTGTTATTAGCACCACGTCTTACTACCCGTTCGGGTTATACGCACTTACGCTAATGTGTAATGGTAGGGTGATTGTGAGATGAAATGAAGGACCTACAGTTTAACGTGGAATCCGAACCACGGTGGAGGCCTGGCATTCCCCACATTCACAAGATGTCTTGCCAGAGGTGAAGGAAGGGTTTGGTAATCAGATAAATCTGTGCTGGGACCGAGGATTGAACCCCGGCGCCAGCATAGAAGTCCGACACCTTACCCCTAGACCACCAGGTCACCAATAATTCTGTAATGACATAGAGTAATAATTAAATGTAAGTCTCTAAAAGTTTATGTTGTTTTTCCTTTAACTCCTTAGGATAAAAGTTTGTGCAATAATGATCTATTTCCTTTATTTTATACTCAATAGTCAATATTTACATTTTTTATTGGTCAAAATTTATAAATGAGGATATATGTTATATATATTTAGCACCGCGTCTTACTACCCATTCGGGTTATACGCTTTAAGTACTAATTACGCTAATGGATTGGGAATTGAGAAGGTTTAATTAGAGGAAGTGAACCCTCATTTGCGTGGAAGGATAGTGGAAAACCATTTAGGAAAAAACCCCTCCGGTTCACCCGACCGAGATTCGAACCTCGATCTCCCCATCCTCAGCATTCGAGCTCAACACGACAAGAGCGTTAGCCAACAACGCCACCGAGGCGGGTTATAAATGAGGAATTGAATAGCAATGCGATGACCTGAAGATGTGCAACACTTAATTAAATGTTAAAATTTTCACCGGAAGTCAAAATTTTAATATGAAGTGTTGGCCCTTTGGATCAATAAAAAGATATATTTTGGGTCCACAACATACAAATAAGGACATTAATTTAAAAAAATTAAAATTATAACATTTAAAACTGGGACTCAAAAAATGTTTCACGTAATTTTATTGCAATTTATCCTTGGGTTTGCTAGTGTATATTATTTCTTTTCACATATATTACGAGTTTTGAGTAAATATTTCCATTTTTAAACAATAGAGTGAGAAAGTCCGTGCGGAGTTCCGTACCATTTATTTTTACTAAGTGTATGTCAACATTGCTAGCTAATAAAAACTTGGTAATTATTATTAAGTGTAATCTAAAACAACATTATGAGGGGAGTAAATTTTGTTTGCCTGTATTCACCTGGATATATAGTATGGAAACCCACAATGGAAGGAAGGGGTTGAGATAAAACATCTCAAGGGTTTTCGCTTAGGGATCATCTAAGGATATGATATCGAAAGAAAAGTATCGATAATATATTCATTTAAAGTATAGGAAGAAAAATATTGATAACGTACTTATATCGAAAGAAAATTATCGATAGCAGTAAGTATCGGTATTAAAATTTTAATCTGAAAATATACTTTTTAAATTAAGTATTAATTTCAATATTTGCAAAATAATAATAATTGTATTTTCATATTTATTTAAACACTGAAAATTATAATGATTTAGCTGACCTGGCGATCTAGGGGTAAGGTGTCAGACTTCTGTGTTGGGGTCCCGGGTTCAATCCTCGGTCCCGGCATAGATTTATCTGATTGCCAAACCCTTCCTTCACCTCTGACAAGACATCTTGTGAATGTGGGGAATGCCAGGCCTCCACCGTAGTTTGGATTCCACGTTAAACTGTAGTTCCTCCATTTAATCTCACAATCACTCTACCATTACACATAGGCGTAAGTGCGTATAACCCGAATGGGTAGTAAGACGCGATGCTAATGATAATAATAGGCCTAATAATAATATAATTTAGCCTACTTATAGTATATTTAGGTCTATCGCATCTGTAGGTGTTGAAATTTGGGAGGCATGATAGATAGTATTGTATATTAAATATTATAAAAGGTTTCACCGTACCGGCCTTCAAAATGTCTATGAAAATTTAGCTGATGGAAAGTTATTTAATATCTAAATATGATTAGTGATATATTTTTTCAATCTATTTTGTGGCCTTATTTAACCATAGTAAACATTTAATTCAAGTATAAGGTAAGATAGAAAAATAAGTTGTTTCTTTCGATACCAATCCGATACCAGAATTGAGTACTAATATCAGTAAAAGTGTCAAGTAAAAATACTAGTATCGAAAGGAATATATCGATATTAGTAAAGTATCGATACTTTTCTCACATCCCTAATCACATCTCCTGGGTCAAGTTTGATTGAGTATACTAGGATACACAACTAATACTTATTATCAAGATCATTTAAACATTTTTTTTAACTACCCAGTATCGTATATATGGGAAATATTGTAGGCTATCAAGGCTCCCCCGCCCCTTACCGTACCCGGTTTGATTTTTTTGGGGAATATCCTAAGATCTGCGCAAATATGTATAGAAAATAAATAAAGAGGAAAGACGTGACTCAATTATCAAAATGATCAGAAATAGTATACGTATCAATAATACAAAATTAACAGTTATCCCTAAATAACCCTCCTCCCCCTCACCCCCACCCCCGCCACCAATCGCTATCCCAAAACATATGTTCAAAATATAACCTTGCAGCAATGGTTGGGGGATCTCAGCTCTCTTTGATTTTTAAACTCCATCTACAGTTAAAATCTTCATAATAATTTGATAGCTCTACATGTTGCTGGATTTACTTTCACGTGTTCATAAGTAAAGACATGTTATTTTCAGCTGTAACTTCTAGTTCTTACTATCAATTCCTCTAAAATACCACTAATAACACAGTAATATGTTATCAATGCTGACCGCATTAGGATTTCACTTCATACACTTCGATATAACAGACTTGATACTCCTAGACTACGCATATAATCTACAGCGAATAGGAAATAACATATATATCAAACCCTAACACTTTTGACTGTAATGACGTAATGAGCTCACGGAAAAGGAGCTATTGGCCAAGTCCATGTCAAAGGGGAGTGGCCACGCATGCGCTGAATAGTAATAAATTTCTGCGCATGTGCAATGGTTCAAAATTATGGCCTAGCCAAAGAGAAATGTTGTCCGGTTTAAGGTAAATGAAATGGTTAAGTACAAGTTGTCGAGATGTAATAAATATACCATACATGTTCTAGTTTATATATTATCTTTGGTTACTTAATTACAGTGAAGAAATCCAGAACAAAATGCCACTGCTACTAGACTACAGCGGCTCGCAGTACTAAAATTTTTACCGCCCTCTTTCGATCACATTTCAAGTCCGTAACTAGCAGATGAGGCGATAGTTTCTCCACTTCAACCGTTAGCCGCGCCACAAGTTAAGTTCGCGCCTGGCACTCCAAGGATCAATACATTTATAGCCTTGTCTGTCTTGTAAGTGTATATTGGTTCGAGAGTTGCTGTTTACACGTCACCATGGTAACGAACTATTGTACGCTTTTATTCAAACACGTATTTAAAATGTTTTTTATCTTTGAAAATATAGTTATTTTAAAGAAATTTTAATCTAATAATAGTGTGTGTATTTATTTTAAAAATGGTTATACTAAGTGAGTGAAATAAACGCTAATTACAAAGGTAGGTAGACTTATTAGTGAAATTAATTCTTCAAAATTAGTTAGAAGTTAAATATTAGTGAGACTATGCAAATGACTGTAAAACACACACATGAGTGTTTAATGTTTTTAAAGAATTGTACAAATGAGCAATATTTTTGATAGTTCCGTACACAAATTTGGAGTGGATAATTTCATTAACGTCTAATTTTATAGATGCGTTTCATTAATCCCGTGTAATTGTATTAACTGTGAAACAAGTGTTAATTGTAGGCCTACTGAATTTCACTGTCAAAACACATTGATTTAGAATTGAAATGTAAATTGATGTCAGTTTGAAATGTTTAAAGGAAATAATAGTCCTCCTGTGTCTAAAAGCAGCTTAAATTTCCGTGACCGAATGGTCTAAGGCGTCACTCTAGCAATAGAATGGATTTCCGAGGATGGGGAGTTCAAGGTTTGAATCCTGGTCGGGTGTACTGAGGGTGATTTTTCTAAATGATTCTACACTCTCCCCTCACACAAATGTGGGTACACTTCATTTAGATTCAACCTTCATCACCCTTTACCCATAATCATATTGAACAATTAGTAAGACGAGATAAAAATAACTCCCTCTAACTCACGGAAGTGGGAACCAAAGTTTTAAGGCGTTAGAGTTGCGTTGCACTTGTACATCGTTGATGGGGTTATCCGGGTTCGAATCCTGGCCGGGATCGCTGTACACTCACATAAATCGTTACGTGGTCTAAAGTGTCGATCTTGCTAAAACTGGATTTCCCGTGATGAAGAGATCAAGGTTTAAATCTAAGCAGATTAAACTCAGCTTGGTTTTGCATACGCTCTCCATAATAATGTGGGTACATTTCTTTAAGGATACCTTCCAAATCCTTAACCCCTAGATTGTCGGTATTGAACATACTAATTAACAGGTATTATTTTATTATTATTATTATTTAGCACTGCGTCTTACTACCCGTTTGGGTTATACGCTTTAAGTACTAATTACGCTAATGGATTAGGAATTGGGAAGGTTGAATTATAGGAAGTGAACCCGCATTTGTGTGGAGGGAGAGTGGAAAACCATTTAGGAAGAGAAAAAAAAACGTTCACACCGACCAAGATTCGAAACTTGATCTCCCCGTCCTCAGCAGTCGAGCTCAACACGACTAGCGCGTTAGCCAAGTACGCCACCGAGGCGGGTGGTATTATTTTAATTGTTAATATGTAACGGTTGTGCGAAAGTTTCGAAATGTTTCAGTTAAAACTCAGATCTTCTCTTCGGGTTAGACACTCAAAGTAACCTTCGCATTGCCTTCAAAACATTACACCCTAATACCCGTAAAACACTACTGTTGATGAACACTTAAAATGTTTCATCAAATAAGATGAATATCCCATGCAAATAATCCTGTAAGTCGCTGGTCCCGGCTAAATAATGATATGAAGAAGGTATCCACCATCTACAACAAACAGTGTGTATTTTGGTGCATTTTCTTTGCAAGGAGAAACACTCATATTCTAAGATTTCGGCGAGGGCTGATTTCCTCGTCTTCCTCATTGATATTTCGTCAAACAAAGACATAGGTCTAGGTGCTAGTTAGTATGAAAATAACTGCATTAACTCTGGTTCAGATGGGAATACACACACAATAAGATTAAATAGCTGTTGTTGATTTATTTGCACGCCATGTTTATGCACTTGTATAGTGTTATTCATGGCAGATAAGGCATCACAGTCTCCTACAAGACCAGTCGATAAACTGTTTAACACTGTTGATTAATTGAGAGATTCACAGGATATATCTAGAGTATCCAGGATTTCATTTCGGGGAAAGAGGATGGAGGTCACGAATTTATTAATATCTAGAAGAGGATGGGGCTTATGAGGACTTAGGGGGACTTTTGATATATTGTAAAGCATATAATTCTGAGTCAATTCTGAAACGTTCTGCATTCTTATAATTTTTCCCGCTTTAAAATAATTTTTAAATATTTATGAACTTTTTGAACTTTGGGATCTTCTAAAAAAAAAACATGCCTCGGACTTTTGGGTAGTTTTGATATGTTGTTAAGCATGTAATTCTGAGTCGATCATGAAATTTTCAGCTTTCTGCAAATTTTGTCCGGGTTCACCTGTTTGTTTCGACAATATTCCTGGACTATAAATGAGAGCGAGGATATAGTGTATAAATGACGTTTATAACGTAGAAATTAAAATTTTCCGGTAAATTTCTAATAGGAAAATTTTCCGCAGTGACGTCTTGCAGTGGAGGGGTTACATTGTAGAGGTGGTATTTAGAGATTATTGTACTTCAAAATATAGTGTGTTAAGAGACGAGTGCGCTATAAGAAGGGGGGAGGGGTGAATAGGAATCACGTAAAATAGGGGGTGGGGGACAAATGTTGGGTCAACCTTAAAAAAAATTTATTTATTGATGATAAAAAATTGAGTTATGATTTATAAACATAACGAGTGGAGGCTCACATTCATTTGTTTATTCACTACTTTTTTTAGGACAATGTCTACTATCCGTTACTATCCGTTCTGTTTGAACTTCTATGTACGAATTACGCTAATGTGTTAGGGATGATGGTTGAATTTAAAGGAATTGCACCCATGAAAGTGTAAAACTATTAGGAAAAACCGCTCTCAATGCAACCGACTGGTATCGAACATCGATCTCCCTGTCATCGGCAGTCTAGTCTATTGTGAGAGTAGCGTGTTAGGCCGTGCGGCCACCGAAGCTCGTTTGATGTTTATTGTGTTAACGCCCTTAAGGAGAAACTAATCTTAAGTATAAACGTTGACATTTGGGATATCTATATCTCGATTAAATCATAGTTCCCTTTAATCAATTGAAATTATTTTTCATAAATATAAATTGAAAATTTCCGTTTTGGAAAATTTTCCGTAAAAATAATATAGGCCTAGGTAAAATTTTCCTTCTCACATCCCTACTATAACGTAAGCATGGATAAATTCAGATAATATGTCAGCATATAATAATTTTTTTGTGCTTTGATATATCTCTCTCTAAGCCTTTCTTTTATCTAGTTGCACTTAATGGATTATTTAAAAATCAAAAGTATAGTATTACTGTAACTGTGGTTCGGATTCCACTTTAAACTGTAGGTCCTTCATTTCATCTCACAATCACCCTACCATTACACATTAGCGTAAGTGCGTATAACCCGAACGGGTAGTAAGACGCGGTGCTAATAATAATAATAGTATTACTGTATGTGACAACCAAGACCTTATCCTTTAGACTTTGACTTCCCTTCGAATGTTTCAAGCTGCACTTCATTTATCACCTTCGCACACCCCTATAACAATATGTGTCTAACCCTGATCAAATTTTCCAATGGTGTTTTATTTATAAAGTGAGAAAAGGAGATACAAAATGGGGGAAGCTCAACCAGAAAAGAAAGAAGATGAGGAAGACTTGAGACTGACTTTTATGTTCGACTACCTTCAGAAAACAATGAGGCTCAAACAAGAGAGGTGGACCAAGATGTTAGCAACTGAGGAGTTGGAGGTAAGTGGAGGTGGAGGCCAGTACCGATACTATGAACTATATAACCAGGGCCCAGATTTTGATGACATGTCATTTTTTTATTCATCACATACCATTATAATAAGTAGCCTAAATAAATGTGTTCATGATCCTCTGGCTGTAAAAATGTTTACTTTATATATATATATATATATATATATATATATATATAATTTTCTGTAATTTTTTTTGTCATTTTGGAATTCTTTAAGGTTATATTTTCTTGGTTTGTTTCATTTTATAGGCATTTTTAGTCATTTTTCCTTTATTCTTGTGCATTTTAGAGTAATTAGAAGGCATTTGTGTTTAATAAGTATATATATTTTTAATTATGTCGGTTTTTTAAACTAGTATTAGTTTTTTAACACACAGTTATCGGAATGAGAGGATGACCCGATTCCAGATCCACTATTTCACTGAAAAATCTATAAACGGTTGGGCTCAAACCTAAGACTTCTGGATCTGTATATAGGAACTCTGACCACTAGACCACAGAAGTGTTCAATCTGATTACTACAAAAATTTCGAAAGTGGGACTTTAATGTTGTATGGTCAATTGGCGGTATTTTTTCGTGATGAGGAAGGAAAGCACTTTTTTTTTATCATTACCTTGTCGGAGTAATTGTAGGGTGTCGATTACCAATCAATGAGCAATCCTCATCCTCCAGGCCTTATAATAGTTACATGATTTTGATAAGTGATTGTGAAGGATGATTAGTTCGACACCTCAGCTCAGTTGGTAGCGTACCTGTAGGTGAGCCATAAGACAAGTCTACTGTAGGTGAGCCATAAGACAAGTCTACTGTAGGTGAGCCATAAGACAAGTCTACTGTAGGTGAGCCATAAGACAAGTCTACTGCAGGTGAGCCATAAGACAAGTCTACTGTAGGTGAGCCATAAGACAAGTCTACTGTAGATGAGCCATAAGACAAGTCTACTGTAGGTGATCCATAAGACAAGTATACTGTAGGTGAGCCATAAGACAAGTATACTGTAGGTGAGCCATAAGACAAAACTGACCAGGGACGATCCATAATTAAACACTCGATTTGAGAAACAATCCGACACCCTAGCTCAGTCGGTAGCGTGACTGTATACAGGGATAAGGGTCTCGGGTTCGATATCTGACATGGTCGAAAAATATATCATTGAAAAGATGTGGGTTTACCCTTTTATAGTGATGAGTTATAGGCTGGGGAGATGGATGGTGTATCCATTCTAGATTTAAGTTAACTTATAAGTAGTGTGCTGATATAATCAGTCGGTTCAGAAAGTGCACGTTAAATACCTCGAATAAATGAGAGACAATATTTTGTATGGTATGTTGGTTGCTAGTACATGCTGAATTGTTTATTATCTTGGACTAGAAATGAGATGGATGATTTAGTCGACTTGTTGAGCAGACCGCTTGAGCTGGTTTAGTCGGGTTAGGGCAGTAGTCGGCGGATGAGTACGACTTTTGGAAAGTTAAAATCGTTGATAGACTCCTGGTCTAGTTAGTTGGTGATAGATTTTAAGGAGCAAGTGTAGAGGGAACGAACGGTTCTTTTTCGGTCTTGCTTGTGTATATAGTCCTGGAAGCTTGGGGTATCAAAGAATGTTAATAACAGGATTTTGGGTCTCGGTTTAACACGCTTTGCCCAAAGAAATGTCTAATATCGTTTCGGATGTTGCCTTTTTCCGGACTTGCTAGTGGCTAATCGGTTGGGAAGTATTAATTTGATTTTGCTATATCCGCGATCTCTTATCCTCATGATATGAAGGTGAAAAATATGAAAGGAAACCGATTAGATGGGGCTGTGAAAAAATTTACTCATGTATTAGTGAATTACCCTGTGATTAGTGGATTATTATTGATTATGAGCGATAGCGTTGGGTCTCGGGTTAGATGCTATTATTTTTTCTCGGGTTGTCGTGAGAGGTGTGTCTCAGGTATGGTGATGCATTGGGGGATTATATGTGACGGGTGGTTGTTTATGTTAAAAATAAGAATATGAGGTAAATGTATATATGTACATACATTTAAATATATACATACCTAATCACGCAGTTCCCTTATTAAACAGGCGAGAAACTGTGCATACAGCTAAAAAAAACTATTCCGTACTAAATCCATCCTCACTAACTTTCTCCACACTTCCCTATCCTCACACTCGTTTTGCTTCAACAAATCCATACACCTCGTCATACATGCTCTTTTATTCTTAAAACTATTAATGTTTCTCTTTTTCACACATTCGTCTACAGTCTACACCATTTAAGTTTTACATGGTTTACCACTTCCTTTTGATTCACACACTCTACCTTCATATATTTGCTGTGTCACTCGATTCACACTCATCCTCTCACCTTGACCAAACCAACGTAAGGCACTTCTTTCACTTTGAACTGTCGGATTCCCTTTCAAACTGCACTCCTTCAGAAACCATTCATTACTGACTGTCCATACGAGTTTTTCCACATACATCGGAACAGCATCCTTACCGCAGGCAGCGAATACTGTCATGGGTGTTGGTACGATCAAGACTGGTAACCTGATCTACTCCAAAATAATTACTAAAATAAACTATGGAATATTAATTTATATATGTTACTGGTAATTCACCCGCCTCGTTGGTGTAGTTGACTAACGCGCTAGGCGTGTTGAGCTCGACTGCTGAGGACGGGGAGATCGAGGTTCGAATCTCGGTCGGGTGAACTGGGGGCGGTTTTCCCTAAATGGGTTTCCACGCAAATGTGGGTTCACTTCCTCTAATTCAACCATCCCTATTCCTAGTCCATTAGCATAATTAGTACTTAAAGCGTATAACCCGAACGGGTAGTAAGACGCGGTGCTAAATAATAATAATAATAATAATAATAATAATAATAATACTGGTAATTTCACCCGAACACCATCCAAAGCTAACATGTCCTGTAATGTTTCAGAAAATCTTAATGGACTTTCTGAATGGTCGCGTCGCCGACGAGGTGCTAGTGATGACGTTGAATCCGGCGGGGCAACTGATCCCAGTGCTCGGGTTCCCGCGTCGATACGGAACAAAGCGGTGTACTTCATCAAGAGGGACAAGGAAACCATCACGGGGAAAATTTCCGTAGGAGACTGGTGTTCGGAGACATAGCGCCCAAACCTGTGGACGAGCTTGCGACCTTGGTCGAGGAGGTGAAGTTCTATCCGAACTACGGAGATGAGCATTTGTGTATTTTGCTATAGTTAGGATACTCGCTTCGGTGGCCGCATGGTATAAGGCGTCGCTCTTGCTGGACCACCAATGACGGGGAGTTGGAACTCTAATCCTTGTCAAGTGTATTGAGAGTTTTTTTTTTTTTTTGCCTTAGTGGCACACTTTCACGCCATGCCAATGTGGATACGTTTCCTCTAGAACTCTACCTTCCTCAATCCTAAGTCTAAGCTTAATTAATTAATGCGTACTACCCAAACTGTTAGTTAGGTACAGTTTCATGGTCAGACTTAATACGTCTCAAGGGTAGTAAGACGCGGTGCTAATAATAATAATAATAATAATAATACGTCTCAAGTGCGGTGCTATACTAAATACAAGACAATACCTACCTAAACTCGAATGGAATGGGTTGGCCTTGCATATGAAACCAGCCCATTCCATTCTGGTCTAGGAAGGTGTCGTCCTGTATTTAGTATAGCACCGCACTTGAGGCGTATTAAGCCTGACTATGAAAATGGCCCTAAGACGTGGAGAAAACAATATAAATTAATTTACTTAAAACATTTATATAGAGTGAATTGGTCTTTTAATTCCTTTAATTTTATCCACTCCTTTTTATTATTTTGGTTAATTACTTTTGGTGAGGAATACCTTAGGAATTTTCTTTCTAGCTGTCTTAATTTTATTCCATCCTTTTCCATCATTTATTACACTAATTATAGGTGATAAATTAGGGCCTAAATTGGTCCAACCTTTGATCAATTCGTTTAAGAGTGATTAATGACTTAAATGATTATTTACAAACGGTTTGTTTCAGGTATTTGTCCCTCTGCTGTCCAACCCCATGAACCACAAGGGATGGCCCAAAGTGGCAGCAGATGACGTCATCAAGCACGTACACGAACTTAAGAACGCCGTGTACGAAGTGCAAGGGAAGATCAGTGGGCAGACCATGCTGCCCATGCCAATTGGCGTGGAGAGGGTATACCAAGTGGAACAAGACCTCGTCGATAGGTTTGTCCATTCTAGATACCATCGGGTTGGTTGTCACGTTTAGCTCAATTTCTAAAACATTTCTACATACATTACTGTTTCCAGCTGTGGTCTGGGTCAGATTTTTTATTCAAGTCATATATTTCCACTACCGGCCTGCTAGGCCTGTCGTAGCTTCATATGCCTTATAATCTAACTTAAGATAGGGCCCCAACAGCCAGTCCCCGGACATTGATTCATCATTTGTAAACTCACATTTCACCAATGATAAATTTTTCGCCATGCCGGGAATTGGACCCCGGACCCTTAGTTCAGTATACAGTCACGCTACCGACTGAGCTAGGGTTTCGGATTGTTTCTCAAATCGAGTGTTTAATTATGGATCGTCCCTGGTCATTTTGTCTTATGGCTCACCTACAGTAGACTTGTCTTAGGGCTCACCTACATACTGTCTTAGGGCTCACCTACAAACTTGTTTATGGCTCACCTACAGTAGCTTGTTTAGCTCACCTACATACTTGTATTATGGCTCACCTACAGTAGACTTGTCTTATGTACCTACAGTAGACTTGTCTTAGGTTACACTTCAGTAACTTGTCTTATGGCTCACCTACAGTAGACTTGTCTTATGGCTCACCTACAGTAGACTTGTCTTATGGCTCACCTACAGTAACTTGTCTTAGGCTCACCTCAGTAGACTTGTCTTATGGATCACCTCACAGTAGACTTGTCTTATGGCTCACCTACAGTAGACTTGTCTTAGGTCACCAGTAGACTTGTCTTAGGCCTACCTACAGTAGACTTGTCTTAGGTCACCTACAGTAGACTTGTCTTATGGCTCACCTACAGTAGACTTGTCTTATGGCTCACCTACAGTAGACTTGTCTTAGGCTCTACAGTAGCTTGTTTATGGCTCACCTACAGTAGACTTGTCTTAGGCTCACCTACAGTAGACTTGTCTTATGGCTCACCTACAATAAACTTGTCTTATGGCTCACCTACAGTAGACTTGTCTTATATGTCTTCTCACCTACAGTAGACTTGTCTTAGGTCTCACTCTTTCAGTAGACTTGTCTTATGGATCACCTACAGTAACTTGTCTTATGGCTCACCTACAGTATACTTGTCTTATGGCTCACCTACAGTATAATTGTCTTATGGCTCACCTACAGTAGACTTGTCTTATGGCTCACCTACAGTAGACTTGTCTTATGGATCACCTACATAGACTTGTCTTATGGATCACCTACAGTAGACTTGTCTTAGGCTCACCTTCAGTAGACTTGTCTTATGGATCACCTACAGTAGACTTGTCTTAGGTCTCACCTTCATAGACTTGTCTTATGGCTCACCTACAATAAACTTGTCTTATGGCTCACCTACAGTAGACTTGTCTTATGGATCACCTACAGTAGACTTGTCTTAGGCTCACCTTCAGTAACTTGTCTTATGGATCACCTACAGTAGACTTGTCTTAGGCTCACCTTCAGTAGACTTGTCTTATGGATCACCTACAGTAGACTTGTCTTAGGTCTCACCTACAGTAGACTTGTCTTATGGCTCACCTACAATAAACTTGTCTTATGGCTCACCTACAGTAGACTTGTCTTATGTCTCACCTACAGTAGACTTGTCTTATGGCTCACCTACAGTAGACTTGTCTTATGGATCACCTACAGTAGACTTGTCTTAGGTCTCCACCTACAGTAGACTTGTCTTAGGGATCACCTACAGTAGACTTGTCTTATGGATCACCTACAGTATACTTGTCTTAGGTCTCACCTTCAGTAGACTTGTATTATGGCTCACCTACAGTATATTTGTCCTAGGGTTCACCTATATTTATTTTGTTTCTGACCCAATGTTCCTTCAAACGCAGCAATGGCGAGACGATAGATCTTCAGATGAAGAGTGATATTGAGGCGATAGTCATCAAGTGGGTGTCGCAGGTCAACGACGTCCTTCAGGAAGACTCTGTTAATCCTTTGAACGAGGATCCCTTTCCCACCCCCCTCTCAGGTGAATTTGGCATATAGCGAACGTTTAAAATAAATTATACTAATACCGGCTTCGGTGGCCACGTGGCCTAACGCTCTACTCTCTCATTGGACTTTACTGCCGATGACGGCGAAATCGACGTTCGAATCTCAGTTGTGTGTACAGCGGGTGTTTTTTACAAAATAGTTTTTCCACTTACTTTCACATAAATATTGGTACACTTCCTATAAATAAAACCTTCCTAGTCCCTAACACATTAGCGTGATTACTACATAAGCGTATAACCCGAACGGGTAGTAAGCTGCAGTGATAAAAAAAAACAGTTTGGGAAGAATCATTAAATAAAACCTTTTTTGTATGGCCACTATCTTGAAACGGATAACCAGATCGAAAACCATATTCACATGTCGCTTAGCTTAACTTCAAACAATGTCTCTTCCAAATTTAGTTAAAATTGGTCTAAGCATTTGGAAATAATAACGTAAAAAGAAACCTAACACCATACAGACGAAATTCTAAGCGGTCGCGTTTAAACAGCATCTTGCTCCGTTTGGTAAACAAAATAAATATAACATAAAATTAAATATAACGCGGAAAGGACAAACAGATAATAGAATTAATCCGTTTATATTTCTACCATTTCCTTCTACTCATAACAAGATTAAAAACCTTTTTTATCATAAAAATATTACTCTGGTTTCTCTCTGGATAGTTTATATTCTATAAAACAATATTATAGCATCATCTTCATCTCTTGAACCAATTTATTGATCTTTAATCAAATTTTCAAGTATACTTGTTAATTTTTTCAAGGAATTAAATAATCAAACATAATCAACCGTTTCATATAATGCCAGAAGGCATAACCGGCGTTGTCCAGCTTTTTCTTTCCTTTAAAACAGAAAAAAAACTTTAATTGTATTTATTCCAACACAGTTTTTAATACATTTTAAAAATCTAATCAAAAATGTAACAACAAATAATAATGAGCACGTCTGTACACAGGAACTACTAATTTTAAAATGTCTTACCTCTACGTGCGATATATATCGAGCAATGCTCATGACAGACAAACAAACTCTTGAACATTTGATTAATATGGATTGTTAATTAAAAGCCATATTGTAAGATTAATGTTTTTATAAAAAAATAAATTTGTATGTGCTTATTTTTAACTAACAAGGGTTATTTAACCTACTGTGTTGTTCTGATAACTTTCAAACGTTATCTTTATGTAGGACCTATATATTATCGAATACCCTCCGAGTGCCCTAGGTTTGATTTTTGACAGCGTATTACAACTGTGGTTTATCCACACTCTATACAGGTAAATTCGCCTGCATTTCCTCTAAAATACCTCACTGGCCGCTTGTTTTAAATTGATATATTATTATTATTATTATTATTATTATTATTATTATTATTTGCTCAACCATATATCAAATTCAGTAAGCCTTAGCTAAAATATATTTTGTACTATTATTAATTAATTTATCACTAAACGATATTTGCAAAATTCCTTATTAATTCTTGTTTCCATGGCTGCAAGCACAGGGTTATGGGGGTATCAAACCCCTCCCCTTGAGAAATAAGTTTAAACTTAATAAAACCATATCAATATGATGAGACGAGGACAAAAACATTTCCAGTAGTATATTCCAGCGAGAAGCGATATTTGTAAGACTCTTACTTAATAATTTATTTCCTGAAGTTTAATGTATATCTGGGACAAGATGTTTGTTTCAATGCTTCATGAATGGTTGAGAGCTGCGAATGACTGTGTGATTTATTTATATTTTGTTCTTACATTTGTTATTGTGCCAATGAATTACAAATATTTAAATTATGTTTTATCACCCAAGTAAAAATCTCAATCATATTAATTTATATGTCACCTTAACTATGTATATTACAGATTAGGATATTGTATTGTTAGCCAGTTAATTATACCTGATCATAAAAAAACAACTTTATTATTGACACCCCACCCTGACAAAAAAAAAATCTGCTTGTGACCCTGCTCGTATGAATGTGTTCTTTAAAAGGTTTCATACTGTTATGTTTCATTGTTGTTCCAGAGGTTAAGTTTTGGGACGGTCGAGTGAAGAACTTGCAGTGCGTCTACACCCAACTGAGGGAACCGAGAGTCGAAAAGATGGCATCCATATTAGAACTAACCGAGAGCACGTATTTCCCGCCTTTCAAGAATATGTTCCGAAATGTCGTGGCAAGTAAGTTTGAAAAGTTGAGCGATATACTCACATTGACTGAGAGGTAGGAGTTAGAATCCCCTTCGAGTGACATGGGTTTGATTTTTGGCAGAGGATGATTACAACTGTGGTTTACCCAGACTCTATCCAGGTAAATTCTCCTACATTTCCTCTGAAATACCTCACTCTCCTTTTATTTTAAATTTATATATATAAAAGTAAAAAAAAAAGTACAAGTAA
Source organism: Timema cristinae (assembly GCA_039000515.1). Taxonomy (NCBI): domain Eukaryota; kingdom Metazoa; phylum Arthropoda; class Insecta; order Phasmatodea; family Timematidae; genus Timema; species Timema cristinae. The sequence goes on from JBCFYV010000001.1 coordinate 23,376,911, forward strand.
ATAAATGTTTGCTTTCAGATTTTATTGGAGTTGATTAATATATTATTATGTGGTAAACCATTCATATAAAAAGATTTACTTTGTCATTTTTGGTAGTTTAAATATAAATAATTTAATGTTTTTACCTGCTTCAATGGTCGAACAGTTGGAGGCGTCACTCTCACATTAGACTAGACAACCGATGGCGGGGAGACAGGTTTTAGAATCCCGGTTGGGTATATTAGGGTGGTTTTATTTCTTAAATGGATATCCACTATGCTTCTCTGCAAATTCGGGTACACTGCCTCTAAATTTAACCTCCCTCCTCCCTAACGTATTAGCGTAATTAGTATATATGTGTATAATCCGAACAGATAGTAAGATATGATACGGATAGAAGCTCGCCTCTGTAGTGGATATTTACATTTATTTGTATACTTAAATAACTTTTATAGACAAAACCTTTAATTGTTTAAGGTTTAACAGAAGCAAAAGAAATCAGCCTCTATCTGAAGCCATTGATCAAATACTTCGAGAAGATGGAGTTGTTGGATTTTAACGAAATCGAACCGCTTTTCCGTCCCATGTTGCATACCATATGTTTGATTTGGGTGAACAGCCGTTACTACTGCAACGTCACGAAACTGATTATCCTCATTAAGGAAATCGCCAACCTTCTAATTCACCAGGTGACATTAAAATATTATATTAGAAAGGAAATTAAAAAAAGTTGCAAACAACTCTATTTTAAGATATTTTTTTTTTAGAAATCATTGTAAATAAAGTCAGCAAAATTTATTTCATTAACTTTTAACTTTTAGTCAGCCGCTTCGGTGACCGCGTGGTCTAACGCGCTACTCTCGCAGTAGACTAAACTGCCGATGACGGTGAATTTGGGGCTCGAATCTCAGCCAGGTGTACCGAGGGTAGTTTTCCACTCTACCTCCACGCAAATTCAGGTATATTTTATATAAATATAATCTTCCTTGAGCTTAAAAATCATTAGCGTAATTAGCAGGCCTACATGAGCGTATAGCCCGAATGGGTGGTAAGAATTTGCAGCTAAATAGAATTGACAGAAAAAAATATGTGTTTGTGTTTTCTAAAGTGCCCTTCCTGTTGAAATCGGACTGTAGGTACTTATTTTGTCTTGACAGGCGTCCAAGTACCTGGACCCTAGTGCTTTGCTGGAAGGAGATGTGGATGAGTGCAAGGATTCTGTCCTGCTTTGCCTGAGATACTTGGAGACATTCAGGTGACCGGTGTATCATCTTACCTTCAAACTAGATGCTCCATGGTTCGATTTCCATTGAAGTTGCACTTATATAAGGGTGTTAAAACCTATTTTGTATTATTTTAAAGTAAAAGGCTTTATTTTGTTGATAAAAAAAAGTCAGTTCTAGAGGGGTGATTATAGAGGATTGAAAGTTAAGGGCAGTATTTTTTTTGCAGTTTTTATATGAAACAAAATTTTAGGCAAAATACAGCACATCAAATATTTCCTCAAAGTTTAATTTTATTCACAATATGTTATCAACAGTTGTTGAATATCTATCAATGGGAGTCCTAGAATTTGATGAGAATATTTTTCTCTTTATTTAAAATGTTTATCAATAAATTCCACTATTTTCATGACGATTGTTAAAAAAAACTGTTGAGATTATCAATTTCATAAAATTAAACTCTATTTTTCTAATGGAGCAATACTTGATTTATTTTGCCAAAACATATTGTTTACTATGAAAACTGTAAAAATGATTACCTTTTCTTACTTCACCTACACTCCCAACTTAAGCTACGCCATATTGATCCGTTCCAATGGTAGAATTCTCAAAGGCGTCACTATAGCAGTAAGCTGGACTGCCGAGGACGGGGAGATTGAGGTTCGAATCCCGGTCTGGTGTATTAAGAGGTTTTTTTTAAATGAGTTTCCACCTCCATTCACACAAATTCGGGTACACTTCCTATAAATATCACCTACTAAATCCCTAAAACCATTAGCGTAATTAGTACATAAGCGTATAACCCTAACGCGTAGTAAGACGCGGTGCTAAATAAAAGCATATTAAGTACCTTTAAAATAGCTGAGTAGAAGGAATTATTTAACAAACACGTTGTCTTTTATGCACGTGTGCTGTGGCTGAAACAAGAGTTTATGTTGTACAAAATAGAAGAAAACACCCTCTTTACGGGCTCTGAGGGAAATTGCCCCGTTTTACTCTTTGTCTCTAGGAGTGGGAGTGGGGGGGGGGGGAGGGGGCTCCAGTTGCAAATCCAACGGCATTCATACCAGGGGCACTCAGAAATTAGAGCCATTCAGAACTTTTAACCTCATCTTGATTTTAGCTACACTCCCACCAAACAGATATAGTGACCCTGTGTTTTGTTTTCAGACTGCTGTTCGAAGAATACAGAGCTAAGTTACCGGCAATGTTCAAAGAAGGTCATGAACCAGTACCTTGGACGTTCCACCCAAAGCTGGCGTTTGGCCGCATGTTTTTATTTGTCGAGCGCCTAAAAAAAATCGATGTGAGTCAACGTCTGAATACGCTCGGTTTATTAGGATACACGTGGCTACCAAGACTGGTAACAAATTTAATTTGAACAGGACTACTACCCGCTTCGGGGATTGCATTGTCTAAGGTACCACTCTTGCAATAGACTGGACTGTTGATGACGGGAGATTAGAGCTCAAATAGTGGTTGGGTGTGCTAATAATGGTATATCCTAAGTGGTTTACCGCACTATCTCTCTCTCTCTCTTTCTCTCTCTCTCTCTCTCTCCACTCAAGTACAGTTACCATTCCTCTAAATTCAAACGTCCCCATCCCTAATACATTCACGTAATTAGTACATATGCGTATGGCCTGATTGGTAGTAAGTCGCGGTGCAACAAAAAAAATGAAGCTATTAAAGATAAACTATCCTTTAACATAGTTTCGTTACTCCTTGAATTAAAGAGAATACTGCAAATATTATCTTTTAGTAAGTAGGTAAGTAGTGGTCTCCAAAACTTTATTGATCGAATCATCACCTATACAATGAATAAAAAAATAATTCAATTATAGGTTCTTATTAGTGGTCCTAGTAACGATTAAACATTGAAAGATGAACTACGAACTCTTCCCTTATATTGTGTTTCAAACTACAATCATGAGGTGCTTACACCCAATATCATTGCTGAGAAAATTGCAGGTCTTATGTAGAAAAACGTTATCTTTGCTCTCTCTCAGTTAACCGTTGCCAAATCTCCTCACACATGGTTATGTCTGAAAGTGGTGTGCTGCGGTAAGAATGAGCTACTGGCAGCCTTGACTAACCAGCGTTGAGAAACCTGTCTTATATTTGAGGGGAGATTGACCACACAAAAACAAGAGAATGACAAAGGTGTTTCCCAATAGTTATCATGTAGTTCCCTCAGCGGTGATATCCAGTGTAGGTGCCCTTACAGTTGCATAAAGTCCCTTCTGACTCTACTGTCACAAGAGAATGACAAAGGTGTTTCCCAGTAGTTACCTCAGTGGTGATATCCAGTGTAGGTGCCCTTACAGTTGCATAAAGTCCCATCTGACTCTACTGTCACAAGAGAATGACAAAGGTGTTTCCCAGTAGTTCCCTCAGTGGTGATATCCAGTGTAGGTGCCCTTACAGTTGCATAAGTCCCATCTGACTCTACTGTCACAAGAGAATGACAAAGGTGTTGCCCAGTAGTTACCTCAGTGGTGATATCCAGTGTAGGTGCCCTTACAGTTGCATAAAGTCCCTTCTGACTCTACTGTCACAAGAGAATGACAAAGGTGTTGCCCAGTAGTTCCCTCAGCGGTGATATCCAGTGTAGGTGCCCTTACAGTTGCATAAAGTCCCTTCTGACTCTACTGTCACAAGAGAATGACAAAGGTGTTGCCCAGTAGTTCCCTCAGCGGTGATATCCAGTGTAGGTGCCCTTACAGTTGCATAAAGTCCCTTCTGACTCTACTGTCACTTGGTGCTGGCTGATACAGTGACGCTTTTATTTCAGGCTTTCTTCGCATGTGCCCAAGAGTTCCTCAGGTTGGAGAAAGTAGAGTTTGGTGGCATCAAAGGGAGGGCTCTCACCAATCAAATCGTTAGTGTATTTCAGGTAAGTACCTTTAGTGACCTGCCCCATTCCTGTTTTCCTGATAGCTTGAGTTTGAATACCATCATCGAAATAAAGATAAATGTAGTGTACCGATGGCATTCTAGTAGTTATTTCATACAGTATATGCAAATGTTTGGAACATAAGCCTCTCCAACGCCTCCTTTCTCCCAAACCCCTCGCCTACTCCACGATAACCCCTTCCTTTAATCTCTCCTCCACATTTCCTTGCACCCCCTTAAGACACCTGCCCCTTGGTTTTCATCTTGGCCTCCTGACCCTCACTTTAATATCCAGCATCTTCTTTGATATCGTCTACTCGCATGGCCGTACCACCCGTCTTGCATCTCGCGTCTGCGACCGCAGTCGTGGGATGGTGAGTCGCAGACGCGGGACACCGTGTTTCCCTAGATGCGTCTCTTGGTCGCCAGTCGTGGGTAATTTTATGTGTAGTACAGATCGTTCCTCAGTTATCAGAGTTTTTCAAATGTGTTTTATTTAATGTTCTGTGTTATTTTGTTATTTTGGAATAGTATTGATCAAAAATACTGATATGATCGACCAACTATTCCTGAGAATACTGGCCAAGATATGCCAAAAATTGATGGGTGCTTTCCCACCCCTACAATTAAATTTTCGTCCTCTTCTATGGAGAAATCTTCGACCATTTTCAAAACTAGCCCAATCAAATATAAAACTGTTACACGGACTGATGAACCCCCTTCACCCCTCTTTATATTTAAATGCTCCTAAATTGTAAACACCACCTTAATTATTATCAATGTAAGCTTAGCTGCGGCATAATCTATGTATGTATGAGTGTGTGTGCGTCTTTGGTGTAAGAATGTTTACTAATTTTATTTTATTTTATCTCTCTGTTTCCACTACTGATATAGAGATTCTTTGTTCAAGTTGATCACTGTTTTGGTTGCTGGTTCTATACATGTTTATCTCATTGCAATATTTTATGCTGATGTGTATGTTTTCCTCATATACTTGTCTCATGTGTTTTATTTAATGATAATAATTGATAACTGCAGTGTAATGTTAACTTAAGCCATGGTTAAATGTAAGAGAAGGTTTATGCCTTAATTTCGCCATGTAAAATAAAGACAGCACAATAATAATGAAAAAAATATAGATCGACTGGGACCTAATATTTACTAAAATAGCGCGGTTCTTTTGAACTACTCTTTCATTAAGTATTTGTTGTAAACAACTTATATTTATTTTCTCTTTCGGCAAGCAATTATGACAAAACTAAATAAAACTTTACTAAAACACACGCTCGCCGGTGGGTCCTCTGAGAGTTTCGTGGTGCTTCGAGAGCAGTGTGGACATAGACGCAATGTAGAGACGTGGGACGCTCACTATGGTCGCCAGTCGCACTCGACTCGAAGGAACTGGCCACATATGTAACTATGTAAACCAGTCCGGTCGCAGACGCAAGAAGCGATAAGCGCTGAGGGAATCGTAACTTTAGTCGGGCCTTCTCTATCTTGTCCTGCACTGACTCCTCCTTAACTATCCTTCTTACCCTCTCATTTCTCATCCTATCCAGTCTTTTAACTCTTATAGTACTCATAATTTCCTTTCATAGGCTTGAATTCCCACATAAAAATTATTGAATAGTAAAATAATATGAATTAGACAACTAGACTGCAACGTCCCTTCCTCAAACCTACCCCATTGGTGTAACTATGCTGATAATAAATAATCTATCCTCTGAAGCTCACAGTTGATCAATAACTTTTGTGACGTTGTTTGGCAGGAGTTTAATGACATCTACGCCGTGTTCCACAGCATCACGTATGACCCGCTGTCACCTGAGGATGACAGTTTCTGCAAAGACTACGAAACGTTTGTGGAGAAAGTTGAAGACTTGGATCGGAAACTTGCTACCATATTTTCTATGGCTTTGGACGACTGCTACAATTTGGAGAGTTTTTTCAAGGTCAGCCGAAACCTCTTGAGAGTAGACTATTTTTGGGGCACATGGTATACGGCGTCACTGTCGCAATACACTAGACGGCCAGTGACGAGGCGATTGGGGTATGACTCTCGGGCGGGTGTAATGAAGTTTATTTTTTCCTCAATTGTTTTCTACTCTCCCGCCACTCTAATTTGGGTACATTTCCTTCAAATTACGACTTATCGGTAACACATTAGCATTTATTATCACATATGCGTATAGCCCAGATGGGTATTAAGACGAGGGAGGTGGGGAATAGGGGGAGGGGGAATAATTCCTAAGCACCAAATCTTCTCTTTTGTCAAATTTCTCGGGCTAAAACTTTGTTCCCTCACTGTATTATATCAAACAGTTTCAGCTTGTAACCCACTTCATTGGTCAAACTGTCTAAGGTATCATTATTATACTAGACTGGGCTGCTGATGACGGAGAGTTCGGGGCTAGAATCCCGATTGGGTCTACTGAGGTTGATTTTCCTAAATGGTTTCGCATTCTCTTTCCAAGCAAATTCTGGTAGATTACCTGTAAAATTCTTCCTTCTTAATCCCTACCCTCATTAAAGTAATTTATCATATATTCGTATAGCCTGAACAAATAAAAATAAATAAATTTCCCTACATTTTATCTCAATCGGTAGTGTGTATCTTCATTGAACTAACGGTTACGGGTTCGATTCCTGGCGTTGCCTAAATGTTTGTCATTGGTGAAATTTGTGCTTCCCCTTACACAGTGATAAATTAACTGCCAGGGACTGGTTGTTGTGTCCATTCTAGATTTAAGTTAGTTGATAAGTCTTGTACTCATATAACTAACCATTCGATTCAGAATGTGCACGTATATATACCTCAAATAAATGCAAAATGAAATTTAAAAAAAAAATCTTTTGGATGTATATGAAATTTGGGGCAAAATGAACTTTTTTTTTATTAGCACCGCGTCTTACTATCCGTTCGAGTTATACGCTTACGTACTTTCGCTAATCCTATTAGGAATTAGGAATATTGTATTTATAGGAAGTGTACACACATTTGCGTGGATGGAGAGTGGAAAATAATTTGGGAAAAAACCACCCTTAGTACACCCAGCCGAGACTCGAGCCTCGACCTCTTCGTCATTGGACAGTTAAGTCTAATGCGAGAGTAGTGTGTTTGACCATACGGCCACCGTAGTGGTTCTGGGAATTTTTAAATTGCCATTTGGCATTCGTTATTGATTTGAACGGCTCATTTTAGCACTAAAAATACATATTAACTAGTGGGTGCACCTCTCGGTATAAAAAATACGTTATGATGAGGGTGAGTAAAGAGAGGTAGAGTACACATTTCAAATATATATAATATTGCTCATATTGTGTACCGTTTCCCTTTCTCTAATTAGCTACCACAGGCATGATAATGTTATAACAACTCGATTATTTTGTCAGTGAGACAAAAATTGCATTAATATTAAAACCTAATAATGTAATTTGTTAATTGATTTAACCCATGTATCAAATTATTTGTTTTGAAAATATTTCATATTATGACTAAACAAATGAACAATTTATCTCATGGTTAAATTTAGATATAAATACATAGACATCACTTTTATAGTTTTCAATTCCGTTTTATGATTTATCTCTTTATAGAAAACAACTTTTCTCTCTTTTTTTTTTAGGTGTTTTGTATATGTATTTGGAAGAAGGTACAGGAAAGGTGGATAGAAATGCATAAAAAGAATGAACATAATATGGCTTTTACAATGAAAAGAAGAACACATGTCACACTTTACATTTCTGCCACTATTATTATTATTATTATTATTAGCACCGCGTCTTACTACCCGTTCGAGTTATACGCACTTACGCTAATGTTTAATGGTAGGGTGATTGTGAGATGAAACGGAGGAACTGTATCTGGCGAATATCGTCAACCCTGGCACAGATTTATCTGATTTCCAAACCCTTCCTTAACCTCTGACAAGACGTGTATTAATCACATCTTGCGAATATGTGGAATGCCAGGCATCCCCCGTGGTTCGGATCCCACTTTAAACTGTAGGTCCTCCGTTTCATCTCACAATCACCCCTACCATTACACATTAACATAGGTGCGTATTACCCGAACGGGTAGTAAGACATGGTGCTAGTAGTAATAATAATAATAATAATAATTCATAAAGAACATGATGTAGTGTAGTAAGGAAACGTATTTGTATTATAAAAGTAGAATTCAATATAAAATTACAATGATGGTAGTTGAAATTAAAGTTGAAATAATGATTATAATAACAATATTAATGTATTAATGTAACCTAAAAAGAACTGAATGTGGATTAATTAGATATAAATTGATTAGATATAAGAATATATTGACAATGGATATGATTTTACAAGAATAGGACCATCTTACATAAAACATGAATATATAACATATTAAATAAATAAATTAATTAAAAATTAAAAAACATAATATTTTAGGTTAAGATGGATAAGTAAATATTGCAAGAATCAAAAAATATAATATTTATTAAATTATGGATTGTTGAGGATTGATAATGATGATTTAAAATTTATATTTTAATACTGAATTCTGGCTTATCTGCTTTAATGCCCTTGTTCCTTTTTTTCTTTATGGCTGGTGTAGTTTCAGCCCAAGTTGCTACATGTTTCGGCGTGTCAATACGACGCCATCATCAGGCTATGCATCAATACATTAATATTGTTATTATAATCATTATTTCAACTTTAATTTCAACTACCATCATTGTAATTTTATATTGAATTCTACTTTTAAAATAATAATAATAATAATAATAATAATAATAATAATAATAATAATAATAATGATTATCGTCAAGTGTGTACAAGGCATTGGACATGTTATTTTCTGTCTCATCTCCGTGGCCAGACACTACACTGGATATCATATCCGAGGGAAGTGCATGGCTACTGTTGGGAAACAGCGTTGTCATTCACTTGGTTTCATGTGGTCAATCTTCTATCAGATATAAGACAAATATCGCTATTGCAACGCTAGTTCGTTAAAGGTACCTGTAGCTCCGTCTTATCCCAGCACTCGACCTTCCGAATTAACTGAAAGCGAGGATATTTGGCAACAGTTGACCGATAGAGAGCGAAGATAAATATTTTCATCGTAACACCTGCAGTTCCCTCAGACGTGATATTGGGTGTAATAAGAGAGGCCCACATCAAGTACAGGAGGATACGTGTCTATAAAGAGCTCTGATGTATTCAAATATACACCCAATTTCCTTGCCAAGAGAACTGCAGGTCTTATGGAGGAAAAGCTTTATCTTCGCTCTCTTTCGATTAACTGTTGCCAAATCTCCTCGCTCTCAGCTATGTCTGAAGGTAGTGTGCAGGGGTAAGGAGGAGCTACTGGCAACCTCGACTAACCAGCGTTGCGAAACTTGTCTCGTGTTCGAGAGGAGATTGACCTCACTAAAACGAGATAACGACAACGCTGTTGCCCAATAGTATCCATGCAGTTACCTCAGCGATGATAACCGGTGTAGAATGATTGCTTTGTTCCAGTGTACGCATGTGATGGGACTGCTAATGGATCGTCAAATTATCAACGCCCAGGTGTCACCTAAGTACAAGGTGATGGTCGCCATGCTACACGAAGAGTTGGACGTGGCTAAGGTAACGTTTCAACCGTTGTGGGTGTTTGACACAAAATAAGCTAATACTAACCCTGAAATTTCTCAATAAAGCACATATAATCAGTGACGTAACCAGTGTCAGCGGTCGGGTACGTGCCCTGAGTGCTCAATTATTATCAATAATTATCACAATGACCGCCTTAGTGGTCAGTGTTCCGCTACAGATCCAGATGTCTGGGGTTTCGATCCCCACTGCTTACAAATTTTCTGTAAAGCAGTAGGTCTGTAAAGTGGTCAACTCAGCCTCATGATGACAAATTGGAAGATACTTGAATGAATAAATAGCGTCTCTTATATAGAAAACTGAGATTAACGGCCGTCAGGGTTTGTTGTGCTGACAACAGGTCAGACTCTATTTGTAGAAGTTGGCACTATCAATTGCGAGCTGACGCATTGGAATTTATTAACAACATAAGTTTGGGTTTTTTTTACAATAAAAATTATTTTGTTTTTAATATTTTGAGCGAGTTTGAGTACCAATATATTTCAATAGAATCTTAAAAACCCATTTTCAAGGGGTGCCATTTTTTTGTTTGCCTTAGGCACCCTCACCGCTAGTTACAACTATGACTTAATCCATCGTACCATCTAACACTCGGATTGTTTATAGACTATTTAATATATGTTGTGGTGGTCACACACCCTAAGGCGTCAGAATAGCAATAGACCGGATTTCACAAGGAAGGAAAGGTTGAGGCTCGAATCTCGATTGAATTCACTTATTCTTAAAAACGTACATGATCACCGTGGTTTTACCATTCTCTCTCTCTCTCTCTCTCTCTGTGATAGCGAGTGTGCATTTTTCCTTGACTAGCCTCAAAATGCCTAATCGCTTAATAAAATTATTAACTAAGACACAGTGCGACACCTTAGCTCAGTTGGTAGCACATCTGCCTACTGTGATAAGGTGTCCCGGGTTCAATCACGGCATGGCCGAAAAAATGTATAGTTTGTGAATTTGGGGATTCCCCTTTCACAGTGACACAGTGTTGTGTTTTTTTTTTTCAAGCACCATGTCTTACTACTCATTTGGGTTGTACGTTTATGTACTAATTACGTTAATGGGTTAGAGATGTGGAAGGTTGGAGTTAACTGAAGTGTACCTGCATTTTCATAGATAGTGGGAGACCATAGAGGGAAAATCAATCTCAGTATACCTGACCGGAATCAAACTCCGATCTTATCTTCATCGGCAGTCCAGTCTATTGATCTTACTACCCCCTCGGGTAACACGCCTGTGTATTAATGACGCTAATGTTTGTTAGGGATGAGGAACGTTAAATATAGAGGTAGTGTACACACATTTGCATGGGGAGAGAGAGAGAGTAAAACCATTTATGAAAAATCTCTGTACCGCCAACCGGGATCCTAGCCCCGATCTTACCGTCATCAGTAGTCTAGTCTATTGTTAGAGTGACGCCTTAGACGATGCTGTCACCGTAGAAGGTCCTGAGATTGTTTAATGATAGCACCGAGGATCGGATTGTTACCGCAGGTATTGTTCGACGAACAGCTCTCGATGGCGGAGAAGTTGGGCTACATGCCCGTGGACAAGTTCATGCCTCCGGTAGCCGGAACCCTGCTGTGGATACATAAACTGCGGCAGAGGATCACCACCCCGGTGGAGACATTCCGCATAGTCGAGGATCCGTGAGTCTTGTGGGGGGGGGACACTAAGGGCGAGTAACGAGGCAAGTTCAGGTGCGAGGGTAGGGGACGCGAGTTAAAGGTTAGTGTTTTTTTTTTTTACAAAATAAATAAAGTACTGGCTCAGTATAAACATGGAATTTAGTTTGATTCACATGTATATAAAATAATAATATTTGCACGCGTCTTACTACCCGTTTGGGTTATACGCTTTATGTACAATTACGCTATGGATTAGGAATTGGAGTTGAATTAGAGAATGAACCGCTTAGCGTGAGGAGAGTATAAAACATTTAGGAAAACCCCCAGTTCCCCAACGAGATTCGAACCTCGATTCCCGTCCTCAGCAGTCGAGATCAACACGACTAGCACGTTAGCTACTACGCCACCGAGCGGGTCATAGTATATAATCTTGCGCTTCTGGTTATTCATTCACAGCTCAGTATGGACAGATATCAGTACTATGTACGTGCTCAGGGACGCCGAATGTACTAATCGTACACCTTTCGTGAAGGCTCTTTCCATGTCCGATGAGAGAGGTGATGTGATAGAGTATGAGGGTGTGAAACAAGTGGAAACACTTACAACCTAACTTAATTCTAACCAAGCAAACCCTGATGATTGTTGTGATAATTCCCTTAAGAGAAAATATCAAAGGTACTAACCGGGAATCGAACTCGTGACCATTAGTTCCTGGCAAAGTGCATTGACCATTACACCACGGGACCGGTTTCTGCACGTGTTGATATCAACAGTTGTCATGAACGTAGCGTCATTAGATGAGAAACTTTTTAAATTAAGGGAAAAAGTTGTCACTAAATTCCGGGACACCTTAACAGTAGACCTGACTAGGATTCAAACCTAATCTCCCATTCATTAGCAGGCTAGTTTAGCACCGTAGTGTAGTCTTAGACCGTTCGCATACTCAATCGGGTAAATAGTTGATCATATGGGGGTAGTATTGTGACATAAGCAACTTGCTGACATTACTTACCTCCTTGATTGTCATGTGTACAATCGCCTAAAGGATGTACTCTACAGGGGGGAGGGGGATTAGACGATCCACAGGGTGTTCCGGGAAGTGGTAGTGGTTCAAAAAACTAACTCAAAATTCATTTTGGAGATTTGCTCATCTTAGCTTCCTTAATTGCGCAAACAACAAAAAATCAAATAAAAACACGTTTTTTCTGCAGAGGTCATCGCAATGGCTTAATATTAATTTTCCTGGAAGATGGATCGTCGTGCTGGACCTATGGTATGGCCTATGCGTTCATCTGATTTAACCCACAAGATTTTTTGTATGGGGATGGCGCTCTCAAGCAAAAAGTGTATGAAGAATCTGTTAATTACCTTCAATCATTACGACAAAGGATAAATCAAGCATGAGAAGAAAAACAATCGCACAATATCGGTCAGCCACTCATTCTGTTTATTGATAGATGCAATACTTGTCTCCAGGCTTGGGCTATTCATTTTGAACATATTAATAATAAAATATTTCGTTTAATACTACGTCATTTTATTTTATATTTTGCTGTTCCCACGAAAAGAAGCGAAGCGAGCAAATCTCCAAAATACATTTTAATTTTTTTTTATCACTACCGCTTCCCAAGTTTAGCGTTTAATCGGGAACACCTGTATTTCAAGGAATGTGATGACAACGTGCTGAGTTTGTCTGAGTCCAGCAGAGCTTACCTGATGACATATCTACAAAAAGTGAAAAAGTTGTGGTATGTTGTTCTTTTATTTAGCTAGTGAATATTTACTTTTCACATGACCTGGCGGTTAGGGTAGGTGTCGGACTTCTGTGCTGGGGGTCCGGGGTTCAATCCTCGGTCCCGGCACAGATTTATCTGAATACCAAACCCTTATTTCACCTCTGACAAAACGTGTATTAATCACAACTTGTAAAAGTGTGGAATGCTAGGCCTCCACCGTGGTTCGGATCCCACGTTAAGCTGTAGGTCCTCCATTTCATCTCACAATCACCCTACTATTACACATTAGCGTAAGTGCGTATAACCCGAACGGTTAGTAAGACGCGGTGCTAATAATAATAATAATTTATTTTTCAAGTTATTAATCGTCTAATTGATTCGGAACCACCCTATATAATCGAGATTCAAAGGCCCGTCAGTCCCCCATTCAACATTAACTGCTTGTTATTTAGTAAAATGGGAGATTGGTTGATTTCTGAGACTAAACTATAAGACTATATTTTCATTTTTTATTTATTCTAGGTATTTGACGTTCACTTTCTGAACCAACTGATTACATAAGCACACGACTTATACTCTAACTTAAAACTAGAACAAACACACCATCTAGCCACCAGCCGTTAATTTATCATTGTGAAAGATGGGGGGGTAACCCACATTTTACCAATGATAGATTTTTCGGCATAGCCTGGAATCGACCTTTATCTCATTGGCCAAACACGTTACCAACTGAATTAAAGTGTCAGACTATAAATTATAAATATGGCCTTTATATAAATATACACTAAAAACCGACACCACGAACTATCAAGCACATACCTTCCCTCCTCACATGCACCATATTATTTACCTTATTCTCTCCCCCCTCCTCCCTCTTACCTGATTAGGTGGTTGAACGGAATAAGTCATCAGCTTATACGATTTGGTTGGCCGTGGCCGGGTATACTTAGGGCGTTTTTTTCTCCAAAATGAGTTTTCCAATTCCCTCCTTCCAAACTAATTCGGGTACATTTCTTCAACCATTATACCTTCCTTAACTCGACCCTATCAGCTTTTTAAAAAATATGTATAGGCCATACTGATAGTGAGACGTGATGAGGAAAACAATATGTATCAACACAACCTAGAATTGAACCAAATGGTCCTATTATTTGTTATCAACCACTCTATCCACTTAGCATGGTGATGGTGTGAGGATAGTTTTAAATCGCCTCTTGCCTATTTGTTTGTTGTACGAATGGTGAGGAACACTCCATTATTCTGAAAGGTACAGTGCCCCATGGCTTCTTTGGTGTGATGACGTCACAGCTTATGCTTTGGAAAGTTACAAGACCAAATTATGTATCCCTACGCCAAACCAAATGATCTGCAAAAAAGTGTTTACCAGCTGTCACTTCTGATGGTCAAAATTTAAGTATATTCCTAAGTGTTTACTCTTCATAAGTCAAGCTGTGAGCTGTCAGTCAGCACCAAAGAAGCCACGGGGCTACTGTAGCGTTCGTACCTTGACAGCTTACACTTAGACCCCATCTTGTAATTGAGCCACAGTGGAATAGTCAACTTCGGTGCTCTTGGGGGTAAAGTGCTCGCCTCAAGACCAGATATTCATGGGTTCGAACCCATCTGATGTCAATGATTTTTCCTTGGCTGTAAAATTCCGTATCACATCTTTCTTGGAGGCGAAATAAAGCCGTCGGTTCTATGGCGATTGTGCCATATGTAAAAGAACCCTGTAAGGTATGTGAAAATACCTTTCTTGCAAATGGTAGGTACCTTTCGCGCTCGCTCATAGAAATTCAGTGTAGGAAACCAATGGAAATTCACTAAACTGCCTGAGCTCCCTTAATGCATGGTATTTCTAATTGATAGTGCTGGTAGAACTAACCAGGTGAAGGTTTGAGTGCATGCCGGGCTCCTGATGAATTTAAATCACATCAAACCTAACACCGAGTTGATTATTTATTTTAAGCACCCCGTCTTTTATTTAATATTTAGCACCGCGTCTTACTACCGTTCGGGTTATACGCTTTAAGTACTAATTCCGCTAATGGATTAGGAATTGGGAAGGTTGAATAAGAGGAAGTGAACCCGCATTTTCGTAGAGGAAGAGTGGAAAACCATTTAGGAAAAACCACCCCAGTTCACCCGACCGAGATTCGAACTCAATCTCCCGTCCTCAGCAGTCGAGCTCAACACGAACCTAACGCGTTAGCCAACTACGCCCCGAGGCGGGTAGCACCCGGTCTTAATAACCGTTCGGTTTATACGCTTTAAGTACTAATCACGCTAATGGTTTTAGGGGTTGGGAAGGTTATATTTATAGGAAAGGTATCTGTATTTGCGTGGAAAGAATGTGGAAGAGCATTTTCGAGGAAAAACACCCTTAATGCATCCGACCGAGATTAGAATTTCGATCTCCCCATCATCGGCAGTCTAGTCTACTGTGAGAGTAGCTCGTTAGACCATGTGGCCACCGAAGCAGGTTTCAGTTGTCGAGTTAAAAAGAGATAGTAAGATATAGCAAGGTAAGCTTAGCTATCTTTCAGGATAAACAAAGGGTACATCCTTGTGTGGGTCCGCGGTTGTTAGTGTGACTTGTGTTTGGCAGTATAATGGAGACCCCAGAGGCGCAGCACGTGTTCGTCAAGTACGAAGAGATGCTGGACTACCTGGCTCAGTTGGAGGAGAAGGTGTTCTCCGAGTGGGTATCTCAGGTCGCAGACAAGTGCCGCGTCAACCTCAACAGGACTCTGGTGGTGAGGGACGATACGTCCATCCTCCAGCTCAACTTCGACGATGAGGTGAGGAATAAGGGATTAGATAACCATCTGCAGGGGTAAGGTAAGCCCCTACCTCACCCTCCTCCTTGAGAGAAAAATTTCAGAGATTTACCTTGTGGAAGGGAATTTTAAAGCATCTGTGCATAATTCTGATCTAATTATATGAGTTTCTAAAGCCAATTTTCACAAATATTTTTTTTTAAATTAACAACAACAAAATTAGTTGTAGCTAAACACATTCTAAAGAAACACTATATTTTTCACCGGTTTATTGAACAAAGCAAAATTAAAAGAAAGCTTTTGAAGAGAGAATGAGAGGAATTATATATTTGTTATCATTTTTATCTGTTAACTCGAATATTGGTGATTCCAATTTTTTAGTAGCAAATTGCAGACAAATATCAAACATACCATTTTATTTATTCATAAAAATTAATAACAAAAAAAGTAAATATTTCAGAGTGATAAGAGGGACTGGAACCCCCTTATCACCCATTTATGGGCGCTCATGGTTATGGCTTGTGGTTAAATCCATCCAACATAAGATGCAAGGAATTTGTTTAACTATGTTCAAGCCTTCTTGAATGAATTTAAAGTTTTTTTTTATTATAATCGTGTTATGAGTTGTATAAGAATCCAGTTGGATACTTGCATATTCATTGAGGAAAAATTCAAGAATTTATAATAATATTTTTAAGGGAAAGGGTTGAGCCTTCTAACCCACCTCATCTTTCCCGATACGACTCTGCTTGTATATGTAACTAATCAGTGTTTTTTAATTGCGAAAGTGTGTGTGTATGTGTTTTCCAGCTGGTTTCCATCTTGCGGGAAGTGTCTTACTTGAAGAATCTTGGGAAGGAAGACATTCCCGAAGAAGCTCTTGATCTTTATCAACGTAACGAGGATATCAGGTTGTGGATCGGGAACCTTAACCTTGCTATAAAATGGTGAGAAAAATAAATACTGCTAAATATTGTCATTTTATCAGGGCGATTTATTAGACCCAACTTAATTTGCTAATTTGGAACAAATGATTTCCATTTAAGGAGTATAGAGAAAAGGAGAGGAGAGTATAATTTTAACTCAAATTGAGTTAGTGCTTCCATCTGTTAGACTATTATGATCCTCTGTGGTCTAGTGGTCATAGTTCCTGACTACAGATTCAGAGGTCCCGGGTTCGATTCCTGGCGCTTCCAAAATATATCTATGAAGCAGTGGGTCTGGAACGGGGAATAAAACTGAATCTCGTGAGTACAAATGAGGAGGTACTTTAATAAAGAAGTAACAACTCTGGTTTAGAAAACTGAGATTAACGTCTGGAGGGATCGTTGTGCTGACCATATGACACCCTCTATCCGGAAATGTTAGCATTACCATCGCTAAAGGCAGCATCCACTCTGTCGGTATTGATCGCTTGCGGGCCCACACCATACATAGTTTTGTTTTTGTTTTTGTTCGTGCACTTTTGATTATAGCTAAAAAAAACTGTCATATTTAAATTAATTAAATGCATATTTATATATTTGTTGGGGTTCTTTTGGGGGTTTAGATATAAAAGTTGTGGTCCTGGAAAATCTGTGTGATGTGGTTTTCCCCTATTTCCCTAGTACCATTAATTTTATTTTATTTCCTTCTAGCATAATTACTCGGCGTTGTCCCGGGCATCAATTTTATTCGCTTCAAACAAATAAAAAAAATTCTTGATTGTTAATTATTCCAACCCAGTTTTTACTACATTTAAAAAATCAAATCAAAAATTTAAAATTTCAGTTTATATTGTACATGTACAATTTTTAAATTTTATAACTCTGCATGCGGTAAATATCGCGTAATACTCATGACAGGCAGACAAATACACAAAGTTTTCATTTTATCAATATGGAAGATTGGAAATATTACAAAAAAATAGTATGTTTCTTTTCTTAATTTTTCACAGTATGTGTTTTTAAACTAGCTTAACTACTATGAAACACATTTTAAAATTCAGTAATGAAATATTATATTATTTGTGAAAAAATCGGTGTGGAGGGAAAAGATATTAAAAAGTATAAAAAAATCACAAATAGTTGCATTACATACATACTAAAGAAGTTCGGAGAATGTTTATGAAACATTAATTTTATATCATAGAGAATGATAGTTGACTAATTTTAACAGAAGAGCCTTTGAAATAATAGATAAATATCTTAAAACTAATACATAATTATTACATTTTATATATTAGGTTCATGAGCAACGGTCAAATAATTTGTTATTGTTAATACAATTTATGTTAGTCTCTCAATATTATAATATGTATCCTTGATCAGTGACACATGTTATAATATTAGCTGATCAGTGATGAATGTTATAATATTAACTGATCAGTGATAAACATTATAATATTGAGTGACTAACATAAATTGTATTTACAATAACAAATTATTTGCTTAATATCTTAAATGTGATGATAATTTCTCAGTTTAAATATATTTATATATTGTTACTAAGGATATTATACTAAAGAAATTGACTATCATTCTTTATGATATAAAATTAATGTTTCATATACATTTTCCAAACTTCTTCAATATGTAATACAATTCTTTGTGATTTAAAAAAAAATTAATCTACTTTCGTTACACACTGATCGATTCACAAATAATTACTATTTTGCACATTTTGGTTACTACTCTTGTATATGTTTCTGTTCCTAGGTACAACGGCATACGTAGTCACTGTACTCCAGTAGAGTTCGATCTTATACTGGATGAAATTGAAGAGATTGATGAAAAGGTAGCCAAGGTTCAGGAAACTCTTAACTGGAACTCTGACGGTGAGGAATGTTACAACATATTTTAAGTTATTTGTTTACTCTATTTTACTCTTAAAGGTATTACCTTGGCTCTTTACACTATTGGTGACCTGGCGGTTTAGGGGTAAGGTGTCAGACTTTGTGCTGGCGGCCGGGGTTCAATCCTCGGTCCCGGCGTAGATTTATATGATTACCAAACCCTTCCTTCACCTCTGACAAGACATCTTGTGAATGTGGGGAATGCCAGGCCTCCACCGTGGTTCGGATTCCACGTTAAACTGTAGGTCCTCCATTTCATTTCACTATCACCCTAACATTACACATTAGCGTAAGTGCGTATAACCTGAACGGGTAGTAAGACGCGGTGCTAATAATAATAATAATATAATAATAATCTTTACACTATTACTTTATCTTATAAGCTTACAACATAGTCACCTGACTCTGTGGCGTAGTTGGCTAACGCGCTTTTTTCGTGTTGAACTAAATTGCTGAGGACAGGAGATCAAGTTTCGAATCTTGGTTGGATGATCTGTGGGTGGTTTTCCTAAACGTTTTTCCACTCTCTCTCTACACGCAAATGCGGGTTCATTCCTCTAAATTTAACCTTCCCAATTTCTAATCCATTAGCGTAATTAGTACTTAAGCGTATTACCCGAGGGGTAGTAGGATGTGGTGCTAAATAAAAAAAAACACCATGGTGAAATAATGCAAGACTAGATTATAAGGTAGACAAAGGAGTACATAATATTTATATCCCAATTTTCTTATAAAGAACCATTTGGAAGACCTGTTTTCCTAACACAATCCTACTATGTGGGAGATTTATAGAATAAAAAAAGGCCTTTCATAGGGCTAATCATAAGAAAATCTAGTATATACACACATCTCAAATATATTGAACCGAATCCTGGGTATTTTGCTTCAATTGTAACTTTATAAAATAGTCTGACGAAACTATTGTTCTAGAAATAGAAACCAATATCGTCTAAACTCCTGAGGAATATATAACAATTGTAAATTCATTTAGACTCTACAGTCTAGGAATATCCATGCACATAAATAGTGAATCCAGTGAAAATTTAATTGAGTTAAAATTGTTTATTCAATGTTGAGTCAAAACTTTATCTTTCTACTGTCCTGTTTACAATCTCAACATTATCTCTGAGTCGTCTGTAGTTATACTAGTAATAAGCTAAATTTTGATTATCCAGACAACACAAAAAAATATATATATAATATTTTTAAAAAATTGTTTAAGTTGACATTATCACATTATTATTTTTTTAATTTGGGGGGAAAATTAATACATCTGTCAGTAAATGTTTATGTGAGGTATAGTATATTTTTGAATAGTGTAATCGTAGTTTGTTTTCAAATCAGCACTTAACTCTATATCAACTAATACCAGAGTTGATACTTCACGTGAATGTGTTTTCAACAGATGTGTGGGTGCACGTAAAGAAGATACGTGACCTCGTGGAACATCTGTACGACCGCATGGCCAAGATTCAGGCCAACTCGGTGCGCATCAGCTCGATCATGAACACGTGGGGAGCGACGCCTCTGATAAATCGTAAAGACGGCAAGAAAGAGGCTCTGGTCAGCCTCGAAGACCGCAAAGAACGTGTACAGAAAAGGTAGGTACAGGGGAACACTGGCCGATCACTCCTACGAATAGTGGACCACTGGAGCAAATGTACTGTCACAAGGACTCAGCGAGAACACTCCGCTTTACCTCATGTACTGTATGTACAGCAAAGAATGTTTACAGAAAATTATTATTATTATTATTATTATATATTATTATTAGCACCGCGTCTTACTACCCATTCGGGTTATACGCACTTACGCTAATGTGTAATGGTAGGGTGATTGTGAGATGAAATGAAGGACCTACAGTTTAACGTGGAATCCGAACCACGGTGGAGGCCTGGAATTCCCCACATTCACAAGATGTCTTGTCAGAGGTGAAGGAAGGGTTTGGAAATCAGATAAATATGTGCTGGTACCGAGGATTGAACCCCGGCCGCCAGCACAGAGGTCTGACACCTTACCCCTAGACCACCAGGTCACCGACAGTTTATATGTCAATATGTGTTACACATACGTCGATAATCTCACAATATCTTAATTAAAATACTCAATATATTGTTGATAGCAATTTGATAGTTGATTGGATTTAATCTGAGATCCCAAGAATACATATTTAATATTGTATCGGCTCAAAATAAGATTAGTAACCTAAACGTTGTCTATAATAAAATTAGGATTTTCGTGGTAGGTATTTAATACGTCTAAGACTAAATTAAAAGCACAGGTGAGGTTTCACGAAGAAGAAAGCTTTGTTTTAGAAATCAGTGCTTTATGATAACTCTAAGTGTTTCACAGCGAGACTTCTGGATCTGTAGCCAGTAACTCTGACAACTAGACTACACAGGTGGGTCTTTGAAATAATAAGCTTAATAAAATGTTAATGATATTTTAATGCAATGTTAAACAATTGCTTGCCTATCTGTATTCTAAACATGTGATGTTTGGATCTGCCCTCAGGTACAACGAGATTAGGCAAGCCGGGGAAGAGGCCCATGCGCTGTTGGAGGAGAACAGGAAGTTGTTCTTCGACATCCCTGTTTCCAAAGAAAACATAGAGCAAGAAGAACCAGAAGAAGTCAAGGAAGAGGAGAACGAAGGAGCAGGAGAAGACAAAGAAGAAGGGAAAGACGGTGAACAAGGTGAGGCCACGCAGGAGCCGACTTTGGAAGAAATCCCCTTGGAACTACAGGAGGAGTTCGCCCCTCCATCCGCTGATCCTTCCGATGAAATCGAGAAACCCCCAGAAAAGGAACCAGAACTAGAACCGGTAGATGAGACTGAGGTAGGTCCGAGGGAAGAGAGAAAGTCAATCTGGCCCTTTTAAATCACGTTTAGTTATATTATTTTATTTGTCAAATAAGTTCCCTTATTAATTTTGTTATCTTGGCCAGGTGTGAATGATTCAAAAAATGGATTTATGTATTAGTTTAATTCATCTTTCAGAATGATAATAGAGTGGGCCTGGTAGCACAATTGTTGTCACAAGATAATAAAATTGGACTTTGTATTACTTAAGTTGACGGTATTGCGTGTATAAACATCTAAAATCTGAGAAGTTCGACGTTATTATGCAGAATGTCGCAAATATTTTAGAAATAAATGGTACGGAACTCCGCACAGACTTTATCACTCTTTTGTTTGAAAATGGAGATATTTACTTAAAACTCGTAATATATGTGAGACGAAATAATATACACTAGCAAACCCAAGCATAAATTGCACTATACTTAAGAAAAACTTTTTTTTAGTCCCGGTTTTAAAGTTTATAATTTTGTTTTAAAAGAATTAATGTTCTCATTTATATGTTTGGACCGATAAAAAAGATCAATGTTGGGTCCACAAGGGTCAACACTTCGTATTAAAATTTCAACTTCTGGTTAAAATTTTCGACATTTTAATAGGTGTTGCAAATCTTCATGCCATCTCATTGCTATTAAATTCCTCATTTATAAAGTTTGACCAATAAAAATGTAAATATTGACTATTGAGTCTAAAACAGAGATAGATCATTGTTGTACAAACATTTCTCCTAAGAGGTTTAAGGAAAAAAACATACTTTTTTGAGAGACTTACTAATATTTAATTACTCTATGGCATTGGAGAAATATTGCGTTAAAACTTAAGTAGTATCTCTTTACAACTAAAGCTCACAAATTGGTATTAATATATTTGCCAATATCTCAAAAACTGTTGGTTTTATAAGAATATATTTCATGTAAAAGTTTTTTATTTTTTAATAGTACTACAATTTTGCATTGATAAGTTATTTAGTACCTCAAATATTTGCGGAGATACGGAAGTTTCTGCTTCTGTATAGTACCCTAAAATTCACTCTTGATTAGTTCCACCAATAGGAACGTGTGGGATGTGGTGGGAGCGACGCCTATTAGGCACATCACCTACCGTAATACATAAATGCTAAGAAGAAAATAGGGAAACTTACGCGTCTCAATTTACGTGTTCTAATCTCTGCACGAGTGTAATCTTTCTGAATTAACATTTGTAAAATAAACTGCTTGATTGTGTACTTCACAATTTGGTTGTACTTTCTGGACACAGGTGCATCAGAATAGTCTTCATGTAGTAAACCCATCAGTTTATTTTAGGAGAGTAAGATACCATCGACCTCCAAACTGTTTCCTTCCGGATTTATTTTTCCTGAGGCTCCATGTTGCAGATAATGGCTCGACTGGAACGTATGAGGGTGTATAAAGAACCAATGTGGCTCAACTACGTGGATTTTATAGATGACATTATTTCGGAGGGCTTGTTTAACACCATCATGTGCAGGTGATTCTCATAATGTTCTTGTAGTTTTTCAATTTATTTGTTTAGTCTTTGTGAGCGTGTGCTAAACTTACATTCCATGTGATAAAAAAAAATCAAATTATAGATGGTGGTCAGTACAACGGAACCCACGGCCGTTAATCTCAGTTTTATAAACCAGAGCCGTTACTTCTTTATTCAAGTAGCTACTCCATACTCACGGGGTTGAGTTTTAACCCGTTCCAGACCCACTGTTTAACAGAAAAATCTGTAAGAGCTGGGGATAAAGCCCAAGACTTCTGAGTTTGTAGCCAAGGACTCTGACCATTAGACCCCAGGTGGGATCGTATATAAAATAACAACTATATTAAATATTATTTGAATTTAAAAATGACACCTGGACATTAGAATCGAACCCGGGACCTTTGACTTAATAAGACAATGCTCCAACCACTGAGCTATCCAGGAGTCGTCCATAATCCTGGTGTGGTTTTTCAATTTAAATAATGTGATATTTATATGCGACTGTAACTGTAACTAACAAATATAATAGCTTGTCTATTTAATCCGTCACTTATAATAAACTAAAAGGTTATCTTTACTAGCCGCAAAAAAAAAAAATGTTTGTATTTTCTACCAAAGTCCTACGACTATAGTCATCCTGATCTTCTGGATGTTGACAGCATGATGTTCTTTATGAACGAGATGGACCCGGAACTCCACCGGCCGCCTGTATTCGAAATACAGTTGCAACTTCAGGAACAGGAACTAGTCTTCAAGCCTTCGGTGATCATCGAAGACCCTGGCGGATTTTTTCTACTCCTCATCACCGTCATGCTGGAGGTCCTGAGAATGGCAACCTTGGTGCCTCGAGTCATCGAGGATTCAAAACACCCAGACTACATGGTACACTGTTGTTGTTTTTTTAATGTTGAGGGCTATCGGAGTCCGATGTGTCAATAGGGGGACAGAAGAGGCTCCTAATGGCACATTCATTGCCATTTTTGAGGTTAAAGTGGGACGTATTTATTAAAAAACTTGAAGCGATGGTCGATTCGTCCTTAAATATTAGATATGAAGCTAAAAGGGAATATTTCGTACTGTAGAAGCATGTCATTATAAGGTTTATTCTTGCAGTAGCAGTCCGACACCTTAATATCAGTCGGCAGCCTTTAACAACTGACTCAGCGAGTTTCAAGTAACAACCAGCAAATTCTCGTTAATTGATTAATCTTCTTAAGAAAAGATGTGGAGTATCATCTTATTTGAAGAGGAACCATGGTTCCAGTGCAGATAGGTTCCCATAACAATCATCAAACGAGCATACTAAAATAAAAAAACAATATCTCGCGACAAACTCTGATCTTGAGGCGACTTGAACTTGTAACGTCACTGCTCAGGATTTTTGATGTAATTATTATTATTTGTTAGCACCGCGTCTTACTATCCGTTCGGGCTATACACTTGTGTACTAATTACGCTAATGGTTTTAGAGATTATAAAGATTATATTTATATGAAGTGTACCCGCATTTGTGTGGATTGAGAGTGGAAAACTATTTTGCATAAACCTCTCTTGGTACACCCGACCGAGGTTCAAATCTCGATTTCCCCTTCATCGGCAATCTAATCTATTGCGAGAGTAGCACCAGACCTTGTGACAACCCAAGAGGTTTGGATCAAATAATTAAATAAATTTACCAAAGAAGATGTTGGATATTGAAGTGGAGAGACAGGAGGCCAAGGGGAAGACCCAGGGACAGGTGTTTGAAGGGAGAGAGTAGAAGGGGAGGAGAGGTGGTGGGAAGAAAGGAACGTTAGAGAGGCTTGTGTTCCAAAGAGTGGATGGAGACTGTTGATGAAGATGATGTTTATGATTATTAATTGGTTAATCTGGTAATGTCTATTTTGAATTTAATAGTTTATGTATAGTTTTCAAGTGACTTATGATCATCTACGTGTCATATAGTGATGCCATGGTAAGTAGAACCTGTTTAAACAGCACCTGTGATATGTTATCATCACTTAGTAAAACCATCTTTGTACAGATGTCAACGATTATTCATTCCCTTGTGAGATATGTACAGTAGAGGACAAAGCCTATGTATTATCGGTCAAATGGGGACCGAGTGGGCGAGAAAATACCACAGGTGTAGTTTTAACCAAATATGCCTACACTGGAAGCACTACAAGACACGACACTTCCTAAGTGATGTCATGTATAACTCGTTTGTTCCCAGTACGATATGAACGTCAATCAAGAGATTATTGAAGTAAAAGAGGAGACACGAAGCAGAATCCTTCTGGCAATGACAGAGGTAAGAATAGATAGGTTTCCACGAAAATTGATAGATACTACAAAAAATAAAAAGAAGAAAACTTATATCAAGATAATATAAAAGATATATACATCATGTAATTGTAATATATCAATCTCATACGTATACTAATAATACTACAACATCCGCTAACTCTTTTTAAATATCTCTAAATTGTTTAATAAACGATAGAATACAAAACTACCGGATCAATTAATCTGTTTTTATTTTTAAAACACGTCCTACTACCCGTTTGGGTTATACGCATGGGATCGGTAACGTTATAATTAGAGAAAGTGTACCCGCAATTGTGTCTAGGGAAAGTAGAAAAATCATTTTGGAAAAAAAAATACACCTGACCAAGATTAGAACCTTGATCTCTCCATCATCAGCAGTCTAGTCTACTGCGAGAGTAGCGCGTTAGACCATGAGGTGGTTGGGTAAACGGGGGGTGGGAGGTATAAAAGATCTTAAATGGAAGCCATTTTCTTGTGTGCTGTAATATAAAAATATGTTGGTTAACCTAAAGCCGCTTTGGTCCCGTTAACATCGGATAGTCAAGAATCTACTGTATATTTAATTTAATTGAAAGACTAATCCATATACAGCTGTTACAAGTAACTGAATTTGATTTCCTCTTTAATTCGCCTTTGTATTCACTAATATAACCCTTTTTATTTTCGGTGGCCAGTGTCGTGAATACCTGAAGGTATTCGAAAAGTACTCATACCTGTGGATGGACAGTCGTGCCGTGTTCATGCAGCAGTTCCTGTTGTACGGGCATCAGCTCAATCCAGAGGAGATAGAATTTGACATGGTTGATAAAGAGGCTGGAGGAACTGGACTGAAGATGACTCCACCCACCAATCAGCAGTTCAAGGAACAGGTAATATATTACGGAGATTTGAAGGGCCAAGCTCACTCCATATTTGGAAAAACAAGTGAAAACATTTGAAAATGAAAATAGAAACAGATGTTCCCCTCATACTCCTAATTCATCACATAATATAATGGACATTAATAATTGTAGCGGCTCGGTAGCTTAAAAATGTATATATTTACCACTCTGTATTCACTTTTGTTAATATGTTCACGCAATATAAATGTTAATAACGACTTAATCTAAGGCAGTGTTTCTCAAAGTGCGGTCCTCGTACCATTGGCGGTCAGCTGGATCCCATGAAGCTTAGTAATAATAATGAATTAGACTGTTGATTACAATTAATACAAAAATTCGAAATGCAAAAGGTTAGATATTAAATATTCATCCTATGTTGTATTTATTTTCTCATTAGACACAAGTCACATAGAAAATAAAGTTTGTTCAAACCTTAAGGCAACAAATATGGATAGTTATCAATATAAGGTTATGAAGTTTAGAGTATTAGAAATAATCGAACAATATTATAACTAACTAAATTCAGTGCAATTATATATTTGTTTCAAGATTTAATTTAGTAAATTTATACCTGGTTTGGTGACCGCATGTTCTAAGGCGTCACCCTCGCAACAGACTAGACTACCGATGATGTGGGATCGGGAATCAAATCCCGGTCGGGTGTACCGAGGATTGTTTTTCCTAAATGGTTTTCCACTAACCTTCAACGCAAATGCGGTTACACTTCCTCTAAATCCAACCTTCATCATGCCTAATACATTAGCGTGATTAGTGCATCAGCGTATAACACTAACGGATAGTAAGACGGGGTGAATTTTTTGTATGTATGTGTATTATTTTTCAAACGGCTACTAACCTGTTAGGACAAACTTAGGGGAGCCATTAAGAAACTACTGTTACATTAAGGGCACCGTGAACCTGTAAGATTTGTGAGCCTCTGATCTAGTATATTGTGAGATTGACGCCTCAGACCATGTGGCACTGAAGCTGGTCCGCCTTTAATTCAATTGTATCGTGATCTAATTCAAGGTGGGGACGAGTTAAGGGCATTGTTCTTTCAATTTTTATATATAAAAAATAGTTTCCCAAAATAAATCATATATTTCTCTACTAGAAACGTAAGTTTAATTTTTTTCACATGATCATATCAACAGTTCTTGGATATATGTCAAAGGTTCCTGGAATTCAATGAAAACAGTTTATCTTTATTTATTATTATTATTATTTATTATTATCATCACACCGCGTCTTACTACCCGTTCGAGTTAATACGCATTTACGCTAATGTGTAATGGTAGGGTGATTGTGAGATAAAATGGAGGACCCACAGTTTAACGTGGAATCCAAACCACGGTGGAGGTCTGGCATTCCCCACATTCACAAGTTGTGATTAATACACGTCTCGTCAGAGGCGAAGGAAGGTTTGGCAATCAGATCAATCTGTGCCGGGACCGAGGATTGAACCCCGGACCCCCAGCACAGGATTCCGACACCTTACCTCTAGACCACCAGGTCATCGTGTATCTTTATTTGAAAAGTTCATAGTTTAATACCGATATGCTCATGAAAAATATTCAACAATTGTTGATATGACCATGTGAATAAAATTAAACTCCATGTTTCTATTGAAGCAATATTTTATTTATTTTGGGCGAAAAAGTTTTACTAAATAAAAAAAATTGAGAAAACTGACTACTTGCTTCCTGCATCCCCACCTTAAACTCACTCAGTTTTTGTTAAAAGTCAACACCCGACGTATTGAGATGTAATTCAGTCTTAAGACGATGAATAGCTGGATACTCAATAACAACCTGACAGGATCTAAGGTCCATCATTATCACACGTGGCTGATGATTCTGTTTAGATTGACTATTTTAACGATCTCTACGAGGATGTCGAGAGGATTGAGAACGAGAAGATAATCCACTGCTGGTTGAGGATCGACATTCGACCGTTAAAACAAGCCCTGCTGAATGAAGTGCGAAAATGGAGTAATTTGTTCAAGACGTACCTAGTAGACTTTGTTATGAACAGGTCAGTTCTAAGTTGTTCAAGTTTTATCGGTATATGACTTGTAAAAAAAAAATCTTTTAATTTTCATTGTAAGAATATGTTTACAGTTAGATAAAAAAGATGTTTGTTTTGGAATAAAGTACCTAGTGGGCAAAGCCACACAAACCCCACCCTTACTTTTGTAATAACTGTCTCTCAAGTCCGAAATACTGTGTATGTGACCCTTAACCTAGAAACGTTCCTGCATCTGTGAAATAACAAAATAAACACTTAGAATTAAAATATAGACTTCGACAGGGAAAATCCGTCTAAATTCATTTTCATAGGAAGGAGCGTGATTAAATACGAAAATATTTTTATTGCGTTCAAAATTGATAATATTAGTGTTATTTTGAAAGTAGTTGCGGTAAAACTCTCTCTGTAATCTATCTGTCTGAGCTCCTGGCTACAGATCCAGAGGTCCCGGGTTCGATCCCCGGTGTTTCCAGAATATTATTCTCTGAAAGCAATTGGTCTGAAAGGGGTCAAACTCATCCTCGTGAGGACAAATAAGAAGATAATTGAGTAAATAGATAACAGCTTCAATCTATAAAACTGATATTAACGGACGGAGGGTTGTTGTGCTGGCCACATGACATCCTTTATCCGCAAATGTTAGCATTAGCATCGCTAATGGCAACAACCACTCGGTTCGTATATCTCGATCATGGGGCCATGGAGTTTTTGTTTATTTATAATAGTTATCAAATGTAATAGCTGCAGATAGCAAGATTTGAAGAACAAATACGTGAAAGTATAATATATATTAACTTTTATAGCTGTCAGTTAAGGCCCTTCCTATGGGCACTGAATGATCATGGAAAAATCTGTTTTAAGAGCATCAGTGCGCAAAAACTAAAGGCAGGTAGTCACTTAAGCATTCGTCCGCACGCGCTCAGATCGTTCTATTCGTGCCTGGTCTGATTTGGCTAGTAAATACCTTCTGTTCGTGCTCGGTCTGATTTGGCTAGTAAATACCTGTTGGCGAGCACCCGCCTAGCCGAACGCTATAAAACAACTGTCGGTTTTTTGGTAATGTTCAAAGGAAGTCAGACGTTCACCTGTGTATCAGTGGGTACGTGTTTTCTTCGCGGTTTTATGGCCGACGATGTTATCCAACATTTTAAAGTAATGAGATGACATCCGTGTGAAGATTCGGAAATTTCCTTCGTAAAATCCCCTTAACAGTGCTGTATTTTGGCGCCTTACCCACATTTTCCTGTTTTTTTGTTGTTTTTTTTTGCTCCCCCTCTCTTTTTTAGTTTATGCACACACCACAGAGAAAGAAACTGCCGCCACTATGAAATCCATTTTGAGACTGAGCTCCAGTGCTTGGTCCTGTTTGCAGCGAAATTGACGGGAGCAAGTCGAGCACCAGTAAACGGTTCAAACTCTCTATGATTTCGGAAGTATCATTTGTTCGCGCTCGTTCTGGATGTTAGGATTGTTCTGTTCGTTCGAAGTGAAATGGTCAATTGAACACGCACCTTAAAGTGTCATGCACTATTCCGATGCATATGTGCCATGTTTAACCTTAAATTTATACCAGTCAAGTGTGATATCATTTTTGTCTGTCCCTGATTGATAAATATTATTTAAAAAAATATATATTAATAATCATAGAGTTGTGTGTCGTTCAGTCTGAAAGAGCTGGAGAGTTTCTGCGAGGAGGCTGACGTGGGGATGCTGAAACCCGTAGAGGAAGGGGACTACGATGGTCTTCTCAAGGTCATGGGTTACCTTTACCACGTCAGGGAGAGGCAGATCACCACGGACGACATGTTTGAGCCCCTCAAAGCCATCATAGAGATGTTGAAACCATATGAGGTGGAGTTTCCAGAACACGTGTTCCTGCAGCTTCAGGTAGGTTGACTCCCTCCATATTCCCTCTAACTATACATTTGTGATATCCTAAAATTAGTGTTGTATCGTTTCAATGTGTGCTATATTTATTAAATGTGATAATTGAGTGGGCCAGAATCTTGAGAGTGGTATAAACTGACTTAACTTGAGTAATTTGTGGTGGACTTATAGCCAGCCAGGAGTCTGCTTCATGCTGAGTGAAGCTGCCTGCAGCCCGATATTTTTTAAATGATGTATTAACTAAATATCTATTAATAAATTACTTTCGACCTTGGTGATCTTGGGGTAAAGTTCTCGCCTCAAGATCCGATGTTCGTGGATTCAATCCTAGCCGAGGCTAATGGATTTTTCTTGAGCGATCCGTAGCACAACTTCCTTCGGAGGGGGAATAAATCCATTGGTCCCATGTCGATTGTGGCATGTAAAATAACTATGGATGGTATGTGAAAATATCTATCCTAAAAAAAATAGGTAGGCTCTTTCGCTCTCACCCATAGAAAATCTCGTGTGCTTGATATAATCAGTAGGTTCAGAAAGTGCGTGTTAAATACCTCAAAAATAAATGATTTATATAATAACTATTTATTCACAGCAAGAATCACGTGGTATTCAAGAATGGCGCAACTATAACATGATATTCTTAGGAAAAGCCATCTGGAAGGACTTTTTTAAAACCATAATTATTCTGGTAGAAAATAAATAGCTTTCTTTTATTATAATATATTTGACAGAAATAATTTTTCAGTTTTGCTTGAATTTGTTCTCCATGGATTTTGGTTCATTTTTAGATTAAACTGGAGAGATCTAGTGTACAAACATACTTTAATATATATATATATATATATATATATATATATTATATATATATATATCAGCATCTGATAAGGATTATAAAATTTAATAGAAAATCACTCAAAAATTGAGTTCTAAAAATTAACATCCAAACAGTTAGTAAAAGAACATTTCATTTTATTTTATTGTAAGAATACCATTTGAATTTTAAAATGTATAATTTATAAACAATGAATATACATTATTGACAGAATACACAAAGAGGCCGCAGTGAACATCTTGAAAGGCCACACACAGCCATCTGAAAGTATTTATTTCCTACCAGAATGCTGGTAGGGTCTCAACTCTAAACGTTAGGCCTATATACCTTCCTAGAATCTGTTGCTGTCATCACCTAGAATATGTTGCATTCACCCCCTAGAATCTGTTGCTATCGCCCCCTAGAATATGTTGCATTCCCCCAGATTTGTTGCCATCGCCACCTATAATCTGTTGTTATTACCCCTAAAATATATTGTCACCCCTCGAATATGTTACTACCACTCCTAGAATCTATTGCTATCACCCCTAGAATATGTTGCTATGATCCCCTAGAATATGTTGCTACGACCCATATAATCTGTGATATTACCTCCTGAAATCTGTTGCTTCCACCCCTATATGTGTTGATATCACCCCTAGAATATGTTGATATCACCCATAGAATTTGTTGCTATCACCCCAGAGTCTGTTGCTATCACCCACAGAGTCAGTTGATATCAACCCTAGAGTCTGTTGCTATTACCCCCTAGAATTTGTTGATATTACCCCTATAATATGTTCATATCACCTCCTAGAGTTTGTTATCACCCCCTACAATCTACGGGGGTTATAGTGAATAAAGGCGTGACCCCTCTGATGTTGACCCAAACTCATCCACAAGAATAATATGTTGTGCGCAGGAACTGCCAGATAAATGGAACACCACCAAGAAGATCGCGGTGACTGTGAAGCAAGGGGTGGCTCCTATCATGGCGGCGGAGGTCACTCTCATTCGCAAGAGGCTGGTCCTGTTTGACCTCACCCAATCCCAGTTCAGAGATACCTTCCGGAAGATGGATTTCTTCAAGTAAGAGCTTCGTCTACATTTCGCTGGAATATCGGTTCGATTTGACCCTGTACCTCATGGTTAAATAGGCTGCAAGGTGTATTGATGGACGATGAACCTTGGGCCTAGATGGTATGGGCATGTGATGGAAAAAGAGATGGAAGAAAATGATGAAAATGAAGTATGTAGGAGAAATACCACAAGGGAGGTCAAGAAAGAGATGGGAGGAGCAGATAACAGAAAGTGTGCAGGTGGAGGAGAAGAATTGAAGCAATTAAAGGAGGAAGAATGGTGGAAGGATAGAGGAAGTTGGGGCATTTTACTAAATTGACATAGCCACAGTCTGTAAACAGATTATGATGAGGATGTTGTTTCCTTAATACCGTTTCTCAGTCAAATACTTGTTCCTAAAGTTAAGTATCAATTGGTGACTTAGACCCACTTTGGGGGTCGAATGGTTCAAGCCCTAACCCCTAAGGCAATACACTCAACTGCCGAAGACTAGGAGATCGGGGTTTGAATCTTGGTCGAGTCTACTGAGAGAAATCTATCAGGCGATTTAACCGACACTGGCTATATAGACTTGAGTCAGAAGTAAACAAACCCACAAGGTAGGATAAACCGGTGTTTTAACAACTGCGCCAAAAAGTCCTATGGACAACTTGGTCCAAACGTCCCATGTATTTCAGCTAGGATGGATTCAGATTGCGTCAAACGTCTTACGCGCGTACAGAGGGTGATTTTCCTTAGTTGTTTTTACTCTCTCTCTCTCTCTCTCTCCATTTAAATGTGGGTACAGTTTCTCTAAATTCAGTTTTTCTCATGCCTAATTCACTAGTGTAACCTTCGGGGACTGGCAATAAAATAACCTAAGGATTGGCGCCGTTGCATGTATACAGCATCATATAATGTTCTAAATAATAATAAAAAATGCATACTTTAATACATTATTATTATTATTATTATTATTAGCACCGCGTCTTACTACCCGTTCGGGATATATGCACTTACGCTAATGTGTAGTGGTAGGGGTGATTGTGAGATGAAATGGAGGACCTACAGTTTAACGTGGAATCCGAACCACGGTGGAGTCCTGGAATTCCACACATTTACAAGATGTCTTGTCAGAGGTGTAGGAAGGGTTTGGAAATCAGATAAATCTGTGCCGGGACCATACTTTAATACAAAATATAATTATTGAAACAATATTATTAAATAAATATTTGAATAATATTGTATTTTCGTAAATTTTATTTTTAAAAAAGAAGGAAAATTGCAATAATGTTAAACTGTTAAAATAAACATAGCTTATAATTAGAAAAAAATATTGTAAAGCATTATTTTATATTTTACTGTGTTACAAAATTACTGATTACTTACTTCTTCAGTGTTACTGTATTATTTTTATTTTAAACATACGGTGGAATGAGTCAGACGTATGAGATCACGACTGGCACCATTGCGTATTCACAACATTCCTGCATGGTGCAAGTTGAAGCTCCCGTATCTCAGAAACCTTTTTTTTATTGTTTGATGACATTCTACACAACGGGAACTAATTGAGGCATACTTAGAAGGGAGCCGACCTAATTACCTTTAATTTTCAACAACAAAAAACTGCTTATGCGAACATTCAACAGCGCCAGTCACAGAAGGCTAATTTGTATGTGTAAAAAACCCAAATGGGGTAGCGAGATGCAGTGACAAAATAGTAACTTGATTACAAAACATACCACTATCGAAATATATTTTATAATTGTTAAAAACTCATCGGTAAGTCGTCGTGTAACCCCCTAAAATCTTTCATCTACCGTGGCGGTAAATACTGGATTAGATAAAAAAAAAAAAAGATTGGAACTCGTTTGTTTTATCATCACGCCTCACTACTCGTTTGGGCAAAATGAAAATAAATTACTCTACTGTGTTGGGAATTATGAAAGTTGAATTGAGAAGAATTTTGCCAACATTTGCGTTGAGGGAAGAAGGTGGGAAAACATTTAAGGAAAAACCACCCTCAGTAAACCCAACCGGGATTCAAACCCTAATCTCC
Organism: Timema cristinae; assembly: GCA_039000515.1. Classification (NCBI taxonomy): domain Eukaryota; kingdom Metazoa; phylum Arthropoda; class Insecta; order Phasmatodea; family Timematidae; genus Timema; species Timema cristinae. The sequence goes on from JBCFYV010000001.1 coordinate 23,411,004, forward strand.
ACGTCATCGGCAGTATAGCCTATTACGAGAGTGACGCCTTAGAACATTCTACCACCGAAGATCGTGATCAGAACTCAATAGTTTAGTAAACAAAAGTGTATCCCAGATTGATTTATGTATAAATTGTTAAAGGTGACCCATCTAACCGAGCTTATGGTTTGTTTCAGATATTCTTGTGAAGATGTGTATGGAAAGATAAACCTGGCGCAGATGGAAATATTAGAACTAGAGGAACAAATGAAAAGCATCGTTGAACAAGCCACCATATTCGAGGTCAACGTCCCAGACTTCAAATCATTGAAAGCTTGCAGAAAAGAGATCAAATTGATAAAGGTAAACAATTATATATAATCATCTTTGCATGGTTTTGGATTTTTTATGGCTTTGTAGTAATGTTAGAAATATAGTTTATCATACAGTACAGTGAACCACTTCTGAGATCTAGTGGTTATATTATTTATTAATTATTTATTATTATTATTAGCACCGCGTCTTACTACCCGTTCGGGTTATACGCACTTACGCTAATGTGTAATGGTAGGGTGATTATGAGATGAAATGGAGGACCTACATTTTAACGTGGAATCCGAACCACGGTGGAGGTCTGGCATTCCCACATTCACAAGATGTGTTGTCAGAGGTGAAGGAAGGGTTTGGTAATCAGATAAATCTGTACCGGGACCGAGGATTGAATCCCGGCCGCCAGCACAGAAGTCTGACACCTTACCCCTAGGACCACCAGGTCACCTCTAGTGGTTATAGATCCTCGCTGCGAATCCATCCGTCTCAGGTTTGATCCCCGGCACTTCCAGATTTCCTGTTGGGTAGTGGGTATGAAACGGAGTTAACTCATCCTCATGAGGACCAATTAGGATTTATTTGGATGAAAAAGTAGAGGCTCTGGCCTAGAAAACTGATATTAAGGGAGGGTGGGTTAGTTTGACTGACCACATGACACCAGCAGAAGTTGGCACTATCTTCGCCAACATAAGGCGGCCGCTCGGTCAGTATGGCTGAATTTCAGGCTGACGCCATGAAGGTTTTTTTTTACAGTGCAGGGAAGTCTAGTCCTTCCTTGATAAAGAGTTCTTAATTCTTATTAAGTACTGAAACCACTTGGTGGCAGCATGGTCAAAGGTGTTACTCTCGCTGTAGACTATACTGCCGATGATAGGGAGATCAAGGGTCAAAACTAGGTCTGGTTTACTAAGGGCAGTTTTTCCAAAATGCTTTTCCACTCTCCCTCAACGTAAATGCGGCTACATTTCCTCTAAATATAGCCTTCCTAATCACTAAAACCATTCGCGTAATTAGCACATAAGCGTATAACCCGAACGGGTAGTATGACGAGGTGTTAAAAAAAAGTATTGCTCAAACACCTTTGAGGTTCTCATCGGATTCGTATTTATATCCCGTTTAACAGTTATTGTCGGTGACCTGGCGGTCTAGAGGTAAGCCGGCACATAGTTATCTGATTACCAAACCCTCCCTTCACCTCTGACAAGACGTGTATTAATCACAACTTGTGAATTTGTGGAATGCCAGGCCTCCACCGTGGTTCGGATTCCACGTTAAACTGTAGATCTTCCATTTCATCTCACAATCACCCTACCATTACACATTAGTGTAAGTGCGTATAGCCCGAACGGTAGTAAGACGCAGTGCTAATAATAATAATAATAATAATAATAATAATAAAAATAATAATAATAATAATAATAATAATAACTGTTATTATTGAGAGCGTTGTGTCACGGATTGTTTCCATGTTAGAGAGAGCTTGTTAAAACTATTCCTGTGATATTATTTTCTCCTCATTCTCTTTACATTTGACCAATCGTATGAGGCTGACTATTCACCATCGAGTCTAGGGGGTCACTCTGCCCGTTTTGGAGGACTCCGTCACATCAGTACTTATATCTGAGGGATACCACTCGAGCCCAGGGTACCGGGGTTCGGAGACCATGTAGGATCACCTAGAGGTCGGACAGGTCATCGGTTATTCTTTGCTATTCTTCGTTCTGTCACAAGCTTCCAAGTAATCTTTCAAATTCTTTTTGGTGACCTGGTGGTCTGGGGTAAGGTGTCAGACTTCTGTGCTGGCGGCCGGGGTTCAATCCTCGGTCCCGGCACAGATTTATCTGATTTCCAAACCCTTCCTTCACCTCTGGCAAGACATCTTGTGAATGTGGGGAATGCCAGGCCTCCACCGTGGTTCGGATTCCACGTTAAACTGTAGGTCCTCCATTTAATCTCACAATCACCCTACCATTACATATTAGCGTAAGTGCGTATAACCCGAACGGGTAGTAAGACGCGGTGCTAATAATAATAATAATAATATAATAATATTCTTTTAGATTTTCAAGATCACTATCAACATCATATTTGTAATAGAAATAATAGTATTAATAAAAACCATAAAATCCAAGTCGAACAATCAGTCACGAACTCACACAATCATATCTCCACTCACCCCCTCTTCCTATCCTCGGCCATAACACATACTTACAAGACCTTAGGCCCACATCAGAAAGTTAAGGGTGGTGACGATTGGTGACATATATTTATATTTACTAATTACTTTCCTTCGCTACTTGAACCTGCCTTATAAATATTCTTACCAACCTCACTTTTAACATTATTGGCGCTCTTACCCTTCTTCGGAGACACGAGTTCCGTTAACATATTTCTTCATTGTACAAAAATTATGGGCAGACCAATAAAAATCCCAAATCCATCTCTAGTATCTGGTCAGATATAGTGTTTACAATGCACAACATCTCCTTGTATGGGCTAGAGTAAGTTTAATCCCGAAAACCATTAGCATAGCGAGTACATAAGCGTATTACCCGAAAGTATTAAGACTCTTTGCTAATTATTGAGGAACCCTTGACACGGACTCACGGAATCCCCTCCCCCACCCGGTTTGGAATCATTGGTCTATAGTCGGCTATCACCAGAAGGTCTCAGAAGTCAGTAAACCGGGCGATTTAAATGTTTGTAAAAGTAACAAACAAAATAAATCTTCGTAGTTTCTTTTTGAATGTAAATTAAAGTATTTTCGAGTCTGTCATTTCCGTGGTTAAAACTTGCATATCCGTGACCCTGCAGTTGTCCTCTTATGCCGCCAGGGTCTGTGGGACTATGTGCTCATCGTGCACTCCTGCATCGACGAGTGGAAGAAGACGCCGTGGAGAAAGATTGACGTCGAGAACATGGAGCTTGAGTGTAAGAAGTTCGCCAAGGACATCAGGGTGAGTGACAATATCCTGGGCAGAATCAGGGGTGACAGTTGGGAAAGGCTCTCTTAAATTATCCTTAGGGTTAATTTTATTGCCGTGGTATCAGGACATTTCTTAAATATCACCCACCAAATACTGTCCCCTTAGTTTATATAATTTAAGTGACTTATAGCCAAGCGTAAATTTAAGGGGGCACATGCCCCCAAGATAGACTATATGATTTTTTTTTTTAGACTAATGTAAGTTGAGGGTGAGGTTTCTGGTGGCGACCAATGAATTGTGAGACGTATGAGATTTTTTATTGTGCATCTTATTGCTAGATTGTGGGAAAGTAGGGGTGGACATTGGGCACTGGCCAAGGCAATTGGCAAAAAGGACGCGTGTTAAGAAAAATATGCCTACCAGCGCGCGCAATTGTTTCTTCATTCAATATATCTTGCCCCTCCCTTTTACAATTTCAAGGTTCGTGCTTGCTTATAGTCAATATTGGGTATATCCTTCATTTACCTCGAAAAGTAGCAGTTTTACCTTGATGGATTACACTATGGCCCTATCTTATCATCCATACCATAGTGGAATAATCCAAGGTAAACGAAGGATGAATCTAAGAGATAAAATCAATGTGTTTTTATTTATTTTATTTCCTCCGTACCGCTTTGAATGTTTTCTAAGGTCTGGACAAGGAGATGCGTTCCTGGGAAGTGTACACCTCTCTGGAAGGCACCATCAGGAACCTGTTGTCGTCGTTAAGAGCGGTGACCGAGCTTCAGAACCCGGCAATCAGGGAACGCCACTGGCAACAGCTCATGGTGGCAACCAAGGTCTGCATCTATCTTGTCTATGCACCGTAGCATCACCGACAAAAGATATGAGTAGCGTCCTTAGGACTCCTGACGTTGGCTTGCCTGGGCTGTTAGGTTAAAATCCGCACCCCGAGGTTCGAAAACGTGTCCCTGTGTCTAGATCTTGTATTAACGTGTGACTCCATCGGGGACGTCATCTGTATCTGCATCGCGTGCACTTGGTACGATAACTGAATAATTCTTCGAGGAAAGTTTGGAGGGGAAATGTTTAAATTGTGTTTAATGGCCTATCTACAATCAGTTGTGCCCGATTGTCGTAGATGCACTCGCAACATTTACAATAGTACATGGAAGAGAAGACGAGGTCAGAATCGTTGAAGCTGTGTATATTTGGGTTCAGCCAATCGCAAACAAATAATTAGATGTACTACTGTATCTAAATAGCACTAGTTAATTGCTCTTAGATATGAACTCATGTAAATATATAGTGCTAAATATTTCATCCTATATTTTAACTATTTAACCATACTTACTTGCTTACTTACTTTATGGCATTAGGAACTCAAATGGTTCTCTGCCGCAATTACAAAAATACGTCACCTATTCCCATCTTGAGCTAGTTCTATCCAGTCAACTTCATTATACCCATCTATTTCCGGCCCATTCTAATACTATCCTCCCATCTGCATCTAGGTCTTCCCAATGGTCTCTTGCCATTAGGTTTGCCCGTCAATACTTTAAATGCAAATCTAGTTTCTTCCATTCACGCTGCATGTCCTAGCCACCGTAATCTGCTATATTTTATTACCTTAACAATGTCTGGTGTTGAGTACAGAGTAACTCATCATTATTTGAATTCCTTCACTCTCCATTATATTCATCCTTTTTAGAGTAAATATTTTCCTGAGAGCCTAGTTTTTTGAAAATTTTAACTCTCTTTTCGTCATTTAAGATCTACCGACATTTTATTGTGGACAGTCCTTGTTTAAGCATAAAACAAACACATCACGTCTTGCGAATGTGCATTGATAATCGGGTGGAACTGATTGTAAATGAGGCATAAATAAGTGAGGAATAACATTAACTAAGGCATAGGTAAAATAAGATTGGTAAATGGTGTGATATAGTATCATGCATTTATAAAATAAAAGTAATACATTTGATCAAGTCTTAAACAAGCACAAAAAAACTGCTAAAATACAAACAACATTAAAAATACAATTTAAAAAAAGTACTAATATTGGGAAGCGAAATTGTTCAATGACCAGACCATTACAGTCTGACTGCAGCTATCAGTGAAAATTAGCTTTAGATAATTCCATAAATATCTTATTCGTATCTAAAACTAGCAAAATATCCTGTCAACACTTTTCTTTCTTACAAACAGATAGAAAAAAATAATCTTAATTTTATTTCTTATGACCTAGTTTTTATCAATTTAAAAAATCAATTATATAAAATTCCGGGTTCTAGGTGCACATGTTTGTGCACAAAAGCTACTAATTTTAAAATGTCAGCCCTCTGCATGCGGTAGATATCGCGAAACCCTCATGATAGACAGATAAACAAACTATTAATACATATAGATTCAAATATTGACAAAATTATCCGTCATGAGCAACAATAACAGAATGTACCGTCCAATATTCATATAAACGGTCTTTTAGAAAATACACACTTTTTTTATGGTCAACATTGATAGCATTGTAACATTCATATCGATCATATTAGGTTCTTTCTATGATAATTGGATTGGATACCTTTTTAACATTCTATTTTTTTGCTCTAAATATTACAATGACATTTATTAAATAGCTATCGAATGCCAAAATAAGTTCAGGATTGGATTGATCATGTTCTCGTATTTTATAAAGTGGCATCCACCTAGATTATAATTTAAACGTGATATTACTGAAATATCTATTAACAATGAAAGGCTTTGCAGTTTCAATAATTCACACATATCCGCCAATCCTAGAGATGTTTTAATAACAAGTTATCTGAGCTAGATATATCATGATTATTATCGTCATTGTATTTCATGGGTAATTTTACTTCCAAAAGTAGTTTCTAATTATTATTCCATCACGGTGAATACCAGTTGAGGTCAAACGTAACATAAATGAAGTCCCAGAAAGGTTTTAATGCTTCAACAATATTATATATAAATCATTAAATTTAAAAATGTAAACTTGCCAAACATCATGAAATTGGAGTCAACACAATGCGTTTAATTTTTCAGGATGAATTAATATGCCATGACCATTTCATAACAAGCATCATCAGCCAAAATCATAGCTTAGCTTTCAGTGGGTTTTTTTTGTATGCTTTTAATGGTCGAAGTCGTAGCTCAAAGGTAAATGGCTTAAATATTTTAGAGTATTCTAATAAAATTTTAATTGAAAATTTGTTTTGTACATGTATATTAAGGATAATAATATTTTTACAATTGAGTTATATATTTCTGCTTTCTTTTAGAGGTAGATATATGCTTGTATATTTAATAGTGTACCTGTATGTATTGTATAAATTATATTAAATTATATCAAAAATATTCTAATTTTATTTTGTTTTAATCACATTCCATTTATTTTGAAAAATGTGTTATGGATAGTAAATAGAACCCTGGACCTTTTGATTGATGTAATGCTCGATTTATCTTCTGAGTCAACCAAACACAGTCTATCCAGCATAGGAGTGGTGATAGCTTACAGAGAGCAAAAGCTAGCAGATTATCTCCCATGGATCCATTCGCCAAACCATATGATATTCAAGACCTAATGTTGAATTGCTATCACTTTTGGCAGTCAAAACCTTCACAACAAACTATTTGTTTTATATTTTTTTCTCCTTTAACCTTCTTTTACATTAGTGATAATATATGAACTTAGAAAAATAACCATTTGGTTGTTAAGTTTTGTGGAAGCGGCGTCTGTGATTCACTTAAAAATGCTTTACAAACGAGAGATTCTTAAAGACTACCTTCGCTTCATAAATTAAAAGAGCAAACCAAACGAAATGAGAGTTGTTGTTGACGTCATACAAACCGTATTCACCTGTGTTCATGTGCATGTGTCTACAAAATAAATACTTTTGTTTTGAAACTAATATTGTGTATGGCTCTTTCTCCAAGTTCAAAAATATATATTTATTTTTTTCGATATAACTCAATAAGGAAAAACTCTTTTCGCTTTATGAAGAAATTGTATTATATTTGGAAGAAGGTATAGGAAAGGTGGATCATTACCTCTTTGTCCATTGGCAGCAGTGTAAAGTGTGAACTGTGTTCTTCTTTTCATTGTAAAGGCCATATTGTGTTTGTCCCCTTTTATATGTTTCTATCCATCTTTCCTATACCTTCTTCCAAATATAATATATTTATTTATTTCATAATTGATGGTAGCAAGATATAAAATAAATGTTCGGAACTCCACACGGACTTTCTCGCTCTATTGTTTGAAAATGGAGATATTTACCCAAAACTCATAACATATGTGAAACGAAATAATATACACTATCAAACCCAAGTATAAATTGCACTATATTTATGTTAAACTTTTTTTTAGTCCCAGTTTTAAATTTTATAGTTTTATTTTTAAAGAATTAATGTCCTCATTTGTATGTTTAGACCTATAAAAAAGATCAATATTGGATCCACAAGGGTCAACACTTCGTATTAAAATTTCAACTTCTGGTTAAAATGTTCGACATTTTATTAGGTGTTGCAAAATGGAGATAGATGATTGTTGTACAAACATTTCTCCTAAGAGGTTTAAGGAAAAAAACACATAAACGTTTAGAGACTTACTTATATTTAATTACCCTTTGCCATCGGAGAATTATTGCGTTAAAATTAAGTGGTATCTCTTTACAACTAAAACTCACAAAATTGTATTAATATATTTGCGAATATCTCAGAAACTGCTGGTATTATAAAACTATATTCTATATAAAAGTTTTTTTTTATTAGTACTATAATTTTGCAATGATAAGTCATTTAGTATCTCAAATAGTTGCGGAGATACGTAAGTTTCTGCTTCTGTAAAGTACCCTTAGAGTCATTCACACGGGAAAATTAAAATAGTCAGTTTATTTATAATCTTAATCAACGCTTAGATACGAATTTTAATCATAATCGTTAGAGCCGATTTTGATAAAATCTATTTTTTCTCTTTTCACCATTTATTAAACTACTCTTAATATTAAGTTTAAACATACACACAGACAGACGTTATTGCAAAGAGCATTTTTTAGGGTTCGGGGGTTCATGAGACGTCGACATCCGTCAATATTTCAGGTTAAAAAATTCTTTTTCGGTTGCAATACTTTACCTTTAATGTTCGAAAGTTAAAAAATATATATTTATGTGTAGCTTGAAAGTTATTTGTCTTATAAAAAATAAGCCTCAAATAAAATATTTGTATTATAAATAGACGTACATATTTGTAATGCTAATAATTTCATATTTCAAGTATTTTAGGAGATACTATTAAAAAAAGATAATTAACACATCAGACCGGAGCCCTTAAAGTCATTTTGCCGAAATATTGAGACTATCCATTTTGTTTGTAATATTTATAAATGTTTATAAATGAAATTTAATCAAAATCGTTAGAGCCGATTTTGATAAAATCGACTTTTTCTATTTTTGCCCTTCAGTAAACTACCCTCAATTTTAGGGTTGGATATCAAATTTCAAAAACTCCTCGGTGCAACCTAATGAAAACCCTAGATACCAAGTTTTAGCCCGATCGGTAAAATAGTTTAGGCTCTATTTGGAGGTACAGACAGACAGACGGAAAGTCATAAACAACTTTTTCGGATTCGGGGGTTCATGAAACGTTTACATTCGTCAAAATCTCGAGTTCAATTTTTTTTTGACGATCACAATACCTGTATCATAGCGAGAAATTAAAAATACTAGTGTGAATATATAATAATTTTTAATTCATTATTTAATGCACTACAATAAATCTTGTTGCCGCAACGGCGAAACAAAAATAATAATATTTGTATTAATATATTTGTTCTCTCAATTAACTTAGTCATGGAAAAGTCAACAATACAGTAATCTTTAGAGAATTATTATTAGAAGCGTTTGATAGTATTATTAAGAAAATTTAAAATTGTTTGCTCAACACTAGTGACCTTTAACTTATTGTTGTAAAACAAATCATCTTCTTGCTATCAGTTACCACCACCACTCCTACGCTGGATAGACTGTATCAATGTTTGACATACACTTTTCAAACAACATATATTATAATTCAATAGAGATTTTGAAAGCAACTTTTCTCTCTACAGCTCTATATTTTCTCTCAATATAGCTCGAAAAGGGAATTTTTAAGGAGGACTTTACTCTCTATAGCTCTAGATTATCCCTCAATATAGCTCGAAAGAGATTTTGAAAGCGTATTCTTCTCTCTACGGCTCTAGATTATCCCTCAATATAACTCTATTTAGATTTTTAAAGCGGACTTTCCTTTCTACAACTCTAGATTATCCTCAATATAACTCGATTTAGATTCTGAAAGCGGACTTTCCTCTCTATAGCTCTAGCTTATCCCTAAATATAGAGATTTTTAAAGCGGACTTTTCTCTATACAGCTCTAGATTGTCTCTCAATATAGCTAGAAAGATTTTGAAAACGGACTTTTCTCTCTATAACTCTAGATTATCCCTCAATATAACTCGACTTAGATTTTGAAAGCGGACTTTCCTCTCATAGCTCTAGCTTATCCCTCAATATAGAGATTTTTAGAGTGGACTTTTATCTCTAGAGCTCTAGATTAGCCCTCAATATAGCTCTAAAGAGATTTTGAAAATGGACTTTTCCAACCACAACACTAAATTTAGTTGGAGAGGTACTTTAGTCCACTATTGATACAAAATTGGCATGTACGATGCAAAGTATCCGTGGTAAAATCCATAACATAACTAATTTTTCAAAATATAAAATGCCATCATAGTATCAGCACATTTATGTTTATTTTAAGCCAAAATTAAAAGTACTTTTAAGAAAGGGTGATGGTAGTAATTGGCATGAAAATTATATTTAGGCGTCGTTTTTGCTTTTAAGCCAAAACTTTTATTACATGAATACCATGGTAAGTAACAAAAATATTTTTATTTTTCAACATGGAAAAAAAGGCCTATTTTGTATGTGTCACAAATCAGTTTTAAATTGCAATTGAAGATTTGTCATGATGATTCTTAATTGAATATTATTCTTTCTCCCTTCTATTAATATATCAGTGACCGCTCTGTGGTCTAATGCTCAGAGTTCCTGGCTACAAACCCAAGGGTCCCGTGTTCGATACCCGGCGCTTGTCGATCATTCTGTGAAGTAGTAGGTCTGGAACTGGGTCAAATTAGCCTTGTTAGGACGAATGAGTAGATATTTGAAAGAAAAAATTAGCAGCTTTGGGATAGAAAACTGAGTTTAACGGTCAAGTGGGTTGTGCTGCCCCCATGATACCCTCTATCCACAAGTGTTGGCACTGTCATCTCCAACAGACGGCGGCCGCGCGGGCTAACTCCATAGAGTTTTTTAATATATTGGTTCCAATCTATCAATCACGATTAACTATTATTATCAGTTGCGTAATATTAATTAAGCGTATACAAGGACAGGAAGATGGTATCCTACATTGATACTAGTGAATTCTGGTCAAATCAACAGATAACTAATCTAAAAAAAATATTTTATTAAATCAACTATTAATGAATAACATAATGGATTTGGTTTAATTTGAGTAAAACTACCTTAATGATCAATATGAAAATATATTCAATTTAAACAAAACAAAAATAATAAGTTATACATAAAACTCAATTCTAATTTTTACGAAACAAAATATTTAGTTAAAATCCATCTTTGATTCAGTCAATTCAAATACATTTATGATATTGAATGCATTAAATGTCATGAATTTTCTAGTTTGTATTTGATGGGGTATCCGAGCAGTTAGTTCTAAAACCGGTTTGATCAGGTGTAAGAAAAATTATATAGATGGCTTTGATTAGCAGACGATAATAAGCACAAATTTAGGTTTGTAATTTTTACAACTACTGGGTGGAATAAAGATGTAAAAATTAATGTACTTCCGCGCAAATAAATTATCTCGGCTTGATAGATTGTTTCATATCGATTATGTTTTAGTGATGTGAGTTTGAGTGATCTACCACTAAACAGTTCGATAATCTTATTTATAAATAGTTTACCTATCCCAATTGATTTATAATAAAACCTTTAAGAAAATAATTTTCCCTCTAATATCTCAATTTGAATCACTTGTTGCACAATGCCGGTTTATTTTTGATTCCATTCCATGCTGCAAGTGTGGTGACCGCCTCCCGCCAATATACACAGTGAGTACATTTTCACAGTAGTCACATTTCTCACATATAGATCTCGCCACTAATAGTTCCCAAAATATACTTTCAAACTTTTTTTTATTCTTAATCATAACGGATTAAAGCTAGACCTATTTTTCTTATCCATGATTTAGATATTAGCGAGCTCACAAAGTTTAATGAAATATCTTAAGTTATAAAAAAGAAATAGACCAAATTATTAGATTAAATTTTTACTGTTGAATGGTTTAAGATAAATTGATGAACGAAACACTGCCTATCGAGAAGTTCAGATAAAAATTAAGCCTAAATTTGAGCATGTTAATCGATAAAAATTACTCAAAAAAAATGTTTTAATCAACTTCAATTATATATCAAATATATCGGTAAACAGCAAAGTCGTCAGCCAAGTCCTGAAGACCAAACAATTTACTAAATTCTTAAATACATTTACACAAAATTTTCTGTTACAGTTTAAAAACATTGATAAGAACACGTGGTAAGTTGAAAACAATTATTCATTCTAGATCGCTACAGCTTTAGAGGACCCGGAGTAAATCTGTTTGATATTTTGTTTTCTGGGAATGGGACGTTATTATAAATAAGCTAAATAAAGACGTTCTTTAAATTAATATTTAAAAAAATCCAATGTGATGCCTTGTTCTTCTTTGCCTGAGAAAAATTGGGGAATTCCTTCATATTTACATACATAAATACATACCTAATCACACCGTTCCCTTATAAAGTAGGCAAGAAACTGTGCAAATATATCATCAACAACAAAAATCCGTACTTAATCCATCCTAATTAACTTTCTCCACACCTCCCTATCCTTGCATACTCATTTTGCTTCAACAACATCCATACACTAAGTCATACATGCTCTTTTATTCTTAAAACTCTTACTGTTTCTCTTTTTCACACATTGGTTCATGTCTACATGGCTTACCCCTTACTTTTGATCCACACACTCTACCTTCATATATTTGATTCGTCATTCGATTAGCACTCATCCTTTCAACAAGCCCAAACAAATGTAACACAATTCTTTCACATTGACCTATTGGATTCTCCTTCAAACCAAACTACTTCAGCACTAATTTATTACTAACTCTTTCCACACGAGTTTTTCCACACATATTTATTAGATAGCTCATTCCAACAGCATTCACCTTTCTATTGTGTTTCTTCTGACAAACACACACTCCACATCCATAAAACAATGTTGGCGTTAACGCACTCTTTGTATAGTGCCATCTTTGCCTCTTTCGATACTACTTCATTCTTTACAATAGTTCACATATATCCAACTAATCTCCGACCTGCATTCACCCGTCTGTCGATTTCGCCATCTACACTTACATTTGTATATAACATTCTGCCCAGTTATACAAACTCATTCAGTTGTTCTAACAGTCTTTATAGCTGACGTTGATTATTTTTTATTTTAATCTTTGACACTCATATTAAGAGTTAAATATTTAAAATTACGTAAACAACAATAACTAACTAATATTTAGCTTCTTTCTTTCGCATGTGCACTATTTGCAATTACCTGTGTTGTATGTTATCTAAGTAAACTTTTTGCTTAACTACAGTAATTTGTAAGCTTTAAGGCAGATTTCAATTTGTTAGACGCGTAGGCTACATAGGTCTCGTGAGACCCAAAGCACAAGGGGACATTTGTTTATTGGACATGTTTATACCTATTGTTCAACCTAAGCTGACCATATTCCTAGACAAAATGGTAAAAATCAACACTTTGATTGACCATGTGGATTTTACAGGAAGAAAATCTGCTTTTAACTTAAACAAATATTTAAAACTTTTCATAATATCAGCTTATGTCACTTTATTCAGGGGAATTCGAATTATTGCGTTTCTTTAAATATACTCCCCGACAGCCCCCCCCCCCTTCTCTTTTTCCACACCCAAAACCACGTGATACATTACCTCAAAATTATTGTATTGATTAAGTAAGTGATTTGAGGTCGAGTGCAAGGAACGCGAGAATAGGGCAGTGTTTTTGCAGATTTTATAACAAAACTTTTTTTTGTCCAAAGAGACCAAATTTTCTCCATTAGAAACATATAATTTTAATTTTCTTCACATGGTGATCCCAACACTTGTTGAATATATATCAAGAGTGTCCTGGAATTTAATGAAAACTTTTTCCCTCCATTTGAAAAGTTTGTCTTCTAACGCCGCTACGTTTATGACAGATATTCAACAATTTGTTGATATAACCACGTGTAGAAAATTAAACTTTATGTTTCCACTGGAGCAATATTTTATTTATTTTGGCCGAAAAAAGTTTTGCAATAAAAACTTCAAAAACACTTGTCTTTTCTCACGTCCCCTTCCACTCTAAATTAATATTTTATTTTATTTTAAGGCACCAATTATCACTTTTGCTTCACTTAACGAACAATATTGAAAATAATATTTTAATTTTAATTCGGTACTTTGAATAACTGCTAAATATTATTATTATTATTAGCACCGGGTCTTACTACCCATTCGGGTTATACGCACTTACGCTAATATGTAATGGTAGGGTGATTGTGAGATGAAATGAAGGACCTACAGTTTAACGTGGAATCCGAACCACGTTGGCGGCCTGGCATTCCACACATTCACAAGATGTCTTGTCAGAGGTGTAGGAAGGGTTTGGAAATCAGATAAATCTGTGCCGGGACCGAGGATTGAACCCCGGCCGCTAGCATAGAAGTCTGACACCTTACCCCTAGACCACCAGGTCACCGTAATAACTGCTAACCTTAAATCTAAAGGTAACACCACATTACCTGATAAATAAAAGTATTAATAAAGTAATGGTTTTAGTTGATTAATAAGATAACTAATTGAGGAAATTAATCAAATAATACTAAAATCATTATTTTTAATAACTATTATATTAATAAAAATAGCTAAATCAGAGACATTTTTAACCTTTGTGATGTAATTCAATACATGAAAGAAGGTATTATAATAATTGATATACCATTATTAATTCATCATAATCCTTCATATTTATATTACAAATGTTACTCACCGAAATTTATAGGATTCCCAAATAATTTGTTTTTAAAACTAGCCGTAATATCGGATAATTATTTGAGAAATAATAATTACTCCGTTTACTTTCACCAAATACTTATATCCTTGCAATTATTTTGTAGTAATTTGAATAATCTTAAAACTGTAGTTTATAATCATTTCTGTCTCATAAAATGTCTCCGTTGACTGGACTTTAGAACAAAAATGAGATTTTTTTTTAATTACGTCGTAAAACTGCGGAAGCTCCTCCCCCTGAACTTGCCATTGTCCTCGCAGGTCAAGTTCGTGATGGACGAGAAGACGACGCTTTCGGACCTGCTTGCCCTGAATCTGCACAACTACGAGGATGAGGTGAAGAACATCGTAGACAAGTCAGTGAAGGAGATGTCGATGGAGAAGGTGCTGAAGGAGCTGCATGTTACGTGGTCGACCATGGAGTTTGAGCATGAGGTGCATCACCGCACCAACCTGACTGTGCTCAGGGCCAGCGAGGAGCTCATCGAGATACTAGAGGAGAACCAGGTATTGTACCTGTATATGTACCCTTTGCTCTTCCAACCTGTTCTCTGTTCGTGCTCAGGGTCAGCGAGGAGCTCATAGAGATACTAGAGGAGAACCAGGTATTGTACCTGTATATGTACCCTTTGCTCTTTCCCTTTAAATCCAGGCTCTGATCATTCCCAGGGTAGCGAGGAGGTAACCGTGATCCTGTAAGAGAACAGGTATAGCAATTCAATTTTCGTAGGAAGGGCCTTATATTACAGTTGTCAATATTGATAGATATTATCAATATATGAAACGACACCAATTATAATAGTAAAATATTATAATTATAAAAGGTATTTGCTATTTAAATATAACTTTAACAGATTAACTTTCACGCCAACACAGTAGGCTTCTGAGATCTATGTTTTAAATCAACCTAATCACACGCCATTTCATTACAACCTCCAAGTTTCTGGTAATCTTTGAAAAATCTGGTGGCTCACCTTTCCATTGTTGTTCACGTGTTCTCGCGCAGGTCCAGCTGCAGAATCTGATGAGCTCCAAATACATATCATTCTTCCTGGACGAGGTGTCGGACTGGCAGAAGAAGCTAGCCAATGCGGATCAGGTCATCCAGATTTGGTTTGAGGTCCAGCGAACGTGGATGCATCTAGAATCCATCTTCATCGGCTCGGAGGACATCCGTACCCAGCTTCCCGAGGACTCTCGACGCTTCGAACGGATCGACAAAGATTTCAGGGTACGTAAGACATCCATCGTTTCACGTTGTTGTTTTTTTTTTTTTTTTTTTTGCATCACGAGAGTTTACGGGCGGCTCAATTGTAAAAGCTTTGATCAAACCTTGCATTAAGTTTTCTTTGTCGTTTCAAAATACCTTCCTTTCCTTTTAAAAATCATCAGCACTGTAGAATTTATTATATAGCGTTCATTGAAGATTGTAGTTTTTATATCGTTTGGGTATAGTTAGGGTTTTATTCTAAATAGCTATCCAGATTCATTCCACACAAAGTTAAGTACATTTCTTTTAAGCTATATCAACTATTTCCTTACCCTAGTATTTTGATTTGCGGACAGCACAGACTGGTAGAAAGGCGTTGTTCACTAAATAAAACTACATTTGGAGTTCATCCGGATCAGAAACTATGTCTCTTTTGGAGGTGGCTACTAATCAGTGTTGGGTACAGGCCCTACTGGAAGACATGGTGAAGACCCCCAACGTGGTGAAGGCGACCAACAAACCGCACCTGTACGAAAGTCTGGAGAAGATACAGAAGGACCTGACCCTCTGCGAGAAGGCCCTGACCGAGTACCTGGAGACAAAGAGGCTCGCTTACCCACGTTTCTACTTCATGTCGGTACCGGACCTGCTCGACATACTCTCCAACGGCAACCAGCCTGTGCTCGTCGCGAGGTCAGGCTTTACCTCCATGCGTCTCTCTCTTTATATCTAAGTATGTCTTTCTCCTTCTCTTTCTTTTCCTCTCTCCTTTTTCCTATCCCTATCTCTTTTTCTCTCTATTGACCAATATTTATAATCAATTCCCTACAAACCATGACTAGGAAGGAACTGGTAAAGTGACCAACTCGCTAAATGTAACGACAGACAACGGGAAGAAAGCTGACGTAGTTGGGATATAGGCGTTGCCTTTACACCAGACTGCCACCTAGCAGTTTATTCACAGTACAATAGTAATGTATTCATAGGAAGAACCTTATCTGACAGCTAGAATAGTTATTAGATCTACTTTCACGTATTAAAACTTCAAATCATGTGATCTGTAGCTGTCACTGTTGATAGAACTGATATTATCAGTAACTATAAAATAATACTTATATAATATATATTATATACATATTCATACATACGTAATTACGCCGCTCCCTAGAGGGGTAGGCAATAATACGTACGTATAGCTCAAAAAACCAACTCCTTGCTCAATCCATCCTCCCCCTCTTTCTCCACACTTCCCTTATAACTTTAATAATATAATAAAACCATATTAATACTAAATGCAACATAAAAAAACTTTGTGTTTTCTAAACGGCTCTATACAGATACTACAGAAGGATTTTGTTTATCATTCAGAGGCCTGCAGTATGTTTTGTAAATTTTTGTTATTCCAGGCACTTAAGCAAGCTGTACGACTCGATGTGTAAACTCAAGTTCCGCGTGGTGGATGGGCGCACCACCAAGTTGGCCGAGGGCATGTATGAGAGAGATGGAGAGTACGTCGAGTTCTTCGGGGAATGCGAGTGTGCGGGAAAGGTATAGTTGCTGTACAGACAGTCCTGGACTGAAGCCGATTATGAGCTGCAAGGATTTGTATACAAGTTGGTTTCAGTGCCTCCACTTACGATCGACAACGTTATCTATCGCGTGCCACTTTAAACATAGTAGATGGTGTTGTTAGTAATCCTACGCAGTGCCATCATCATTTTGTTTGTTTCTAACTTGGGCGCAAGTCATTTTATTAATTTATTAAATGCATAAGCACAACCTGTAAGGTTTGAGTCATTCTGAAACCATCTTCGGTGACTGCATGGTCTAAGGCATCACTCTTGTAATATACTAGACCACCAATGATGGAGAGATCGTGGTTCTATCTTGGTCGAGTGTACTGAAGGTGGTTTTTCCTAAATGATTTCCCTCTCTCTCTCTCTCCATGCAACTGTGGTAAACTTTCTCTAAAATCCAACCTTCGTAGCCCCTAGCAAATTAGCTTAGTAAATACGAAGGCGTATAACCCTAACGGGTAGTAAGACACGGTGCTAACAAAAAATGTATCCTGAAACGAACATACAATGTCAAAAAATAATTATTCGAGCATAATTTGACTTAGCTCTTAACATCACCAACTCCTCACGATCAAAATAAACGAGACGTACCCCTTAGTCCATGTGGCAGAAAAGAAATCTCTAATTAAAAAAAACAACTATCTTTTATATCTCAAGGTGGAGGTGTGGTTAAATCGTCTGACGGACACGATGCGCCGTACCGTGCGCCATTACCTAGGGGACGCCGTCGTCACTTACGAAGAGAGGTCCCGAGAGTCGTGGGTCTTCGACTACCCATCGCAGATAGCTCTCTGCGGCACCCAGATTTGGTGGGCGACCGAGGTCAGCATAGCTTTCGCACGACTTGAAGAGGGATATGAACTCGCAGTCAGGGACTATCAGAGGAAACAGGTGAAATATGGCGTGTAACGCATACATATATATGTGTATATATATATATATATTTAAAAATATGTATCGGTAGCATTAATCGTTTTCCTGGTCCCAAGCACTGTTCCAATTAGCTCTTCATGACACCACTCAATAATTTATTTCTTCTAATAATGATTTCCATCCAGTTGGTCTATTTTTCGCAGAAGCACCTGTGGGATGGTTTGATTTTCATTGATTCGTTCTATAATTATTTTACTAGTCAATTATTTATATATTTATATATATTTTTATATAGATTTAACCTATGCTGCCCATCATAGTTTTGGTCATCCGAGTTTAATATTGTAAAGTTTATTTTAGTAATTAGTTTAGAGTAGATCCGGTCACCAACCAGGATCGTACCCAACACCAATGACAGTATTTGATGTTTACGATAAGAATGCTGTATTAACCGGTGTTGGCACATTTTATCAAGTACACCACAAGTACAACCATTGCTCAGTCTTACCCTGAGCACTGTTCCTACAGTAGAGATTGTCTTGCCGGCCAGTACACCACAAGTACAACCATTGCTCAGTCTTACCCTGAGCACTGTTCCTACAGTAGAGATTGTCTTGCTGGCCAGTATACCACAAGTACAACCGCTGCTCAGTCTTACCCTAAGCACTGTTCCTACAGTAGAGACTGTCTTGCTGGCCAGTACACCACAAGTACAACCATTGCTCAGTCTTACCCTGAGCACTGTTCCTACAGTAGAGATTGTCTTGCTGGCCAGTACACCACAAGTACAACCATTGCTCAGTTATACCCTGAGCACTGTTCCTACAGTAGAGACTGTCTTGCCGGCCAGTACACCACAAGTACAACCATTGCTCAGTCTTACCCTGAGCACTGTTCCTACAGTAGAGACTGTCTTGCCGGCCAGTACACCACAAGTACAACCATTATTCAGCCTTACCCTGAGAACTGTTCCTACAGTAGAGATTGTCTTGCTGGCCAGTACACCACAAGTACAACCATTGCTCAGTTATACCCTGAGCACTGTTTCTACAGTAGAGACTGTCTTGCTGGCCAGTATACCACAAGTACAACTGTTGCTCAGTCTTGCCCTAAGCACTGTTCCTACAGTAGAGATTGTCTTGCCGGCCAGTATACCACAAGTACAACCATTCTTCAGCCTTACCCTGAGAACTGTTCCTACAGTAGAGATTGTCTTGCTGGCCAGTATACCACAAGTACAACCGTTGCTCAGTCTTGCCCTAAGCACTGTTCCTACAGTAGAGACTGTCTTGCTGGCCAGTATACCACAAGTACAACCGCTGCTCAGTCTTACCCTAAGCACTATTCCTACAGTAGAGACTGTCTTGCTGGCCAGTATACCACAAGTACAACCGCTGCTCAGTCTTGCCCTAAGCACTGTTCCTACAGTAGAAACTGTCTTGCCGGCCAGCATACCACAAGTACAACCGTTGCTCAGTCTTGCCCTAAGCACTGTTCCTACAGTAGAAACTGTCTTGCTGGCCAGTATACCACAAGTACAACCGCTGCTCAGTCTTACCCTAAGCACTGTTCCTACAGTAGAGACTGTCTTGCTGGCCAGTATACCACAAGTACAACCGTTGCTCAGTCTTGCCCTAAGCACTGTTCCTACAGTAGAGACTGTCTTGCTGGCCAGTATACCACAAGTACAACCGCTGCTCAGTCTTACCCTAAGCACTATTCCTACAGTAGAGACTGTCTTGCTGGCCAGTATACCACAAGTACAACCGTTGCTCAGTCTTGCTCTAAGCACTGTTCCTACAGTAGAGACTGTCTTGCTGGCCAATATACCTCAAGTACAACCGTTGCTCAGTCTTACCCTAAGCACTGTTCCTACAGTAGAGACTGTCTTGCTGGCCAGTATACCACAAGTACAACCGTTGCTCAGCCTTACCCTGAGCACTGTTCCTACAGTAGAGACTGTCTTGCTGGCCAGTATACCCTTGCCCCTGTCACTACCACTAGGAGATAAGGCGATGCACCTAAACACAATTTTATAGTATAGATAATATTATATTTGTAGTATTAGGTCATTTTGAATTATCTCACTTTTTTATTGATTATTATAATTATATTAAAACATAGATCTAAGTTGTGGCCTACTCATGGTACGCTGTGTTTGTTTTTCCGTCGGCTGTAAGCAGTATGTGGTTCTTTCTTCCTAGATCCAGCAACTGAGTGCGTTGATCAGCATGCTGCTAGGAGATCTGAGCCTCTCTGACAGAAACAAGATTAGGAATATCTGCACGATAGACGTACACTCAAGGGATGTTGTGGCCAAGTTGATTGCTATGAAGGTGGACTCTTCGTCGGCCTTCCTCTGGCAATCCCAGCTGAGGCACAGGTCCGTTGATCAAGTATCGACAAGTATAACGCTATCTTTAAGGAAACCGTCGACCGTCGACTTGATCCTCCAGAGAAAGATTGGTCTAAGGCGTCACTCTCGTGATAGACTGGCCTGCTAAAGAAGGGGAGATCGGATTCCTAATCCTAGTCTAATGAGTGTGAATTGTCCTTAATGGTTTCTCATTCTCCATCCACGCAAATGCTGGTAGATTACCTCTAAAATACTTCCTTCTTCATCCCTATCTTATTAGAGTAATCATCTTATATGCGTATAACCTAAACAGGTAGTAAGACGCCGTGATATATATAAAATAATTGCTCTCCAAACTTTCATCTTATTAAAATTTACGGAATAGATTTATCTGATTCAAATAATTTGTTGCCGTACAAACCTGATTACTCTTTTGTACTAAATATTCCGACGCTTATGCTTGACTGATGGGATATTGTGATTTAGTTGGGGTTTTTAACGTGCTTAATCGATTTACTAAACCAAAATTTTATTTATTTGGTCTAAAAAAAAGTGTTGGTTTAAAATCTGTAAAAATACATACATTATCTTGCGATCCTTTACACATCACCTTAATATTTTACCAGATCTAAGTTATATGTCACTCCGACCAATTTGTGCAGCCCTGAATGTTTCTCAGATGTAGGGATGGGGCAATGTCTGAAGCTCCACCACAGCCTCGATGCTCTCGAGTACGGCAGAGGGCGCCATGGCTCAATCTCTGCCGGCTACACTGAGATTGTCTTGTGAAAATGCCGCAGGTGTACCAACTCGGGTTGCCTTTTGCACGTGTTCACAGGTGGGACACTCGGTACAAAGACTGTTTCTGCAACATCTGCGATGCACAGTTCCGGTACTCCCACGAGTACCTGGGTAACACCTTGCGCCTGGTGATCACCCCTCTCACCGACAGGTGCTACATCACCCTCACGCAGGTAGGCACGTTCTCTAGTACCCCCCACGCAATATGCACACTCTCTCTTCTTCTTAACAAGACAGAGGTTCTAAGGAGAGACATAGACAACAATATCCTCGCCATAGTCAGACTTCCGCTACTTCTTAGCAAGACAGAGGTTCTAAGGAGAGACATAGACAACAATATCCTCGCCATAGTCAGACTTCCGCTACTTCTTAGCAAGATAGAGGTTCTAAGGAGAGACATAGACAACAATCTCCTCGCCATAGTCAGACTTCCGCTACTTCTTAGCAAGACAAAGGTTCTAAGGAGAGACATAGACAACAATATCCTCGCCATAGTCAGACTTCCGCTACTTCTTAGCAAGACAGAGGTTCTAAGGAGAGACATAGACAACAATATCTTCGCCATAGTCAGACTTCCGCTACTTCTTAGCAAGACAGAGGTTCTAAGGAGAGACATAGACAACAATATCTCGCATAGTCAGACTTCCGCTACTTCTTAGCAAGACAGAGGTTCTAAGGAGAGACATAGACAACAATATCCTCACCATAGTCAGACTTCCGCTACTTCTTAACAAGACAAAGGTTCTAAGGAGAGACATAGACAACAATATCCTTGCCATAGTCAGACTTCCGCTACTTCTTAGCAAGACAGAGGTTCTAAGGAGAGACATAGACAACAATATCCTCGCCATAGTCAGACTTTCGCTACTTCTTAGCAAGACAAAGGTTCTAAGGAGAGACATAGACGACAATATCCTCGCCATAGTCAGACTTTCGCTACTTCTTAGCAAGACAGAGGTTCTAAGGAGAGACATAGACAACAATATCCTCGCATAGTCAGACTTCCGCTACTTCTTAGCAAGACAGAGGTTCTAAGGAGACTAGACACAATACCTCGCATAGTCAGATTTCGCTATTACAAGCAGAGGTCTAGGAGGACATAGACAACATATCCTGCCATAGTCAGACTTCCGCTACTTCTTAGCAAGACAAAGGTTCTAAGGAGAGACATAGACAACATATCCTCGCCATAGTCAGACTTCGCTACTTCTTAGCAAGACAGAGGTTCTAAGGAGAGACATAGACAACAATATCCTCGCCATAGTCAGACTTCCGCTACTTCTTAGCAAGACAAGGTTCTAAGGAGAGACATAGACAACAATTCCTCGCCATAGTCAGACTTCCGCTACTTCTTAGCAAGACAGAGGTTCTAAGGAGAGACATAGCAACAATATCCTCGCCATAGTCAGACTTTCGCTACTTCTTAGAAGACAAGGTTCTAAGGAGAGACATAGACAACAATATCCTCGCCATAGTCAGACTTCGCTACTTCTTAGCAAGACAAGGTTCTAAGGAGAGACATAGCAACAATATCCTCGGCATATACAAGTACTTCGCTACTTCTTAGCAAGACAGAGGTTTAGGAGAGAATAGAAACAATATTGTTTTTATTAACTTGTACAGAAGGATGTTTTGGGAGGAAATTATAAAACAAATATATTTTTGTGTCAACGGATAAATTTATACTTATTAGTATTATATACGTATTGATTAAAATCTATCAAAAGTGACAGCTGCAAATCAGGTTATTCAAATTATGAATAATATATTATATTATAGCTAGATTGAATACTATATTTCTTGAATCTGAATCTTAAATTTTCTTTCGAATCTCCTATCTAAATTCTAATACCCGAATTCTTAAAAATACACAATTTTAATTCAAATAAAAATATTTACATTTTTTTTTAAGTTGTTTAAGGCCACTGACAAATTATGTGTTTTCTTTTTGGCATGATGATTATGCAAAGTAATGTATATAAATTATGTAAATTATTATATTAATATAAGTTTGCCTAGATTGTGTGATTTTTTTACTCATTCAATAACACAAGTCTATATAATTTATTATACCAATTGTTTAAAAGTGTTTTATGAAGTCAAGGTCTTCATAATTATATTCGCGATACTATTTTTTTTAATCCTTACGAATCTTGAATCTCTAGCTTATAATTTAATCTTAGGGGTTTTAGGAATCGAGGATTCGAGCGTCCCATCTTTAGTTAAAGTAGATGTAGTAACTTTTATGACTGTCCTAATGGCCCTTCATATGAAAATTAGACAGGAGTAAAAAAATGGTTTTCTGGACCTGATATTAAATTAGGCAAATACGAATAAGTTGGTGCTCACTTTCAAATAGGCATGTATCTATAAAAAGAGTAATTTAGAAAAAGGAATAAAAGTGTCAGCTTAGAGGATTATAATTAGTTTATGCATTCGAGGAAATGAAACTTTCTTCGGAACGTCAGCGTCATGAGAAGAGCATTAAAAAAATGTCAATTAAACCAGTTTTACCAAATATAAATATGTTTGCCTCACTCTAATCTGTCAATGTTGTCCCTCTGCCAAAATTCACTGTTGTAAAACATTATCTTACCGCATTGTTATAAGAAAATGAACTTTTTTTTTAACATTAAATTAAGTGAAAAATGACAACCCAAACATGGGAATCTAACCCGGGACCTTTGGGTTTGCAAGGCAATGAATGCTCTGCCACTGAAACCATCCTGCTTTGTCTTTTAAATATATTTCTTTCTGTGGAAGATCCGGGTAAAAGTAAACCATCCCTCAAAACATCCCATCCAGTCTAACATTTTGTTAATTGGACCAGATATAAGTCAACACCCGGTCGTTAATCCTTCGTGTCCTTTTTAATTTGTGTTAAGTCCCTTCATCTGATCATGGGGGGAGCCCCTGCGGGTCCAGCCGGGACGGGAAAGACAGAGACCACCAAGGATCTGGGAAAGCTCTGGGTGTCATGGTGTACGTGTTCAACTGCTCCGAACAGATGGATTACAAGGTCAGTTTGTACGTAGGGCGCTATCGCAAGTGTGTCTCTTTAGAATTATAGTATAATATTACATTCGTATCCCAGTGGTGGAAATGTTGGCCAATACTCCTCTACCGTTGTCCAGGGGACGCCCAAATTTTCTAATCGTATATTCTTTCCGTGGAGGCTCTTTCCATGTCTCGATGAGATGAAATGATGGTGATAATGAATATGAGGGTGATAGTATGATGGTGTGAAACCAGTGGAAATACTTAAACCTAACTTAAACCTAATTGACCAAACTCTGGTGACCGTTGGGGTAATTCCCCTTTGTAAAAAGCACCCAAGGTACCAACCGGGCATTGATCCCAGGACCCCTAGGCTTGTAGCCAGGTGCTTTGCCCACCATACCACGGGGTCGGTTTACTTTATAATAAATTCTTAGGTACCTTATGTTAATCAAGATCGCCTCTAACACATGCTGGAAACAGTTAGCGATTATTATAATAGTGTTGATCATGCTGCTAATGATGATAACGATGAAAATTACGATGATGATAATTATGAGAAAAAATTAGTATAAAATATGATGATGATGATGAACATAGGAAATATATTGTTTGTTTAAACAAATCTTATTATTTGAAGGTGGTCTTTTAAACAGCAATAACCCAACCCCCTGAATCGTCTGGGCAGCCCTGCTGATATCGAAGACCAGCATTAAAACAAATTAATTAATGTTTTTGTTTTTAAATAGGGTGTTACATTATCAAACCTATAATTGGCGGTAAAACAGTGGTAACGATTTCCAGTCATGCGGGGCCATTTATAAAGGCCTGGCGCAGACGGGCGCTTGGGGTTGTTTCGACGAGTTCAACCGCATCTCCGTGGAGGTGTTGTCGGTGGTGGCGGTGCAGGTCAAGTCCGTGTTGGACGCCATCAAGGCGAGGAAGATCAAGTTCAACTTCATGGGCCAGATCATCGCCTTGACCCCTAGTGTCGGGATGTTCATTACCATGAACCCAGGATACGCCGGACGTACGGAGCTGCCCGAGAACCTCAAGGCTCTATTCAGGTGAGAAATGTCACGAGGGAAGGGTCCGATATTCCTTCCCCTTCTACCCCCTCCGGATTCCACCTCCTAATATGTTTATTTTCTTTAGGGATTTAACGTACCTTTCTGAACCGACTGATTAAATCAGCACACGACTTATAAATAAAACACTGCTTCGGTGTTCGTATGGTCTAAGGCGTCGCTCTCGTAATAGACTATACTGCTCATGATATGGATATCGGGGTTCAAATCTCGGTCGGGTGTACCCAGGGTGGTTTTCCCTAAATAGTTTTCAACTGTCCCCCCACACAAATACGAGTATCCTTCTAAATTGAAACTTCCTCGACCCTAATTCATTAGCGTGATTAGTACATATATGTATAACCTGAACAGGTTGTAAAACGTGCTTCTAAAAATCTTGTAAATTAACTTAAATCTAAAAAAAAAATACAACACTCACCCCCACCAGATTCATCACTGTGAAAGGGGAATTCCACATTTTATACACCAATAATAAGGTTTTCGACCATGCCGAGAATCAAACCTTGGATCTTTATCTCAGTAGACAGACACGCCGCCGAATGATAAAACTCTTCGTACTACCCGTTCGGTGTGCCCATATATTTACACTAACGGGGTGGGGGCTATGATGGTAGAATATAGAGGAAATTTACCCTCATTTTGCGTGGAGGTAGATTAGGAAAAAAATATTGGAAAAACCACCCTCAGTACACCCGACAAAGATGTATCTATCTCCCCGTCATCGGCAGTCTAGTCTACTGCGAGAGTAGCGCGTTAAACCACGCGGTCATCGAAGCTGGTGATCTCGGAAGAAACAGACGAGATGCCGGTTGGGTCAGTTCAAAACAGGACCTCACTATGAGTGTGTCAATAAATACTGTTACAGCCATGGCTTGTATATTTGTACCAAATGGTATTGTCTGGTTCGTGCAGGCCATGTGCCATGGTGGTCCCGGACTTTGACCTCATTTCCGAGATCATGCTGATTGCGGAAGGTTTCCAAGACGCCCGTTTGCTGGCCCGCAAGTTCATTACACTCTACACGCTGTGCCGGGAGTTGCTGTCCAAACAGGATCACTACGATTGGGGTCTCAGGGCCATCAAGTCCGTACTGGTCGTCGCTGGTGCTCTCAAGGTTAGCAAGCAGAGATAACAATGCACTCTAGAATAGCAAGTAGAGATAACAATGCACTATAGAATAGCAAGTAGAGATAACAATGCTCTCAAGGTTAGCAAGCAGAGATAGGAATGCTCTCAAGTTTAGCAAGAAGAGATAACAGTGTTCTCAAGGTTATCAAGCAGAGATAGGAATGTTCTCAAGGTTAGCAAGCAGAGATAACAATAATCTCAAGGTTAGCAAGCAGATATAACAATGCACTCTAGATAGCAATTAGAGATAATAGTGCACTCTAGAATAGAAGTAGAGATAACAATGCTCTCAAGTTTAGCAAGATAGAGATAACAATGCTTCAGTTTAGCAGAGAATACTGTCTCAAGGTTATCAAGCAGAGATAACAATGCTTTCAAGGTTAGCTAGCAGTGATAACAATGACTTCAAGGTTATCAAGCCGAGATAACAATGCACTTTAGAATAGCAAGTAGAGATAACAATGCTCTCAAGGTTAGCAAGCAGAGATAATAATGCTCTTAAGGTTAGCAAGAAGAGATAACAATGCTCTCAAGGTTAGCAAACAGAGATAACAATGCCCTCTATATTAGCAAGCAAGGAAAGCAGTGCTCTAAATATTAGCAAGCAGAATAAAAATGCTCTCGAGGTTAGCAATCAGAGATAACAATGTTCTCAAGGTCACCAAATATAGATGGAAACTTTGATAAGAATCTAAGTGTAGTCAAAAAGGGTTGTCTTTACATGGCACGAAAGCAGACAAAATATTACGAGTGTGTTCCTTTCGACTATAGCCCTAACCATCTTTTATCTGTGGTACGGTAAGTAAAATGATAGAATTTTGAAAAATAAAAATTTTGATTTCGGTCTAAAAAGCTGGTAATTTAAATAATTATTTTAGTAATAAATCAACTTTTATTTTAGTGGTATAGTGCATCCAATATAAATAATTACAGCTAAAATGTTTATATATAAAATAAAATAGGAGATGGAAGAAAGCAACGCTATTCAATAAGTATATATGAGAAGCGTAGCCTAGGGTATGAATGGCTATAATTGAAACGAAAATGAGCCTATCACAATCATCTTACTTCTTACTAATATTATAAATCCGAAAGTTTGTGTGTTAGGATGTTTTTTACTCAATCACGCTAAAACTGCTTAACGGATTCGAATGAAACTTTGTACGTTGGTAGAGTATGTCCTGGAATAACAAATAGGACTATTCCCAACCTTTTATTTTACATTAATTTTACAATACTAATGTTTAAGCTTTTCGTATACATTAATTTTACAATACTAATGTTTGAGTTTTCGTATATAAGATATATTATATAATATTATATACTATTTCATAGTAAAAGAAATATATATTATTTAAGTTACCAATTATTAATTTTTTATTTAAAAAAATGTTAAGCTAAAAATTAAAAGATGTTTTCAATTATGGTGGGCGAAGCCACGACGGGTAAAAGCTAGTAATCAAATAAATTGAAAAAAAAATGGCACCTGGACAGTGGAATCGAACCCAGTACTTGAATGAAATATTACCCTGAGCACGGGATTATCCCCGGATATCTTAGTGGTATTGGCGTACAAAGCCAAAAGTTCCGGATTCTATTTCCGTGTCCAGGTGTCATTTTTCAATTTAATCGATTAAAAATAGGAGGTTGAAAACATATAATCTAATTTTCTAGAATATTATTATTCTATCTCCTTAAATTTCGGCCTCTGGACGCAATGTGACATAATAATAATAATAATAGTAATAATATTTAGCACCGCGTCTTACTACCCGTTTGGGTTATATGCTTTAAGTACTAATTACGCTAATGGATTAAGAATTGGGAAGGTTTAATTAGAGGAAGTGAACCCGCATTTGCGTGGAAGGAGAGTGGAAAACCATTTAGGAACCCCCTCCCCCCCCAGTTCACCCGACCGAGATTCGAACCTCGATCTCCCCGTCCTCAGCAGTCGAGCTCAACACGACAAGCGCGTTAGCCAACTACACCACTGAGGCGGGTCAAAGTGACTGTCATTACAGCCAGTTCAATAATAGTCCCAATTTGACTGTTATTACAGCCAGTTCAATAATAGTCCCAATGTGACTGTCATTACAGCCAGTTCAATAATAGTCCCAATGTGACTGTCATTACAGCCAGTTCAATAATAGTCCCAATGTGACTGTCATTACAGCCAGTTCAATAATAGTCCCAGTGTGACTGTTATTACAGCCAGTTCAATAATAGTCCCAATGTGACTGTTATTACAGCCAGTTCAATAATAGTCCCAATGTGACTGTCATTACAGCCAGTTCAATAATAGTCCCAATGTGACTGTTATTACAGCCAGTTCAATAATAGTCCCAATGTGACTGTCATTACAGCCAGTTCAATAATAGTCCCAATGTGACTGTCATTACAGCCAGTTCAATAATAGTCCCAGTGTGACTGTTATTACAGCCAGTTCAATAATATATGTTTTTTCGGTGCACCCGACCGGGATTCAAATTCCTACATCTATATCACTGGCACGCTATGCTAGATGCGCGCCAACAACACACCGATCTTCTGGATGCGTAAACAAGGAGAGGGGAGATTTGAAGCGACTTACCAATGATAGCACTTGAAATCCATCATCTGAGCCGTATCGCTGCACATGGATGCTCTGTCATCATATCGGATACGACACCACTGCACTGCACTACACTGCTAAAAGTAACACTACCGAACAAAGTTAAGCAGCTCCAAATCATACAGACATAAGCAAAACATAAAACACTCGGGTCAAGGCCCCACACAAAACACGACCGCTCGCGGTGAAGGTTTTCTCAGTACTAATAACAAAACACGTGCAATAATATCAACATAAGACTCACAAACAAAAGAGCCGCGTGTCCCGACTGACTAGGACTGCACGTGCACGCGGAAATACTCTTGTAGTCCACAAAAATATAGTTACTCTGCCTCATGGGATATAAGGAGGAGGGGAGAGGGAATCATGAAAATAGTGGAGGATGAATCACGGGTGAGGAGGATAGGAGGAATTATAGGATCGAGGGAGGAGGAGAGAAGGAATCGTGGGATCGAAGGAGGAGAGGAGGAGGAATCATAGTATCGAAGGAGGAGGAGAGAAGGAATCAGGGGATCGAGGGAAGGAGAGGAGGAATAATCATGGAATCGAGGAGGAGGGAGAAGGAATCGTGGGATCGAAGGAGGAGAGTAGGAGGAATCATAGGATCGAGGGAGGAGGGGAAGGAATCGTGGGATCGAAGGAGGAGAGGAGGAGGAATCATAGGATCGAGGGAGGAGGGAGAAGGAATCGTGGGATCGAAGGAGGAGAGGAGGAGGAATCATAGGATCGAGGGAGGAGGAGAGAAGGAATCATGGGATCGAGGGAAGGAGAGGAGGAATAATCATGGAATCGAGGGAGGAGGGAGAAGGAATCGTGGGATCGAAGGAGGAGAGGAGGAGGAATCATAGGATCGAGGGAGGAGGGGAGAAGGAATCGTGGGATCGAAGGAGGAGAGGAGGAGGAATCATAGGATCGAGGGAGGAGGAGAGAAGGAATCATGGGATCGAGGGAAGGAGAGGAGGAATAATCATGGAATCGAGGGAGGAGGGGAGAAGGAATCGTGGGATCGAAGGAGGAGAGGAGGAGGAATCATAGGATCGAGGGAGGAGGAGAGAAGGAATCATGGGATCGAGGGAAGGAGAGGAGGAATAATCATGGAATCGAGGGAGGAGGGGAGAAGGAATCGTGAGATTGAAGGAGGAGAGTAGGAGGAATCATAGGATCGAGGGAGGAGGGAGAAGGAATCGTGGGATCGAAGGAGGAGAGGAGGAGGAATCATAGGATCGAGGGAGGAGGAGAGAAGGAATCATGGGATCGAGGGAAGGAGAGGAGGAATAATCATGGAATCGAGGGAGGAGGGGAGAAGGAATCGTGGGATCAAAGGAGGAGAGGAGGAGGAATCATAGGATCGAGGGAGGAGGAGAGAAGGAATCATGGGATCGAGGGAAGGAGAGGAGGAATAATCATGGAATCGAGGAGGAGGGAGAAGGAATCGTGAGATCGAAGGAGGAGAGTAGGAGGAATCATAGGATCGAGGAGGAGGGGAGAAGGAATCGTGGGATCGAAGGAGGAGAGGAGGAGGAGGAATCATAGGATTGAGGGAGGAGGGAGAAGGAATCATGAAATCGAGGGAGGAGGGAAGAAGGAACAAGCCATGGCAAAAAAAAAGGACTATCAAACACTAGATGAGCTTGACGTTTGGACCGCGTAGTTCTTCAGTCAGGTTTTGAAGAGCTACAATTAAAACTGGAAGTGTGTTACAGCGGGCTGACCGTGCTCGTCCAGAAGACCAAGTCCTCATGCGAGCCCTCAGAGATTTCAACATTCCCAAGATCGTGACGGACGACGTACCAATATTCATGGGGCTCATCGGAGACCTGTTCCCGGCGCTCGATGTCCCCCGGAAGAGAGACTACGACTTTGAGAAGGTGGTCAAGCAGTCGATCACTGATCTCAAACTCCAGCCAGAGGACAACTTTGTCCTAAAGGTAAGATATTTTGTTTTCATATTAAATGAACAATGAACAATTTAAGTGGACCACTTGCAATCTCATCTGTTCGAACCTCGCGACTAGTAGATACGGCCAATTTCTTACCTCCCCTTTTCCCTTTAGAATTTTGTAACTCATAAATTAAGTTTCATAGTATAACAAGTCACACTCATTCTTTCATCATGCCCAAACCAACGTAACACACTTTTTTCGCACTAACCTAATGGATTCCCTTTCAAACCGTACTCCTTAAGCACCCATTACTATATTTGTCCATACGAGGTTTTACACACACATTTCTTAGATATCTGATTCCAACCGTATTCGCCTTGTTCTTGTATTTTTCCTGACAAACCCACGCTTTACATCCATAGAACAATGTAATCATTAATACATTTTATACAGTGCCATCTTTGCCTCTTTTGATACCACTTCATTCTTTGCAATAGTCCACATATATCCAACTACTATCTGACCTGCACTCACCCTTCTATTGATTTCACCGTCCATACTTCCATTTTTACTGAACATTCTGTCTAGATACAAATAATCATTCACTTTTTCTAACATTTTCCCACTTATACTAAGCTGACAATCATTTCCTTATTAATCCTTATAAAAAACTATAATCTTAGTTATGGAAACATTTATTCGAAGATCTATTCTGCCTGTCACCACATTCAAGCGATTTAATTTATTATTTAATTTAATTTATAATATAAAGTTAGTATGTGTAGATCAAAAGTAATGGGAAGACCATGTAATATGTAGCTATATGTTGTAAACGAATGTGTGAAAAAGAGAAACATTAATAGTTTTAAGAATAAAGAGTATTTATTACTCGGTGAATGCATGTTGTTAAAGCTAAGGGAGTATGCAAGTACAGGAAAGTGTGTAGAAAGTTTCTGATGATGGTTTAAGTATGGAGTTTTTTTTATCTATATGCACAGTTTCTTGCCTACCACGTAGAGGAACGGCGTGATTAGGTATGTACAGAGCCCTGCGTTTGTGGAAATCGCGATAATTCGCGAATGTTAGATATGGCATTTTTTTCTTTCAGATGTTCACATTTCAGGTTACCCTGATTGCAAATATATGCTCAGAATTGTCACGAAAATTCGCGAAATCGGCGTTTTAGCACGATATTCGCGATTTTAAACGATGTCCGCGATAATCGCGATTTAGTCGCGATTCTCGGCATTCGCGCTAATATTTTGGGATATTGAAAAATAAATTTTTATGTAATATTTTGTCTTTGTGACTTGTACATACTTTTCCCGGACCAGCTGCCGCTAAATCTTACTTTTTTAATAAGTTGACAGCACATTTTTTTGCGGACTAGTGTTTTTTACCGTTTTGTCCAAACAAAATGTAATTTTTGGTTTTCACTTCAATATGTTCAGTTTATCTGTTTCAAACATTGTCCTGGAAGTCTAGTTTTAACCCAACAAAGTCACCTTAATCACGAAAGTTTGGTAAAAACCACTTTTTCAACGCTTTTGGGAAACTTTAGAAACAAAATTGGGCTTTTTTATTCACCATAAAAGCAGGGCTCTGGGTATGTATGTATGTAATAATTCACTATTTGATCTGTATTCTAACTAGTCATTTTTTGACACTTATGCATGGCTCTTGAGCAAAAAAATTACACACAAATCTCAGATCTTATTTTAAATTAAATAAAGGTATTCATAATTTTAAAACTCAATATTTTTTAGATATTTATCTTAAAAGCTATTCTAATGTGGTGTATGCATTTAATATTAGATTCTTTAAATCTACTTAAAAAAGCTATAATTATAATTTTATTACAGTTTCCCTTGTCTCACTGAATTATATTGTTTTCTAAGGTAGAATACAGAAAACTTCATTACGATGTGACGCCTGGTTCGAGCTGTAATATCTACCTGGGTTAGGTGTTATCCAACGAGTGAGATGGGCTCTCCATTTTGCGCGGAACTTATTGGTAAAACTAAATACCACTTCTCTGCAATATTTCTTGCAGGTAGTTCAGCTGGAAGAACTTCTGGAGGTGAGGCACTCTGTGTTCATAGTGGGGTTCTCCGGCACCGGTAAAACCATGGTATGGAGAAGTCTCTTCAAGACCTACCAGAACCAGAAAAGGAAGCCGATATACAACGACCTCAACCCAAAGGCCGTCACCAACGACGAGCTGTTCGGTATCATCAACCCTGCCACCCGGGAGTGGAAAGACGGTTAGTTTCTGTCATGGGGGTTTTAACTGTTCTCTAGTTAATAAATTCAGTCTTATGCGAGTCTTCGTTTGTTTAGTTGATTCAATCCAAGGGGAGGGAAATTTGTTAGATGTTGGGAATATTTGAACCCGTTTAAATAATTTAGTCTCGTCGGGAACTAACAAATTAAAATATTTATTGCTACTAGAAGGTAAAAGTAACATACTTCATGGTATAGTAGACAGGGTCCCTGTCTGCTGACATAAAGATCGCGGATTCAATTCCCGGCTGGTATGGGGGGATTTTTCTCGAAAGAGGTATAACTACCATGGTCACCAGGGTTTGATTAATTAGGCTTAGGTTAGGTCAAGATCTTTATTAGATTTAACAAGCTATATTCACTATCATAATCCCCTCATTTCATTGGGACATGGAAGGAGCCTCCACGGAAACAGAACATTCGGGCGTCCCCTGGGAAACGGTACATTAGTACTGGCTAATCTTACCACTACTGCCCTACGATTTTTGTGGCCCAGACGCGCCATTATTTATTTAGGATAAAGATGAGAAAATAATTTTAGATTAAGTCCACCCCTTTTAGCGTAGATAGAATATAAGGGAGGAAGTTACGAATATCGATATACCTGGTTGATTCAAACCTACACCTTCCCATCACTGATAAACCAGACTAGAAAGTAGTGATGCCTTAGTCCGCGTGGCCATATATACGGGTATTTCCCTGCTGGTTTCTCATCCCCGCTCAACGTCGATGCGAATGCGCTTCCTCTAAACTACCTTCATATTCCTTATCCCTTAAGTTGGAATGGAAGGGAAGGCGAGTTAAGGTCTGTAGTGGAATTTATTTGGACAGAAACTTTTTTAAATTATTAAAATAAAAAGTATGTGATGCCTGTGACCGATATTTAAGAACTGTTGAGGTTACTATGTATAGTAAATTTAACTAAACGTATTTACTAAAGCTATATTTTATTTATTTTGGTCAAAGAGAGCTCTTTTTTCATAAAAATTGTAAAAATTTTTGACATAGCTCATGCTTCCTTTCTATGAGGAAAATTCTATACTTAAAAAATCCAATATGGTGGATCCAATATGGAGGACGAAACCTACAAATTGAGTCGTACATAACTAGAATTTGTTATGGAAGCTATGGAGCATGTCATATTTATGAGAAAAATCCGAAACATGAATTATCCCAGATGAAGGATTCAACCTACAAATTGAGCCCTAGATAACTGAAATGTTATATGTGGCATGCCATTTTTATGAAAAAAGTCCTTATTCTGACAAATTCAATATGGTGGATGCAACGTATAAATTTAGACTCAGAGAACTGAAATTTGGTATGGGCGCTATGGATCATGCCAAAAATAGCGAAATGACTTACAGCTGAATCTGAAATTGATTCTGTCGGAAACAGGCCTAACACCTAGTGGATATATAAAAGGTTGGCCTGATGTTTGTTTCTAAGGCCTTATTTCCATCATCATGCGGGACCAGGCCATATTGACAGGCGAGGGTCCTAAGTGGATCATCCTGGATGGAGACATCGACCCCATGTGGATAGAGTCTCTCAACACTGTGATGGACGACAACAAGGTCCTGACCCTCGCCAGCAACGAGCGCATCGCCCTCACCAAGATGATGCGACTAATCTTCGAGATTGCGTCGCTGCGTACGGCTACGCCCGCCACCGTGTCCCGCGCGGGGATACTCTACATCAACCCCCAGGACCTTGGCTGGAACCCGTCAGTACACACTGTTTATTATAGTTCAAATTTTCATCGGAAGGGCCTTTCAAAAAAATACCAATACAAACATAGTTATTTTCCTTGCAGACAACATTGATAATATGTTACCACTATTGTTTGTAGGGTTGTGTAAGAATCACTTTTTTCAAATTAGAGACGTATTGAGATGATAATATTAAAAAATATCAAGACGAGAGAATGAGCTGGTAAAACTTCCATTGGAAGTAAAGAATGTAAATTTATACATTGCTCATACACATATACGTTTTAAATACATTTAATAAAATTGTGATAGTCGCATTGTGTACGATTTATTTATATTATATATTATATATTAGTGAAACAGAGTACTATGTCAAAGTTTTTTTATTGTCAAACCATATATCTATAAAATTTCTTAATGAAGGCTGTTTTTGAGATAAAAGTGTGGTCCATTTTCGTGTATTTACGGTATTATTAGAAATAATAAATTCTAGGTTTGGTTTGTAAATTTCTTTAGGTAGTTATTTGTTCTAAATTTTGAATTTATTTTTAAATCTCTCGAATATTCTAGGCTCATTTTTAACTTTCGAAACGAGATCAAGATTTATTTTCTAGTCTCAATCGAGATATGTTTAAGTCTCGCACATTCCTATATATTGTTAGTATAATTTTAAAAGGAACTGATCATATTTATCAAATGTGACATTTTCGGGTCATATTACTGGACGTATGAATAGGTGAAAGTAGATATAGTAATTTCTCAATGTGTCGGATAAGGGTTCTTCCTACGAAATATGAACTGTAAATAAACTGAGTTGAACTTTTAAAACGGTTTAAGACATGTTGTAAGAGATTAAAAGAAAACTTTTGTTGGTGTTGTTTTTAATGATGATGTTGTTGAAGGGACGATTTTTACCGTGATAGCACCCTTTACTCCCTGGTAGGTAGAGCCTAATTTTTCTTGGAAGAACAATTTAGAAAATTCAAATATATTTATTTGCGGCCAACATCGAAAACATTTTATCACATTATTTGTATTATTTTATAGGTATTGGTAATATCTATCAAAAGTGACAGATGCAGATAACATTACACGATGAATGAATATATTACAGTTGTTTTAGTAACGTTAATAACTGTCGAATACTGATCTTCCTATCAAAATCATACTATAAATGTTGATTGTTTGGTTTCATGGTATATTTTTGGATTATCTGTGATATAACTTACTTTACGGGCTTAGTGTTCGTCGGATGATACATTGTGAGTTTGTAACAATTTGGGGTGAATAATGAGATGATCTGGCTGATTTGTTGGAGTAGCCACTCGTGCAGTTTTCCCGAACGTAATACTTTCTCTGTTAAAAAGTGAAAGCACTTTATATTTCATCTTACTAAGAATAACGAGTTTGGTACCAGTGGGCTCTGTTTATTTTAAGCTTCGTGACAAGCTGGATCGACACTCGTCCTCAGCAGTCCGAGAGGGCCAACCTCTTGATCCTTTTCGACAAGTTCATCCCGCCGTGTCTGGAGATGCTCCGCAGCAACCGTTTGAAGCGCATCACCCCAATCGCCGAGATCTCACACATCCAGACCCTGTGTCATCTCCTGGACTGCCTGCTCACACCGAACAATGTACCTCCTGACTGTCCCAAGGAATGGTACGAGATATACTTCGCGTTCGCCTGCGTCTGGGCTTTTGGAGCCGCCATGTTCCAAGATCAGGTCAGTGGGGATTGAAGGGGAACTTGAGTCAATGCCCGTATTTGTTTACTTTTTCTTGATACCTTAGAGAGAGAATGTGTTGTGATCGACAAAAAAATAATTGAACTCGTGATTTTGATAAATATCGAAACAGAAAAAATTGTTTTCACGATGCCGTCTGTATGTATATCGGCCTAGAGCCAAAACCCTTTTTACCGTTCGGGTTAAAACTTGGTATCCAAGATTTTCATAACGTTCCCCCGATGTATTGTTAGAGTTAGATATCTAATCCTAAAATTAAGAGTAGCTTACTAAATGGCAAAATGAGGAAAAATCAATCTTCTCTAAATCCTTTCTCATGGATTTGATGGAATTTTGTATCCATGCAATGCTTAACATAACTAACAAGAGGGCAACTCTTATTTTTCATGAAAATGACTATGAGAATACCTTACATAAATAGAAGTTTCCAATTCTGATCATATTTCCGCAACTATTAGAGGTATGGAATATCTTCCCATGTTAAAGTTGTCATCATTATCATCACCATCACTATCAGTTTATTGTTCCAACGAACCGGGTACAATTTGTGTCTCTCTTCCCTTTATTTATATCTAGAAACATATTTTCTTCATAATTTATGGCCCTTCAGTCCAACCCTCTTCTGGATTGGATGTCGTCCTTTACAACATCCGTCCATCTTCTTCTCGGTCTTCCTTTTTGTCTTCTCCCGACTACCTCCTCCCTCCACCTCCTCAACACTCTTCTAATCTCCATCCACTTCACATGCTAGAACCATTTTATCCTTGATCTGGAGATTGTTTTCCCATTAGGGTTCACATGAGTTGTAATACTATTAAACATAAAATAGTTTATCATAAATAAGTTTTTTTATAAAATCAATAGTTTCTAAACAAAATATAAATTTTTATACTCTTTGGTGGTATGGACAGAGATGTTAATTATTCTTTTCTCAACGTTTCTGTAACATTGTATATTATTTAATTTATGATCTTTGGCGGAGTGTTTCTACAATTATATAGATTATTTCGTTTCACAAATCTTATGTGTTTTAGTAAATGTCTCCAACTTTAGATAAAATCGAGGGAAATTCTCTGCGGTTCACCGTACCATATTTTATTTTACCGTTTTTATAGCCAATAAAAGAACAATTTTTGCCAAAATAAGATATAGGTACTAAGCAGTAAAAGCATTATATCTACACATTGTAATATCAGCATTTCTTGAATATACTGTATATGATACGGGCGTAGTAACATTTGAACATAAACTTTTCAAATGAAGAGAAAAAGTCCTAGTTTAGTTACACAGTGCCTATAGCAAATATTCAAGAAGTGATCAGATTATTATGTTTAAAAAGTTAAATAAACGTATCTACTGCAACATTTATTTATTTTGATTACTTTTTAATTAGTTTTTACTGAATGAACCCTAAAAATACATACACTAACTCAAGTTTCTTTACATCTTGTCTTAAGAGTGGAAATAATATTTGGTGGGGATTATGTGCCATTACTAAATCTATGTTTTTATTTTAGCCACACGTCTTACTACCCGTTCGGGTGACATGATCCTATATATTATTTCTGTTGTCAACATCCCTTTTTCTCAACTAATACAAGCTTTCAGCGATGAATGAGGTATCAGTGGATAGGATTTTTTACAGACTTCTGACATTGCATACTCAGTTTAATTTAAATTAGCTTGTCAAAGACAGGCTTAAAAACTGGTTATGTACTAATTACGTTAATGTTTTACGAATGGGTAAGGTTGAGTTTAGAAGAAATGTACCCGTATTTGCGGGGGAAGATAGTAGGTAACCATCTAGTAAAAACAAAACCTCAGTACACCTGACCGGAATCGGACCACAACCTCTCCTTCATCGGCAGTCTAGTCTATTGCGAGAGGGACGCCTTATACCTTGCAACCACCAAAGCGGGATGTTCAATTATGACCCGCCTCGGTGGCGTAGTTGGCTAACGCGCTTGTCGTGTTGAGCTCGACTACTGAGGACGGGAGATCAAGGATCGAATCTCTGTCGGGTGAACTGGGGGTGGTTTTTCCTAAATGGTTTTCCACTCTCCCTCCACGCAAATGCGGGCTCACTTCCTCTAATTCAACCTTCCCGATTCCTAATCCACTAGCGTAATTAGTACTTAAAGCGTATAACCCGTACGGGTAGTAAGACACGGTGCTAAATAATATTATTATTATTAATATTATTCAATTATTATCTAGGTTAAAAGATAGCGCGGTAATGTAATCAGTCAGGATAAGCCGGATAAACACATCCATTTAACTTGAAAGTTAACAGGTTTTCCTTGACGGAGTATACTATGACCCTGTCTTGGAAACATAAGCTACGCCATAGTGGAATAATGCAAGGTAAGCTTGCCACCTTACAGGGTAGACGAAGGGTACATGTTAACGATCATGATTGTTGTTGTTGTTGTTATTTCCCACTTGCAGCTGGTAGATTATAGAGTGGAGTTTACAAAGTGGTGGGTGAACGAGTTCAAGTTCGTCAAGTTCCCGTCACAAGGAACTGTTTTCAACTACTACATCGACAGTGAGACCAAGAAATTCGTACCTTGGACCGACCTCGTGCAGACCTACTACCTGGACTATGAGATCCCAATGCAGGTAATGTTCCATTCTGGAGTCGATTGATAAGGCAGAGGCATTTTGGAAAGTTTAAACTACAATATAAATCGGGACTTCTGTCAAAACGACGCCGAAAGAAATAATTGTATTTACTTTGAATACGTCCAGCCTGCCCTCTGAATCTTTGAATACTTACCTCCTTTACCTCTGAATATTTGATTCATTACCTCCTTTTTCTCTGAATCTTTTATTACTTATCTCCTTAACTCTGAATCTTTGAATACTTACCTCCCTTCCCTCTGAATCTTTTAATACTCAACCCGCCCCCCCCCCCCTTTCCCTCTGAATCTTTTATTACTTACCTCCTTAACTCTGAATCTTTGAATACTTACTCCTTCCCTCTGAATCTTTGAATACTTACCCCTCTCCCTTTCCTCTGGAATATTTGATTACTTACCTCTTACTCTGAATCTTTGAATACTTTCCCCTTCCCTCTGAATCTTTTAATACTTGACCCCCCCCTTTCCCTCTGAATCTTTGATTGATTACCTCCTTCCCTCTGAATCTTTGAATATTACCCTCCCTTTCCTTCTGAATATTTGATTACTTACTTCCTTAACTCTGAATCTTTGATTACTAAGCTCCTTTCCCTTTAAATATCTGAATACCACCCTTTCTTTTATTCCAGAAAAAACCCAGATATCGTGACCTGAGTGATACTTTATTAAAATCACAATATAAATGGAGTTTTACTTTTTTTTTTTTTAGCAAAGCACCTTACTGCCCGTTTTGGTTTACACTTGTGTACTAATTACGCTAATGGTTTTAAGAAGGATTAGGGAGGATAGATTTGTATTAAGTCCATCCGTATCTGCGTGGAGTAAGAGTGGAAAGTCATTTGGAAAAACCACCCTCAGTACACCCGACGGAGATTCGAACCGTGATCTCCCGTCATCGGCAGTCTAGTCTACTGGGAGAGTAACTCGTTAGATCATGAGGCCACCGATGTGGTTTTTTTCCAATTAATTTTTAATTGATATTTGAAACATTAGATGATATAATAACATTTTTCAAACTTCTTTTGGCTAGGCGATTTTTACCATTGTGCCCACGGTGATTCGTGACTCTACTCATAATATAATTATGTTGCTATTATTGTTTTAGTCTACACTGGTGCCAACTACGGAAACCACACGTATCCGTTACTTCATGGACCTATTGCTAGAGAGGAAGGTCCCTCTGATGCTGGTAGGCCCTGCGGGTTCAGGGAAGAGTGTCATTATGGCTGAAAAACTCAACTCTCTGCCGGACAACTACGCTGTAACCAACGTGCCATTCAACTTCTACACCACCTCCGAGATGCTGCAGATGGTCCTGGAGAAACCGCTGGAAAAGAAGGCCGGCCGTAACTACGGGCCGCCCGGTACAAAGACGATGGTGTATTTCATCGACGATATGAACATGCCCGAGGTAGATGCATACGGTACGGTCCAACCC
Organism: Timema cristinae; assembly: GCA_039000515.1. Taxonomy (NCBI): domain Eukaryota; kingdom Metazoa; phylum Arthropoda; class Insecta; order Phasmatodea; family Timematidae; genus Timema; species Timema cristinae. Next base: position 23,451,826 of record JBCFYV010000001.1, read on the forward strand.
CACACCCTGGTGAGACAATACATGGACTACGGTCACTGGTATGACCGGGCTAAGTTCACCCTCAAGGATATCCACAACTGCCAGTTCGTGTCGTGCATGAACCCGACCGCGGGAAGTTTCACCATCAACCCTCGCCTCCAGAGGCATTTCAGTGTGTTCGCCATCAGCTTCCCTTCCCAAGAACCGCTGTACCACATCTACCACTCGGTGTTAGAACAGCATCTTTCCAGTCCCGTGCTTAAATTCGCGCCAGGACTGTCCAAGCACGCGGCCAAGTTGGTAGACGTGGCGCTAAAGCTGCATACCAAGATATCTCAACAGTTCCTGCCCACTGCTATCAAGTTCCACTACGTGTTCAACCTCAGGGACCTTTCTAACATATTTCAGGTCAGTGGGATGGTTAATCTTTCATTCACACGTTTGTTAAACATACTGAAAGCAGCGTCATTAGTACTATCTAATATTATATTCACAAATGTTCCCTAACTACTCTAAACATCGCTAGCACTAACTATTAATGGGAAAAGAATCATTTACTCACAAAAAATAACTGGGACAGGTCAGTAGTACCTAATATCATAGAACCCGCTTCGGTGGCCGCGTGATCTAACACGCTACTCTTTGCTGACTAATTTACAACGTGTTTTCAAATAGTTTCAACTTAAAAAGTTTTGTTGTTTCCTAACCTCAAGGACTTACCCACTTCAACAGCTCTCTCCATATTCATTAATGGGTCGCATTTCCTTGATTATTTTTATTTTTTATTTATCACCAGGTCTTACTAACCGTTCGGGTAATACGCTTAAGTACTAATTACGCTAATGGATTAGGAATTGGGAAGTTGGAATTTAGAGTAAGTGAGCCCGAATTTGCGTGGAGGGAGATTGGAAAAACATTTAGGAATGGCTACCCCCAGTTCACCCGACCGGGATTCGAACCTCTATCTTCCCGTCCCCAGAGGTCTAATCCAACACGAAACTAGCGCTTCAGCTAAGAACGCCACCTAGGTGGGTATTTTATTAGTTAATATGTTGTGTTAGTCTATCCAGCTTTGTTGTCTGACAAATGAATACATTCACAAATTATTTTTTTAAATGTACATAAACATAAAGATGATGGTGACAAGTTATATACTTGTATTTTATTGTTTTGTCCAAACCGTAAATAAGGCAGTGTTTTCTGTCAAATTTTGGGAGGGGAGGGTTGAGGCCCCAAACCCAGCACCCCTTGGCTACGGCCTTGGTCTAAATCAAACGAGTATTACATGGATTACATTATGATATCATGAAACAATATGGGAAACTTTTGAAAAACATTCGAATTGCTTAGTAAGGAACGTTTAAGAATATTTAGAAAATTAAAATTCACTCAAAATTGAATTTTAATTTTCTAAACATGAGGAACATTAAATACTGTTATTTTTAAATACCTTGTAAAATCAAATTCAGCATATTCCTAAAGAATAAATTAAAGTGTGTGTATTCATAAATTTTGATGTAATAAATTATAAAGATAGATAAGTTGAATTTCTACCACAACCAAAATCATACAAACGTTACTGTTTTCAGGGCATGCTGTTCTCAGATGCATCTTGTATAACTACAGAAATTGATCTTATCCGTTTGTGGATGCACGAAGCAACCAGAGTTTATTGCGATAGCTTAGTTGATCATACTGACATAGACACTTTTCAGAAGCATTTAATAGACTTTGTCAAGAAAGGCTTCGAGGATATTAATGAGGAAGCTATTTTTCAAAAGCCACTGATTTACTGCCACTTTGCGGAAGGTATTGGTGACGGCAAATACATGCCAATCACGGACTGGAAGCGCGTCAATCAGCTACTTGAAGAAGCTTTGTCACAGTACAATGATTTAGTGGCAGCTATGAACTTGGTACTATTCGAGGATGCTATGAACCATATTTGCAGGATCACGCGTATATTAGAGTCTCCCAGGGGTAACGCCTTGCTTGTTGGTGTGGGTGGAAGTGGAAAGCAGTCACTGTCCCGTTTGGCTTCTTACATTTGCTCGCTGGAGGTATTTCAGTTGCAGCTCCGCAAGGGTTATGCCTTGACAGACTTGAAGGCAGATCTTGCACAGCTGTACCTTAGATCTGGTCTAAAATCAGTAGGAAACGTTTTTCTAATGTCAGATGCTCAGGTTGCTGAAGAAAAGTTTCTTGTTCTTATCAACGATTTACTATCTACAGGAGAGATACCAGAGCTGTTTCCTGACGATGAAGTGGACAATATCGTAAGTACAATCCGCAACGAGGTGAAAGCAACGGGAGTTATTGATAGCAAAGAAAACTGCTGGCGTTTCTTTATAGATCGCGTAAGACGTCAACTAAATGTCGTACTGTGCTTTTCTCCAGTAGGCAACACGCTTCGTGTTCGAAGCCGAAAGTTTCCTGCCGTTGTCAACTGCTCTGCAATCGACTGGTTCCATGAGTGGCCACAAAAGGCATTGGAATCCGTATCATCAAGATTTCTCGAAGACATTGAAGTTCTACCAAGAGAAATTTTACATCCTGTTTCGTTATTCATGGCATTCGTACACACATCTGTTAATGAGATTTCACATGTTTACCTGATAAATGAACGACGATACAACTATACAACGCCCAAATCTTTCCTTGAACAGATTAGCCTCTATTCCAAATTGCTAACAGAGAAGACTTCGGAACTTGAAGGGAAAATAGAACGCTTGGAAAATGGCTTGGATAGACTAAGAGGTACGTCCGCGCAAGTAGATGATTTGAAAATTATCCTTGCAGACCAAGAGATCGAGCTAAAAGAAAAAAATGAAGCCGCTGACAAATTAATTGAAGTGGTTGGTGTCGAAACTGAGAAAGTGTCTGGAGAGAAGGCTTTTGTGGCTGATGAAGAAGCTAAAGTTAAAGTGATAGAAGAAGATGTAACTGTTAAACAAATTATTTGTGAAGAAGACCTAAAGAAAGCAATGCCAGCCTTACTAGCTGCACAGGAAGCTCTTGATACTCTTGATAAAGGCAACTTGACCGAATTAAAATCTTTTGGAAGTCCACCTGCTCCCGTGGTTAAAGTATTAGCTGCCGTCATGGTCTTGTTTTCATCTAAAGGACGGATACCAAAAGATCGTAGTTGGAAGGCATGCAAATTAATAATGGGAAAGGTGGATCAGTTTCTTGAAAGCTTGATAAATTACAACAAAGAAAATATACACCCTGAAATTTATAAAGCTGTTCAAGAGTATATACATGACCCTGATTTTGACCCTGAAAAAGTAACAAAACAATCATTTGCAGCAGCGGGCTTATGCAAGTGGGTAATAAACATAGTAACGTTCTACGATATTTATGTAGTCGTTGAACCCAAACAGAAAGCACTAGAGCAGGCAAATACTGACCTCAGAAAAGCACGAGAAAAATTAGGATTCCTTAGAGAGAAAATAGATACTTTAGAAGGGCAATTGAGTATTCTTACAAAAGAGTTTGAGAAAGCTACTGCAGCAAAAATGAAATGTCAACAGGAAGCAGAAGCTACGGAACGAACTATTGATTTGGCCAATCGTTTGGTAAATGGCTTAGCATCAGAAAATGTTCGATGGTCTGAGAGCGTTGTAGGGTTTAAAAGGTCTGGCTTAACAATGCCAGGAGATGTGCTCATGGTAACAGCTTTTATTTCATATGTGGGATGCTTCACTAGACAATACAGAGAGGACTTGGTAAAAAAATCTTGGATGCCATACATAAAGCAACTTAAGCCAAATATTCCACTAACTGAAGGATTAAATTTACTCTCAATGTTGGCAGATGATGCACAGGTGGCAATGTGGAATAATGAGGGTCTACCAACTGATAAAATGTCCTCTGAAAATGCAACTATTCTTACAAATTCTACACGTTGGCCATTAATGATTGACCCACAACTTCAAGGAATTAAATGGATTAAAAGCAAATATGGGAATGATCTTGTATCAGTGCGTCTTACCCAGAAAGGGTACTTGGAAAAAATTGAGATGGCTATTTCAGAAGGTTCCACGGTTCTATTGGAGTTTATTGGAGAATCTATTGATGCTGTGTTGGATCCGCTTCTTGGTAGGATTCTCATTAAAAAGGGTAAGGCAATAAAGATTGGTGACAAAGAGATCGATTACAACCCCAATTTCCGTCTTATTATACAAACAAAACTTGCCAACCCACACTATAAGCCAGAAATGCAAGCTCAAACAACACTGATAAATTTCACAGTAACGCGGGATGGGCTAGAAGAACAGCTACTAGCAGAAGTAGTTAAGTCAGAGAGGCCAGATCTTGAGAGTAAGAAGTCGGAGCTTACAAAGCAACAAAATGACTTTAAGATTATATTAAAAGAACTGGAAGACGATTTGCTCCACCGTCTGGCCACTGCCGGGGAAGATATCTTAAGTGACGTAACTCTTGTTGAAAATTTGGAAACTACCAAGAAAACTGCTGCAGAAATTGAAGTAAAGGTACGTGAAGCAAGAATAATGGGTGTAGAAATTGATGCTGCTCGTGAGCAGTATCGTGTTGCTGCCACTAGAGCGTCTCTCTTATACTTCATTCTAAATGACCTTCACAAAATAAATCCCATTTATCAGTTTTCTCTTAAAGCTTTCGGGGTGGTTTTCCAAAATGCTTTGGAAAACGCAGTCCAAAATGAAGATCTACAAGAGCGTGTTACAAATCTTCTAGACTGTATCACATTCTCCGTGTTCATGTATACTAGCCGTGGTCTATTTGAGAAAGACAAACTCATATTCATGGCTCAAATGGCATTCCAGATCCTCCTAACGAAAAAAGAAATCGATCACTCTGAGTTAGACTTTCTGTTGCGCTTCCCCATAGTTCCTAACTTGACAAGTCCAGTGGACTTCTTAACTAACATTAGCTGGGGTGGTATCAAGAGTCTAGCCACAATGGATGAATTTAGGAACCTGGATCGTGACATTGAGGGATCCGCAAAGCGGTGGAAAAAGTTTGTTGATTCGGAGTGTCCAGAAAAAGAAAAACTTCCCCAAGAGTGGAAGAATAAAACTAGTTTACAAAGATTATGTATCATGAGGGGATTGCGGCCCGACAGAATGACATACGCTGTCACAGAGTTTATAAACGAGAAGCTCGGGAAAAAATACACAGAGGCCACAACAGTAGAGTTTGCAAAATCATACGAGGAATCAAGTTCAACAACCCCTATGTTTTTCATCTTATCACCCGGTGTGGACCCGCTCAAAGATGTGGAAGCCCATGGCAGAAAGCTGGGGTTTACCATCGACAGACGCAACTTCCACAATATATCTCTGGGTCAGGGACAAGAAATAGTTGCGGAGGATGCCATGGAGGTGTCTGCAAGTGAAGGTCATTGGGTAATCCTGCAAAACATCCATCTAGTGCAGAAATGGCTATCTTCCCTTGAAAAAAAGATGGAGGAATGTAACGAAATAGCTCATGACAACTACCGCCTCTACATGAGTGCAGAGCCTGCAGCTGACCCACAGTACCACATATTGCCACAAGGTATATTGGAGTCTTCCATAAAGATAACCAACGAACCTCCAACGGGCATGATGGCCAACTTGCATAAGGCCTTAGACAACTTCAACCAAGAAACACTGGAATTATCCACTAAAGAATCAGAGTTCAAAGCTATTTTAATTTCTTTGTGCTACTTTCATGCTGTTGTCGCTGAGCGGAGAAAGTTTGGACCACAGGGTTGGAACAGGGTTTATCCTTTTAATGTTGGTGATTTAACTATAAGCGTTCATGTATTATTGAATTATTTAGAAAACAGTACAAAACTTCCCTGGGAAGACCTGCGTTACTTATTTGGGGAGATAATGTATGGGGGTCACATTACGGATGACTGGGACCGTCGCCTTTGTCGCACCTATTTAGAGGAATATATGAAGCCAGACTTGGTGGATGGAGAACTATTTTTTGCACCCGGATTCCAGTCACCACCAAACCTTGACTATAAAGGCTATCATCAATACATATATGATTACCTTCCTCCAGAGAGTCCTTATTTGTATGGTTTACATTCCAATGCAGAGATTGGTTTCCTCACTACAACCTCTGAAACCCTGTTCCGCACAGTATTTGAAATGCAACCACGGGACCTTGGAGCTTCAGGGGCTGTTACCACCACCAGAGAAGAAAAAGTTAAACAAGTACTTGATGAAATCTTGGATAGACTTCCTGATGCGTTTAATATTGTGGAAATAATGGCCAAGGCTGAGGAACGAACTCCTTACATCATAGTGGCCTTTCAAGAGTGTGAACGTATGAACACTCTCACTAATGAACTGAAGAGGTCCTTAAAAGAACTTGATTTGGGGCTGAAGGGAGAGTTAACCATAACTACTGAGATGGAAATGCTACAGGATTCTCTTTTCATGGATAATGTACCGGGCAACTGGACTCTCAAAGCTTACCCTTCAATGATGACCTTAGGGCCTTGGGTGGCAGATCTTCAGTTGCGCATAAAGGAGCTCGAAACATGGTCATCCGACTTCATCCTTCCAAGTACGGTGTGGCTATCAGGATTTTTCAACCCCCAATCATTCCTCACGGCCATCATGCAGTCTACCGCCCGCAAGAACGAGTGGCCTCTGGACAGAATGTGTTTGCAGTGCGATGTAACACGCAAGCAGAAAGACGAATTTACGGCAGCACCTAGAGAGGGAGCTTATATCCACGGTTTGTTTATGGAAGGGGCAAGGTGGGATATGCAGTCTGGGGGAATTGTTGATTCTCGACTAAAGGAATTATTTCCAGTACTGCCAGTTGTATTCATCAAAGCCATCACTCAAGATAAACAAGACCTGCGCAACATCTATGAGTGTCCCGTGTACAAGACTAGGATTCGAGGGCCTACATATGTCTGGACCTTTAACCTTAAAACAAAGCAGAAAGCTGCCAAGTGGACTCTCGCCGGAGTCGCCATTCTTCTGCAAATATAGGTATTTGTTCATTATTTGATGATTTTATTTTCAGTTTGAAAGAAAATTGTGTAAATACACGGAGAATGTGTACATTTCAAAACTGAACTAAAGTGTTTATCTGTAAGATATATTATAATACTTAAAATAAATGTATATTTTCGATGTAGACTAAACCGTTAAATAAATAATGTAATTCCAATGTGTTTTTTTTACTATGCACGGTGATTAACTTTTCTAAATTATCTTCAAGAAATAAGTTAGCTCTATATTCAGAGAGTGATAGAACCTTAGTCCTATTATTAACAAATAAGCTAAGTATAGTGAATAAACTCAATACTAATGTAGTATATCTCCAACAGTTTTTTTTTTTTTTTTTAGAATTTGAAAAAATAAATATTATATAAGTATTAATTTTAGAAAGAATAAATAAAATGAACACGTGATATTTTCTTTGAATTCTTCTGATTTAAAGTAAATTAATTATTAATTGTGTTTGGACCTCCTTTTATAATTCTAAAATAAATTTTGTTGGTTGCTTCTCTTTGTACTCCCCTGTTTGAAACTAATGCTTTCCTGTTATAATAGGCTCAAGATCATAATCTGTTTCAGATAAAGCAGTCGTTGCCATCCTCAGGCTATTTTAACTCAATGTTTATACATTTACATATATTATATAAAATAGTTAATTAGTCTAGAAATCATTTATACCTGTAAATTGTTAAATTAAGATTGGTGATGCTCTTCATCTCAAGGCTATAACATTTCATTATTATAATTATTATATTTTAACTTTTGAGTATTTATTTAGTTTGATCTCCAGTAAAGAGAGCAGCACTTTAGCAATCCTAATAGCGTAACCTTGATGCATACCTGCGTTCCTTGCTCTCTAGCAGTTCTCCCTTATGGCAGTGCTAATATCCAACCAGGCAAGAGAAAAATAAAATAAAAACAAAACACCATCGGTAAAATGATACATTTATTCTACCTTCCAAGATCGTCTAATAATTAAGTTTGATCCTAATAAACTAACTAATTAGCCAAAACTACAAAATTGGTTTTAAACTAAAACTATTTAAATTCTTATAAGCTCAAAACTGCCCTGTTGGCATAATCTTATTTTAACTTGAACTAATAAATTTTTACCAAACATTAATATCGGTGGCGGCTCGTGTATAGGCACTGCGGGGCTGCAGCACCCCCTATTTCGTCTTGATATTATCGATAACATTTAATATAATGAGTCATTTTTTCTTTAATGCTTTCTTTAGTTTTGTAGTACAATAAATATTCCTTAAGCTTAATTTCAGTACTTCAGTAGCCATCCACCAGCTAATGAAAGAGATACAAAAATCTCTGTGTGGAACTGTGCGCTTCACAGTGCCAGCGACGTGGTGTTTGACTGTTGTGTGCATGTGCACATAGGAGCGGGGTGGGGAGGAAGGAGGGACTGCCGTGTAGAGAGAGCACTGTTGCTCTCGCAGTGCCGACTCTGGCGTGATGGTGGAAGGAAGTTTTTTCTACTCAGTGTGTGCTGTGCTTAAAAACCGTGTACCATATTCTTGAATGTGATAAAGTGTAGAGTTAGATTATTATTCTGCTTCCAGCTATTTTATTTGATTCATTTTTTATCTGTTATTTTATTTAATAGAAAGACTAAATTCGCTTGCAGTACTTTCAATGGAGAAAAGTTTCCTCAATTGTCATCCAGAGATCAAGTAGAAAATTATTGAACTTTTTGCACAAATTAAAACAAGAAGAATGAATTTCATATTTAAATTAATAGATCAAGCTTTAACTGTATCAATTTAAGTTAAAGTAAATAAAAAAGTTTGGCTTTTTTTTGTTAAGATATCAAGTTCCTGAATACATTTTCTTTTTATACATGTTTTTATCCTTTTACATAATTTTAAAACAAAGGCTAAACATTTTCTGGAGCAGCACACCCACTAATTTTAGCTACGAACTGGCACTGGGTCTAAGCTAAGTAAAATAATGAAAATGTTTTATCTCAATACCTAGGTAATAAAGGCTTGTGTTAAATTACTCATTAAATTTTATTTATAAAATTATGAAAGGATGCTAAAAACTTAAAAAAAGACTTTGTGGGTAAGTATTTCAGGAATTTCCTCTCTCATGTGTTTAAAAGTTCTTATGTTCCTTTTGGGGAATGTGCCTCAATTTGTCACGCTAAATAACCAAATGAGAATAGATACAAATTTTATATTATAATTTTAATGTGTGGATGGTTTTCAATTCTCGATTGAGTAATATTACCCTAATTAAGGTAATCTTACTTTAAACAAACACTTTAATTCATAGATTAACCTATTACCTTAAGTCTATGCACATTTATAGAGCTTTAGTCACAAGCTTGGGTCATTTTTCAATTTGAGACCAAGTCCCCATGAATATTAAGATGTTTATTGTAAGAAGCCATCGACAATGACGAGTCGTGGAATCCACTCCCAAAGTGCAAGTTATTTATTTATAGGGCAGCTCCCAATTAAAATTCAAAACCCCTATTAAAATATCTCTGATCTGCCCCTGCTCAGTGATTATGTGTATCTGTGTTTAGAACCAATATAATTTAAAATATTTTACTCAAATTACTTTCCTTTTTTTTCTGGTGGGTTTAAAAATGAATATCCCATAATTATTTTGTAATGGTCTTTTGAGTAGGTGATCAATACCAAATTGTTAATAAAGAAATTTTGGTCCAAAGTCTAAAAATATATGTTCACATATAAAATCCTAATAATTCTAAATCATAAAATTAAAAAAATTGCCGTACGCAATATTATTTAAGATAAGCTAGAATTTACCGGCAAATCAATACAAATCACGTAAATTCAAACGTCCCGCTTAGAATATTTATTTCAAGGCTCGTCCACTACGAGCGCTAGCGATGTGGTTCAACTTGCTAACATTAGAGTGGCATTTTTATTCTTATCTCCTATCTCCGTATATGTTTATACTAAAAGAGAAAGAAAATTATGTAAATATTTTCGAGTGATAATAAATGTTCTATGAATCATACTTTTTAACTAGTTAAGTTGTGTTTTATTGGTATAATTTGTAAAGTAAGTTTTGTTGGCAACAAATAATAAACCTTGACAGTTAACATATCTAAATAAATGAATTCAGTGGATTCTGGGGTAGAAACAGGAAATGATAGCAATGACAGCTATGCTACTTATGATTCCCCGCCTGTTGTCGAGACTGTCACTGATAATCGTAGGCCTATAATTTCTGCTTACATGATAAGTCCATCAAAAGTAAATCAATGTAATAACGGCCTGGTAATGACAACGAAGACACATCGTTTAAATACGCCATCATCATCTTCAAACTCAAAAGATGAGAAATCAACCTCGAGCAAAGACAAGACTGAAGAAAATGAGGTTAGCTATACTTTAAAATATTGGGATTTATATAATTGTATGATTATGGAGATATATAGGCATTATCTAATATTTTGTTAACACTACTGTTTGTATTTATCTTAGTTTGCAGATATTTCATTGATGGAGTGTAAATATGAACCGTTAGCCTGACCAACACTTTTGAAACAAAATATTGAGGCTGTATCCGAATAGTCCGTCTAAGGGCCCTTGGAAGCCAAGTGCACTTTAAAGTTGCAATGGCGTCGGCTTAAAGGCCGGAAGTGATTTTTGATGGTGTCTGAATTCTCTTAAAGTATACAATTGCACCCCTTATAGCACACTTTACTAAGGGGCATATACGACTTACCCTTTATCGCGCAATTTAGTTAAACTAGCGTTTAAATTGGATGCAAATATTATATTGTGTGACAATGGAATAAAACATTGCACAAACTGTTAAATAAAACTAGTATGATTTGTTCTTTGTTTATATACATAATTTTAAATGGGTAAATTTCTCTTTCCTGTGTGAAAATCTCTGTTAAAAAGAAATTTATATACGAGTTAAAAAGATCTTCAGTAAAATTTTTTTGAGAATAATACTCTACAGATCAAAGTAAATTAATTAGGGCAATATTTAAATGTATATAATATACGTACATATTTACCAATTTCTCTAAATACGCAAAAATGTTTGACATGCTCCTTGGTATCCTGACATCATTGACAAAACACTATCAAAATTCTTTATCGTTACCATGGAAACGAATGTTTCAGAATTAACCACCAGAGGGCTATAGTTGTGCTTTGCTGTCCAAAAACTACCATGCACCCTATGTACTTAAGGGCACCAGAAACGTATTTTATTAAAGCGTGCAGTAAAGTGCACAAGTGCGTAGGGGACAGACTATTCGGATACGCCCCATATCTGTTTTTCCCTTATTTACCTTTTACCGACCACCTTACTAAAAACTGATTATTGAGATGAAAATATTTTTAAATGAATTTATTATTATTAGCACCGCGTTTTACTACCCGTTCGGGTTATACACATTTACGCTAATGTGTAATGGTAGGGTGATTGTGAGATGAAATGGAGGACCTACAGTTTAACGTGGAATCCGAACCACGATGGAGGCCTGGCATTCCACACATTCACAAGATGTATTGTCAGAGGTGAAGGAAGGGTTTGGTAATCAGATAAACTGTGCCGGGACCGAGGATTGAACCCCGGCCGCCAGTACAGAAGTCTGACACCTTACCCCTAGACCGCCAGGTCACTTATATGAATTTAGAATTTCTAAATTACACTTCAAGCTTAAATATTAAATTTATAAATATATAGGATTGCAAAAGATTTTTATTTCTTTGTTTTCTATTATTTTCTGCCCAAGTGCTTTGTTAAAATATGTTCACATTAGCTTCATGTGTGCACTGATATGGAATAAAACAGGAAGGGGAGATCATTGTACTAGGCCTACCTGCTTCAGTGGTTGAATGGTTTATGGCGTGTTTGACTGACCTGCAAATGATGGGGAAATCGAGGTTCAAATCCCGGTCAGGTCTACTGAAGCTGGTTTTTACTAAATGGTTTTCTGCTCAATCTCCCTTCATATGTGGGTAGATTACCTCTAGAATTCTACCGTCCTCATCCCTACCCCATTTGGGTAATTATTATATATGTGACTAACCTGAAATGATAGTAAGGTGCAGTGATTAAAAATAACTCATTGTAGGGGCCTACTGTCTACGTCTTGTCTCAATCCATAGAGCTAAATACCTGGTAAGGCAACACATTATTTAATTATAGCCTAGAAGACTCTTGAAAAAGGAAGTTGTGTGGCGCAGGACATAGCCCTAACTGAACAATTCATTTTTGATCAGAAATATTGTTAAAGAAGAAAAATAAAATAATAAAAAAGGGGACAACTGGGTAAGCTATCATCAACCCATTCCACCCCAGCACCTAATTACAGATCATCTGTTAGATCAAAATTCACCCATAACCATAAAATAAACTTTTAAATATATTCTAGAGGCACCCAATTTTCAAACATTTTCGGAGAAAGGTCTTGTGAAACCTCATTTCCGCCGGTAAACCCCTTTTGCGTCTAATTGGGTAGGTAGGCCTACCTAAAAAAATTTGTTAAAATAGTGACACTTTATTGTTGATAGAGATGTTACCATTTTAAAAAGTTTAAAAATAACATCGGTAATTTTTATTTAAACCTAGTCTATAACTTATTGTCAAAAAGTGTTTTGTATCTTTGTTTCATGAATATATTCAATATATTTGGATCTTTTAAAGAAAGCACATCAGAAATATACATTAATTACAGAACTGGGCTAGTTATATATATAAAAGTTGATAAAAACATGTGTCCCATGTTTGTACTTCAGTAATATATATCTGCTTAGCTGCTTAACATTATAACCTATGAAGTGTCTAAAATGGCCACCTTTGACCTTAATGCAACCCTGCATTCTCAGTGTTGTACAATGCCGCACTATCGATATTTCAAAAATACATTACATTGCCTTGCTTCTAAGGAGGGACAGTTGGAAACCATTTAGGAAAGACCATCCTAATTACTCCCAAACAGGATTCAAACCTCAATCTCCACTCATTATCATCAATCCTGTCTATTGCGAGAATGACAAATTATAGACTCAATTATTCCCAAAGTGGACTGTACCGTACCGCCCCATAGGATGTGCTATTATTACTTAGGGGAACACTGGAAAGAATGATCTTAAAACTCCTGCTTTATAAGGGTTATTGTCTACAAACTGGGTATTTTGAGGTTGAAAAATGGATAAATTCATGTGGGTTAATAACTACCGGTAAGCCTTTTAATTTTAATTGTTTAAGTATCTTTTTGCAAATATTAAATTATAGGTTAGCAGGGAAATTACCTTGTATAATATATTTTCAGCTAATGTTGCTAAACTTCAGTTTTAGCTTAAAATATGTTTCATAAAAACAGTTTGCAAACATTAAAGCAATAATTATTGTAAAGAAAGTGAAATGTTAAAAAAAATTTAGCTCTAATGTTGTTCATAAACGTCAAATACAGTTAGAAATTTATAAAACAATCTGTTCCCACGTAACACAAGGGATGGTTCTATAAGAATTGAAACTATGTGTTCAAACGATATATATAAAACATCATCTTTGTCACGTTTGAAGAGCTGAATTCCTTTTTGGTCACTTACTCTAAAGTGTCACTATTTTGCTCTACTTGGTTCTGGCAAAATGCAACATAACTAGGCCTGTATATTTATGATTTTGTTTAGAACATTATTGTTTTAAGTTAATTGAAGGAGTACAAATATTCCAGTTTTTAAATTTTCTACACTTAAGGAGAGCCTATTTACTGAAACGCTGTTTTTATTGCCTTCATCATTCTCACTACTCAAGTAAACATCTTCATAACACAACTCTTTGCGTTGTTTTGGCAGACGACCGACAGCAAGTTCATGTTCCATAAAACTTGATATTTTAGAGTCATATCTTAATGTGCCAATTTCATAATGTGTGCACCTTTGATATTTAAAACAACTAAGTTTCCGTAAGCTCTGAATAACAGATTGTGCATCTCCAACTACTTGATGTACTAGCATAGTACCATAAAATCATTTCAAGCATTTTTGTTCCAACTGTAGAAATACATTTTTGATTTGGTTGTTTGTTATTTCAATAATATTTATCCCAAGAACATTTTCATTTAGAGTTGTTTTTAGAGTTTTAAATGTGGTGACATCCTTACCTTCCGCCACAAGCCTGTCTGCTGTCCTTTTACATACTGTTCAACACCATCGGAAGAATATTTCCCATAATCAGCTTCCAAATAAATTCAAGTGATTTTTTTTTTTGGTAGAATGTGTCGCGTTTTGTATCCAAAATACAAAACATGGTCTTGTTGTAATGTGAGTAGTTTTCACTGAAGTCCACATAAATTAAAGCTTAATTTTCTGCAAGTTTTTTTTTCAATATTACTATCTCATTGTATTGATGTAGTGTTCTCCCTTCACGTTTTAAGAAACATATTATATGCATCTCAAATTCTTGCACCTAATCAAAGATTGTGCTTTCACTGAAACCTTTGTCATTTTTACAACAGTTTTTTTTTTAATTCTTTTGGCAAAGAAACTTTCTTTCTTTGGCATCTATTTGAAATACTGTCAGCTGAATTTTCAATCAAATCACTACCCATCTCACATTTGCGTAAAAGACATTTTTCAGTTTTGTCGACACAACAGAATTCTACCACAATACCAGCAGTTGTTATTTTCCCCTAAGACACCTACCTTGATCAATAGTTTTATGTTTACATGTGTGATATACTTACAAGTATCTCAATCACTCACTATCGTTGGTTTCATCCAAAATGGATGGTGCCTACAGAAAAATTGAAAACTAACCAATTTATCTGGATAGGCCATTCTAAAACTCATAATGAAGGTTTCTCAGTGTGTCATTTAAATACATTTTTTTGTTTTGTCACTTTTTTTTTTGGTGATGAAGTATTTCTTTCCAGGACAAATTCGTCTGTTACTGTTCAATTCTAAAAAGTTTTCTATCTCATGCTTTCTTAATTAATTCATTAATTAGAAATATTTTTTTTTTGTCTTTCTCCAATATTTCAAATTAAAAGCTTTGCTTACAATCATTGATAGTTCCTTTCAACATTTCAAAACATTTGAACACTGCTTTTAAAGACGATACTTCTTAATTACTTTCTATGCTGTAACCTTTTTAAATAACTGCTTTTCTTTATCTGAATCTACCTTCTTGTAGTTTTCATTAAGTTGATCTTTGATAACTTCAACAAACAGAAGTATCTTAACAACTTGAGAACTTGGCCTTAGCTCTTTTCCTAGCATTTGCTTAACATGGGCCATAGTGTGCCACAGGGGGTTTGAAGGGGCTCGAGCCCCCCTATCATAGTTTTTGGATGCCCCAAGATCTACTCAGATCCAAAGAGAAATTAAAATAAGGTAGAGGGAGTGGTATGACCAGTTAAATTTTTTGAGCAAAGAAAATATCAAGTGTCACACATCCTTTTGTTGATCCTCCCTTGTTGTCCTAATTGATGTTCTTTTATTTTGTTAGATTTGTCACATTTATAATAGTATAAAAATATAAATGATCAAGTTAACCTATACCAATAAAAAAAACCTTCTGAGTGTATATAATGAATGGTAAAGAAAATTTTGCCTCCGGAGGTTGAGGGACTTCCCCCCAAACCCTCTTAAGACCCCCTCCTACCCCTTCACCCCCCACCAACTTTGCTATTCTGTGTACTCTACTGAACACAGGTACTGGGGGTGGGTGGGCAGTGGTTTTCACTTTTCTATAAACATTCACATTTTTCCCTGTATTTTGGAGCTCCTTTGTTTATCAACACTAAAATAGGTAACACGACTACAAATGTGTGATTTTATTAAGATCACAAGCTACCAAATAACGCAGCCATCTTCGATTCGGTAGTTGGCTTATTGCTGCCACTTGTACAATTATTATAATTTAAAGGGATTGCATATTTAAGAATCAAATAGCCATAGCTATTATTTATGAGTGAAGAATGACCCTGGACATGGGATGATTACTGGATAGCTCGGTAGTTATAGCAGTGGCATACTAAGCCAAAGGTCCCGAGTTCAATTCCCGTGTCAAGGTGTCATTTTTCAATTTTCAGAATATGATATCTAGATGGAGTAATCCTCACTAAAAAGCATACATAATATTTGGCTAGGCTATTTGATTATTTTACCGACCAAGCATTCACCCACCGCATGTTGGTGAAGATAATTCACATATTTATGTTTAGAGGGTGTCATGTGGTCAGCACAACAAACCCTCCGGCCGTTAATCTCGGTTTTCTAGACCGGACCCGCTACTTGTCCTCACGAGACTGAGTTCACCCCGTTCCAGGCCCACTTCATCACATAAAAATCTGGACTCGCCAGGGATCGAACCTGGGGCCTCAGATTTTCTAGCCAGTAACTCTGAGCATTAGACTACAGAGGCGCTCATTAGACTTCTCCTAACTGGCTTTAAACCAGACATTGAGAAACTGATATTACTTCATCTGAAAGTCCATTCCTCGTATTATGAATTTACTGGAACAATGAACTAGTTACTACGTAGTATTTAAGAAACTTGCTATTTAACCATCAGATTTTGAAAATCTTAGTAGCATAGGATAAAGTTAGTCAATTTTGTTTGATTACTCAAAATTAAAATTTGTTAATATCTTACTTAATCAAACTAAAAAGTTTTAATATGATTTTGAATAACTCGACCATTGATTTCTAGAGTTTTGAATTTCATTGCATTATTTTTCTCTTTGTTGGGCCATGCAAACCACCATACTGGATCATGTTTTCATAGGATAGGGTAGGGGGCATTGGGAAGGAGTTTATGGAACAAAAGAAGTTTGGGAACCATCGCCTTAGACCATTTATCCATTGAAGTTGGCATCAAAATCCTTAAAAGCTGTACTATATTAATACAACCTATGTTGACTATAATTAAAATAAATAAATTATCATACCAGATGTTATGTGTATTTTTTATTTATTTTGATGTTTTTGCAATTTTGTAGCCAACCTTACATTTTCGCTTACCATTGAGTCGATCTTTATTGGAGTTTGAGTGTGAACCTCCAGCAGGCCTGACATTTCGTAATTTACAACCTTCCAGTCTGACCGCAGCAACTGGCTATGAAGTTGTTCCGTCTGGTGAGTGATTGCTAGTTTAATCAAAGATTTATTATAGTATTCCAATATTACAATTGGTACTACCCAGTACTCACTACTGATGATCTTAACTACAGTTTGATTTTCAAAGGAAGCCTGTTGTTTGAAAACTGGAAAATCGTGTTGCCATAATGGTGTAAATAATTAATATTACAAATTGTATTTACATTTTGGGTTTGGTTAATGATATAAAGAAATTATACAGTAACCCATAAGGAAGTTATTGATGCATTTATAATAATCAAATAAAGATATTTATAGCGGTAGCCTGTCTATTTACTGAGCAAAGGGTCCCGGGTTCAATTCCCAGTATGGTTGGAAAATTGATTATTGGTGAAATGTGGGTTTACCCTTTCACAGTGATGAATTGATGGCCAGGGACTGAATGTTGCGTCGGTCCTGTTCTTTAGTTAGATTATAAGACATATGAAGCTACCACAGGCCTAGCAAGACGGTGAAAATATATGACTTGAATAAAAACTGACCCAGGCTTCAGGCTGGAAACAGTAATGGATGTAAAAAAAAAAAGTAAAAAGGACAGATTTCTCGAATGCCGAATTTTAGACATTTTTAATCATTGTCGATTGTCAAAAGTTGGCCTCAGCTATAAAAATCAGGGCCTACCTAACCTATAGAAACAGGTTTTGATTATTGAAAAAATTGCACCAGAATTCACCTTAACAAAGTATGTAAAAACCACTCCCCTGAAATAAATATATAAAAGAATTATAGTTTTGAGGGCTGCCGAATCAATTTTACAAAACAATTAAGTGTTTGACCTCTGTACCTTTTCTAAACTGCCTGGAAAATTGGTAACGCCTTGTTTAAAATATGCATAAACTGTTGCTTTAATTTTTTTTTTTACTTGTAAATATTAGTGAGGCGGATTTTCTGTTAATATGTGTGATATGGAATGTAGGTCAATGCTACACTCTGGCCGTGTATGAGAATGGAGAACTTCACAGGAAAGTTCGAGTCATACGAAGTCGCTTCAAGAACATGCATTGTGCACCCTTGAGAAATGTTTGGCATCAGGTGAAGAAACCATTATGTAAGTGATTTGGATTTTCGAAACTAAAATAAAATTATTTAAAATCAAACCAAGCTGAAGGTTATCTAATTGAATTAGTTTGTCTTTTTATCATTACATCTTACTACATGTTCAGGCTATATGCATATAAAGATCTAATGGTAAAAGGATGAGAAATTAATTAGTATAAAGTATTTTAGAGTTAATCTACCTGCATTAGCATGAAAGGAGACTCGGGAATCGTTTAGGAAAAACCACCCTCATTAGACCTGACCGTGATTTGAACCTCGATCTCCTGGCGTCAGCTGGTCAGTCTAACACATGAGTGACACCTTAGACCATTTGGCCACAGAAATGGGTAATTGAATTATTGTGGTTTGAGATTGGTTGTGTTTTTGTTTGGTATTTACCGTCCTATATACCTGATGCACTTAGTTTAATCTTCTTCAGATTAGTAATTTCATTATTTCTTGAATATCTGTCATGAGCATATCGGCATTTGAAAGGGAATTTCTTAAGTGAAGAGGAAAAAAAAGTCCTGATTAAATGCCACTATTCTTGTGACAAAAATATCCATAAATTGTTGAGAGTACTATGTGTAGAAAAATAAACTAAATGTATAAGTAGTGGCCTAATGGTGTAGTGGTTAGTGCACCTGTATTTTAGCCTAGGGGTCCCAGGTTTGATTCCCAGCTGGTGCTTTGGGTATTTTTCCTGAAAGGGGAACCACCCCAATGGTCACTGGGGTTAGGTTAGGTTTAAGTGTTTCCACTGGTTTCACACCTTCATACTCACCATCACCCTCATACTCACTATCACCCTCATACTCACTACCATCACCTCATCTCATTGTGACATGGAAAGAGCCATCACGAAAAGGATGTATGATTAGTACCTTTGGGCGTCTTCTGTACAATGGTACACTAGTACATTCTAGTCTTTCCAATACTGGGCTACGAATGATTTAGTCCAAATGCGCAAAAAAAAAATGTATATATATATATTAGTATATTATTTATTCAGCCCTAAAAGTTTTTTTTGTTAAAAAAAACTACACAAATATAAACCACCTCGCAGGTGCATTCACCCCATGTAAGCGAAATAAAACCTTATTTTATGTTTACAATTTTCTTTTGAATCGCAAACCTAATATATTTTATAATTTTGGCAGCATCTTTGTTTGATCTTGGTATTTGTCACACGTGACTCTGAGTCTGTCCCTGCCAGAAGAAACTTCTTGAAGCCAACTCAAACTTGCTTCTAAAGCATTTAAATGACACGAGGGATGAACGGGAGGGAAAGAGGGTAAGGCGAATGCGTGTCGGTAGTGGAAAAATAAGCAAAATTTGAACTACCCTGGAGTATTTCGGCCAGTAAAATAGAATAGTAAAAGATATGTGGATGGTTCCTGATCAATGTTGGCGCTTGTGCAGTGTCGCTTTTATGTAAGTCATGTACCTACGATTGCTCTAACAGGTTTTGATTTGGATTACTCAAGTTTTTTTTTTTTTTTTTTTTAACATTTATATTCTGTGATATATTTATTTTAGTAAAGACTTTTTTTACGCATTAAACATGATAATTAAATATAGATAAAAAGAACAATTATTCATAGGAAACTTGCTCAAAATTTTGATACTATAATTCTTTAAAGAAATCTTGGTAAGAGCCTGCAATCAGTGGTTTTTTTTATCAGCGTGTATTACTACCTATTCAGAATATACGCATATATGATGATTACTCCAACGAGATAAGATGAGGAAAGAAGCATTTTAGAGGTAATCTACCTGCATTTTTGTGGAAGGAGAGCGGAAAACCATTTAGGAAAAAACCACCCTCAGTAGAGCCAACCGAGATTCAAATCCAGATCTCCCCATCCTCAGCAGGCTAGTCTAATACAAGAGTGATGCCTTAGACCATTTGGCCATTGAAGCGGCTCATTTAGTATTACATATCGATATTTAAGATATAATAAATACTAACCTATTTTTTAGCGCAATTTTTGGTTATAGTGGATTTTTCCAATAACTTTTGTCTCATAGTAATCCTCTTTCACCCTTAGCTATGGTAGGTTAATGATCTCATAATTCAGGGACACAGTGGAACATGTTTTAAATTAGTATTTTCAATAATAAACACACTCTTATTTGTAAAACCCCATGATTTCTTTTAGACGAACGCAAACTATCAGTGGCAGCCTCTATGAACAATGTAGACCTTGTACGCACATGGCTGGAACAAGGTGTGGATCCTAACTGTGCTGACACACAGGGACGAACACCATTGCACTTGGCCGCTAGTCGAGGGTACTCCGAGGTGGTGAGATTGCTCCTGGAGGGCGGGGCAGACCCCAATAAGCGAGATTCTCTCGGAAATACTCCGCTTCATTTGGCTGCGTGCACCAACCATGTGGCTGTCGTCACGCTGTTGCTCAAAGCAGGTTAGTTATGCAGGAGAACTATTACGCCATTGTTACACTTGTAGTGATAACTGACAACGTCCTCTGATCCTCGATGTGACTTCATGCTCGTTTTAAACTGACAGCTTATACGCTAACAATACTAACAATAGATAACTGACGTCATACCCCCACCCATCACTACTCTTTCTCTTATTATTCTTTTACGCTAAACACACACAGTATTACTGTACATACAGAAAGTTACTTAAATTAATTTAAAATATAAAAAATACACAAAGAAAATAAATGAAGATTGCACCGAAATTGGACCGAAAGAAGAGGATGAATTTAAACTATGCACACAAAGTCATCCTTTATTATTTACACTTAAATAGTTTACTCTCATCTGTTCTTCTCCTCTTACTCGCACACTTGCTGTTATCTGCATCTTCTGTTTCTTTTTTTTTGGTCTCTCTTGCGGTCTTTTCCTTCCAAACTTCAACTCCATCATCCTCTTTGGTATCCTTTCCTTTTCCATCCTCGTTATGTTTTCATACCATTTCATAGTTGTTTCCTCCATAGCAGGAATGTGGAATGCACCTGGAAAATGGGGAAAACAAAGAATTTTGCTAAATCTATTAAAAATACTGGAATATTGGTAAATTTGGCACATTTCTGAAAGTTTAAAATAGTAGATCTTTGAATGGATGAAAAGGTGAACTTAAGGACTAAGCACACTGATTCAAACATTCTTTCTTACCCCTTAAACAAATGTTTTGCAGCAATAGAAGAAGATTATTTCCCCATCAATCTTAAAACATCCTTTTTTAAACATAAGTTATATGACTTCAGACTTGCAGTTTGGATGAAAAATTGGAAAACTCAGGGAATTTGGTAGTAATAAAATAGTGATGAGCCTGTCTACTATCTCGTGTACCCCCGTCCTACGCTCCCGTAGCCCAACTCTTGCCTTGACATCTTTATTTACTATCCAATTTTTCCTTGTGGCAGCACAAAAACTTCATCCCCTTATCCTCAACTTTGCTGGTTTCTCTTAGATCCAATATTCATGTTTCTGCTGCATATATGTAACCATCTGTACAAAGTACACTCTATTTAACACTTCCTTACACTTCAGCCATTAAGGCTATTGGCCCTTTTCATTTGGCGTGGAAATGCAGAGCCATGGGAACAAATGATTATCTTCAAGAATTTTTATTGTTTTGCAATTTTCTTTTCGGAAATGATTTGTTCAAGAATAGAAGAAGCATATTGGTTAAATTATACTTTATAAACACACCTCCTCTATAATTTTAACAGTGATCACATATCAATAAAATTGACATTTTCCAATAGAAAACTACCGGCTTCATAATACATCAATACATTATCTTTGAAGGGGTGTTGAAAATATTAACTTAAAAGTTTCACTCATTCTCAAGAAAACTGATATTTCCAAATGTTTGATTTTTCCGCAAGACCTGTCCAATAGCTAGCGCCATCTACAGTTTTTGTGATCCATCTGTTCTTGTTAGTGCGGAAGGATACTTTGGTCGGTTGTGAAGCCACACCACGCCTTTCGCCCACCATCCCACATAATAGATGTTAGACTTGCACTCAACAGGGCAGAGGGTCTTAAAGAAAAACTAATTTAAAAAAGATACATTTATATATGGTTTTGTTTTTATTGAGCGCAGGAACCAATGTCAACTGTAGTGACTACTATGGTCGTAGCCCTCTACAGCTAGCACAGTCCAAGTTGAAAGTCTTACAACAGGGTAAACATTTTGAAAACTCACAACATGTCAAGCAGGAAGTGCAGCAGGTGAGTTAAGGTGCTATTTGTTTAGGTAGAGTCCTCAATAGGACTCTGCTAGTACTCGTATTTCGAGCTCGAACTCGAGCTTGAGATCGAAAGTGTTTTAGGCTCATCATTTTTGAGCTTTTGATGTACTTAATAATTAATTTTTTAAACACAATAGTAAGCATAGTCTATTTAATTGAGATAATACCAGCGTTTCCACTTATGCATCATTCGGTTACCTAACAAATTGTTAAAAATTAATTTCAATTTTAACATTAATAACGTAATAGAGCTTTAAAACCACTTTCGACCTGTAAATTTATTCATTATTATCATTCATTTTGAATTATACTTGATTGAAGTTGTTCACTTGTATTGCCTTTACCAAACTTACCACATTTATATTTAAAAAAGCATTTACTATTTTATATTGTTTGTTAGAAATATTATTTTTAATTTTAAAGTGTCAGCATCAACTTTTATAACCATTAAAAATTGAAGTGAAGTAAATTTCTTAATAAAATAATGTCTAACGAGATCCTATACAACGCGCATGTGCAACTGGGCATAGAGTAATGGAAATGTAACAGAATACATGATAATGCACAATTACACTAAGGAATAACAAACGAAATTGAAACATCAAATTTCTAATTGTTTACGATTCTTACATTTTCTTATAGTATAAATTAAGTTACTGAAACATATTTTGGGAAAATATTAGCTTATTAAAATGTCAATTGTATTAACTTTTATCAAAACAGTGTAGAAACACTCCACAACAATGAAAAGTGATAGTTAAATAAGCCAACCTGAAAGGATAGTTAGGTTAGGCCTTGATATAAACAAACACACTTCTCTATTTCTTTCTACACTTTTACATTTCCCACTTCTTCAAAATCTCCACAGATGCACATTGTTTTGAATTTCAGGACATATTTATTTTTAATATGAAGAGACATTAATTAAAAAGTAATATTCCTGAAAATTCAAACTAATGTGCAACTGTGGAAGTTTTGAAGAAGTGGAAAAGTTTAAGAAGAAATTAAGAGAGAAGTGTGTTTGTTCTTATCTAGTCCTGACCTAACCTAAATCTCCTTTCAGGTTGGCTTCCTTCACTATCACTTACTTCACATCATTGTACAGTGTTTATACATTGTTGTGTTATATATTTCCAAGCCATCATGCAAAAAATCAATTTTCATTAAAAGGGCCTTTAAATAAAATACAAACATTTATTTTTGAACAACATTGATAACTTTACTATATTATGTATTGGTGTTATTCTGTAAGTATTGATAATATTTATCAAATGTGACCGCTGCAGATAAAATGACTTGCTTATGAATACATGGAAGTATAGTTACTTTTCTAGCTATCAGATAAGCTTCTCTTTGTAAAAAATTGAACTGTAGGTAGCCTAAAGGTCACATAATCTTCATTATTGTAATGCCTTACACTTTCAAGCTAGTATTTCCTTACAACATAGCTATAATAGTTTGAGATTTAGGCCTACTCTTGGATTTATCTGATCATTCTAGAGAGCAGCCATTTTGTTAAAAATTTCGTTCACTTCACCAAGCTCTGCATTTTGTTGACTTTAAAAAAATGTTTCTATTATTGATCCATCCTAATCTGAGACCTGATGTAAACAAAGCCACGTGGAAGTGTATGCTCTGATTTGCTAATGAACGGACGTCAATGGTATCCTTTCACTAAATAGTTCCGGGTTTTATTCCCAGTATGGCTAATGTATAATTGGTGAAATATGAATTTACCCTTTCACGGTGATGAATTAACGGCTGGGGACTGGTTGTTGTCTGTCCTAGTCTTTAGTTAAATTATAAGGCATATGAAGCTACGACAGGCCTAGCAAACCAGTAGTGGGAAATATATATCTTGAATAAAAAACTGACTCAGGCCACAGGCTGAAAACAGTAATGAATGTAATAAAAAAGTTTTGAATCTGACATTTTCTCGACTCCTCGAATTCTTAAGGATTCGAGATATTCCAGGGTCCCATCTATAAATAAAATGTATATATAAAAATTGAATCAAATAGATTAGTGGAATCTTTCATACATGATGTGTTTTGCATCTCTTTTAAACTGTACCTCTTTATGTTACCAAGGTAATTGAGATGATGCAAGAGTTTCTTCAGAAGCAAGGCCAGGATGTAGAAGCAGAGTTATTGAACGCGTTCTCCTCCCGACTGACACTCAGTAACACCAAGGAGCAAGTGGACTCGGATGTACGAGACTTACTGGACAGTTTGACTAACCTCAGCATCAACAAAGATGACACACCAGTCAACTGAGGAGACTTAATTTTTTTTTTATATACATATATTTGTGGAAGTGGACTAGGCCAATTTATCACTCTTGTTAAACTCAATTGTTTGTGAAGATTTTTGACTGTATTGTAGTTATTTTGTTATTTCTTTTTCTGACATGACTTTTTTTTTTTTTAATAAATGAGAAACTGTGTTTTATATTAAATATTAAAGCTCATTTTTTGAGTTTGTTCATTAAAGTACATTTTTCTTAATAAACTTAAATTACTTAACCCTAGAATACTATCATCATTGTATAGTGCTGTATTGCTATCAATATGTAGATTTAACATAAAAACAGATAAAACTTCTCATAAGCTTCTTATGTGACCTAAGTTTGATTTTTAGTTTTTTTTTTTTTTTTCCATTTTTTGTATTTTTAATTACATCATAATCAACATACATCAAACACAAATTTAAATACATCAGACCACAAAACAAAAAGAATTAAGGTCTTAAAAAAAACTGTGGTGAATACAATTAAACTTGAGTATAATTAAATGTTTTTGTAATGGCTGGAACTAGTTATTAGTAAAAAATAAATATATTCAAATATTTGTATTCAACTAATTTATAACAGTCTGGGCACAGTTACTTCTGGTGTTCCGTGTAAACCTATTAATACTTTTGGTATGTAAATCTTAGTTTCTACTTCCATATAACGTAACATCCAAGATGCAACCATCCGTCATGACAGCCGATTGTTGACTTGACTGTTGGTGACATAGCTCTAAGGAAGAGAGGCTTGCTTGTTGTGGAAGGAAGTTGGGATAAATTGATAATGTCTATTTTACATAATATAGCATTCTAGGGTTAAAGTTGCTTACCTTGTTCAAGAAGCAGCTTTTGACTAATGTGTTGTTTGATTTGTAGTTATTATGAGAATAATACTTCGTTGTCATATCAGGTTTCATTGTTATGTTAACACAATGGAGAGGCCAGATGGCTAAATGATAATATTGCATTATAATTAATTTAACGTTGTAGAATACAATGTTTTTTATTGATCAATTTACAGAATGTCCTTAATAAAAACATGTACACAACATAAATAAGTGAATTTTACTACAATCTCCTAAAATTATATTTAATTGTAAGATTAAAACATGTGACACTTTACTAACTAATATATTATTATTATTATTAGCACCGCGTCTTACTACCCGTTCGGGTTATACACACGCTAATGTGTAATGGTAGGGTGATTGTGAGATGAAATGAAGGATCTACAGTTTAACGTGGAATCCGAACCACGGTGGTGGCATGGCATTCCACACATTCACAAGATGTCTTGTCAGAGGTGTAGGAAGGGTTTGGAAATCAGATAAATCTGTGCCGGGACCGAGGATTGAACCCCGGCCGCCAGCACAGAAGTCTGACACCTTACCCCTAGACCACCAGGTCACCTACTAACTATTAAATAGGATTGAAACTTAAGGTTATGCTTAGAGTCATATAGGAATGGGTCGATTACAATTCCACTAATCCTTTTCCTGGCACAGCAGTGAATCAATCAACGTTTTATTGCATCAAGTTATTATAATGTCATCTATCAGTGAACCACTGTACTTTTAGCCAGTCTGAATACTTCATAATGAAGCTGATAGATGAATCTACCTGTTCAATTTTATAATATGACCATGAATAAAGTAATAAACAAGCTAATAACAAAAATATGTGTCTGGTAATAGTATAAGAGTAGAAAAATGGTTGCAGGGCCTACATAGATAGTTGTGCTATATGTGCACCAGGGAATGGTTTAGTAACACACCTAATCATAATTCATCTCACCTCACAGATAACACCTAACTTAAATAGGTAAATTACCTGCTTTGGTGACCGAATAACCCAAGGCATTAGTCTGGCAATAGAATAGCTTGCTGATGATGGGGAGACTGAGGTTTGAATCTCTGTCAGATGTACTGAGGTTGGTTTTCTAATCTCCCTCCATGCAAATGTGGATGCACTTCCTATAAATAAACCTTCGTCATCCCTAAAACCATCAGCGTAATAAGTACATAAATGAATGGGTAGTAGAAAGGTGGTGCTAAAAAAAGGTTAAGTTCGTTCAAGCCAGATGTTAGATTGTGATGTGCTTTTATATATCATCCTTTAAAAAAAAAAGGAAATGGGAATTGAGAACTAAGAAAAATGGTAAAACCGATTTGAATTTCAAGGTTGTCAAATGAGAGAATTAAAAAAAAAAAGTGCTACAATAGATTTTCTGTTTCAAGCATAATCTTATATATAGCCTCTTGGCTAGTTGGCCATGAGATGGGGCTCTTAGAGCATTTGGTATTCGCCAAAATAGGTAAAAATTAAAACACTGATTACTAACTAGCCGTATATCTAGGAAAATTACTTATTTTAAAACTAATCAAAATAAGTACAGTGAAATCTCTTGATTGCGTACACCTTCCAAGATAAAAAAAAGTCTGTTATTTATTTAGTATTGTTTCAAAAATCAAAGTTCATGAACACAGTTTAATCTAGATGAACTTATATACTGTGGATATATTAGTTAAATCAATTTGAATTTTAGAAATTTTTTCTAGATAGGAAAAGCAGGCCTGCTCACACTTGGCGCTAGACATCGGCATTCCTGATAGTCCTAAGGTAAAATACTGTATATGGACTGGTGTTTCCAATTGTTGTCCACTCTTTAGAGATATTTACAGTATGCATATATATGACATGTCTCTAGCATTGTTCGCCTCCATTATTGGCAAGTTGTATCACCGTAAAAGCCAATATTTTGCCTGGGAAATTAAAACATTCTGTTATAAATAAGAATACACTACTCAAAGATGTTCATTAAAGGAGATTGCAGTGTATATATAAAAGTTACATATTAAAAATTAGAAATTATTTTAATGTCATCCGAAAACTATTTTAATGTGTCCAGAAATTAAAGATACATTGTGTTGATGCTGCTAGGAGTAGTTTAGATGCTTGTTGTGAGTAAACTGGCATTGACTTTGATCTGTTTGAATTTTCTTACGCTTTGGTTTGGCGGTACGAGAATAGTTTTTGTTTGAGTGACACATTATTAATAAACCAGCGCCAATCCAAGATCCCACAATGTGAAGTTAATTCCGTGGTACGTTTTCTGAGTGGAGAAGGTAAGCACCCAGCAGAAATTCATAAAATAAATTTCGGCTTTGCATGGTGGTGACATTATGAATAGATAGAATGTGACGAAGTGGTGCTGGGAATTCTCGGGAAGGTAGGGCTATTACGACGAACAAAGGAGCGGTAGGCTATCTTTGATCTCCAAAGACCTTTAAAAAATGTAAAGAGAAATTCATTCAGATTGGCATCTGACAATAAGAGAGTTGCATTACATTATTCCTGAATTATCTAATACTATGATTCATGAAGCAGTGAAAGAAAGATAGGTTATACAAATTTTTTGTGCGCGCTGGGTGCCCGAAATGTTAACGGACGACCACAAGAAAAAAACTTGTGTGTTCTGCGCTCACGTTTCTCACGGGTTACACAAAGGAAGGAGATGAGTTTTGGGACTCCAGTATGACTGGGATTGAAACTTTGGTGTACCACCATACTCCTGAATCGAAGCAGCAGTCATTGCAGTGGTGCTAAATACATTCCCCCAAAACTAAAAAATTTAAAACGTTGACTTAAACAAAAATAAAAATCATGGCTGCAGTTTTCTGGAACAGAAGAGGCATTAATTCTACTGGTTGACTTTATGCCTCCTGGCATAACAATTAATGCCAATGCATATTGTGAGACCTTGAGACAGCTTTGATGGGCCATTCAGAACAAAATGAGGAGATTGTTGAATGATGGTGTCTGCCTGCTCAGAGACAACCCTCTGGCCCACACCATGTGTGTCACCACTGAGCTGCTAGACAGGTTCAATTGGCATGTTTTGGATCATCCGCCTTACAGTTCAGATCTTACGCCTAGTGATTATCACTTGTTTCTTCACCTGAAGAAACATCTGAGTGAAAAATAAAATTCGGCAACGATGGTGAGGTGAAACAAGTCATTACATGATTCAAAGGACAGGCGGCAGAATTTTATGTTTTGGGATACAGAGATTAGTTCCCAGGCTTAATAGGTGTTTGAACAATGGCAATATGTGAAAAAATAAACTTATTCAAATGTAAGTAGTTTTCAGTAAAGGTTTAGTGAAAAAACATTTATTTGTAAATGCTTGTTCTTTGTATGTTTACTTTTGGACACGCCTCGTATATTTCATGGTAGGTATTTACTGATTATTTTTTAACTTAATTAAATCAGATACCCGAGAATCAACTTCTAAAAAAAAAATTAAATCAGTCCTGGTTCATTGGCAGAACTCTGATATCTCTAGTACCCATGCCTAGTAACACTGTATACCATTTCAATTACACAATAAATCCTTGGTTTTTATCAGATCTAAATATTACTTTTTACTTTATAATACAAATCAACACTTTCTAAATATTTGGAAGAAGGTACAGGAAAGGTGGAATAGAAGGGATGAACACAATATGGCCTTTTCAATGAAAAGAAGAACACAGTTCACACTTTACACTGCTGCCAATGAACAAAGAGGTAATGGTTGCCTCTTAAAGAAAATCGACCGTCACTGCACAATCGCCCAACTACATTTTATTATATTGGAAGGGAGGAGTGTGAAACGCGTAACGCAACTCCCTAAAAGAGGAAACCAAAAAAACACAAAAAAGGAGAAAATGAAAAATTGTAAAGAATAATAGGAATATATAAAAGTTAAAACATAGGTAAAGGACAAACACAGGAAAAGGACATTGGATGCGAAATATACATTTTAATTTACAATATATCTCATATCAAAATTCATCTTGAGAACATGCATCACATATACATTTTCTTAAAAGTAAATTAAATAAAAACTTAGATAATACTATAAATAAGCTTTTCTTTAAATATAAATAACATGTTAAGTATGTGTACAATAACATATTTACATTACATAGTGTTATATCAGTAAGGTACTGCAAATATAAGTATGAGAAGGAAAGTAAAATAATATGTACATATATAAAAATTCACTTGAGTACCTTATTAATTTTAGGTTTTAGGAAAGACTAGGAAGGTGAAGGCCTTGATAATGGAGTTTGTGAGAAGCATGTTAGCTGTCACAAGAAGAAACAGTATAAGGAATGAAGTTATCAAAGAAAGAGTGGGAGTACATGAGATAGTAGAGGAAGCAAGGTTGTGGGGGTATGGGCATGTAATGAGGGTGTAAAAGAGAATGATTGAGAAGAAGTATGTAGGAACAAGACCACAAGGGAGGCCAAGAAATAGATGGGAGGAGCAGAAAACTGAAAGTGTGAAAGTGAGACGAGAATAATAGAGGAAGGATATAGGAAGATGGAGGCATTTTACTAAACTGACCCGGAAACAGTTGATGAGTGATGATTTTTTTAAGTCTACCATTTCCTATTATAATTATGTAACATGATTGAAATTTTTTTTTTTTTAATACTTTGAAATTATTGAAATTTAGACATGTCATTCAAATGCTAATAAACATTTGGCCTTAGTAACTAACAAGTCAAGTTTACAAAAGTTGAGTTTTATATCCTACAGCCAAGTATATTTAAAAAAAATATCAGCTGTATTATTCTATAGTTAATGTTTATCTAATTAAGGAACCTATAGTACTAAGCTACATAAATAGGAGTGCTCAGTCCATTTTTTCTATAACTAGAGAAGTGTGATCAAATATTTGAAATATTTCCTAAGCCAAATTAAAGTTCAAATAATATAATAATTGTTTTATGTTGAAATAAATACTATATTGTGTATATTTACAAAACCTTGGATACTAAGTATTATTAAGAACCTTTATCACAAAAAAAGTAGAGATTTCATTGAAAATTGATCAGCCATATTGCTGCTAATACATTCATTTATTACAAATTTTTGTCATGCACATAAAAGCATAAAAATTATAAAATTGAAAATATATATGTATTTTGTTGTGAATAATATTTTTACTGGCAAAGCTTCATAACTTTAAAAGCCAGAAATTTGGTCAAATCAAAGTGTTTACAAATATTCAAAGTCAAAGTTTCAAAGCTTTGTATGCACATTTCCATAAATATGAAAAGAGAAATGGGAAATGCTAATTTATTGGTATTTGACATAAATCACAGTGTTTTCCTGTTTGTCATAATTCAGTAATTACATTGTATTATTAATATACACATATTTAAATATGTAATTAAATAAATATAAAATTGTATAAATTGAAGTTTCGTTTTCTACAATGCTATACAATTTATTTAAAGACCATTTATAATTGTTTTAAGTTAGGGATGTAAGGGAAACGAGAAATAAGTGTTTTTGCTGTTTTTATAGCAAGATATTCTTTTTGGTCAAAATAAAAATAAACCAAACATTGCTTCAGTACGAACATATAGCTTAATTTTATTCACATGGTAATATCAAAATTTCTTGAATATCTGTCAAGGGTGTCTTGGAAATTAAGACAACTTTTTATTGTTTAAAAAGTTTTTCATCTAATGCCACTATGCTCATGACATATATTCAAGAATTATTGATATCACCATGTTAGGATTTTTTTTTTTACTATTTAGCACCGCGTTTTACTACCCGTTCGGGTTATACGCTTTAAGTACTAATTACGCTAATGGATTAGGAATTGAGAAGGTTGAATTAGAGGAAGTGAACCCGCATTTGTGTGGAGAGAGAGTGGAAAACCATTTAGGAAAAACCACCCCCAGTTCACCCGACCGAGAATCGAACATCGATCTACCCGTCCTCAGCAGTTGAGCTCAACATGACAAGCGCGTTAGCCAACTACGCCACCGAGGCGGGTGTTAGGAAAATTAAACTCCATGTGTTTTGATATAAAAACTGCAAAAACACTGGCCTTTTCTCGCGTTCCCTAAACTCCTACCTTAATGCACTTTGTTTCTTACATAATATAGACATCAACCACCATGTTTTTCAAGACTTAATACAGTTTGCCGAACTACTCGTCGAATTCATTGTTTGTATAGTGTAGTGAGGAAACATCAGAGTTGAGTTTTTATGATTTCTCACATGTATAGCTTGGAGTCAGCCGTGCGCTACCTGACTCTTCTGTATCGAAGCACAGTGTCCATGATCCACTGCTGGTACATGGCGACCCTCGTGTAGACACCTGGTGTGTTGCGCCGGCCGCAGCCAATACCGAAACTGACTACGCCCACCTGGTACCACTGGCCACCCTTCTCGCACACCAGAGGTCCACCCCCATCACCCTAACAATAAAAAATGTTACAAACAAAAACTTACCAGTGTCTACTGAATTATGCAAACCAAATTTTATGACATTTTCATGGACTATTCATAAATATTCATGACTGAAAAGGTGCTAAAAAAAGTTATTAAGTATTAACTATCCTCTCAGACTTATATTTTCATTCAAATTTTTTTTATAAATTCTGCTTTATAATATTTTCTCATTTCAGAACTATGTCATCAAGGGGTAGTAGTAGTAAATTTAATCTAATTCCGAGCAAATTATTAAATAAAATACCCTGACCTTCACACTGAACTTTGCTCACAAAAATTCATGTCTTGAAAGCTAATTTCAGTACCTCTTTTAATGACTTTAGTGATAAAATATCAATCCATGATTTTTTAATAACTGTTAGACACACTGTTATGTGTAACAGGGAATTCCCTATATTTTTATTTTTTATTTATTAATTAGTATCATTAACTTTTTAAACATAGAGAGAGCTATAGTAACACACAACTTTCAAGCTAAAAATAAAATAAAAATGTGGCCCTTGAAAAATTTTTGGAAGGTGAATAAATGAAAGAACATTGTTGAGTGTTTGTTTTCTAACAGAAATGAGTGATGTGGTAGTTTCTAATTTCTACACTTTTATCTAGGTAAACAAATAATATTTTTCTAAAAAAATTATTAACAACTTGAGCACCTCAATGCTCTAGTGGTCAGAGTCCATGGCTACAGATCCAGAGATCCCGGGTTCGATCCCCGGCACTTCCAGATTTTCTGTGGAGCAGTGGGTCTGTAACGGGTCAACTCAGTCTTGTGAGGACAAATTGAGGAGCTACTCGAATGAGAAATTAGTAGCTACGGTCTAGAAAACTGAGATTAAGTATGAGGCTTCAATAGGCTGACCACATAACGCACTATAGCCGCAAATGTTGGCACAATATTTGCTAACACGCAGCGGCCACTAAGTCGGTATAGCTCGTTTGCGGGCTGCCCAACATGGAGGTTTTTTTACTAACAACTTACTCTAGCGGGACAGATGATTAGAATATCAAAATTGCATTTGGATCTTTTTTTAACATCAACCCGTGACCTCTTCAATAGTAAGTCTGCATATAACCTGAACAGGTAGTAAGATGCAGTGTATAAAAAAAGAATAGCAAGTTGATAATCAATAGTGCCATTAATAGGACCCACAATTTTTTTAAGTGTGATTTTTTTTTTAACATCACATAAGACGGTCATGGTTACATAAATTATGTTCATGATTGTCTAGTTGTGGAAACATTTTTTTATACGTGATCTCTGGTAATTTTTGTCATTTTGAATGTTTAGGTCATATTTTATTGTATGTGTCTATTTTGGGTCATTTTTAACAATTTTTCATTACTTTTTTAGGCACTTTTGAATAGAATTTAGGTGTTTAGGTTAGATAAGTATATATTTAATACTATCAATATTTTATAAATAGTGGGATATTAAAACACAATTTTTTTAATCACATAGTGGTTGGAATAAGAAACTAATGTAGAGAATTAACTATATAACCTCTTCGCTTGTTTGGTTGTAAAATACACATTCATAGTGAGACCGCAAATAGGCTGGGGAGGATTGTGTTGGAGGGGATAGCTTTTAATCTGAAACTAGCAGATATTTTGTAAATTAATGTCAGGGGCCTATATTTAGCATAATGCAAGAATTTAGTTGTCACAGTCTTGTAATTGCATATAATGTATTTTTTAGTTTCCATTTCTAAAGTGTGTGTTGTATCTAGTCATGTGCATTGCTATGCTTTTTTTCTTTAATTAGATAATTTTTTGTAAATCTGAATTATTTTTATTTAAATATTCAGATCATTTTTTGGTCACTTTTAAATCATCAAAGTCGGTGCCCTGGTTATTAATAATATACAACTCAACATCATTGGCCACAAAGATTTAAGTGTCAGTACCGGCTGTGTTTCCCTAAATGTTGTTCCACGCTCCTCCAAGAAAATATGAATATTTTCCCTCTAAATTCCATTTTCCTCATCCCAACATCATAAAAAAAAACTCCATGGTGTGAGCTCGCAATCAAGCTATATCGACTAAGCAGCCACAGCCGTTGGCAATGCTAATGCTAACATTTGCGGATAAAGGGTGTCATGTGGTCAGCATAGTGAACCCTCCAGATGTTAATCTCAGTTTTCTGGAAAGGAGCCATCATCTATTTATTCAAGTCGCTAGTTCCTCATTTGTCCTCTTCAAAGCTGAGTTTGAACCCGTTCCAGACCCACTGCTTCACAGAAAAAACCTTAAATCAGCGGGATCGAACCCGGGACCTCTAGATCTGTATCCAGGAACTCTGACCATTAGACCACAAAGTTGGTATATATCCCAAAAACTATTAGTGTAAATATTCAAAGAGATGTGACAGGAATAGCCGGATTATGTTAGGAAGAACAATTTGAAAGTTCAATCATATTTATTTGCAGCCAACATTGATAACATATTATTTGTACTATTTTATAGGTATTGATAATATCTATCAATAATGACAGTTGCATATAACATGACTTGATATATGAATATATTAAAATTATTTCAGTAACTTTTGTAACTCCCAAATAATGTTCTGCCTACCAATATCAGGGTATAGTAAGATATGGTGAACAAAATAATGTAAGATTTAACAAATTGCATTACTGTCAACAATAGCTTCACCTGAGCTATTTACTCACGTCACATGCATCCCGTCCTTCTGCCCCCGCGCAAAGGGATGTGTCTGGCAGGGCATAATCCTGGCCGAACTGCTGGCGAAGAGCCGCCTGGCACTCCGAGTTGTGCCACAGAGGTAGTGGTATCTCTTTCAACACCACCGAGTGAGAGGAACCTGCAACAGTTTGTTTTCACTTGAGTTCATTCCTAAGGATCGAATTAATACCTTTAAACAGTGTGACCCGCTTCAGTGACTTCATGGTCTAACACGCTACTCTCACAGTAGATTAGACTACCAATAACCAAGAAATCGAGGTTCAAATCTTGGTCGGATGTACTGAGGATGGTTTTCCCAAAATTGTTTTCAACTCTCCTCCACACTAATGAGGGTACACTTCCTCTATGTATAGCCTTCCTAATCCCTTGAACCATTAGCATAATTAGTACATAAGTGTATAACCTGAACGGGTAGTACAACACAGTACTAAAAATAAAAAAAGCTAGGCCATATTGTCTCTTTTGTACTTGGGGGTAGGGAGAAATAAAACTACTTGACCGTGACATTTTCTAGATCAATTATCACCCCTTTACTGTGCTAAAATCCAAAAGGGTCAACAAATATAAGCTTGTTACACTCCTTCAATAATTTTGTTAATTTATTTCGGAAATATATTTAGGATTTTTTAAACAAGCTGTCAAGAAATAAAGCACATAAACGTTTTAATATAATTATTGTCCAATCCCCTTTCATATTGACTTTGTCTGCAAAATTATATTGATTGCATGTGTTAAAAGGAGGGATTGGTTCATTGAATCAATAATAATATTTAATATTCAAGGATTTAGAACAATTCTAAATCAAAAATTAAGAAAAAAAAATATTATTTAAATTTTGGAATGGAATTTGTTTTTGAGTTATATTACTTAGGTGGTGATCAAGTGATAATATTTAGTTAATATTTATATTTTCTATAGCAACTTAAAAATGTATGTATTTAATAAAGTTAGTCTCTTATATAATTTAATGTTTTCTAAGATTTGGATTGGAATTCGAATTGTAGGTGAAATGGAGATTTGAATTCATACAAACGAAGATTCGACCCATCTTTAAAAGTATCAATAAAATAATAAATCACTCAAACTAGTGGTAAGAAGTGACTAAAGAAATGCCGATAATGCCATCCACTTTGTGAACTGACCCTCGTTCCTGCGACCCCAGCCGGTGATGACCAACTGGTGTCGTTGGTCGTCTCGGGGAAGAGACTACCCTGTTTGGGGACACACACCACATCGATGTTGGCCCTCCTCTTGGCAGGGTGTCGCAGCCTGACCAGTGCTATGTCGTGAGCCAGGGTCCCGTTGTTGAAACCCGGGTATGGCACCACGCTGGCCACGTCGTACTCCTCATGACGCAGTGCCTCCTGGTTTGTGGTGACGTCATGTTCGCCCAGTCGCACCTTGAGGGACGCGCCTTTACTCGCTGAGCTGAGAAAGGAAAGAAACAAGTAATTTACAATAAGGGAATATACTTCCCCAAACACACCTTTGGGGGCTAAAAAATAACGTGGAACAAATCGTGTTTAAAAGGAATAAGGTAGGAGTGGATAATAGTATGCGGGCGCCAAGAGTATGCAGGGTAATTTTCCCTCAACAATGCAGCGTCAGTTGTACCATGGGGTTCAACCGAATTCAAGTCAATATT
This sequence comes from Timema cristinae, assembly GCA_039000515.1. Classification (NCBI taxonomy): domain Eukaryota; kingdom Metazoa; phylum Arthropoda; class Insecta; order Phasmatodea; family Timematidae; genus Timema; species Timema cristinae. Next base: position 23,488,141 of record JBCFYV010000001.1, read on the forward strand.
TATTTTAATAATCTGAAGATGGTGTTGGATGATAAAAAAAATTGAACCTCATCGTATATTCAATATGGACGAAACAGGAATGTCAACTGTATCAAACCGAACACCAAAAGTTTATGCAAAGAAGGGTAAAAAAACTGTTAAGAAAATATCTGCAGTTGACAGAGGTGAAACATCGTCTGCAGTTTGCTACGTCAGTGCTGCTGGTCTTTGCAAGAAAGCGAAAGAATCAGAAATGTGTGCAGATGCTCCTATGGGAACCTTACCTCTAGTTTCGGACTCAGACTACATGATAACAGACCTGTTAATTGATTGCTTAAAACATTTTATCAAGCATATCAAGCCCACCGAGGATGATCAAGTTCTTCTTATATTGGATAACCACTCCTCTCATTGCTCTTTACCTGCCATCCTATTTTGCCAAGAAAATTTCATAACATTTCTTTCCCTACCACCTCATGCAAGCCACATTCTACAGCCATTGGACCGTGTCATTTTAGCTCCATTCAAAGCAGTGTATGAACAAGAAGTAGACAAGTGGCTGACTTCCTGTCCAGGAAGAGTGGTCACGGCACACCGAGTTGCTGGTTTGTTAAACTTTGCATATATGACTATAGACAAAGGTATATAAGCATTTCTATCAATTGGGATTCAGCCCTTCAATACAGACGTTTTTACTGATGAAGATTTTCTGACTGCTGAAGTCACTCATAGAGAAGCTGGTGACCTGGAATAAATGACTGGAGGTATAATCCAGCATAGCTCTGCAGATCTCGCTGATGCTATGCATATCAATTCTGATTTACCTAAAGAGACAGTTTTGGATCTAATTCCACCCAAAACACCACCTCGTGCCTATATTACACCTCTAAAAACAACTAAAAAAACGTTAAATCATAAAAAAAACTCCCGTGGACATTTTACTCTTTCCAAAAGCCTCCTTTGTCGGAAATAAAAAGAGAAGAATGGGTCAAAAATCAACTATTTTATCTAGTTTCCCAATAAAAACATGCTGACTCAAAAATTTGAAGAAAAAGAGAGACATAAAGAAGAACGAGTTCGAGTAAGAGAAGAAAAAAGAAAGAATAAAGTAACGACAACTAAATAACCATGCCATGAACTAGATTTTTCATCAAAACAGCCTTCAGTTGTCCAGCCAAGTACATCGACAGCCACTGATATCGAAAATGAAGAAACCATTTGTGTTAGCTGTGGCGAGTCTTTCAATGATGATGCTTGGATTAAATGTGGATCTTGTGGAGAGTGGTGGGCCACCAATCCTACTCAAGAGATGAGAGTGAAGATGCCTTTAAATGTGACTTGTTCTAATGAGCACTCTTACCCGATATGTCGGTTAAAAGTAACCATTAGAGATGCCATTTTGAAAGTTAATTTTTGACTATTTGTTTCTATTTTTAAAATATAAATATTTATATATGTGTTAAAGAATATGTATAGTTTACAATCATGTATTTTAAATTTTAATAAAAATAGTATATTTTTTATTTTATTAAAAGTTCTTTAAGTGTGTACTCTTACCCGCCACTAACTTAAGATATTATTTTGAAAACATTTGAAGAGGTCCACCTATTAGAGAGATGAGATGTGTTGTAAATGTCACTACTTTATTTAAGAAGTGTTGTATTATTCCGATGACCTTGGTGGTCTTGAGGTAATAAAGTCTTCGCCTCAGGACCCGATGTTCATTGGTTCAAACCCAGCCGGGATCAAGAGATTTTTCTTGTGTGATAAAAAATCCATAACACAGCTCCCTTCGGAATTAAAGCGATCAATTCTATGTCATTTGTGACATGTAAAAGAACCCTGGAAGGTATATGAAAATACCTTTCCTGGAAAGAAAAAAAATGGGAGGCCCTTTCGCTCTCGCTCAAAGAAATGATCATGTGCTGATATAATGAGTCAATTCAGAAAGTGAACCTTAAATACCTCGAATAAATAAATAAAGTTATTTCAAATTATTGTTTACACCAAAATTTAAAGAAAGATATCATCAAGTCTCTTTTGGATTAAAAACCTTACATTTTGAGTAAAATAAATATTTTTTTAATCATAGAAATAAGGTAAGATTTAACTTGTTTTCAGTTATACATCATGCAAAATATAGTCAGCTTTTACCAAGCCCACAAAAGAAAATTTGAAGATAATTGAACATCATTTTAGTGGTTTTGAAGCTTCAAAACACCCATCACTATAAGAAATGTCACAGTCCGAGCAACGTTAAGTAGGGATGGCTACATATGATGAACTGAACCATTAAATGCTCACCAAGTTAGTTAACTAGTGTGTCACTTAACTCACTTCCAATTTTTGTTCCATTATTTTTTAGTTAAAATTTCACCCATGAGTATCGGAAGAAGAAAATAGTATTATACTTACTAGTCGTCCACGCAGTGAGCCGCTGTGAGCACCCAACTCTCATCCAACAGCGAGGCCCCACATACATACAGGTCGTCTGGCTTCTCTAGAATGGCCGCCTGCACAGAAACAAAATCAATGTCCACCCAATGTGTACTCTGCTACACCACGTCACAATCTGTGAGGGAGCTACAAGTTCACTGTAGGACTTAATAGAGCTGCAGCTCCCTTAAAATATGTTGCCTACTGTACAGTGGCGGCTCGTGTATAGGCACTGGGGAACTGCAGCACCCCTTATTTCCACTTGATATTATCGATAACATTTAATATAATGAGTCCTTTTTTCTTTAAGTCTTTCTTTATTTTTGTAGTACAATATATATTCCTTAAGCTTAATGTCAGTACTTCAGTAGCCATCCCCCAGTTTATGAAAATTATACAAAAATATTTATATGGAACTGTGCGCTTCACAGTGCCAGTGACGTGGTGTTTGATTGTTGTGCGCATGCACACATAGGAGCGGGGTGGGGAGGAAGGTGGGACTACCGTGTAGAGAGAGCACTGTTGCTCTCGCAGTGCCGGCTCTGGCGTGATGGTAGAAGGAAGTTTTTTTCTACTCAGTGTGTGTTGTGCTTAAAAACCGTGTACTATATTCTTGAATGTGATAAAGTGTAGAAGAGTGTAGAACTAGATTACTATTCTGCTCCAGCTATTCTATTTGATTCATTATTTTTCGGTTATTTTATATAACAGAAAGACTAAATGCGCTTGCAGTACTTCAATGTAGAAAAATTTCCTCAATTGTCATCCAGGGATCAAGGAGAAAATTATTGAAATTTTTGCGCAAATTAAAACAAGAAGAATGGATTTCATTTTTAAATGAATAGATCAAGCTTGAAATGTAACAATTTAAGTTAAAATAAGTAAAAAAAACTTTTTTTTGTTAAGATTCTATCAAGTTCCTGAATAAATTTTCTTTTTATACATGTTCTTTTCATTTCACACAATTTTAAAACAAAGGCTAAAAATTTTCTGGAGCAGCACCCCCACTAATTTTAGCCACGAGCCGCCACTGATCACATTCAACATTGGGTAAACCACCATATGATAAATCACACAAGGACACCCTTTAACTCCAGTACGTAAGTTTTATGAAGTTTGATAGTTTTTAATAGTTACCGGTAAACGAAATACCATCTGCTAGGTCCTTAGGTCCCCGGTTTGATCCCCAGTTGTTGCATACTTATCTGTGAAACAGTGGGTCTGTAATGGGTTCAAACTGGCATCGTGAGCACAAAATGTAGAGCTACTTTAGTAAATTAGTAGCTCCGGTCTAGAAAACTGAGATTAACTGGCGGCGGGTTTGTTGTGCTAAGCACATGACACCCTTTATTCACAAATGCTGGCATTATCTCTGCCAACATATGGTGTCAGTTTGGTCCATACAGCTCACCTACAGGCTGACGCCATGGAGTTGATCTTTTATATTTATATAGATAGATAGATAGATAGATTTAAAACATAATTCACTATAAATCACAGCCAAAATCCCGCTTCTTAGGTGAGTTAATTTGTTGTATTTTGTTTAAGAAAAATTGTATTGTTTTAATCAATTGTCTTTACTATTATAATGTTAGTAAAAATGATCGTTGAATATTTATATTTTGTTTGGGAAAAAAATAAATTACGGATATGAGTTTGGTGGTGAATACCTCCCTTCAAGAATAGCACCACAAAGTGTCTGAACACCAATATATAAATCGGGTGTGTCCACAAAACTAGCTGTACTATAGTATTAACCTTTATGTTTGTCTGAAGATCTTAAGGAACATAAAAGTCATTACAAACTCTGGAAATTCCCCAACAATGAAAGTTAGACTAGAACAAACAATATTTTTTTTCAAACAAATATTTCACAAAGCGTTGTGAGGTACTCACGTGCCAGGGCCATTCTCCGGGTTCTGCGACCCCTCGCCTACCGGAGTCTCTGCCCTTGTACCCGCAGCGTGCTTTGCTTGGTCCACGAGGTAGTATTCCGACCTGCTTAGCTCCAGCGGGAACGAAACAACAAACACTTGATTCCGACAAACCGCAGTAGCTGTATGGACTGCCTCCACTGTTGGATAAACACATAATATCGTATATTAGTTCGTGGCACGTCGGCCATTTTGGTTTAATCTTACTAAGCGTTATTTTGTTCTGTAATTCATTATTAGCACCACGTCTTACAACCCGTTCGGGTTGTACGCACTTACTCTAATGTGTAATGGTAGGGTGATTGTGATATGAAATAGAGGACCTACAGTTTAACGTGGGATCCGAACCACGGTGGAGGCCTGGCATTCCACACATTCACAAGTTGTGATTAATACACGTCTTGTCAGAGGTGAATGAAAGGTTTTGGCAATCAGCTAAATCTGTGCCGGAAACGAGGATTGAATCCCGGACCCCCAGCACGGAAGTATGACACCCTACCCCTAGACCACCAGGTCACCCACTTTGTTTTGTAAAATGGTATCATATTATTTCGGTTACTTTCATTGTAGAACATACAAAACCAGATGCGGACACTACTGCACGTAAGCCATCTTGATTTGTTACTGTTTATTTATTTTATTTATTTGAAGTATTTACTGTGTACTTTTTGAACCAACAGGTTATATCAGTACACGATTTGTAAACTATAACTTAAATCTAGAACAGACATACCGGTAATATATAGCCCCGACCGTTAATTCATCACTGTGAAAGGAGGGACGCACATTTCACCAATGATAAATATTTCGGCCATGCCAGGAATCGAACCCGGGACTATTGGCTAAGTAAACAGACAACCGACTTAATTAAGGTGGCGTAGATTGGTTATTACTGTTTTCTTCATTATGAGTAGGTGTGAATCATACAAAAACAATTTGTACAGTAGCCCTATGGCTTCTTTGGTGCTGACTGACAGCTGACAGCTTTGAAAAGTTACCAGACCAAATTATGTATCCATACGCCGAGCCATATGATCTGCAAAAACATGTGATTAGCAGCTGTCATTTATGACCGTTAAAATTTAGGTATATACCTAAATGTTGACTGTCAGAAGTCAGCTGTGAGCTGTCAGTCAGCACCAAAGAAGTCATAGGGCTACTGTACATCTTGTACTTGATCAAAGCAGTCATTTTAAACATTAATTTATAAGGTTAAGTTCACTTCTATTGCGAGTAAGACAAAACCAATTAAAATGTCCTCTATATAAGGACAGTGCCGAAATTAACAATGATTTGTACTATGAGTTTTGATATTCATTGAATAATAATAATAATAATAATAATAGCACCGCATCTTACTACCCGTTCGGGTTATACGCTTTAAGTACTAATTACGCTAATGAATAAGGAATTGTGAAGGTCGAATTAGAGGAAGTTAACCCGCATTTGCGTTGAAGGAGAATGGAAAACAATTTAGGAAAAATCCCCTCCAGTTCACCCGACCGAGATTCGAACCTCGATCTCCCCGTCCTGAGCAGTCGAGCTCAACACGACTAGCGCGTTAGCCAACTACGCCACCGAGGCGGGTGATATTCATTGAAATCTCGCTTTTAAATATAACAATCTTGTATTGTTTACATGACAGCATAACAGCCCTACCAAGCTGCAGATGGCTGTAGACTGTGGTATCTGATAGCTCACGATATCAATTATTGATCGCGCATATGTAGATGACGATTTCACACGTCCATCACAGACTCAGACTTAAAATATGAGTGAAGAATGACCCTGAGCAAAGGACGAATACTAGATAGCTCAATGGTAGAGCATTTATGTTCTAAGTCAAAGGTCCCGGTTTCGATTCCCGTTTTCAGATATAATTTTCCAACTTTTTAAATCAATTAAAACAATTTCAACAAGTTAAACATTAGATTATTTTTTGTTGAGAAAGATTAATAGACTATTACAAACCAATCAAACAAGATCAACTTATTAGCTCTAACTAAAATTGCTCTAACTATAAGTTCGCATTTAGTAATCTTACATCATGACATAAAACGTATTTCTAGACAAAATTTGACAGGAATACACTGGCTAGCATTCAACGGGGAGTTTTAAGTTTTAAGTCTTTGCCCAAAATAATATGTTGTGGAGTATCTACAACATAGGAATCATCACTTGTTGTTTTCACATAATCTCTACCAAGTTAATCCAGGTTTATAAATGAAAAGACTTCAACGATCTATACCAACCGAGTGAACAACGCATGTTGGTGAAGATAGTGTCAACGTTTGTGGATAGAGGGTGTCGTGTGATCCGTACAAACAGCCCTCCGACCGTTAATCTCAGTTTTATAGACCGAAGGTGCTACTTTTTTGAAGTTATACTTCTTTAGACGCGTTATGAAAAAATGATGAGAGTGAAATTTTAAGATGCGCGCGCATCACTGTAACACAAAAGTAACAGGTTGAAGCTAAACCGCTCATTAAGTCCCGAAAAAAAAAGCTACCAACAAAATAGAAATAGAACCTCTGTTAGTCGCGCATGTTGGTACGCTCATAGAGAAATGTATACTATGTTATTCCTTTCTCTATGGTACGCTCGTCGCCTCTGATCACTGTTTTCATATATATAATATTTATCCACATGTTTCTAGTTTCTACATTCACAACACGTGTTTTAGTTTCATACAAGTGCGAATTATATATGTGCTAATAAATTATATTCAGTAGTGATTTAAATTGAATATTTTGATTAATATTATTTACTATTCGTAAATATTAGTGAAAAAAATTGTCCTTATAGACTTTTTCAAGTGCTCCAATATAATTGAGGTTAACTATCCGTATGTATTATTTATTGATATAAAGTAAAATATTATTATTTAACATAATTAATACTAATATTATTAATTATTATTATTAAATTATTATTATTAAATATTTATTTAATGATGCCAAAGAAGTATAACTTCTCACGCGCGTACATAAGTACACACACCCTTTTTTTTTTATTCAAGGTGTTGTTTTTAATAAGTTATTCTCATAATGCACCAACACATTTCGTTAATAAATTCAATTATTTTATATCAAAGTAAAAAGGGATGTTGTGGGGGGGGGGGCAGAAAGACCATATAAACCACATCCCTAACCATATGCCAATGGTGGAAAGGTTTTATTGGTCCTCTAATGTGGCGATTAGTGAATTTGTGCTGAATAAAAGTATTTTTTTCAAAACTATTGTTACTTATAGGTAATTGATTTAACAAATTAATACGAGGAATATCAAAATCTATTTTTTATCATAGCTAAGTGAGGGCTAGCAATCTTTACTAAGCCTTTTAGCTAAGAGGGTTCGAGTTCAACCTGACCTTGCCGATTTGAGGGATACGTTATTTAACAAAAATAAGGTGAAGAAAAATTATTAAATAACACTGTTCAGTTCTAGTCAGCAAAGCTGGTTAACTGCACAGGAACTGTATCGATGGCTAAAACCACAATAATCCTTAAAGACGAGCTTAATTCAATTTGGCTCGCGCTAGTAAAGACAGTAATGGGCTTCATTCAACTTGTATCGTGCTAGTAAAGGGAGCAATGGGCTTCATTCAACCCAGGTCACGCTAGTAAAGGCAATAATGGGCTTCATTCAACCCAGGTCACGCTAATAAGGACAGTAATGGGCTTCATTCAACTTGTATCGTGCTAGTAAAGACAGTAATGGGCTTTATTCAACCTGGCTCGCGCTAGTAAAGACAGTAATGGGCTTTATTCAAACTGGTTCGCGCTAGTAAATACAGTAATGGGCTTCATTCAACCTGTATCGCGCTAGTAAAGGCAGTAATGGGCTTCATTCAACCTGTATCGCGCTAGTAAAGACAGTAATGGGCTTTATTCAACCTGGTTCGCGCTAGTAAATACAGTAAAAGGTTTCATTCAACCTGGCTTGTGCTAGTAAAGACAGTAATGGGCTTCATTAAACCTGGATCGCGCTAGTAAATACAGTAATGGTATTCATTCAACCTGGCTCGCGCTAGTAAAGACAGTAATGGGCTTTATTAGACCTGGATCACGCTAGTAAAGGCAGTAATGGGATTCTTTCAACCTGGCTCGCGCTAGTAAAGACAGTAATGGGCTTTATTAGACCTGGATCACGCTAGTAAAGGCAGTAATGGGATTCTTTCAACTGGCTCGCGCTAGTAAAGACAGTAATGGGCTTTATTAGACCTGGATCACGCTAGTAAAGACAGTACACTTGACTCCTTTTCACGTGAATAAGTAGTTAGGTGGGAGCATAGGCAACGTGAGAAAGGGTCAGGTTTTGCAGTTTCTATATTAAAACTGTTTTGGTCAAAATAAACCAAATATTTCTCCACTGCAAACAAAGAGTTTCGTTTTCTTCACATGTTGATTTAACCGTTCTTGAATATCTGTTTTAATTGTAACTTATTCTCTTCATTTAAAAAGTTTGTCATCTAGTGACGCTATGCTTATGACTCTTAAGAGAGTGGTCAACCTCAGAACTTGGAGACCGTAGTTCGAATACGGGGGGTGCTGGCGAGTGTATTTACGCTTCACGCTCAGTCTAAATAAAAATGGAGTGGAAGAGAACAAGCAAAGGGCAAAAGCAGATTGCATTTGATATATGTTTCTTTGTTTCGCTAAATGATTAAATAAAAAGCTATTACTAGTATAACTTATTACGTCATGTATGATATATCTTAATAACTTTAATAGGTACCTAAAAAGCCAAAATTAAATAACATACAGCATATGGATGGAATGCCTTTCTATTTGAATAACACCGTTTATTAAGCCTGAACAAATTAATACATTTCTTATCACTCAGCTAAAAAGCATCTTCACGTTCACGAAATATTTCATGGCATTTTATTAAATTCATTTTCGAATTCTTCAAGTTCTCTTATCAAATAGTCCGTCTATGCTTCCACCATTTTACATTTTGTCCAACAACAAATAATTTCGAACTATCTGTTTCGAGAATAACGATTCCGAGAGGTAGAACCGCAGTGAGATTTATCCGAATGAAAAAATCTCAATCCGTAACGAAATTTTTTTCAAGAATAACTAAATAAAATTTTCGAGATTGTGTCACGTGAACGCCCGATCTCGCAATGGAATAAACTCGAAACATCTCGGGGATAGGCCCACAGGTTTTAGATGGTGCTAGTGAAGGACACACAAGCTGTCTGCGCATGCGGTGGCTTAAGTCTGTTCAGAGTAGGAATTGTTTTCTGAAAGGCCTTGTTCCCTACCAGAAATCTATTATATATGTAGGATATTGGTAGGAAAAAAGATCTTTCTGAGAGTAATTCCAACCGTGAATGGAGTATATTTATGTTTTCCCTTTTACAAACATGTTCATTCCTTCAAATAAATAATTTTAGTGCAATTTAGTGTTTGTTTTTAAAAGTGTTTCATTTACCAATTAAAATTATATTTTGGAATATGTTTCTTTTGTAACCCCAAACTTTTTAAGGCATGATTTTTTTTATCAATGGCCTACTAGAGCTAGTGTAGGAGAAGCTGTGTAAGTTTTTAATATACCTCATATGTAGGCTACGATTTTTTTAAGCATCAATTTCACATTGATTTATAGGCCTACTGATAAAATTAGGGTAAGGGGGGAAAGTTTGTGAGTGTTTGGTGAAGTGACAAAGGGGGATCGCCTTGAGACCCATCATTGATCAATTAAAGTAAAAGTGTCACTCAGGTGTTTAAAAGGTTGCACACCCTTGTCCTTTCTACCATCGAAGCGGGTCTCACACATATACATACAATAGATGGTAAACAGAAGAAGACTTGCGACTCCCGGGTAGAGATGTGAGACGGAAAATTTTCAATTATTATTTCTGTAAAATAATGTCAACTTATTAAATGGATAATATAATAAAATAATAACAGTAATATAATATTAATAGTGGTAGGAATAGTAGTAATATTAATAAAGAAGCACCCACTTCGGTGGCTGCACGGTCTAACGCACTACTCTCGCAATAGACTAGACTGCCGATGACAGGGAGATCGGAGTTCAATCCCTATCGGGTGTACTGAGTTCAATCTCTGTCGGGTGTACTGAGGCAAGTTTTTCCTAAATGGTTTTTCACTCTCACTCCACGCAAATTCAGGTGCAATTAATATAAATTCAACATTCCTATGACTAACACATTGGCGTAATTAGTAGTCTACGTAAGGGTATAAGTCGAACGGGTAGTAAGACGTAGTGCTAAAAGATTTAGTAATGAAACAAATGAATGTTAGCCTTTGTAGACGCGTTATGTTCATAAATCATACTTCAATTTCTGGTCATCAATGAGTTAAATAAAATAATTTTAAGGTTAGCCCAACATTTGTCTCCCTCCCCTCCATCCTCCGTGCTTCCTATTCACCCCTCCCCACCCCAACCCCCTGCTCCCTTCTTATAACACATTCGTCTGCTAACACACTATTATTATTATTATTATATATTATTATTATTATTATTATTATTATTTAGCACCACGTCTTACTACCCGTTCGGGTTATACGCTTTAAGTACTAATTACGCTAATAGATTAGGAATTGGGAATGTTTAATTAAAGGAAGTGAACCCGCATTTGCGTGGAGGGAGAGTGGAAAACCATTTAGGAAAAACCACCCCCAGTTCACCCGACCGAGATTCGAACCTCGATCTCCCCGTCCTCAGCAGTCGAGCTCAACACGACAAGCGCGTTAGCCAACTACGCCACCGAGGCGGTTAATACACTATTGAAGTATAATGGGCTCAAAGTGTGACCTCAACAATTTAACCCCTCAACCACAAGACACCACTGAGGAAAATGTTCATCTCTACTCTCGGGAACTACGCACCTCATGACGCAGCTCCAGTATTCCATACAGTCACAGCCCGAGGTGGAGGAATGTCTCACGTGGTTAGAGTCGCCGCCTCTGTTGGGTGACGTTTGGGCGCAGGTCAAGACCCACGTCAAGGTCAACACGGCCAGCTTCATCTGGAAACAGAACAGGGACAGGTCGGTGAAAGTCCCGTCTACATAGGTATTTCGTATCCAGGGCCGACGGGTCGGAGAGAACGTTGTCATGCAGATGTTGTAGAAAAAGAAAAAAATTATTTAAGTAAACAAAAAAATTAAAAGAGTCCTAATTTTATGTTCTACCTTTGAATCTTTACAAAAATTTGAATCCCACCATCTTGTAAATATCAGCTAGACCTACAACAAGTAGGTTACGTGAGAAATTCTACACATCTAATTGGAGCTATATCGTATCATATTTTTTTTAAATGAGGATTTAAAAAATCAATCATCGGTAAAATCCCCTTAATTTTATAGCTGTAGTCAAGATCGTGATTTGGCTTGGAGGTATAAACATCTAAATATTATAGGTTTGAAATGAATCCATCATGAGTTAAGGGCAGTAATTTTGCAGTTTTTTTGTCAACACTTTTTTTTTACCAAAATAAAATAAATACTGCTCCGTTAGAAACATAGTTTAATTTTCTTCACATGATGATATCAACAGTTATTGAATATCTGTCATGAACATAGCGGCATTAGATGAAAAACTTTTTTAATGAAGGGAAAAAGTTGTCATTACATTCCAGGAGACCCTAGACAGATATTCAACAACTGTTGAGGTCACTTTGTGAAGGAAATTAAACAGAAGATTATTATTATTATTATTATTATTATTATTAGCACCGCGTCTTACTACCCATTCGGGTTATACGCACTTACGCTAATGTGTAATGGTAGGGTGATTGTGAGATGAAATGAAGGACCTACAGTTTAACGTGGAATCCGAACCACGGCGGAGACCTGGCATTCCCCACATTCACAAGATGTCTTGTCAGAGGTGAAGGAAGGGTTTGGTAATCAGATAAATCTTTGCCGGGACCTAGGTTTGAACCCCGGCTGCCAGCATAGAAGTCTGACACCTTACCCCTAGACCACCAGGTCACCTACTAAACAGAAGAAATATTTCATTTATTTTGACCAAAAAAAAGTGTTTATATAAGAACTGCAAAAAAAAAACTAGTATTTTCTTGCGTCACCTATAACCCCAACTTAAAGACACACTTTTGAGTTCGGGGGCACATAACATCTCAAGATCTCGTTATTATTTCAAGGTTGAAAAATATTATTATAAAAGCTACTTTATAATAGTAAGTAAAAAATCGAAGGAAAATGTGTTTATACAAACTTTTGGAAAATATTTTATAAGACGAAACTTTATTTTCGGGCGTTACCTACTGTTGTTCTATCAAACCCGTGTTCAGGTGTCAATTTTCAAAATTTACTAATATAATATCTAATGCGGATGTGTCCGCAATTAAAGATCATTGCAATCTCCCCAAGCATCGCTAGTCATGTACAACTAATTTGTACTAGCGTATATTTTCTTCCTTAAGTAAATTGTTTTAACGCGGCAAATTAAACCTCAAGGCATAATCAATTATAGTCCCACATGCGGATACGAACGTCTCTGATGTTTTCTCATACATTCAGGAATTTCCTCTTCGAAGGACACCAAATTAACGGCGTATCACTTGGGAACATGACTGTACCTTTGAGGGACCGGAATAACACGAGCGTAATGTTATTGATATTGGTGCAAATCAATTTGTTGTTTAAAATAAAGTATGAAGTTCTTGAATATTGTTCCCTTTCAAGACAAGTAAAACAGTTCAATTTAATGAAAAATTGAGACGATGGTTTTCTTTGAAAATATTTTATCTATCAACATTGTCAGCTGCAGATTACATGACGTGACTTAACTCTTTTTAAGCTATCAGATAATTAATTAACTCATGCATTGATTCATTAACACATGTATTGAGTCATTAATTCACGCATTGATTCATAATCTCGTGCATTGATTCTTAACTCGTACATTAATTCATTAACTCATTCATGAATTAATGAACTAATACATTGATTCATTAACTCATACATGCATTCATTAATACATCATTAATTGATTAATTAATTATTACATACATTCATTAACTACATCTATTCATTAACTCATTCATACTTTCATTAACTCATGTATTGATTGATTAGCTCATTCATGCGTTCATTAACTCATGCATTGATTCATTAACTCGTACATTGATTAATTAACTCAAACATGAATTAACTCAGGAATTGATTCATTAACTCGTGCATTGACTAATTAACTCATGCATGCAATTATTAACTCGTACATTAACTAATTAACTTATGCATTCGTTCATTTAATCCGCATGGCTGTCACGTGCTCTAAGGCACTGACGTGAGGATGAGGTTTGAATCTTGGACGTGTGTATGAAGGGTTGTTTTCCACATGTGAATGATCACTGTGTTTTCCCTACTCCCTTTACAAGCTATGCAGATGCATTTCTATCATCCATCCTACTCATCCCATAATTGTAAAATTCTAAATATATTAGTGGTAAAAAATTATTTTATATTGCTAGTGAAGTTGGGAAAACAAATATCGATCCAGTAGCATTGTTCGCACAAAAAGCGAGGGAATAATTCCGCTGTGGGGATTGGGAATACTTCATGCGTTGTACTTATCCTCACATTGTCACCATAATCTCGTCTGTGATCAAGGTTCGTCTATCCGTCTATGAGGCAACGACAAGGCCACACAGATTTCTCAACTGTGCGGCGCGACAGAAGCTGCAGGGTCTTCCAAGGAGAACTATGATATGACCGCGTGTCATTTAATTGCCGTTGCTGCAATGCTGTATTGTCGACTGTTGGGACATATTCATGTCTTCGTGTGTGTGTGTGTGGGGTGTGGTGTGTGTGTGTGTGTGTGTGTTGTGTGTGTGTGTGTGTGTGTGTGAGTGAGTAGCATACATGTTACCATCAAGAGTGGTTTTTTTTAATGTTCTTAAGGATACAGTTGTATTAAGGTGGGATGGAATAGAACACGATTTAAGGCGGCTGGCTCTACCAGCGATAAAGTATCAATAGCTGTCAGACTATACGGCTTAAAATACAATGGTCTGTGCCAATTTCTGTAAATACTACTACATTATCTCTGGGATTATACTCCTTTTAACCCTTCACCTACAACTACACTTTTTCATGCCAATGAGAAAGAGGGGAAAGAAAACCACGAAAATTAATATTTTAATGTAGAGAGGAAAACTCACCGCTAGTTCTCAAATGTATTAAATTTTCTAACATTACCCTATCTAAAAACTACTGTATTTGTTAGAGGAAGGTTAAATCTAGAGCCCTTTTCCATCAGGTCTAACTAGTCTCATAGCTCCACAGATATTATTAAAAAGTCGTTAAAAATGAAATGTCATATTTTCACACTTTTTTTTTCTATTAATGGAACTCAAATATAAGGTGGTTAAAGAAATATTTCAACTGTATTTGGGCGTGAACCATATTTTAAAATAACGTATTGTAGAATTAAAATATATTGTGATAGAGCTGAACATCTACATGGCAATTTATTCCTTACCGAGGCGGCTCCCTTAAGCTCAGATCTTTATTAGTAGTTTAAAAACAAAAAAAGCTCTCTGGCCAAAATTTTTTTTAAAAAATTGCATAATTTGACCAGGACATTTTTCTCAAAAAGGTTTCTCATCAAACACCAATATGCTAATGGAAAATATTCATGATGTGTTGTGTATCAAATGAAAATAAAATTACATCTATTGGTTCAATATTTTTATTTAATTAGGCCTAAAATGTTAACAAACAAATACTCTGTTCAACAGTACATTAACCCATTTCGGTGTCCGCGTCGTCTAACGTGCTACTCTCGTGTTAGACTAGACTCTAGAGGACGAGGAGATAGGGGTTTGATCCCGGTTGGGTCTACTGAGGTTTTTTACTAAATTGTTTTCCACTCTTCTTTCACGCAAATACGGGTGCACTTCCTTTCAATTAGACCTTCCCAATACCTAAACCATTAGTGTAATTAGAAAATGGCGTATAATCCGAACGGATAGTAAGACGTGGTGTATAAATATGTATATTTATTAGTACATTATATTCATAGAGCGCAATTGTTCGCTTGGTTTAAAAAGTAATTAGTCTATCACAATACACTAGAGTAGTGATTATTTGACCTTCGATTAACCGGCCCTCCTAATTATCCGGCCAGGTTCTGTGTATTAACAGGTGCGTTAAAAAAAACTGATACATATCCTCTATAAACCAATTTTCTGAATATATAATGTAATCTATTGGACTCTATTTTCACTTGTTCTTGCTTTTTAGCCGATGTTCAATTTCCAAAATAAAGTACTGTTTTGTAAAGATTTATAAAATTTATTTCTCGTTAAATTTTTACTGTCCCCTACAATAATGTTTTTGTTTTTTATATCACAATCAGAAAATGGGTAGATTCTATTGAAACAAAGTTTAATGTTCTGTGAAAGTTAAAAAACGTTGGCGAACCCATACTGAGAATTATTTACACTCTGACTCCGTAATATCCGGCTTTTCCACTATCCAGCTCGGAATTCCGCCACTTTAGGCCGATTTTTTTTTTTTTTTTCAAATCCTCCATAGATATTCGATCGATTACTTATAATTTTAAATTCAAATCATGCGTATAACCTAACAGGTAGTAAGGGAGGGTTCAAGTATTACGAAAGCATCTTGGGCGTAATCGGGTTCTGATTGTGCTTATTTTTGCTGACAAGGGGTAAAGGGGCTAAAACAATGCTTAAATAAGTAAGGGATATACGGGCAAGAATGGTGCAATGAGCCAGCCACCCCAAATGGACACACAATTATTATTATTATTGTTATTAATATTATTAGCACGCGTCTTACTACCCGTTCGGGGTATACGCACTTGCACTAATGTGTAATGGTAGGTGTTGTGAGATGGAAATGAGGACCTACAGATTTAACGTGGAATCCGAACCACGGTGGGGCCTGGCATCCTCATATTCACAAGTTGTGATTAATACACGTCTTTTCAGAGGTGAAAGGAAGGGTTTGGTAATCAGATAAATCTGTGCCGGGACCGAGGATTGAACCCCCACCCCCAGCACAGAAGTCTGATACCTTATCCCTAGACCATCAGGTCACCTAATTATCAATTAACGCTCTGGGCTTGTATGCTGTTTATGTTATAGTGTCAAGTTGATTATAAGTTGCGTTTTTTATGTTATTGGTAGGCTCAAAAAGTACACGTTATATATCTTCAATAAATTTAAAATAAATGGTACGGTGCTCCGCACAGACTTTCTATCGCTTTTATCTTAAATAGAAACATTTACGCCCCCCTTCCCCACCCCCAAAAAAACTCGTAAAATTTGTGAAACCAAACAATATATATTTATGCAGAAACACTTCTTTAAAAATCGTAACTCAAGTAATACATACTGTTACAGCAACATTGTGAAAGAAGAACATCTCTGTCCAACAAAGAGCATAACAACCAATTTCGCATTTCAAAGTCCTCCATTAAAAATATATAAATTTGCTTATAGCTCAAAAACTCTTAGTTTTATAAAAAAATATTCAAAATAAAATATTTCCTTAAAGTCATAGAAAAACGAAAATTGCCATTTTATTTATCATGTTTATAAATGTCTGAATTTTTTTTTTTATCAAAATCATTAGATCGGATTTCTATAAAATTGATTTTATTTCTTTTTTCACCCTTCAGTAAGCCGTCCTATGTAATTTTAGGGTTTGATATCTAATTACAAATATACTTAAGGGGAACCCTAAAAAAAACCTAGATACCAGTTTTAGCCCGGTCGGTAGAAATGTCTTCGGCTCTAGTCAGAGATACAGACATCATCACTGAAACCATTTTTTCTGTTTCGGGAGGTCATGAAACATCGACATCAAAATCCCGATTTTTTTTTTTTCTTCTTCTTACTATCACAATACTCTGAGGGTTACAAGAGAAAGTAAAAAAAATAATCTTGTCATCTTGCGACTACTCTAGTCTCCAGCTGTTCTCGTTATGACGTAATAGCCGCTTGTGGCCGTGATCTGCGCATGATCGAACGATTTGAACCCGCACCACTTTCACTGGGAGGGCTGGCATTGTTTCACCAGGAACTGTCTCATACACTCCCTTCTTTACAACGACTCATTGACTTCATTTCTTCTTCTTCTTGCAGACATGAAAATGCTCTTGTAGAGTTCAAGAACTCAGATCTACTTTCGTACAGTTTGTTTCAGATAAAAATAGTTGGTTATGAGCGTTTTTAAAAATATATAATTTTGTCTTAATTTCTTTTTAGCACCGAGTTTTATTACCCGTTTGGGTTATACGCTTTTATACTAATCACTCTAGTGGTTTTAGGGATTAGGGAGATTATATTTCTTGAAGGTGTACCCGCATTTGCGTGGTGGGATAGTGAAAAACCATTTGAGGGAAAACCAGTCACAGTACATCTAAGATTCGACCCCAGATATCCCCATCACGACCGTCCAGTCCACTTTGAGAGTAGCGCGTTAGACCACGTGGCCACCGAAGTGGGTACCGTATCTTACTACCTGTTCGTATTATACACATATATGACGATTATTCTAACGGGATGGAGATAAGTAAGGGAGCCTTTCAGAAGCAATCTACTCGTATTTGCGAGGAAAGATAGTGGAAAACCGTTTAGGATAAATCACCTTGAGTAAAACTGAACGGGAACCGAACCCGTCTTCAGCAGGCCAATTTAACATGAAAGTGACTCCTTAGACCATTCGGCCACATGTATCAATAAATTAGTCATTCAATATCATTTCGGGTCAAAGATGTATTCTGTATTTTGATTATGTTTTCTAATTTTAAAAAATGACAAACATATTTTTGCTATGTTATTTGTTGACTTTTAAAAATTATCTATTCAAACAATAATTTCATAGTGGCTTTTACAAATGAAGAGCTGTGGCGTTGTCGCGGAGTGTTACCAGTGTAAGCAAGTTTAAATTTTACTGTGAATTTTTCTCACTACTAATTTCGAACAATTGGCCACATATTCACGGAAATGCATGAGGTATAAAGTTCAAAGCCTCTCACATGATTTGTCCATTTTGGGGTCGAGTAACAAAGTCTTTATCACGCTCTTTTTATCCTAGCAATATTTCACGCTACGCCACTGATGTGAGCAAACGTTTAGGACCCTTTGAGCCAGTTTAATAGTCGGACCTAGCTCGTCTCAAGTGCGGTGCTATACTAAATACAAGACGACACCTTCGGGACCTTCCTAAACTCGAATGGGATGGACCACTTTCATATGAGAAACTAAACGGCCTCGTGGTGTAGTGGTCAATGCACCTGATCCCGGGTTTCATTCCCGGCTGGTACCTTGGGTATTTTTCCCGAAAGGGGACTTACCCCCACCGATCACCATGGTTTGGTTAGTTAGGCTTAAGTTAGGTTTAAGGGATTTCAGTACATTCGGGCATCCCCTGGGCAACGGCACATTCGTACTGGCTAATCTTTCCTCTACCGGGATACGAATAATGTAACCCAGACGCGCAAATAAAAAATATATATATGTTGTATATATCACCTTTTATTTAGTGCAGCACCTACTTGAAGCGTGCCAAGTCTAACCATGAAACTGGCCCATTATCACTCCCTGCATTAGTGATATAAATCAATTCCTGAATAAGATCCACTTTAAACATATCTCTCTAGAATATTAATATTTGCGAGCCTTCTGTTTGTGTTCCATTCCCAGTGATCCATACGATTAAGGTTGTAATTATTTTTATGTATCTTGGTTTGTAAAATACCACTATAATGAGCAATAAATAATCACTAATATCTTCCAACAATGTAAATGATCGCCACAGAAACGTGGATCTCGTTAATACAGCAGATGGAGACTGCCTTGACGTTTTCAATATTTGTTATCTCAGTATAAAGTAACACAACCATGGACTTGAAAACATTCCGCGAATGTACGATACAAGTGGTAAATTACGTGACGGATTACTTCAAGATTGTTAAAGGCATTCCCGTGAGCCACATCGTAAAGCCCTTTTACCTCCGAGAGCTTCTACTGGAAGAGGCGCCACTGAAACCCGCAAATTTCGCCCAGATCCTCGAGGATTTCGAAAGGAAGATCATGCCGGGCATAACCCACTGGCAGCACCCGCAGTTCCACGGGTACTTTCCCAGCGGCAACTCACACGTGAGCGTGTTGGCGGACTTCCTGTCGGGTCTGCTCGGGGTGCAAGGGTTCTCGTGGGAGGCTAGTCCCTCCTGCACCGAGCTGGAGTTGATCGTGTTGGACTGGCTGGCCAAGGCCATGGGGCTTCCTAGGGACTTCTTGTTCCACGCTGACATGAGTCAAGGAGGAGGAGTCATCCAGAACTCATCCAGCGAGGCGATCCTGGTGTGCATGCTGGCCGCGAGAGCCCAAGCGCTTAAAGATCTCAGGATCAAGTTCCCAGAAAAGGATGACGGCGCACATCTGATAAAACTTGTCGCTTACACCTCGGAGGAGCCAGTTCCTGCGTGGAGAAGGCCGCCGTCATTGCATGGTGAAGCTGAGAAAGCTTGAGTCTGACAGCAAATGCGAGCTGCAAGGTCATCAATTGCAGAAGATCATCTCGGAGGACATTATGTTCGGTCTGATCCCGTTCTTCGTATGTGGACGCTCGGTACGATGGCGTGCGCCTCGTCTGATAACCTGGATAGCTTAGGGTTGGTCGCCAAGAAACAGAACTTGGTGTGGTTCCATGTGGACGCGTCGTACGCTGGCAACGCTCTAATATGCCCAGAGTTTAGGTCCTTGTTGAAAGGGGTGGATAACGTGGACTCTTTCAACATGAACCCTTACATGTGGATGAACGTCACATACGACTGCGCGTGTTTGTGGGTGAAGGACAGGCTCAACCTTCAAGAAGGACTGGTGGGTGACCCTCTTGACATTATGCACAAACACCCCGACCAAGCCGTGGACTATCGTCATTGGTCCATATCGGTAAGTCGGCGCATGCGCTCTCTAAAGATCTGGTTCACCTTGATGTATCACGGTATCGAAGCCCTCCAGGCGCACATCAGGAACCACTGCAAACTGGCCAAGTATTTCGAGGGTCTCGTGAAGAGCGACGTGAGGTTTGAGGTCACCAACAATGTCCGATGTGGACTGGTATGTTTCCGGATGAGGGATCAAGAGCAGACGACGCGGGAACTTCTCGGCAGTGCAACTCCTCCGGGGAGATCTTTATGACGCCGGCTTTGGTGAAGGGTCAGTACGTCATCCGGTTCAGCGTGAACGCGCCTTATTTAACTGAGTCGGACATAGATACCTCGTGGGACATCATCTTGAAATACACGGACGTGGCTATAGCGCAGCAAGCTAAGCTTCACTTGACTTCAGAAAAGGTTGCAGTTGATAAAGAGCCTTTTAAAATTACCCCTGCTCCTTCAGAGTAGTCATTTAATATATGAAAACTTATTCATGGTTTAAAAAGTTGCACGTCATGTTCTAGAATAATACATTAAAATAAACAAAGCTAAGTGCACAGTGTTTATTCAACTAAGGTTGATTGTAATTACGTTTGGAAGATATACAGGAAGTATTTTAATTAGTGTCAAATAACTTAAGGCTGAGTTCCCATCGAGCAAATATTAAGAAAAGTGTTTATAAACATAAGTAGAAACACTTGGATCTAGGTTTATTAAAGTTTTTTCCTCAATGATGGATTGGTCGTGAGGGATCCATTGAATGGTCTGCTTGATCACCAGATTTGAACCAAATGGATTTTTATCTCCGGGTACATATTTTAAAGTTCATTGTTTACTCAACTCTCGTGCCTGATGTTAATATTTTAAGGGAGTGTATCGTAAATGAATGTGACAAATATGTAACAGCACAGGTGTACTCAACAAAGTACGACAAAGCATGAAACGTAGGCTTGGAGGATATATCGACATCATTTTTAACAGTTTTTCTAACAAAATGTTCAAACTTGTGGTTTTGTTTGTTTTTGTTAAACTTTGTCTTGTTTATTTTAATTACTTCTTCTGTTGAATTGGTCATTAATTAAACAATAAAATTCCTCCTAGCTCAGAAACTAAACGTTTCTAGACAATGTTTACATTAACTTTTCTTAATGTTTGGTTGGATGAGACTACGTCTCTAGAGTATTTGACACCATTTAAAATACACCCTGTATACTTTTTTTTAGCACCACGTCTTACTAACCGTTCAGGTTATACGCTTATGTACTAATTACTAAGTGTTTTATGGTTTAGGAAGGTTGAATTTGGATGAAGTATACCCACATTTGCAAGGAGAGAAAGTGTAAAACCGTTTAGAAAAACCCATCAATACGTCCGACTGGTATCGAATCTCAATCTCCCCGTCATCGGCAGTCCAGTCTATTTCTAGAGTGTCGCCTTAAACCATGCGGTCACCAAAGCGGGCTATAGAATATTAAAATGCAAATTAATTTCAAGTATAAATTATGTACTGACAATATAGCAATCGGTAGGCCTATTTTTCTTAACTAATAATGTTGCCAAAGTAGAATAGGTGTAATTAATTATACTTGCTATAAAAATTGTAGGTTAAATAATATTTATTAAAAATATTATTGGACTATCAAAGTTTCTTTAATTCAAAAGTTTTGTTTATGCAATATTTCACAAATATTTTATGTATGCAAGCAGAATCATAAGACAGGGAAAGGGGGAAAAAAACTTCTTTATTCTAAAAAAAAAACTAATTGCTTGAGGTGAGTTCGGCTAATTCTCAAATTAATATTTCCATAAACATGGGTAAAATATTCGGTTGGTAATTTAAGTTAATACGGCTTCTATGAGGGAAAGTATTTACACGGCGTTGTCAACCAAAAATAAGAACATCTTAATGTAACGTGACTGTACCGCAAACATACAATAGAAGTAAGCCAACGCTTGTAACATTAATTGTACATGACTAGCGAAACTTAGAAGATGGAAATTATTTTTAGTTACGGATATAACCACATCAAGTACTATACTCGTAAATTGAAAAATTGTGCTTGGACTCGTTTAAGGACTCAGGTTCAATTCCCATGCATAGTTGACATTTTTAAATTTACAAATAACAAATATACAAGCTCTACGCTTTTTAATATTTAGTGTGAAGCGATTCCTTTCGCCATTGATTCAAAGAGATTTTTTTTTATGAAAGCTGATGCAGCAAGGATACTCCCAATCATTTCAAATTTCAAAAATATTCAAAGTGGTAAAGTTGTAACGTTTAAAGAGCTATCCTGATATACTAATGTTTGTACTCCACCATTAGGGTGACATTTGATATGATGTTGTATTGGGTCCAAGTTTGCTTATTGAATTATGATAATTAAAAAGGGATCAATGTCTTATTTTAAGTTTTATAGTTTTTTTTAAATTTTAAATAGATAAACAAATTTTTGCTAGATATCCACACGTTATAGATTTTAATTTAAAAGCCAAATTATTACGTTAAATGCATAATTCCCGACACGTGAGATTTAGAACACAGATTAAGATGTCATAGACTCCACCTACACGGCTCCTCATCAAAAGGAAAGTGAAGAGATGCGTACTCTGAAGGGGTATATCAAGCGACATTTCCTTCTCGAAGCTCCCTAAAAGATAAAAGGTGTGGTCATTCAGGTGCCTTTCTGCCCACAAAACAGCGTTGTCTTTTTAAAATGAGACTTAGGAGGATGTCACCATACCTTGCAACTTAACAACTTAACACAAATAAATCTTACTACCCACTCTCATTTATAATATCGTAGTTTTTGAATAATAAATTATTGAGATGTATAATTTCATATCATTACAAAATGCAATTTAATAGAACAACCAATTATTTATGAAGCAATTTTTTTAGTCCTTCCAAACCTATTTTAGTATTGCACTTACTTAAAGAATTTACAGCTCAACTTTTTTTGTTTTTGTTTTTTTAACTAATAATAAAGTCACAATCTATCAATAATTTACGTCAGTCGGGGAATTCAAGAACCCTAGTAAAACTCTATTGACGTCATAAATAAGTGGTAGAGGTCTTTAAGAAAAAGATCTTAAGGGGGTCTCCTCGGTTAGTTAGAAATTGCCGTGCAGATGCTCTGCTCTTAACACGATATTTAATTCTACAATTCATTATTTAAAAATAATAGTTCACGCCAAAATAACGTCAAAGTAATCCAATGGGGCTCTTTTTAATTAACAAACCTTTAGTCTGAGTAGTAGTAGTTATAGTTGTAGTCGTCTGAGTAGAAATAAGTTTGTGAAAATGTGACATCTCATTTTCAATTACCTTTTAGACATATTTGCGGAACTATGAGACTAAGCTTGAGGAAAAGGGCTCTAAATTTAGCCTTCCTCTGACAAATACAGCCCAGTAATTTTTGGATAGTTTAAAAACAGAAAATTTTAAGATATTTAAAAACTAGTAACGAACTTTCCTCTTTACCTTGAGATGGAAGTTTCGTGGTTTTCTTTCCCCTCTTTCTTATTGATATGATAAAGGGTGGTTGTAGGTGAAGGGCGAAAGGGAGTAGGTATAAGGTTCGACAGAAGTTAGAAGTGGTTCCATAAAACGACACAAACTATTGTATTGTAAGCCGTGTGGTCTGACAGCGATTGATCCTTTCTCGGGGACCGAGGTGGCTGCCTTAAGCTGTAGATTTGAACAACAATCACAAAACGTATGAACTGTCACTGGAGCACAGACAAGGTATACACCAGACTCTCAGACCATCAGGTTAAAATGGCTGCGTTCAAGTATTTCAACATGGGTATCGCTAATTGCCATCAAGGGGCCCTTATTTTATCTAATTTTAAACAGGATTTCACTCTAAAATACACAAGTTTCCTTCTCGAGTCAATAGACCAGCTTCAACAAAACTAGGTTCAGGTAGCGACCCAAGCCCCTCTTTACATAACCCTACCTCCCAAAGAGCTTACGCAAACGGTCCATTACGATTACAATGGTCCCTTTATGACGAGCATGTTAAAAGTGAGTCGTTTAACAACGGTAGGCTACATTTTGGAAGTACTTCTATCACTGAGTATTGACACTAGCGAACCCCAGTGTTGATGAACTCAACCTGTCTCAAAGAGCGCATCGAAACTTCCGTAAGGCGGTTGAGGATCTGGTATATCCTTGTCTGTGCACTGGGGTGACTTGGACAAGCAATAAAATTGATTTTGGTGATTTTATGCCTGGTTTCGCCTCGTTATTTTTATGATCAATCGTATATTTAAATAAATTATGTAGACGTAATTCTTTTGACATGTACCGCATACTAACAAGAGTGGAAAGCTCATGTGGATGCGTTCAGTGTCTACATACAATGCTGGCGAAGATGTAGGAAAGAGAAATAGGAGGCAATTTCAGCCTGGGGGAAAAAAATTGTCCCTTTATATTTATTTTAATCCCCTCTAATATTCTCAGATATGATACGAACTCCAATAATTATAGTAATTATTTTACTATAGGAAGCCATTGATTGTAAGACGTATCTTAATTTTTTAGTTCCACCAACATGAAAAAGCTTTTATTCTAAGAAAATAAATCAAAATAAAACGCTATTAAAATACTAACAACAATAGTAAGTGCCTTATTTATAAGTAGGTATGTTACTCTTTTCTTTCTTCTGAATTATTATCAGTCTGATTTTTTCCGAGCCGTCTTTATCTCAACTATCCCACAAAATTATCGGCTTCTGAGCCATCGAGAGCGTTGGTCTAAAGAGAAATGCGATTCTAAAGACGCCATCGATTCTTAAGACGCACTTTGTTTTTAGAGACGTTTAAATGCGAAAAAAAATATCTAGAGATATCTCATTTTATTTTAAACTTCTTGGTGAAGACCATTTCAAATAGATTCTAAGGGAATATTGTTTCTAAATTAATTCAACCAAAGATCACTCTTCGTCATCTTTCAGGTGTACAAAAAAATTTTTTAAAAAAATCTGAGGGAGAATTACTCCAAATGGTTTCAAAGAGTGACCAAATTTCAAACATTCGTGGAGGAAAGGCCCCCGTGAACCCTTTGACCCTACCCGCCTTTCACACATAAGATTCGGCCGATGTTGTACGTTACACAGATTTTAATAAAATTACGTGGACTGCATCTGTGAATGTTTTCCTAAGCACCGCGTCTTACTATACGTAAGGGTCATCCACTAATGTACCAATTACGATAGTGTGTTAGGGTTCGGCCAGACTGACAAGCGTGCGAGCGAGCGAGCGCGCAAGCGACTGGGTGGCCAAACTGGCGAGCGAGCGCGTAATTAGCGGACCCTAGTTAGATTATTATTAGCACCGCGTCTTACTACCCGTTCGGATTATACGCACTTACGCTAATGTGTAATGGTAGGGTGATTGTGAGATGAAATAGAGGACCTACAGTTTAACGTGGAATCCGAACCACGGTGGCGGCCTGGCATTCCCCACATTCACAAGATGTCTTGTCAGAGGTGAAGGAAGGGTTTGGAAATAAGATAAATCTGTGCCGGGACCGAGGATTGAACCCCGGCCGCCACACAGAAGTTTGACACCTTACCCCTAGACCACTAGATCATCCCCCTCCCCCCCCCCTAGTTAGAGAAGATGTATCTGTCAAACACACTTAGTACATCTCTGCTCCTCGAAAATTCTTACAGAAAATATTGTGTATTTATAAAAAAGCAAAAAGTAGAAGTGCATCCAATTAATAAATTGAGAAATGCGTATGGTACTGTACTGAAGTGTTTTAAAATCAGATTTGCCGCACCAGTGGCGGAATGGTGCGTTGCACTCGATAGCTTTTGACTAGGAGGCAAAGGTTCGAATCTTGGCTCAGTGAACTGAAGGTGATTTTTAAAACTTATTTATTGTTGTGGTTTTTTCATACTCTCTCCAAACTAATGGTGATTCTTATTTGTAAAGGCCTACTTTGATTATAATATTGAATTATTTTAACATATCGGGTTTACATATATACATTATATTATTTATGGTCTTACCAATTAAATTAGGCCATTATTATTATTATTATTATTATTATTATTATTATTATTAGCACCGCATCTTACTTCCCGTTCGGGTTATATGCACTTACGCTAATGTGTAATGGTAGGGTGATTGTGAGATGAAATGAAGGACCTACAGTTTAACGTGGAATCCGAACCACGGTGGAGGCCTGGCTTTCCCCACATTCACAAGATGTCTTGCCAGAGGTGAAGGAAGGGTTTGGTAATCAGATAAATCTGTGCCGGGACCGAGGATTGAACCCCGGCCGCCAGCACAGAAGTCTTGACACCTTACCCCTAGACCGCCAGGTCACCGGGCCATTAATAGCAAGTGTGTTAAACCTATTACTGATAGAAAAAAGTCAAATATCATGTCAAAATGAGAAGTTTCCCCAGCACTCAATGAACCAACATACAATAATATTGCCTAGCGCCTGTAAACTAGACTGTACCGGGTCGAGCGCGCGCGCTTGAAAAATAGAACCAGTTCTATCTTTCAAGCGCGCGCGCTCAGTCGCTCGCGCGCTCGCTCGCTCCAGTGTGGCCACCCCCCATTAAAACCAATGTGTTCTATTTTATATTTTAGTCGCTCGCGCGCTCGCTCGCGCGCTCAGTCTGGCCGTACCCTTAGGGATCATGAGGAATTTGAGGAACATTGGCGTCGAGGGAGAGCGGGGGAAACAATCTAGGAGAAACCACCCTCAGTACACCTTACCGTGATTAGAACCCTGATCCACCCGTCATCGAGAGTCTAGGTTATTGCGAGAGTGACGTATTTGAACAACGATTTTCAACCTTTTTCAACTCACTGCACACTGAACAAGGCACTAAAATTGTCAAGTCACACCCTAGGTTTTTTAAATGGAGATATTTTGTCATTAAAATAACGAGTAGTATAATTATTTAAAAAAAAGTTCAATAGGAAATTTACCCGCGTTGGTGGCCGCAATGTCTAACGCGCTACTCCCGCAGTAGACTACACTGCCGATGACGGGGAGAATGAGGCTTGAATCACGGTCAGATGTACTGAGGGTGGTTTTTCCTAAATGTGTTTCTACTCTCCCTCCACGCAAATGTGGGTACATCACCTATAAATATAACTTTCCTAGTGCCAACCCCTTCCTTCACCTCTGACAAGACATCTTGTGAATGTGGGGAATGCCAGGCCTCCACCGTGGTTCGGATTCCACGTTAAACTGTAGGTCCTCCATTTCATCTCACAATCACCCTACCATTACACATTAGCGTAAGTGCGTATAACCCGAACGGGTAGTAAGACGCGGTGCTAATATAATAATAATAATAATAATAATAATAATAATAATAATAATAATAATAATAATAATAATAATAATAATAATAACTTTCCTAATATCCAAGAAAAGAATTTGACCTTGAGGGTGTTGAGGTAAAGTGTTTGCCTCATGAGCCGATGTTTGTGTGTTCAAACCCAACCAGTGTTAACAGTTTTTTATTGAGTGATACAAATTCGTGGCACAACTTCCTTCGGAGTGGAAGTAAGGCCGTCGTCGGTCCAATGTCGATTGTGGCATTTAAATGAATCCTGCAAGGTATATGAAAGTACCTTTCCCGACAAAATTGGTAGAGTCTTTTGCTCTCACTCGTGGAAATTCTCTTGTGCTGATATAATCAGTCAGTTCAAAAAGTAGACCCCTACAGATTAAATACCTTAAATAAATAATAAATAAATAGTAGTAACATTCTAATAATTGGATTATTTAAAAAAAAAAAAATTTGATCATGGATTTTAAAATATTTTGTTTTATTCCCGAAATTCTTTCCTCGCTAATTTTTGATATTCACCTCCCGACTCTTTTGGGGCACACCAATGTGACACAGTACAATGGCTGAAAAAAAAAAGTTGTATTAAAACATACGATCAACGAAGCGGGGTTTTTGATAGTAGTTAAAAAAAAGTTCTTACCCTCTTCGATTGAGAGTAAAAAAATAAAACGTGAATGTCTTTAGAGAAAGAACGAAGCTTTCGGTTTTGTGAATCACGATGTCACCTTTCCTTCTCTTGTTTATTTCCCAGACCTCTTTTTATCCGGGGGGTACACCCATATCCGGGCTCTCCGTGCAGTTCTTATAGCGGTGGCCGGATACTCGACCGTGTCGGTCGTCGTTGGAGCGATGACATCATGAAGGTAGAAGGTAGAAGGCAGGGGGGAGAGGGGCCGATGAAGGAGTGACGGAGACAGAAAGGATCTCTTCTCTCCTCTCGTTCCACGATGGAAAGAGATTCACTTTTGCTCTCACGTGGCCTAGAGCGACCCACACACACACATGCAAGACCGGAGAGAGTTGTTCAGTCCGACCCACTGACCCAGATATGAACCGGCGACCACTTTTACCACCGCTCCGGTACACATCATCGTGGTCAGAAATAAATATGACGAGGGAGGAGGGTGGGGACTCCCTCCTCTCTCTCCCTTTTAAACCCTAATTGTTATTGTTATATGGAGAGATTTAAACGTGCACTTTCTAAACATACATATTTTATCTTGATTTATGAACTTTTTTAATTTCATCACCACGTCTTACTACCTGTTCAGGTTATACGCTTTAAATATTAATTACGCTAATGGATTAGGAATAGGGAAATTCGAATTAAAGGAAGTGAACCCGCATTTGCGTGTAAGGAGAGTGGGAAACCATTAATAAAAACCACCCTCAGTAGATCCGATCAGGGATTTGAACCCCGATCTCCCTGTCATCAGTAGCAGGCCAGTCCAACACGAGAGTGGCCCCTTAGACCTTTCGGTCACTGAAGTGTGTACTTACTAACTAACGTAACCTACGCCTGATACACACCTAACCTCAACTCCTAGGTATATACTAATTGGGCGGCAGAAGTAAAATCCTTATGTAAATAAAGCTTTTTTTTTTACACTAGCGTCACCCGGAATCGAATTAGGACCACCCTAGACTTGTGATTGTACCATTAAATATTTAACCTAAGGGTACATACAAGGTATACACTAGACCCACAGTTTCTAAGTTAAAGTGGCTGCGCCCATTGGGAGAGATTGAGTCCTTCAATATGGGTATCATTGTTATAAAGGGGGAATATTATTAAAACAGTTCACTTTAAAGATGATTTTACTAAAGAGCGGACAAAAACTGCCTTCTAGTGGCAATAAACCGGCTTTCATAAAGTTAGGTTCAGATAGTGGCCCCACTATTCTTCCCATAGCTCAACCTCACTAACGAGCTTACTTTAATTTTTATTTATATATTTATTTGTGGTATTTAACCTGCACTTTCTGAACTGACTGATTACATCAACACACGAGAATTGTAATGAGCGCGAGTGAAAGGTCCTACCAATTTTGCCGGCAGAGGTATTTTCACATACCTTCTAGGGTTATCTTACAAGCCACAATAGACATGAGACTGACGGCTTTACTTCCCTTCCCAAGGAAGTTGTGCTACGGATTTTTATCACTCAAGAAAAAAATTTCTCAGATTATCTAGTTGTAAAAAATCTTATAATACTGTCGATTAGTTGCTTGTCTGATAAGTTGATTATTAGCACCGCGTCTTACTACCCATTCGGGTTATACGCACTTACGCTAATGTGTAATGGAAGGGTGATTGTGAGATGAAATGAAGGACCTACAGTTTAACGTGGAATCCGAACCACGGCGGAGACCTGGCATTCCCCCTTGTCTGATAAGGTTTGTTCATTGGAAGGGTGTTCAGTGTTAAGTTGAGGAGGGGGGGGGATTGCTGATACATGAACTATTGTGTCAAGAGCTCCAAACTTGGAAACTTGCCCTCCAGTTTGTAGAATGTAACCTTTAGATTTAGAACGAACAATTTTAAACGGGAGTTGTTTCACATTCACTTGAAAATGCTGTTATCACTAATAACTACAACTAGCACTCCCCAGTGTCCAAGGACCCAACCTGGCTTGAGGAGCGCTTTGAAACTCCCGTAAGGGTGAGTGCCTGTGCCCTAGGGATAGGATCATTTGTATTCAAGAGTCTTTGGTTCATTAGCGGGTGCCTATGTACATTTCTTTTAAGTTTACAGTCCAATTTTCATAGGAAGGGCCCTTTAAAAAATACAAACATATATTTTTGTGGTAGACATTGATAACATTTTAACATATTATTACGGTTATTTTACAGGTATTGATAATATTTAACAAAAATGATAACTTCAGATCACATGACTTCACGTATGAACACGTGAAAGTAGATCTAGTAACTTTTATAGTTTTCATAACATAAAGGTCCTTCCTATGAAAATTAGACTGTAGTCATACTCATACCCACTTTGGTGGGCACGTGGATAAAGACGTCACTCTATTACAGATTACTGGTGAAACGTTTGAGTTTGAATCTCGGCCGGGTGCATTTAGGGGTGGT
The DNA here is from genome assembly GCA_039000515.1 of Timema cristinae. Lineage (NCBI taxonomy): Eukaryota > Metazoa > Arthropoda > Insecta > Phasmatodea > Timematidae > Timema > Timema cristinae. Next base: position 23,518,836 of record JBCFYV010000001.1, read on the forward strand.
TCCACACAATGTGGCTTTCCTAATCCATTCTTTATACAAGTGTGGGTGTATTTTTTCTCTAATTAATCTTCCTAATTCCTTCTCCTTTAAATAAATCTAAATATCCTTGATGGTGATCATAGATTACTAATACAAAAATAAATTTCACGGAGCTCCGCATGGACTTTCTAGCTCCATTGTTTAAAAATTGATATATTTATTCAAAACTCGTAATATATGTGAAACGAAATAATAGACACTATCAAACCCGATCAAAAATTATGTTATACTTACGTAAAAATTTTGGCTCCTGGTTTTAAATTTTATAATTTTATGTTTAGATAATTAAAGTCCTCATTTGTATATTTGGACCAATGAAAAATATCTATATTGGGTCCACAAGGTCAACACTTCGTATTAGAATGTCAATTTCTGATTAAATTATTATTATTATTATTATTATTATTATTATTATTAGCACCACGTCTTACTACCCGTTCGGGTTATACGCACTTACGCTAATGTATAATGGTAGGGTGATTGTGAGATGAAATGAAGGACCTACAGTTTAACGTGGAATCCGAACCATGGTGGTGGCCTGGCATTCCACACATTCACAAGATGTCTTGTCAGAGGTGTAGGAAGGGTTTGAAATCAGATAAATCTGTGCCGGGGTTCTGATTAAAATTTTCGAATTTTTTTTTTAGGGTTTGCCCAACTTCAGTTAATCGCATTGCTATTAAATTCCTCATTTATAAAATTTGACCAATAAAAAGGGTATATATTGACTATTAAGTCTAAAATGATTGAGATATTTCATAGCTGTACAAACATTTCCCCTAAGAGGTTAAAGGAAAAAGAACATACACTTTTTGAGAGAGTTACTCATTTCTAACTCTATGGCATTAGAAAATTATTGCGTTTAAACTTAAGTAGTATCTTTGTATAACTAAGGCTCACAAAATTGTATTTATATATTTGCCAATATTTCAGAAAATATAGGTTTTGTAAAAATATATTCAAATAAAAGTTTTTTATCTTTAATAGTAAAGGCCTACTAGAATTTTGCAATGATAAGTTATTTAGTATCTCGAATAGTTGCTGAGATATGGAAATGTCCACGCCTGTAAAGTGCCCTAAATGTACATCTCATGGAAAAATGAAAATAGCCATTTCGTTTATAATCTTAATCAACGCCTGGATACGAATTTTAATCAAAATCGTTAAAGCCGGTTTTGAGAAAATCGATGTTCGAAAAGTGTGTGTGTATATATATATTGAGAACAATCGATTTTATAAAACTATATTTCAAATAAAAAACTTTTATTATAAATAGACCTACATTTTTGCAATGATTAGTAATTTCATATATCAAAGAATTACGGAGATACGATTTTTTTTAATACACATCAGTACGTAACCCTTAAAGTCATTTTGACGAAAAATTGGAGGGTAGCCATTTTATTTGTAATAGTGATCAATACGAAGATATGAAATTTAATCAAAAATCGTTAAAGCCAATTTTGATAAATCTTTTTTTCTCTCTCTCTTTTCGCCCTTAAGGAAACTACCCCTAATTTTAGGGTTGAATATCCAATTCCAAAACCGGCTCGGGACAACCCTATGAAAACTCTAGATACCAAGCCTTAGCCCGATAGTTACAATAGTTTAGGCTCTAGTCCGAGATACAGTCAGACAAACGACATTGCAAAAAAAAAAAAAACTTTTTCGGATTCGGGAGATCATAAAACGTTGACATTCATCAAAATCTCGAGCTCAATTTTTTGACGATCGCAATACTTTCTCTACCTGTAAATAAAGGTCCTTGTCTTAAAAATTCAGTCTTTAAAAAACAAACATCTGTATAAAATATGTTTTCTTTAGCCCCGCGTCTTACTGCCCGTTCGGTTTATACGCTTATGCACTAATTACGCTAATGTGTTAAGGATGAGGAGGGTTTAATTATGAGGAAGTGTAGTCACATTTGAGTGGAGAGAGAAATTACAAAACGATTTTGGGAAAAAAAAACTATAATCAGTACACTCAACCGGCACTCGAACCCCAATCACCCCGTCATCAGCAGTCTATTGTGCAAGTTACGCTTTAGACCGTGCAGCCACCGAAGCTGGTAATAAAACGATAAATAAGACAATGTTATGTTGACATTCATTACTACAATTTTAATCCTTATCGGTGGGAACGCAGACTAAATTTCAGGCTCATTTATTTTGCATTAATGTGGGGAATGCCAGGCCTCCACCGTGGTTCGGATTCCACGTTAAACTGTAGGTCCTTCATTTCATCTCACAATCACCCTACCATTACACATTAGCGTAAGTGCGTATAACCCGAATGGGTAGTAAGACGCGGTGTAATAATAATAATAATAATAATAATAATAATAATAATATATATAAAAATATTGCATTGCCGGATGTACTTAAGGCGTTCTTTTCCCAAATAATTTATCATTCTTCGAGCACGCAAATTCGGGTGTTATATGTAATATAGAGCATATATTTTGTTATTTAATCAAATATTTTACCTTATTTTAAAGCACGATGTAAAATTTTTATTTCATGGAGCTCAAACCAATATAAATCCTTTCCGCTTGCTAATAATAACCCTCCAAGCGTAAACGCACGAAAGAAACAATTTCGTGTTCAAAGAAGGGCTTGGCGTTCATTTGATACGATACAAACAAATTGAGTGTTAGCGCTGCGGTTAGCGCAACAGCTTGTTATTATCCGAATACCTCGTTCAATGACAAACTTTTGTGCGCGTTTGAATCGTGTTCTAAAGTTGGCCGGCCTCAAAGTTTGTTTTGTTGTTAGGAGAAGGTTTGTTCAGCTGCGCAAATAGAGATGCGCGATGAATTTATTTATTTAAAACCTCAATATTCTCCTTTACTTTGGTTTAGGTTGTGGCAAAACATTTTGCAGTTTAAATAATGTTTATAAACGCACATTGGTGAAAAAATTTACATATAAATTGGAATCTATTTTTTTAGAAATAATAGATTTATTATACACCCACTTCGATGGTATCAAGGTCTAACGCGCTACTCTCGCAGTAGACTAGATTGCCTATTTTGGGGAGATAGAGGTTCGAATCTCAGTCGGGTGTACTAAGGGTGGTGTTTCCAAAATGGTTTCCACTCTCCCTTCATGAAAATGTGGGTACACTTCCTATATAATTAACCTTCCCCATCCCTAAAACCATTAGCGTAATTGGTGCGTAAGCATATCATCCGAACGGTTAGTAAGACGCGGGGCTAAAAAAATATATGTCCTATAGTAACACCACGCCTACCCGCTCACATACCACACCCTCAAAATAAACTTCTGAGTGCGCCACTGTATTTAGTGACGATGTTTATTTCCAGAAGAATAGAGTCCAAAGGATTTGTTTTTTTTTTTAACGTAGTGTCTAACTCCTGTTAATAATGTTGTGAATGTGGGGAATGCCAGGCCTCCACCGTGGTTCGGATTCCACGTTAAAGTGTAGGTCCTCCATTTCATCTCACAATCACCCTACCATTACACATTAGCGTAAGTGCGTATAACCCGAACGGGTAGTAAGACGCGGTGCTAATAATAATAATAATAATAATAACCACATGTTCAGGTTACAAGTATATACTATAACTATTTTCACGGGGTAGGGATAAGGAAGAAATCATTTTAGAGGTAATTTACGAACATTTGCGCGGAGGAAATGTGGGACACTATTTTGGAAAAAGCATCCTAATTATAGACCCGACAGAGATTCGAACTCCCCGTCATTAGCAGGCCAGTCTAACACGAGAGTGATGCCTTAGACCACTCGACCACTGAAGCGGGTCAGATAAAGTTATATTTTAATTAAAAATCGTGTTTTGAAATAATATAATTATATTTTATATTTAAAGGTTGAATATTCTAACCAAAAAAAACACGGCATGTTAATAAATTATTTATAGGTAATATATCTCGAGTGTGTGCTGTTGAAGGAGTAAGTGTTATGTAAACTAAACTACTACATTGAATTCAAACGCGTGTATTACATTTCTAGCTAGCTGCAAAGATAATGACTTGGCTCTCTCAACAAATGTGTTGCTTATAAATGTTAATGACAGGCAGTTATTAAATTCTTTCAAGTCTTCTAGGTATTAGACAGCACTATAAAGGCGAGTTTATAGAAAATACAAGACAAAATAGCTATAAAGAAAAATAACCTTAATTCAAGTGATGCTTTTTTTTTTCTCTCTTAAAGGTATCTTAGTTACATGAATATAATATTTTACATCTTACGTTTAGAGGGTATACTTTATATAAGGAGTGTAATGCAACGTGTGTAATTCAATTTAATGGTAGACAGGAAACACAAAAACAATTAAAAGTCAATATGAACATGTGTCCCATTTGACCTTGTTTCCGAATTATAGTCATGTTTGTACCCTAGAAATATGGAGCTGCTTAACATATAGAAAGTGACACCTGGACACGGGAATCGAACCTGAGACCTTTGACTTAGTATGCTAATGCTATCCAGGAATCATCCCGTGCCCAAGGTAATTCCTCACTCATATTGTAAGGCAAAGTCTGTGATGGCCGTGCGGAAGTCGTTGGCTATAAATGTGTGATCAGTTAAGATCACTAGCATAGGATAACCTAGCACCTTCGACTCTAGAGGAGGCTTTTTGCTGCGTACGTCAATCTAAAGAAAATGATAGTTATATGTGACCCACTTCGGTGGTCACGTGGTCCAATGCGCTGTTCTTGTGTTGGACTAGACTACCGAAGACGGGAAGATCAGGATTTAATCCCGGTCGGGTGCATTGAGGGTGGTTTTCCTTAAATGGTTTTCCACTCTCCTTCCACGGAAATTCGGATGCCATTCCTCTCATTTGAATCTTACGTATCCCTAAAACATTTCGTATAGTTAGTACATAAGTGTATAATCCGAACGGGTAGTAAGACACGGTGCTAAAACTAAATATTATATGCGGCTATAGTCGTAATTAACAAAAAATAAAGGCTTGGTTATTTAATCCATCATTATAGGAAGTCTGTGCTGGCGGCCGGGGTTCAATCCTCGGTCCCAGCACAAATTTATCTGATTTCGAAACCCTTCCTTCACCTCTGACAAGACATCTTGTGAATGTGGGGAATGCCAGGCCTCCACCGTGGTTCGGATTCCACGTTAAACTGTAGGTCCTCCATTTCATCTCACAATCACCCTACCATTACACATTAGCGTAAGTGCGTATAACCTGAACGGTTAGTAAGAAGCGGTGCTAATAATAATAATTATAATAATAATAATAATGATAGTATCTATCAAGGCCGTAGTCAGGGGTTTTTTGGGGGTTCAAACCCCCTCCAAAATCTTATCAACAAAATATATATGGCTTTATTTCTGGTTCAAATGATTTCAAAATTAAGGTATAAGTACAAATAAGGGGGCTGTGTTACCATAAAAAGCATTTCAGAGAGCTTCTAGAGTTGCTTAATATTTAGAATTTGTCCTTGCCTTCAGCAATTAGGGGATTATGTTGCCAAAAAAACAATTCAGAGAGCTTCTAGAGGTGTTTAAATATATAGATTTTTCTTAGCCTTCAGCAGTTAGGGAGCTATTTTAGCTTAAAAAATCACTTCAGATAGCTTCTAGAACTGTTTATTAATTATATTTTTTTCTAACCTCCGGCTACTGGGGATGTTCCCACCAAACCCCCTGAAATTATTGGCTGGCTACGGCCTTGATATCTATCAAAAGTGACAGCTGCAGATAACATGACTTGACGTATGGATACGTGAAAGTAGTTCTATTAACTTTTTCTAGCTATCAAATATGTTCATTCGAAAGAAAATTGAGTTATATTTTATAATTTTTGAAAATATTACACTTGGGACTGGTGGTTTAGTGGTAAGTGTACTGTCCTGGATAAAGATAGTTTAGTAAATACTGATAAGGCGTTAAATTATAATCGCATTCAAGGTATTCACTGACGAGAAAGCTCAAGCTTCGAATCTATATCTGGATGCAGTGAGGGACGATATTCTATATATCATCCAGCCATCACTTCGAATTTCACACCCCATCTCCACACCGATGCGAGTGCACTTCTTCCCTTTTATTCCTAACCCTTGGATTAAGTCATGGGTAACATTTATTAAAAATAATATTTGATAAAGTCTTCTGTTGGGAAATTGCCAATATTATTACTATCGTTGCTAACATTTATAAAAGTACCATTTCTTGTCAATCTCTTCCTTGAACATGAGAATATTACTGTGACCTCTTGAAATCCTGAAATATTTTCTATCGATGACTCCTAAAAACTCAGCCACTCACTTTCATAAGCAGCACTAATTCTTGATTTTCATCTTAGGGTAAAATCAGAGACTTATTCAAAGAACATCCTCATCATTAATTATTATTTTCCGTTTGTTTTTATCGTGGACTGATCAATAAGTAATTATTTAATATTGACATATCTATTTTTCTGGTTTTTCCTTCTTTACTATGGTTTATTTAGTAAATTTATTTTATTTTAATCATCTGTATACAATTAATATAACGCATTTCCTTTTTTGCAAACCCATGCGTTTCTTCTGTATTTTTTCATTGTTAACTTGATAAGAGTTTTTTACTGTAGGCTATCACTTTAATAAAGAAAAAATATTTTATCAATGATTTAGGTATTAGTAACATAATAAAGTATTTCTTTTTCATTTTTTTGAAGTATTTAACTGCGCTTTATGAACCGACTAGTTATATCTGCACAAGACATATGGATTAACTTTAAAATCTATAACAGACACAACGCTCAGCCCCCGGTCATTAATCCATCACCATGAGGGGATTAATCCACATTTCATCATTGGTAAATGTTTTGACTATGCCAGGAATCGAATTTGGGACTCACCATAGTGGATAGTCACGCTACCGATTGAGTTAAGGTGTCGCATTAAAGAGTGAATAATTGTAATTACTTGAGAGCTTCGCGTCTTACTGTTCTTTCGGAGGGAGGGGGGGGGGGAATAGGAAAATGAATTTAAAGAAAACAACAGCAATCATTTGACTTAAAAAAAACTATGAAACCACCAATGATGGCCCTTAAAAACAATTAAACTACCTATGGTGAACCCTAAAAATTTATGTAAAAACCAATGATGACCCCTAAAAACAATTAAACTACCTATGTTGACCCCTAAAAAACGATGAAACTACCAACAATGATCCCTAAAAACAATAAAACTACCTATGTTGACCCCTAAAAACATGGAGCTACCTATGGTGACCCTAAAAAACGATGAAACTACCAACAATGATCCCTAAAAACAATAAAACTACCTATGTTGACCCCTAAAAAACTATGAAACTACCAACAATGACCCTAAAAACAATGGATCTACCTATGGTGACCCTAAAAAACGATGAAACTACCAACAATGGCCCTAAAAACAATGAAACTACCTATGGTGACCCTAAAAAACGATGAAACTACCAACAATGATCCCTAAAAACAATAAAACTACCTATGTTGACCCCTAAAAAACTATGAAACTACCAACAATGACCCCTAAAAACAATGGAGCTACCTATGGTGACCCCTAAAAAACTATGAAACTACCAACAATGACCCTAAAAACAATGAAACTATCTATGGTGACCCCTAAAAACAAATGAAACTCAAAATGGTTACCACTAAAAAATACTAAACTATCAAAAATTACCCCTACAACTCTCGTAGCGGTATAGTGGAGCTTGGTCTCCATCTTAATAATAATAATAATATTTAGAACCGCGTCTTACTACCCGTTCGGGTTATACGCTTTAAGTACTAAATACGCTAATGGATTAGGAATTGGGAAGGTTGGGTCTCCATCTTCTTCTTTGTCTTATCCACCCCCTCCTCCACTTCTTTACCGAAATTTAGATATTTATGATGGATCAGGATTGCCTCCTCTTGAGTTCATTTTAAACCAGAGGACAGGGAAGCTTTTCCGTAAGCTCCATTACTCAACCAATCAGGTCGATCCCGGGAGCCCTGCGTACCCTCACCGTCGGAATCACCCCTCTTCCAACAGCCACCCCCAGTCACTGAGGAAATCCTCTGGGATCAAGTAATGGCTGACTATACGACAAAGCAGCCATAAATTTACTGTACCAATCAAATTATAGTTCTTCAAGTTTAGAAACATTTAGTCTCAATCGATGTATGGTGGGGTTGTTTTCTTCAAATGTTTCCTCTAATATTGGCCGCCACAATGTTCGTTACAGATCCAGATGTCGCGGGTTCGATCCTTGATGCTTCCAGATTTTCTGAGAAGCATTGTGTCTGGAACGATGCCAACTTAGCCTCGTGACGACAAGAAGTAGCACCGGTATGGAAAAGTGAGATTAACGGCCGTAGGGTTGCGTTGTTCTTACCATATGACACCTTCTTTCCGCGTAAGTTGGCACTATCTTCACCAACAGATTGTGGACGCTCTGTCGATATGGCTAGGTTACGGGCTGGTGCCATAAAGTTTTACTCTTTTATTAATTTTCTCACCCGCCTCTGTGGCGCAGTTAGATAACGTGCTAGTTTCGTGTTGCGCTAGGCTGCCGAGGACGGGGAGATCGAGATTCGAAACTCACTCGGGTGAACTGAGGGTGATTTTTCCTAAATGATTTTTCACTCTTCCTCCAAACAAATGCGAGTTCTCACTTCCTCTATATTTAACCTTCACATTTCTTAATCCATTAGCGTAATTAGTACTTAAGTGTATAACTTTAATGGGTAGTAAGACGCAGTGCTAAGTATTATTATCAATTTTCTCAGTGGTTTTCCTCCAAATTTTACATTTAATTACTTTTATTGTTAATATTTGTAATTTTTTTCTGAAAATATGTATTTTCTATTTAGGTAAAATTATAACTAAGCTACCCTCTCAGTGAAGCTTGGTGTCCAGGGGTGGATTTACTTGGCCTGACGCCCCAAGCTAAAGCCGCCTGCTACCTAATTAAGGGGCGTGAAAACTCAATTTTTTATTAGCTATAAAAGGTATGGGAGATATTATTCAGATTTTTTTTCCAAGGGTTGGATCAGACCTCTGAGAATCCCGTTAATTTTCGATAAGAAATATTTCCAATCCAGCACAAAAAAATATATATAAAATTGAGCAATAGAATTTGTCAATTTTCAGATAATCGATAAACCGTAGATAATAATCGATAGTTCATAATTCGAGTATCAATTTTTAACAACGTTTTCCTTGAGTTAGATTAAGATATCTCGGTTAGAGTCACTCTAGATGTTGTACGCTCGACAAACTTGTGTCTATTTTATTATTAATTTTTTTTTGCACTGCGATTTGCCGTTCTGGGCTTTGTACAGCCCACTAAGCCCATATGTAAACCCACCCCTGTCGATGTGTTCCTGAGCCAACCCGGCCAAGTTCACTACAAGATAATGAAGGTGCAGTTTTCCCAGTGAGATATCAACACCCGCTTGCATTCATCTCCCAGACAAGAACAATCATGGAAAGTTATGTCCTGCGCTAATTATTAAACCTCTCATAGATAATAATGATCCCCTTCGATTGTTTCCGTCGGGAGTTCTCATCACCACGTGAGACCGTAAGTGCCTCAAGAGTTCCCAGTTATCTTTAACCGTGGGAAGAAACTTTATGGGGATTGCTTACTATCTTGATTAGGATTGTCTTGAGATTTCTTAGTTGTTGTGTAGGATTCTGCACGTCTTAATTCATTTCAACTCCAAGTAAACGTGGGTTCACTTTCTCTTATTTCAACCTTCCTCATCCCTAACACAATAGGGTACCTAATATATATATATATATATATATATATATAAAGTATGGTTAACCCAAAGAGGTAGTAAAACGCGGTTCTAAAAAAAAGGCTTGGCTACGCTAATGTAATGTGTAAAGGGTGGTGAAGGTTGAATTTAAAGAATATGTACCCGAATTTTCGTGGAAAGAGAGAGTAAAATAATTTAGGAAAAATCTAAATCGATACACCCGACTGGTATTAGAACCTTGATCTCCCCGTAACCAGCAGTCTAGTCTATTGCGAAAGTAGCGCGTTAGACCATTCTACCACCGAATTGGGTAACATCTTACTTTATTATTATTATTAATATTATTATAGTGTTATTTAAAGATATTACCCATCAAAAATGACAGCTGAAGAAGATCACATGACTTGACGTACGAGTATTTTAAAGTAGTTATAAAAGCTTTTTTGAACTGTAAGTTATCGTCCTTCTTACTTGAATCCTACTATATTCTAGTATTCCTGCGTTCTATTTTTATTAGTAGTGATCACAGCACAATCCGTGACTTAAGTCACTCAATATGGATTTCATCTTACTGCCCATTTGGGCTATGCTCATTTAATTACAATAATAATCCGCTTCAATGGCCGAACAGTCTAAGGCGTCACTCTAGTGTTAAACTGTCCTGCTGATGACGTGAAGATCGGGGTTTTAATCCCGGTCGGATCTACTGAGTGTTTTTTTTCCTATGTGGTTTCCATACTCTCCTTCAAAACAAATGCGGCCAGATTATCTCTAAAAAGGTTTTCTTCCTCATCCCTACTTTATTAGAGTAATTATCATATATGAGTATGACCTAAACATCTGGTGAGAGGCGGAGATAAAAAAATTAATCACGATAATAGATTAAGGATGAGGAAGATGTAACTTTATAGAAAATATACCCTTATTAGCGTAGAGGCTGAGGGAATGTTTTTTTTATAAAAAATCAACCTTAGTACACCCATTCGAGATTCGAACCTCGACCTCCCCTAATTTGTATGGCAATACTTTTTTTTGGCCAAAATAAATAAAATATTTCTTCAATACAAACATAGGGTTTACTTTTCTTCACATATTGTTATCAACAGTTGTTGATTAGATCTTATGGGCGTAGCGACATTATCTAACAAACTTTTTAAATGAATATAAAAAAAATTGTTATTAAATTCCAGGACATCCTTGAGAGATATTCAACAACTGTTGATGTCACCACGTGAAGAAAACGTTTTTACTGGAGAAATATTTGATTTGGTTTGACAAAAAAAAATGGTTTGATATAAAAACTGCAAAAATACTGGATTTTTCACGTATACCCTTTCATTCCACCTTAAATACTTCAACTTTTATATATATATATTGGAGATAAGAGTCCCGACATCCATTTTCAACGGCGACCAAGAGTAACGCGAACCACCTGTGCGCCTTTCAAGTACTGTAGAAAGTATTATTTACTTATCTCTAAGCATTTTGTGAAAAGTCCTCGCGATTGAGATTGGCAAAAAAAAAAAAAAAATTAAACCAAAACAAATAACTTCCCAAACTGGTGAGAGTGGAAACTGTTCGACCGACCTCTAAAAACTTGTTCCTGTCATTGATGAGTGTGAAGAAAGTGAGTTGAGGTTGAAAATGGAGCCACTGGTTTAGTGACGTTCCCAAGAATCAGGTTTTAAAATTAATTGGATTGCTTTGCTTTTTATTATTCGTAAATAACAAAACTGTGTCTAAGATTATTGTTCTACAGACCAGTTTTCATTTAAAGAGTCTTAACTGACAGTTTAAAAAGTGTTTTAGTCCCATTTTTTAGGAAAGGCCTATTATAAATCACAAACACATCTTTTTTGACCAAAATTGATATTATGTTACTATATTATTTGGGTCATTTGCTAATATATATCAAAAGAAACAGCTGGAGATCACATGACTTAAAGTATGAATAAATAAAAATGTTTTTAATAACTATTATAATTGATATCTGAAATTCCTTCCTATCTAAATCGGAGTGTACCTTACTTCAACCTATATCAGTGGTTACGTGGTTTAAGACAGGCGTCGACAACAGTTAGATCTCACGGTGGATTTTCAGTCGACCACGTGAGAAAATTGCATCGCCATTAAAAGCAAATCTTTGAGTCTTTTAAAATCGCAAGTATATCAAATAATTTCAAATAATATTTGAATGTGACTAAAGTTACATTGATCGGTAATAATCGGTAATGTTATAATTAAACGAAATAGTTTATTATGAAATTACACTATTTTTTCCTTAGAAATCTAAGGACATAATATTTGATAACAGATTAAATTTAAGAAATATATATAAGATGCATAGACACTCAAAAATAAAATAAAAATAAAACGGAGAAATTATGGATTATCAGCGGAACCTCTGGTAAGCTTGTAAATCGATCATAATCCAAAAAAGGTTGCCAACCCTTGGTCAAAGGCAGTGGTATTCCACCTATTTTGTTCGCGTACCCCCAGATATAATTTATTTTCAATTTTGTAACCACGTCTTACTACTTGTTTATGATCTACAGATGTATATGATAATTACTCTAATGAGGTAATCTACCCGCATTTGCGTGGAAGCAGATTGGGAAAACATTTAGGAAAGACCACCCTCATTAGACCTGAAGGGTGCCCCCCCCCCTTGTGCCAGTCACACCGCCTGTCAAACCCACCCTCGTAATATTGTATGTTTTGCACACTTAAGCGCATATTGAAATCTATTTTTTATTTTTTATTATTTAGCAACGCGTCTTACTAACCGTTCGGGTTATACGCTTAAGTAATAATTACTCTAATGGATTAGGAAGGTTGATTTTGGAGGAAGTGAACCCGCATTTGTGTAGAGGGAGAGTGGAAAACCATTTAGGACCCCCCCCCCCAGTTCATCCGACCGAGATTCGAACCTCGATCTCCCCATCTTTGGCAGTCGAGCTCAACACGACCGAGGCGGGTCATATTGAAATTGTTTGTCGGAAGTTAATGAACATTGTCTGTCTCTTGCGTTTATTTGCATTGTCTTGTGTCCAGCCAATCAGAAACAATTAATATAGACGCACTACTGTATTCAACTAAATCAATTAGTTATTTGGTCAAGGATGAAAGTTCTTGAACATATAAAGTAAAAAGTATTACATTTTAAATTATTTAGGCGTACAACCCGAACGGATAATAAGATGCGTTGGTAAAATATATATTAATTAATAAGAGTAATAATTAATCACGTTTTAATATGTTTAATTTGTTTCTATTTAACTCGTGTTTGTAAACTTTATAATGATTTATTTGATGATGGAATCATATTGGTTGAAATTACGTTTACTGCCATTTTATTGTAGTCAGTCTTTGTTTAAGCATAAAACAAAGACAGAACGTCTTGCGAGTACGTATCCGACAAGCGGGTGCGACCGGGCATAAATGGTTTCCACACTCTCTCCACACAAATGAGGGTACATGTCCTCTAAATTCCACCTTCCTGATCCCTAACATATTAACGTAATCACCCGCTTCAGTGGCGCTATTCTCGCAATAAACTAGATTGCCGAAGAAGGGGAGATCGAGGTTCGATTCCAGTCGGGTATACTGAGAGTGTTTTTTCCTAAATAATTCTCTACTCCCCCCCCCCTTTCTCTCTCTCTCTAAGCAAATCCTTAACACATTAGAGTTACTAGTACATTGGAGTATAACCCCAATGGTTAGTAAGACGCGGTGCCAAAATAAACTAACGTAATTAAAGGCGAACATCCGTGATTAGTGAGACTTGGCAGCACAGCCAAAACTACACGCACAGGAAGAGGAAGGTGAATATCTGGACACGATCACACACGCGTACAAAATGGTCATAACCCCTGTAAAGAGCCAAGGTCAAGAGAAAGCCACTTTTTATCAGTGGCGTATTCTCCGGGTATGCTAGTCCTGCGCCGCATACCCATCATGATATGGACTAGTTTTTTGTTTAATTCAATGCTGTCTGTGTGAACTGTGTACACACTAATGTTTAAATTGTTAATAAATATACTTGTAATGAATTATTAATTTTAAAACTAATATTGGTTCATATGGCAAGAATACAGTGTTTTAAGTAAGTAGTTGTAAGTAAGTAAGTAAGTAAGTAAGTGGATGATAATCATCGTTATTGATAAATAAAAAAAGAGAGAATATGGGAGGGAGCTAAAAATTTCCTAAGATAGCATACAGTTTGAGGGAAATAATAAATGTTCAAGAACCACTGTTCTACATGAACACATCTTAAAGTATATCCCTTGAAATAATCCCTTGACGTTCTTGGACAACGGTGGTTGAGGGTCTTCGGCCCCCAAAACTCCGTTGCAGCTTTTAGAGTACAGTATACTTTATTAATTTTTCTCAGAATACGCAATTGATTTTATGTCGATGTTGAGAAATAACGGAATAAATCCTCTAGTGAACAATGAACTTTTATTTTCAATATCCTTCTTTACGAATAGCGCTCTTCAAAAAAGGAGCGTCGTTCCCATGATTTCCCGCAGAAGGGACTGAAACCTTTTCTTTGTCAATTTATAAACATTTTATACATTTCCCTCGATTTTCTATTTATTAGACCTTATTTTTAAATGGGTATTTGAAGTTCTTGTTGTTTTAAACTTACGCAAACCTCTATTTTTTAATGTGTTAAATTATCTATTAGATGTTTTTTTTATTTTAAAATGTTTCCAGACTATATATTTTTAATCATATACTAAATATTTCAAATCTTTTCAAACGTTCCGATTGTAATGTTATTAATTTGGTATTTTAATCAATAATATTATCTTTAAATAATATTCAATTTATATTATGTTTTATACATTCATATTCATATTCATATTCTCTCTTTTTATCGATTGTATTTAAAAATGTAATTATGTTTCTTGAATTAACTTATCAAAATGTTACCAAGTTCTATTCCCACGTCTAACTGTTATTTTTCAATATAAATAATATGATATTTACATGCAGCTAAAACCGTAACTAACAACTATATTAACTCGGTTATTAATTCATCTTGTGATATGCATCTGTACAATTGTTGTACTATTGGCATTATAAAGCCTTTCCAAGTTAAAGATGGCTACCTTATCTGATGGCTAACAATCATTCAATCGTTTAATTATAGCTGACGATTTTTCACACGTCCTTCACAGATTCCGCCTTAAAATTTTAGTGAAGAATGACCTTAAGCACGGGACGACTCCTAGATAGCTCAGTGGTTAGAGCATTGGCGTATTGAGTAAAAGGTCCCGAGTTTGATTCCCGTGTCATTTTTCAATTTAAAGAATAAAACTTTCTTTACATTATTATTATTATTATTATTATTATTATTATTATTAGCACCGCGTCTTACTACCCATTCGGGTTATACGCACTTACGATAATGTGTAATGGTAGGGTGATTGTGAGATGAAATGAAGGACCTACAGTTTAACGTGGAATCCGAACCACGGTGGAGGCCTGGTATTCCCCACATTCACAAGATGTCTTGTCAGAGGTGAAGGAAGGGTTTGGTAATCAGATAAGTCTGTGCCAGGACCGAGGATTGAACCCCGGCCGCCAGCACAGAAGTCTGACACCTTACCCCTAGACCACCAGGTCACCTACATTTACAATATTAAAAATTATAATGTTTTTCAAAAAATATTTTTTTTTTACTGAAGCCCTTTCTGCAGAGAACTAGTCTTAATACTGTTTTCTTAGCAGCAAAGGCCGGGCCGTTTAAAGTGTCAGACATGTTATGCACTACAGTAGCATTTTGGTAGGAAAAAACTTTAAAAAAAATATATACAAACATATTTTTCTGATGTCAACGTTGATAGCATTTTACTATAATTAATCTCATTTTATAGTTATTAATAATATATATCAAGAGAGACAGCTTCATATTACATGACTTGACGTATGAATACGTGAAAGTAAGCCTAGAAACTTTTATAGCTGTCAAATAAGGTTCTTCCTTTTAAAATTGAACTGTACCAAATAAACAATATGAATGAAATAAAATATGTAATACTTATGTCATAAAACAATGGTAATCAAGTGAGTCGAAACTATTTATAGTAAATAAAAATTCCATAATACTTTATAATGTTATTCATAATAGAGACTATGATGTAGCGAAATAATTGTAACTGTGGGATTAAGGTATATTAAGAAAATTGCAGCATCATCTCCTTCATTGAAACCAATCTGTAAAGATAATTGTGTACACTCCACTTGCTATAAAAAAAATAACAAGATCATGTGACTTTTTTTTCCAGGAGGGAAATAGCTGCCACCTTGCCAGGATTTTACGTAATATGTAAGAAAATTAACCCACTTTTAGGATTTTACAATTTCTTTTACGATTTTTCATTTTACTATTTTTTTTACAAAGTATCTTAGTATTAACTATTTAAGATCTATTTTATCTATTAATATTTTTAGCTTTGGCTCTCAATATTATCTAAGGTGCGCCTCATCCACTAGAGAATGTTCATGAAGAAAATGTAACTTTATTTTCTATTTTTTTATTTGAAAGCAAATCCGTTGGTTCTAGGTCGAGTGTGACTTGTAAAATAAACCTGAAAGTTATGATAAAATACCTTTAACGGAAAAATGTGTAAGCCTTTTCACTCTCGCTCATAGAAATTCTCGTGTGCTGATATAATCGGTTCATAAAGTGCACGTTAAATACTTCAAATAAACTTGGGGGGGGGGGGGGTATTTGTTTTGGTACTTTACGTGTACTTTCTGAACCGACTGATTATATCAGCAAAAGAGAATTTCTATGAGTTAGAGCAAAAGAGCCTACCAATATTGACGGAAAAGGTATTTTCATATACAGTGCATGGTTCTCTTATATCCCACAACTGACATGGTACCAATAGCTTTACTTCCCTTCCGAAGGAAGTTGTGCTACGGATTATTATCACTAAAAAAAAAAGTGGGCATCAGCTGAGTTTGAACCAATAAACATCGGGTCGTGAGGCAAGCACCTTAGCACTATACCGTCTAGATAAACTATAAAATAGATATAATCATAATTATCTGATAATTTCTGTGCTAAGTATTATTATTATTATTATTATTATTATTATTATTATTATTATTAGCACCGCGTCTTACTACCCGTTCGGGTTATACGCACTTACGCTAATGTGTAATGGTAGGGTGATTGTGAGATGAAATGGAGGACCTAGAGTTTAACGTGGAATCCGAACCACGGTGGGGACCTGGCATTCCTCACATTCACAAGATATCTTGTCAGAGGTGAAGGAAGGGTTTGGTAATCAGATAAATCTTTGCCGTGACCGAGGATTGAACCCCGGCCGCCGGCATAGAAGTCTGACACCTTACCCCTAGACCACCAGGTCACCCTTCTGTGCTAAGGAAAATAAAATATCTTTTTGAGTAGGTGGTTATTTATTTATATCACTTTTGATATATGTTATCAATACCTATAAAATAACAATAATAAGTGAAAAGTTATCATTGTTGGATGTAAAAAAGTTTGAATTTTTTTAAATATTATTGGATTGTAGCCTCAAACGGGATTCTAACCCCTCTGATCTGCCGGTCACATATCATATTGTATCGGCCTAGTACGTATATTTTAATTTTTCGGCACACACTTTTTTTCGTATCAGATAGAATCATCTCATTTCTATATTATTTTATATAAAGATGGGTAAAAACTATCACATTAATACTTTCTTAGCCGATACGATACTTAAATTTTTTAGACTTAGTACCCCCCTCCTCTTTAATTTTTTTTTTCATGGCGTCTTACTATATGTTCGGATTATTCGCACATATGATAATTACTCTAATAGGATAGGGACGAGGAAGGAAGCATTTTAGAGGTAATCTACCCGCATTAGCGTGGAACTATTGTGGAAAACCATTTAGGGAAAACCACCCTCCGCTGATCTGACCAGGATTTGAACCCCGATCTCTACGTCATCAGCAATCCAGTTTAACACAAGAGTGACGCCTCAGACAAGTGGTTCCCAACCTGGGGATGCGTGAATAATTTCCAGGGGGCGGCATGGAACTATTAGGAACTAACGTTAAAAATAAGCTAATAATAATTGAAGACATTATTTATTTAAATCCCTTTTCCAAAGTAAGATAAGAACTGATAAAAACATAACAGTCCATAACCATCGCATTAATTTCCATCCGTTTTATTTGTGTCATTATGCTGGCAATTCTACATTGGATTTTGTTTAAAATAAGGAAGTGACTAGAAAACAATTATTTTTAAAGATACTTTTATTACTTTTACGCCCACCTCTGTGGCTAACGCGCTAGTTTCATGTTGAGCTAGACTTCCGAGGAAGGGGAGATTGAGATTCTAATCTCGGTTGGGTGAACTGGGGTTGATTTTTTTCCTAAGTGATTTTCCTCTCTCCCTCTACGCAAATGCGGGTTTACTTCCACTAAATTCAACCTTGCTAATTCCTAATTGATTAGCGTAATTAGTACTTAAACGTATAATCCGAACGGGTAATAAGACGCTGTGCTAAATAAAAAAAAAAAGTACTTTCACAAAAAATATGGGAGAGGAGGGGAGGGGTGGCGTGGGAATGTAATGATCTATCAAGGGGAGTGTTAGCTAAAAAAAATTCGGGAGCCCTTTGCCTTAGACCATTCCACCACTTCCCATCTTAATCCGGCCCTAGGTCTGACAGTTTCATCAGAGATTGATAAGTAATATCAACCTTTATATAATTTAAGTTTTACAATCAAGTCACGGTATCGGTTTGGAGCTCGCTTATGATTTCACGCTCACTTATCGGCATCAAGCCAATCTTACATAAGGGTTTGACAGCATAGCTTGTCCGCTACCAAGAATCTCAAACAAATTCCAACGAACCACCTGCCCGAGTACGCTCCTTGTTGGTACAAAATAGACACCTTCATAGCTCGCTGCTGTTTGTAGTTCTTTAATGCACCTCTTGACTGGTCTATGGGATATTTTAAGGGGTAGATTATTATTACTACCATTATTATTACTATTATTATTATTATTATTATTAGTAGTAGTAGTAGTAGTAGTACTGGCACCACGTCTTACTACCCGTTCGGTTTATACGCACTTACGCTAATGTGTAATGGTAGGGTGATTGTGAGATGAAATGGAGGACCTACAGTTTAACGTGGGATCCGAACCACGGTGGAGGCCTGGCATTCCCCACATTCACAAGTTGTGATTAATACACGTCTTGTCAGAGATGAAGGAAGGGTTTGGCAATCAGATAGATCTGTGCCGGGACCGAGGATTGATCCCAGGACCTCCAGCACAGAAGTCTGACACCTTACCCCTAGACCACCAGGTCACCCTTTGAAGGGGCAGAGGCTTGTAAGTTAGATATAGAGAATATTATACTCGAATTTGTTTGGAAAACGAATTTAGAAACGTTTAGTAAAACATATCCGGCCGGGATAAGAACCTAGACAATCTCGTCACTGGCAAATCAGAGACTAGATGAGTTTGACATGTTGTCCGCATAAATACTATTGCTGGCGACACATATTTTGTCAAACGCGGCAGTTACAGAATCTGTTTGTCGTATGAAACTTTATTATACATTTCAAAGCCATTTGACAATAATCCATTTTATTATTTTGAGAGTAATTATATTTAGTAACACCTTGATCCGTTAGCTCTGTTTATGTCTTAGTCTGATTGCCAAACCCTTCCTTCACCTCTGACAAGACGTGTATTAATCACAACTTGTGAATGTGTGGAATACCAGGCCTCCACCCTGGTTCGGATCTAACGTTAAACTGTAGGTCCTCCATTTCATCTCACAATCACCCTACCATTAGACATTAGCGTAAGCGCGTACAACCCGAACGGGTAGTAAGACGCGGTACTAATATTAATTATTTCTTAGTCTTTCTAAAAACTACCAATTGGTGTAGACATTTTAAAAAAGGTACAGGGGAAAAAGGTGGAAAGTCACATTACAAACATATTTCAGGACAACAACTTTTATATCTCTAACTCCGTAAGAACCTTGGAAAATCCTTCTTTTTTTTATTAATAATTATGAGAGACCTCCTTTAGCAATCATTTAAAGTATATTAAAAAGGTATCATGATTTGTTTAACAGATGGAAGCACTAACTAAATTTGAGCTAAAATTCCACTTTCCACCTTTTTTTCCTGTACCCTTTCAAATTGATAAATTGACAGCCGGGGACTGGATGTTGTGCCTGTCCTGGTCTTAAATTTGATTATAAGGTATATGAAGTTACGACAGGTATAACAAGCCGGTAGTAGAAAATATTATGGTTGGAATAAAAAAACTGAGTGAGGCGATAGGCGGGAAACTGTAATGTAGGTAAATACGCTTCAAATATAAATAACTTGACAACCTACCTTTGTTCAGTGACGATCTGATCGGAAAAAAAAATAAAGTGTCCCCTCTTTTAGTTCTGGTTCCAATTCGTCGTCAATGGATCGAAGTATCGTCACCTTCACTTGACATTACCGATTCAGAAGAAGAAAATGTGCAACCCTTGTACGACCCACTCGCGAGATACCACTCTGCCGCCCCTTTTGCGCCGGACTGAACCCGTGGAGTATATACTCTGTACTCGCAGCGACACGAGACTATGATTGAGAGGTAGGAGGGCCGAGGGACACGGCGGACGGCTTGGGAGATTCCTCGCCAGTCTCCTCCACGGATAGCTTTCTCCCTGGCGGCCTCCCACGCTACTAGTCCGGCAGAGCAGAGAACACCTCAAGTGTACCGACAAATGCATCGGAGAGGTCACCTTAGAAGGAAAACACTAAAACTTATAATGTACAGTGAAATGTAACATGCAAATCTTCAACACGTGTACTCGTACATGTTTTAAATAATATTTAGCACCGCGTCTTACTACCCGTTCGGGTTATGAGCTTAATTACTAGCTAAGGGCTAGGAATTGGGAAGCTTGAATTTAGAGGAAGTGAACCCGCATTTGCGTGGAGGGAGAGTGGAAAATCACCCCCAGTTCACCGGACCGAGATTCAAACCTTGATCTCCCCATTCTTGACAGTCTAGCTCAACATGAAACTAGCGCGTTAGCTAACTACGCCACTGAGGTGGGATACATGTTTTAAATAATATGAAACAAGAAAATAAATATTTTTTTCTTGTGAGAGCGCTCCCTTCATATGAGTTCCGGATTCTAATGCTCCTTGAAAATATTGGGTATAAGATCGTCGCACGGAACATGACATGGGAAGGGAGCACGGTCCCAAAAAATTTGGGAGCGCCTGTCTTAGGGGGTATATTTACAAGTCTCGTACATAACAAAACAATAATATAAATTAAGGTCGGAATTAAGGGAACGCAGGGTAAGGGCAGTATTTTTGCACTTTTTTTTTATTTTTTATTTTTTTTTCAAAAGAAATCAAATACTTCTCCAGTAGAAACATAAGAGTTTAATTTTCTTCACGCGGTGATATCAATAGTTGTTGAATATCTGTCTAGGGTGTCCTGGAATTTAATGACAACTTTTTTTCTTTGATTTAAAAAGTTTCTCATCTATTGCTACTATGCTCATGACAGATATTCAACTGTTGATATCACCGTGTGAATAAAATTACACTTTTTGTTTCTATTGGAGCAATATTTTATTTATTTTTGATAAAAGAGTGTTTTGTAATAAAAACTACAAAAAAATTCCCTTTTCTTTCGTCTCCAACATTCCCACCTTGATTGGAGTGTTCCGTGTGTGAAGTTTCAATTTATATCATATTGAGAAGATTTATAAAATCTTCGAACAAACACCACATTATTTATATTATAGGTGCCAATACAAACCTCAGCTTTTTTTAAGTTTGAATTATTCAGAAAATTCTTACTAAAAATAATGGACTAATAAATAGTGTACAAACAATCTGCGTGTGGTAAGTAGATCCCAAGAAAGCCAGACTTTTAGGTGGGGAAAAAAAAATATTGTAAAATGAATAAAACAAGGTCATAACCTTAACCTTCTCTGCATATCGTAGATATTTTGTATTCATTTGCATTTCTCTTCGTACACGTCCTTAATTAGTTATTCGTTTTGTAAATACTACAAATTAGTCTCACAGGGTGACTCAAAAGTAACATCACACTTTTAACGTTGATATTTTTTACTTTCCATCGCGTTATACTGACTGACAGGGCGACAGTCCAATTTTCAAAAAGAAAAAGTCTTATTTATCAGAAAGAAAAGATATTAGATCTGCTACTCATGATTTTATACGTCAAGTTATTTTATCTGCAGCGATCACTTTTGATAAATATTATCAATACCTATAAATTATCACGAATAATACAGTATAATGTTATCAATGTTGATCACGAAAAGATATGTTTGTATTTTCTAAAAGGTCCTTGCTAAAAAAAAAAAAGTGTACTGAAGCCTTGCAGCTTTAGACAATAGCGTTGAGACGTTTAGGTTCCAGGTGATAAAAAACCCTTCCAGAGAGTAGCTCCAGCCTCGTTTAGGATGGATTTTAATATTCACATGAATTGAAACGGGGTGGTAAGAGGGAATCTATCCCAGGCATTAGTAACCCAACGCCGAATGCCTGAAAAAAAATCTCACAGGTATATATTTTAAAGTAAAAATACTATAATACCTTGTATCAAGGAGAAAAATCACCCAAGTCAATGTTTTTGCTTAGCACCACGTCCTACTACCCGTTTGGGTTGTTTGGTTGAGTAATAATCACACTAATGGGTTAGGAATTGGGAAGGTCGAATTTAGAGGAAGTGAAATCACCTTTGTGTGGAGGGATAGTGGAAAACCATTTAGGGAAAACCACCAGCAGTTCACTCGACCAAGATTCGAACTTTGATCTCCCCATCCTCGGCAGTCTAACTAGCACGAAACTAGCGCGTTAGCCAACAACGCCACCGAGTCGGGTCGCGTTTGTAGTAAAGCACCAAGATATTTCTTAGAGACCTCAACAACCACTTTTGTTTTTATTATATTGAAAACGCTGGGCTGCCTTGATAAGCGAGAAATCACCACGTAAGACTTTAAGCTCTAACACCCTATTTAATTATTATATTGAAAACGCTGGGCTGGCTTGGTAAGCGAGAAATCACCACGTAAGACTTTCTTTCAGCTCTAACACACTATTTAATTATATGATGTGTTATTTCAAAATACAGCTCACACCTAAATAAAGTAGTAAGATTCTACGGGGCTGTTTTTCCTTAACATCCGTGTAGTCTGAGTTTTATTGATAGAAATAAGTGTGTGTTAATGGAACATTAGCTCATTTCAACAACTTTTTAAGCATATTTGGAGAGCTTTGAGACTTGGAGTGATGAAAAAGGGCTATAAATTTAGCCTTATTCTAAGAAATACAGTACTTATTGATAGGCTTACAAGAGAAAATTTTAATTTTGAGAACTAATAGCGAGCTTTCCTCTTTTCCTTTAGATGAGAATTTTCGTAGTTTTCTTTACTCTCTTTCTTATCATCATGATATATTGTGGTTGTAGGTGAGGGTGGAAATGGAGTACAATCTTAGAGATAATAGAGAAGTAGTTCCAGAAAACGTGTGTCCTGACAGCGATTGATACTTTCTCGTTGACCGAAGCAGCGGCCTTAATAATTTCCATTCATTCGTCGATTAACTTAGGCTTCAAATAAATGAGTCGAAGTGCCACAAAATAAATTAATACAAACCGTAGTTTAATTATATAAAAAAGTAAAACCAAATAACTTACCAATGAATATATTTCAATTAATAATATAATCTTATTCAATTGACTTTGTGAATTATTTATTTTTATTGGAGAAGTTGACGTGTAGGATAATTTATAAATTCCCCATGATAGCCTTACACGACTTACACACTAAGTTAATATAGGAAAGTTTGGTTAATATTACAACCTTAAATATTTACTAATTGAATAACATGAGGAACCCATTTACAGATAGAAAAATATCCTTGACACAGCTAAGAGTCTAACCAGGGTCCTTTAGAATATTGGTCGAAACTCTACTAACAAATTAAGTCACAAGGATGCGGCCTTGTTTTGAGTAAGAAAATAATTAAACTTTTGTCAAGTAATATTTTTGGGATTTGTTTAATGTTCTAAAAATACAATTTGTGGAACTGTTTATGAAAAAATTAAGCATACGTAATTTATAGTGTAAAAAAAACTAGTAAAGTATTTACGTGCCATTCTTTTTTATAGTGGCTGACTTGGGAGTTGCGGTTGTTTTCTTTGCTAGGAAGTGAGCATTTACCTTGCCTGAAGGTCGAACAATCCTCAATTTATCCTTCACACTTAATAACCACTGGGAACATTTTGTATCTTTGTTGTTTTTTTTTACTATTTGTTTTATGTGATTGTGACGTCAACTGCGATACGCCCAACATCTCTCTTAACCTTTAACGTAGTTTCGGTAATTCCTATCTTGTTGAGCATTCTTTTTATTCATCACGTGAAATGTCTTGTTGGATTAAAGATAAGTGTTGTTTTATTATTTATTCAAATATGTTGCATAACACTATCCTAATCAAACGAAAGTAAATAGATGTAAATACTTCATAAAGAATGGGCTATTTTATAGTTGTAAAGAATAAATACCAATAGCTACTGGGTGCATCGTTACACTTTCCCTTATCCCCATTCCCCCCCCCCCCCCCCCCCCCTGCGTTCTCCCAGGGACGTCATCCTCCTTATCACTCTTACTGAGGTAATTGACCCTAAATGACGTCATCAAAATGTTGCAATTCCCTTCCCTTGTCAACGATGTCATCAGAATGTTGCAAGCCTGCCCATTTTATATTTACCCCATTTGATGTTTGCCCCATTTGATGTTTGCCCCATTTGATTTCCATCCCATTTGATTTTTACCCCATTTCTTATTCGCCCCATTTAATTTTCACTCCATTTGGTTTTTGTCCTGTTTAACTTTTTATCCCATTTGATATTCACCACATTTGATTTTGGTACCAACTTATTTCTTACCTCATTTGACCTTTACTTCATTTTATTTTGGCTTAATTTGACTTTTTGCCAATTTGAGGATTCTTGAGAGAATTGTCCGTTATTAACTCCTGGGATCTTCTTTCATTGGACCCTGAGTCGCTTGTTTCAGAACTGCTTTCCTAACCGAGAAGACGTGTGAGTCAGTCAAGATTTAAACCAACATCATCCAGACTCAGATAAACTACAAAGAATGGGATTTGGACTGTACTGTGCTTATGAGGGGCATTAATTAGTGTCGATTAATAACTATTAATTAGTTTAAAGTGTAAAAAGTGACACTGTCGTATTTATGTGGTAGCCTAACTTTGATTAAAATATTTTAGTGTATACATTTGTGCTGCAAACATATCATAATACAAAGAACCAACAGGAGCCATGGAAAATTGTACAGGGGAAACTTAGTTTGCGTTTTTTTACATCAAGATGAAGGTCAATTGAATCTAAATGTTATATGTACATATAACATTAATATTCTATTCTCTCAATTCAAATATGATACTTGAACATGGGAATCAAACTCGGGACCTTCGACTTAGTACGCTAATGCTCTGACCACTGAGATATCCATGAGTTGTCTCGCACCCAGGGCCATTCTTCACTAATATCTTAAGGCAGAGTCTGTGATGGACTTGCGTATATTAAATATGAGTGAATAATGAATGATCCTGAGCATGGAAATATTCCTGGATAGCTCATTGGTAAGAGTATATTAACGTACTAAGTTAAAGATCCCGTGTTCGTTTCTCATGTACAGGTGTCATTTTTCAATTTAAAGAATATGATATTCTTATGCGGCTATAATCGTAAGTGAACGACTATAATAGCGTAGCTATTTAATCCAGCATTAAATCCCAGTTTGTTATTTCAAAACATATAAATTTTGCAAGATAAATGTGGGCATTTGAGCTCATTTTATTGACGAATGCACTCTGAATGCTATTAAATAATGCACTAAGTGGAAATAGGGCACAACTTAAAGGAATTATTCTGAAGATTAATGTTAGGAATAGGTGAAATGCTACGCGAACATTTACAGAGTCATGTAGACAAAGTACACTAAAGTTGGTAGTATCCTGCCTAAGTTGGAGGTATTCCAGGCCGGATAACGTAAAAGGTGGATAGTACGGAATCCGAGTGATATAATTTTCAGTATAGGTTTGCCTAATGTAAATACACCTCATGCATACCTCCCTTGACACAGCTTCTGTTTCCAGCCAAATAAAAACAATAGTGCTATCTACACCTCCCTTGACACAGCTTTTGTTTCCATCCAAATAAAAACAATAGTGCTATCTCACCTCCCTTGACACAGCTTCTGTTTCCAGCCAAATAAAAACAGTAGTGCTATCTACACCTCCCTTGACACAGCTTTTGTTTCCATCCAAATAAAAACAATAGTGCTATCTCACCTCCCTTGACACAGCTTCTGTTTCCAGCCAAATAAAAACAGTAGTGCTATCTACACCTCCCTTGACACAGCTTTTGTTCCAGTCAAATAAAAACAGTGCTGCTATCTACACCTCCCTTGACACAGCTTCTGTTTCCAGCCAAATAAAAACAGTACTGCTATCTCACCTCCCTTGACACAGCTTCTGTTTCCAGCCAAATAAAAACAGTGCTGCAATCTACACCTCCCTTGACACAGCTTCTGTTTCCAGCCAAATAAAAACAGTGCTGCTATCTACACCTCCCTTGACACAGCTTCTGTTTCCAGCCAAATAAAAACAGTACTGCTATCTACACCTCCCTTGACACAGCTTTTGTTCCAGCCAAATAAAAACAGTGCTGCTATCTACACCTCCCTTGACACAACTTCTGTTTCCAGCCAAATAAAAACAGTAGTGCTATCTACACCTCCCTTGACACAGCTTTTGTTCCAGTCAAATAAAAACAGTGCTGCTATCTACACCTCCCTTGACACAGCTTCTGTTTCCAGCCAAATAAAAACAGTACTGCTATCTCACCTCCCTTGACACAGCTTCTGTTTCCAGCCAAATAAAAACAGTGCTGCAATCTACACCTCCCTTGACACAGCTTCTGTTTCCAGCCAAATAAAAACAGTGCTGCTATCTACACCTCCCTTGACACAGCTTCTGTTTCCAGCCAAATAAAAACAGTAGTGCAATCTACACCTCCCTTGACACAGCTTTTGTTCCAGTCAAATCAAAACAATGCTGCTTTCTACACCGACCAAGCTTATGCGACTGCAATAGTAGTGTATTATTCTCCAATCACATGCAT
Organism: Timema cristinae; assembly: GCA_039000515.1. Taxonomy (NCBI): domain Eukaryota; kingdom Metazoa; phylum Arthropoda; class Insecta; order Phasmatodea; family Timematidae; genus Timema; species Timema cristinae. The sequence continues at coordinate 23,545,871 of JBCFYV010000001.1, forward strand.
AGCAGCTATGCTTTGCTGTCCCCAAAATAACAGTTGTAAGGCGTTTGCGATTGATTGTTTTATTAATTACTAGTGGAAATGTACCGGTTTGTTTATTTTAAAACGCACTTTTTAACACTGAGAAACGGGTTGGGTAGTCGCGACTTTAGTGTATTTGCACATTATATATGTAACAAAATATAGGCAGACATATATTATGTAAACTTTCTCTAAGTTAATGGAATTGAGATTATATAAACTGACTATCTGAATAACCTATTGTTGTCTTACTACTTTAGCTAGATATCAATAGTATTCTGTCTAAAATCTTTTTTTATATGATAGATGAGTATTAGGTATTAAAAAATGTTATACAATTTTAATGATGAGAATAAAATTATCGTAAACTAGAGAAAACTTCATAGTAGGTAATTAAAGTGCGATGTAAGAGAACGGGTTTGTCCGTATTGTCACAGTTTTGATGAAAAAAACTCTTTTGGCCAAAATTAACAAAATTTCACTTAAGTAGATGCGTTTAGTTTAATTTTCTGAATAACAGCATTATGCTTTGACTTCACATAGGCTTATACATTACTCATTCAGCTGGGGTGTTAGAAGGAAAATATATCCAGAATCTAGCAGGCGCTGTAAGTAAAATATGAATAACAACTTCGTGGGCCTACTTTGATTGCGCCTAGGGGTATACACTACGCACTCCGCTGGGGTGTCAGGGGGGATATATATCCAGAATCTAGCGGGCGCTGTCAGTAAAATATGAATAACAATTTCGTGGGCCAACTTTGATTGCACCTAGGTGTATACACCACTCATACCGCTGGGGTGTCAGGGGGGATATATATCCAGAATCTAGCGGGCGCTGTCAGTAAAATATGAATAACAACTTCGTGCGCCTACTTTGATTGCACCTAGGTGTATACACTACGCACTCCACTGGGGTGTCAGGGGGGATATATATCCAGAATCTAGCAGGCGCTGTCAGTAAAATATGAATAACAACTTCGTGGGCCTACTTTGATTGCACCTAGGTGTATACACCACTCATACCGCTGGGGTGTCAGGGGGGATATATATCCAGAATATAGCAGGCGCTGTCAGTAAAATATGAATAACGACTTCGTGGCCTACTTTGATTGCACCTATGTGTATACACCACTCATACCGCTGGGGTGTCAGGGAGGATATATATCCAGAATATAGCAGGCGTTGTCATTAAAATATTAATAACAACTATGATATATATCCTTCACGCCTATAAAGCACCTATGTTTCTATTTTGTTAACTTATTAGGGATGTTAAGTAGTACATATATTTTTAACTGAGTAGGTGTTATTAGTATTATGCTATTAATATTGATTTAGACCTTATATCAATGTTTCTAATCAGCGATTAATAATGGATATTTTTTAATTTTAGTGAGTTTAGCTAACATTATCAAGAGTATTTTAATAAATCTACCAAAAAGGCGTTTATTTTCAAAGAGTTAAAAAATCTATTCTATGTAAATTACTCTCTCTAAAGATTCATCAAATAATTTATACACGAGATGTTTAAAAAAAATAGTTAAAAACGTTATGATCTTGTAGTATTCATTAAAATTGGTAAACCTAGGTCCGTTAGTAAACCAACACATACAGGAATATGTTTACATATTTCTGTTTCAGATAACGCAGCCACCTTCGACTCAGTAAGTTAATTGATCACACATAATATGTATCCAACGATGTTTGCACGTCCATCACAGATTCTTTCTTGAATTATGAGTGAATAATAACCCTGGGAACGAGAATGTTCCTGGATATCTCAGTGGTTAGAGCATTGATGTACGAAGCCAAAGGTCCAGAGTTCGATTCATGTTTCCAGGTTTCAACTTTTATCAGTACAAGACAAAATATATTGAAAATAATCAAACATTTTCCAATTAATTTTCGTGCAAAAAATTATGTAGATACCCATAATAGAATATTTTTCTTACAGCATAAATAACTAACAAAAAATATTCGAACTTCAATTCGGTTTAGAGAATATTTCATATATTCACTTCAAGTACCTTTTGAATTGAAAATGTTTGTGAGGGGGAGGGGGTGTTTTTTTCCACGAGTTTTTGAAAGTTAATTAGTTAATTTTACATACCATGGTTGATATTAGGTTTAAAAACACTCATTTATAGCCTTCACATCTACGACTATATACTACCCTCCTAGCAGGTTTGTTGAGCGGAACATCTAGCAGACTAATGTCAGGCGTTGTGAGTGAAATACCGTTGCCATGAAACCAGTTGGCGCAACGTGGTAGTTGATCCATAAATCTCTCCCAGTCCACGATGAACTCGTTGGACATTACATTCCACAGCTTCTGGGCTGCGAATATGCTCCAACAGGTTGTTTTCTCAAGCCGAGGAATATATTTCACAAGAACAGTTAGACCGTTCCACTCACATTTTTAGGTATGACGGAAATTATTATATTTTTTTAGTTAAAAGTAATGGTTTATTACCCTACACGTAGCCTGCTTTCTGGTTATTTATTAACGCTTATTAGCTGAGTATAGCGAGTTTAAGTCCGATTTTCATGGAAAGGTCCTTATCTGATAACTCTAAAGGCTACTAGATCTACTTTTATGTATTTATATGTCAAAGTTATTGATCTGCGGCTGTCTCTTTTGATAGATATTATCAATACCTATAAAATAACACAAATAACGTAGTAAAATGTTATTAATTTTGACCGCAGAAAATATATTTTTATTTTATAAAAGGTACCTCTCAATGAAAATTGAACTGTATATACTAAATAGCAACCTGACCTCGTTTGAGATCACCTGACTCGATTCAAAATATTTAAAAAAACTTCAACGTTTTATCAGTCACAAACCCCCAATCGATGATCAAACGATTAAAGTCTTCAGTCTGTCTTTGTCTATTTTGCTGGGATACAAACAAAACTCGAAGATTCTAATCCCTTGTGGATGCACCCAAGTGATTTTTTTCTCTAAACTGTCTAACACTAGCTCTCCGCCAAATTCGGGTGCACTTCCTTTAAATAGTATCTTCCTCATCCCTACTTCATTAGTGTAAATATGCGAACATCCTGGATGAGTAGTAATACAAAGTGCATGGAACTACTTTTTAATTTGTATTGACTCACTTCGCTGGTCGTATGAACTAAGGTGCTAATCTTGAAGTAGATTAGACTGTCGATGATGGGGTTATGAGGTTCTAATCTCTGCTAGGAATACTGAGGGGAGAGGGGAATTCTCCAAAATGGTTATATACTATCTCTCAACGCAAATGCGATTACACTTCCTTTAAATATAGCCTTCCTAATCCTTAAAACCATCCTCGTAATTAATACATAAGCTCATAGCCCAAATGTGGGTAGCAAAACGCAATACTAAAACGAATCGTAATGTCTATTTTGAAATTATAAAAAAAAACTTTTTTTAATTCCATTAGAGTCCTATTCTCAAATGTTTGGAAAAGCTATCTGTGAGCTTACGTTACTGTGTTTTCCATCTTCATCCAAACGAATGCGGTATGTTTAATAGCACTTCTCAGCCCTCGGTTAGCACCTGGATTAGGTAGTTAGTATAGTTGTTTTCTGTATTTTACCTTTTGTGAGGAACTGTTACTGCTCGGAACTAAGAGTGACGTCTAAATGACCGTCTTGAACAGTAACCACCGGTGGAGCTAACGAGATATAAACCTCCTTAGGAAATGATACTAACATTCACTTATAGACCTTGAAACTCAAAGACTAACATATACTGTTTATTTAAACTCTTAGATTGTAGATATTAGAAAAAATAGTATTGGGTAAATCATTATTTTGTGTTCACATTGTTAACAAAAAAAGGGAATATCATAACATATTAAAATTAAGATCTTTTAATAACAATAATTCTAGAATGATTTACAGCTTATCCAATCGGCATCAGTGTACTTAAATGTATTTCCCAATGAAATGTAATTTTTATTTCTTAGAAATCTGATTTCAATTGGACCATATTTACATCAAACATGTTTCTCTAGTATTTGAGAGCCCTTTGGGGCTCGTGTTAACGATTATTGTATCTTTGTGTGTATCTATAAATATATTGATGTTTTATGTAATAAAATACCATACAATCAAACAACATGTTTCATGAATTTAATGTATTTTAATGTATTTTTAATTTAATTTTAAATCTAATATTCTGGATCAAGTTTAGTAACGGTCGAGTGCTTTAAATCGATCTTCTCTTTAAGTTTACCAGTTAATCCCCTGCACACGGCTGTAAATTATCCCATTCACACCGCATGCTCTGTCCACAGTAACTTTTGAGATTTGATTAGTCTAGGAATGTCTGGGGACGAGTACAGGGTGTGTAATTTGTCATTATGTAACAAACTTCACTCTCCAATATATTTATCCGTTTTTGGACCAAACATAATCACAAACAGCTAGTTTTCAAAAACCTCAAATTCATTTTTGTCTTATAAGGTAAGAGACCACATTTCCCAACCCTAAAGAACCACAGGTGAGAATATTGTTTTGTATATTCTGAGTTTTACATTCCTTAACTGCATACGAGTTGACAACAACTTATTGACCGAGTAATAACATGCATTTCCCAACTGTATTATTTTCTTAATTTCCAATATAATATCGTTATTGACAGAAAAAATTGTTCCTAAATATTTGAGCTCGTTAACCCTGTTAGATGATATCTTGCTCATATTAATCTCTAAATTATCATCCTCAATAATGCATTCAATACAACTTCATACATTTAGCTAAATGTTACATTAACGATCTGTGGTCTGCTGTTCAAGTTGGTCCTATAATTAGGCTGAGGCTGAACAACATTATTAGAGTTCTAGGAAAAATACCAATTAAAATTTTGAAATAAAAGAATGTTTTATAATTATTTTAATCCCTTAATCTGATATCTTCACGAATCTTCAGATCTCATTTATTTAATTTATTTGCGTTATTTAATGTTCCCTTTCTGACACAACATCCAGCTCCCTCCCGTTAATTCATCAGTGTGAACCGAAAATCACACATTTCATCAATTATAAATTTTACAGTCATACCGGGAATCGAATCCGGGACCCTTAGCTCAGTAGACAAACATTTAAGACGTCGGACCTTTGAATCTCGAATATCTTTCATGTTTTCGAGGAATTATAGTGTACTAAACCTATTTGCGACTGACGTGGCTTGCGGTACCTTCCCGCCATTACGAATATGACAGCAATGTTTCCAGAACACCTAATCTACCTCGCGATGACCAACTGCTGGTCTATTACGTCACAACAAACACCTTCGGCTCATCTTTGTCGAGATATATACAAGACCCCTGTCGAGTAATGTACTATCACGTGCAAGACGTGTTTAGCCCCGTCATTAAATAATTTATTTGCCAAGAATTTTTGAGGGAGTTTGGATAAAAATAGAATCCCAACGCTTAGTAGAGATTATTCCAAACTAGTACTTTAGTGGTTTGAAGGCCCTAATTGGTAATCACAAATTTTAAGGCACCAGAATGGCTAAACACCTGATTTCCAGATATATAAGGTCAAGGATCAATATTCGTCTGTGTGCATTCGATACTTTTTTTCCACCTGTGGTTAATTATTGTAGTTTTTTCACCTTTCCCCCCCCCCCCAGCGAAATTCGGGGTGCAATTTGTTCTAACAATTTTCTTTATACCTAGCCCCTAGATTAAGCTATTAATAAATTCTTGTTAAATGTACTGATAAAATTGTTTGATAAGTGGTTCAATATGAGGTCAAAAACACCTTTCATCACGTCACGTAGAAAACAGATTTATTTAACTACCACAATAAAAAATACTTTGGGTGAATACAATTTTAATCATAGATCTATTTTCATACTTAAAATATATTAATTCCAACATGTATTTACGTTGACCTAGTTGATAGTAATTATATCTTACCATACTTAAGAAACCTGCAACTTGTGTTACTAAGATTTATATCCTCCAATCAAGAAAGGAATAAATATATAATATCAATGAGGGTGAATTAGAGGAAGAAACTTCGTTCTTAAGTCTTGTTAATTTATTACGGTTGTTGTAAAAGCAGTAAGAACTATCATAAATTAATATGATATTAACAATTAAATGTAGCGGATTACGATATTACTTGGGACTTTCCCCAATACGTCTTGGAATGTTTGGAATAAAGTATCGCGGTTCAAGATGAGATATTTTCTTTAGTGGTTTCTCTAAGTTTTATTGGACCTATTCTAGCTTATTATAACGAGGAGAACTTTATTAAGGACGTTACCTACCTGTGACGTCACGGCTGGTTAAGATAGATTTCCCATAATAGTAAATTTACGTTTTACTCAGCGAGCTTTTAAGATATAGCGTTGAAACAAAAACCAAAAATTCTTAAATATTTCTATGAAAATACTCCTACAGTATCAACAAATTATTATTATCATCCCTAATAGTTTTTTTGGTAATTTTTTTTATCAATTCTCTACAACCTAGGCTATTTGGCTTGGTCAATAAAAATGGATTGTAGAAATATTCCTGTCAGAATGTAAATTAAAATGTCCGTGGCAGCAAATGTCTATATCTAGAATATGAAACCAGAAAAAAGGTAAAATTAAGAAGCAAGGCAATGTTTTCAAGGCACAAATATTCAAGTGAGTGTGTAAATTTGTCAGAGGAAGAGGGAAAGGGTTATCAGCACATATACAAGAGTCCTCTCAAGGTGAACTTCTATATATTCCTTCTTTTTCTATTTTATATATTGGCGTCTAAATGTGTTAGTGCTTAGACTGCGTGCACCAAGTTAAGATGCAACCCGCTCCAACAAACAGCTTCGAAATATCCAAGTAGGCAACGTCGTTAAGGCAGTTACTCTTGTTCCAGAACAAAAGAACGCCCAAGCTGACGTTTCCTTATTTGTTCTACATTTGGATCAAAACTGTTATATTAAATACTACACGACTGAGGTAGTAATCGAATCCACTTTTGGGAGTGGTAGTATGATTAAAAACAACCTACTACCTTGTACTAGCTCATTGTTTTAATCTCTAATATAAATACTACAAAATACTTGAAAACACATTCACGATTAAATTCGCCAGAACTGGCACAAAAACCGATGAACAAATGGAAAATATTCAGTTTAGTTTTTCGTTCAGTTTCTCTTTCAGTTATTCGGACAGTTTTATGTTCCAATAAACTGAAGGTATGTGTGTGCCCCTTAATACTGCAGAAGTAGAAAACTTATATAAATCTTAAAAGGGTCGTTATGGAAAAGGCTGTTATTTATATGTCTTTAATATATGATTCAAAATAAAGTTAAGAAAAATGTATTATATAAAAGATTTTAGAAAAATGGTGTTTGCAAGGGAAGAAATTAAAAAAAAACCTTCCATTAATGAATTAAAAATTAGTGAACTATTTTAAAATAAATATTTAATCTATTTTTATCTTACTATTTTAAAACGAATATCATATTTGTATACATTATTTAATAAAATGAATACTATATTTACGCGTACTTATTTTTTTTAAATCGTTTCAAATAAATATTAAGTAGAATTAAATTTTAATGCTTTATTAAAAACGCACCATTAATAAACTCTTTTGTAGCAAACAATTAAAATGAAAAGAGTTTTGACAACAAAATTATAGCTATCTATATTATTATGAAAGGAGCGTGAGTTCACTAAAAATTAATGACTGCTAAAATTTTATTTTATTATATCAGATGCATTGATACCGTAACACATTAATTTTTTTTACTACATCATTCGGCCACTGATGAATCAATTTTTTCCTTATACAAGGACATTATTTTGATGGCCATCCCAAAATATATTATTTTACATTACATGAATCATTAATTACATTTTAATTAAAAATTTCAAATCAAATTATTAACTTCAATACACATTTCTCCCAAATCTTTCAACTCATTATAAAAAAATAATTATCAAAATACTTTTTTTACTAAACAAAAATTAAACAACATAATATTATGTAAACTAGTAGATATGGATCCAGGGTTTTCAAACCCTGACTCTAGCCCGTGTGGGGTTTGTTACGTTATTTTAAATAAATAAAACACAATGCCATTACACATTAGTAACTAAGAATAAAATAGCCGAAGCTATTATTTGTGCTTTTAGAGAGGAATTCTCCATCTAGATCTCATATTCTGCAAATCATATTCTTAAAATTGAAAAATGACACCTGGACATGGGTTTTATTCCCGTGTCCAGGTATCATTTTTCAATTTTCAAAACATTAGTAACTATTTTAAGCGTGCTTTTACAAACAGACTGAAACGAAACGGAACAAAAACACAGAAATAATAACTTATGATTTAAGGTAGATCATATAGATAGTTAGGTTTTTTTTCTAAGAACAGTAATCAATTAAATTATGATAATTTAATTATAATTTAACGGCCCCTTCTCATTTCTTCTTGGTTTCCTGGCTAGAACCACTTCCTGGTCTGCTTGATGGTAGCGTTATACCGACATTGCTGTATCGGTCAGTTGGCACGAGCCGTTAGCCGTGGTGGTCATTCCAATGGTTCGGCGCTGCTAGAGGTCTCCAGTTCGACGACTGCAGGAAGCAAATTTATCTCGTATGGTTTGAAGCAGGCCTTCTTAAATTGCGGGTTGTTTAACTGAACTTGAGGGTCGCGAAAAATTTGGCTACAGTAAAATAATAATAATAATAATAATAATAATAGCACCACGTCTTACTACTCGTTCGGGATATACGCTTTAAGTACTAATTACGCTAATGAATTAGGGAATTGGGAAGGTTGATTTAGAGGAAGTGAACCCGAATTTAAGTGGATGGAGGGTGGAAAAACATTTAGGAAAAACCACCCTCAGTTCACCCGACCGAGATTCGAACCTCGATCTCCCCGTCCTCAGCGGTTGAGCTCAACACGACTAGCGCGTTAGCCAACTACGCCAACGAGGCGGATGGAAATAGTAAAAGTTTTCTGGATACTCAACGATCAAAAATTAATTCAAAATAAACGCGTAATGAATCCGAGGTGTTTCTGGCCGTGCTCGCCCGTTTTGTATCGCGCGACTTCACTACAGTCTTGTTTCTGAACAAACAACAAATTGTAACATATTTATGTTAAAAGATAATATTAAAAGTTTTAATAAAACAGTTAATATATGGAAGAATATGATGGAGAATGGTTCTTTAGAAATGTTTACAGCTACAGAATAATGGAAAATAACCTTCCCGAAGAATTTATTGTAAGAGTTATAATTGATCACCTGACGTGCCTGGAGACATAGTTTCAGTATTACTTCCTTTCAGGTGACCTGGTGGTCTAGAGGTAAGGTGTCAGACTTCTATGCTGGCGGCCGGGGTTCAATCCTCGGTCCCGGCACAGATTTATCTGGTAACCAAACCCTTCCTTCACCTCTGACAAGACATCTTGTAAATGTGGGGAATGCCGGGCCTCCACCGTGGTTCGGATTCCACGTTAAACTGTAGGTCCTCCATTTCATCTCACAATCACCATACTATTACACATTAGCGTAAGTGCGTATAACCCGAATGGGTAGTAAGACGCGGTGCTAATAATAATAATAATAATAATAATAATAATAATACTTCATTTCAAATTTTGATTAAAAATATCTAAGTTGGGTTCATAAACCATACTCAGTTGAAAGCAATAAACGTTAGTCATCTACCATTAAAAGTTTAATAATAATTGGCTAAGTTATCAAGGTACACAGGTTTAAAACTTGAGCTTCCTAAAAAAATCGTTAAATGAATTTTGACTTTGAATTAGGACAGAATTTCCAATAATTTCTGAAATGGCCCTAAACATACTTCTGCCATTTTATACTATGTATTCATGTGACGTAACGTTCTCAGCATTGATGATTATAAACTCAAATATCTATCAATTTTGAAAAACGTTGAAGGTGCTCTACGTCCTGCAGTATCAAATATTCAGCCAAGATTTAATTATTTATGTACAAATAAATAAGCACATCTATCTCATTTGTTTGCAAATTTTGCTTTCGTCTTTAATAAATGGTAAAATCATATGTATACCGAAGAATTGTTTTAAAATATATTTATTCATAATTTATTAGTAGTAAATGTTTGATTTATATACCTATTTTATAGACCTATAGAACCGGGATCGCTTAAAAATGTCTCGGGTGAAAAAGGGTCGCGAGTGGAAAAAAGTTTAAGAAGCCCTGGTTAAATAGGCAAATCATGCTACATTTGTCTTTAAAATAACTGAATTTTTGAATGTTTATAATATCAACCGGCATGACTTACCAGGGCCGTACCCAAGATTTTTGCGTAGGGGAGGTGGGTTGGGGTAGGGGGAAGATGGTTCTATTTGAATTATCCTGTGGCAAAGTCTCCTGAAAGAAGATATCAAAAGTTTATTTTAATATTGAAGATCAAAAGTAATTTAAAGTACTTTTAAAACTGTTAAAAAAGACATAACTGGAGTTACAGATGATAGTAAATTTAGAATACTTTTTAGCATCTCGTCTTACTACCCGTTCAAGTTATACGATTACGTACTAATTAAGCTAATGGATTTAGGAATTATAAAGGTAATATTTTGAGGAAATGTACCTGTATTTGCGTGGAGGGAGAGTGGAAAACCATTGTGGGGGGGACCTCAGTACATCCGAAAGAGATTCTAACCTTAATCTCCCCATCATCGATAGTCTAGTTTGTTACGTGAGTAGCGCGTTAGACCATGCGGCGTCAAGGAAGAATACAAAATAAAAAACATATATCATAATAAAAAACAGCCCCCACTCTCCCAGGTATGGCCCTGTGACTTACAAACTAACTTTAGTAAATAAAAACAATTAAATATAGTCAGATATCTAGCGGAAGAACCTTTTGAAACCTGCTTCAGTGGTCGTATGGTCTAAGGCGTCACTCTCGTAATATACTTGACCGTCGATGGCTGGGGGAATCGTGGTTCAATCCCAGTCGGGTGTACTGGGGTTATCTTTTTTCATAAATTATTTTCCACTCTCACTCTCCACGCAAATTCGGATACACTTCCTCTAAAATTCAACCTTCCTTATCCCTAACTCATTAGCGTAATTATTAGTACATAGGCATATATCCTGGACTGGTTAGTAAGACGTGGTGCTAAAAAAACTTTTAAAGAATGTAAACTGAGAATTTCAGTAAAAGTCTACTTACGCCCAATCAAGATTCGAACCCTAGCCTTACCATAATCGTAAAAACCAGACCACAGATAAGTTGAACCAATGCGCGTAGTTTGTAGTAATGTAAGGCTGTCGAGGTTAAAATACCCTCTGGGGATAGAATGAAACACACCAACTCATCTCTATAAAATGCCCCCCCCCCCAGACCCCCCCCCAAAAATCTCCCAATCAAGCACAAAGTTGCCGATTGTCAAACCATCGTATGAAGGGCACTGCGGTGGCGACGACACGACACGTTCAAGTGACACACTGACCTCTGCGTAGGTCACATGCTCAGAGGTCAACCCCGTCAGCCCGAACAGACAAAATGATCGGTCGGCGGAAATAATGCACGCAATAACGGTCCGGTAGCGCGTGTATTCAGTCATACCTCTGTGATCACCGCACAATTACTAGTACCGACTCGGGAGGAAAGGTATTACTGCAGCCAATAAGTATTCTCTTTGGTTGACATTCGGTTTCGAATACAAAACTTTCTCGAGAGCACAATTTCCAAGACCTGTTTTTTTTTTTTTTTTCGGCCATTCTTTTTACGAGATGTAAGATAAGAAATTTCCTCTTTAATTTTTTGTTTAGTACAGCGTCTTACTAACCTGTTCGGGTTGTACACCCAAGTATTATTATTATTATTAGCACCGCGTCTTACTACCCATTCGGGTTATATGCACTTACGCTAATGTGTAATGGTAGGGTGATTGTGAGATGAAATGAAGGACCTACAGTTTAACGTGGAATCCGAACCACGGTGGAGGCCTGGCATTCCCTACACCCATGTATTAATCACACTAATGTGTAAAGAGTTAGTAAAGTTGAATTTCAAGGAAGTGTACCTGCATTTGCATGGAAGAAGAGTGGAAAACCATTTATGTAAGATCCCCCCCAGTACAACCGACCAGGATCGAACTCTGATCTCCCCGTCTTTAGAAAGTCTAGTCTATTGAGAGAGTAGCACATTAGAGCATGTGACCACCGAAGTGGGTTTTCCTTCAATTGTTTTGGAAATATTTTCCAAGTATGTTAAAGTTTTTACACTTCTAAGTTACTTATAACCCGAGGAAGGTATGCGTCTGGCTCACATTCTAGTACTTAACACCAAATTGAGCACTAATGATGATTTAGAACTAAACAAAAGCGTGTCGTGCATTGTTGCTAGTGTAAGCAAAGCTTGCTGAACTGTACCTGCGATTTTCTCCCTCTCTTGGGCCTCATTTGACCAACCATATATAGCCTCTCTCAATCCTCATTTGACCAACCATATATAGCCTCTCTCAATCCTCATTTGACCTACCATACATAGCCTCTCTCAATCCTCATTTGACCTACCATACATAGCCTCTATCAATCCTCATTTGACCAACCATACATAGCCTCTCTCAATCCTCATTTGACCTACCATACATAGCCTCTCTCAATCCTCATTTGACCAACCATACATAGCCTCTCTCAATCCTCATTTGACCTACCATACATAGCCTCTCTCAATCCTCATTTGACCTACCATACATAGCCTCTCTCAATCCTCATTTGACCAACCATACATAGCCTCTCTCAATCCTCATTTGACCAACCGTACATAGCCTCTCTCAATCCTCATTTGACCAACCATACATAGCCTCTCTCAATCCTCATTTGACCTACCATACATAGCCTCTCTCAATCCTCATTTGACCTACCATACATAGCCTCTCTCAATCCTCATTTGACCAACCATACATAGCCTCTCTCAATCCTCATTTGACCAACCATACATAGCCTCTCTCAATCCTCATTTGACCTACCATACATAGCCTCTCTCAATCCTCATTTGACCTACCATACATAGCCTCTCTCAATCCTCATTTGACCAACCATACATAGCCTCTCTCAATCCTCATTTGACCAACCGTACATAGCCTCTCTCAATCCTCATTTGACCTACCATACATAGCCTCTCTAAATCCTCATTTGACCAACCATACGTAGCCTCATTTATGCTGATACCTGGCCAATTAGTGAATATTGAGAACACATAAAAGGTACAGTTTCAACTAATTGTGCTTACCCTGGCAACTCTCCATGACACGCCCCTGGAAGTAAATGATGTGGAAATCTTGACAGTTTCTTATAACACAACATCTTCGATGGGATGCTTCCATCCAAATAAAAATTAAATTTTAAAAATAACACATGAACCAAATTATTTAAAAGCAGAAGGACAACCTATTTAAATGGAGCGAATGCAAATGTTTACACTTCAATTTATTCTTATATTTCTAAGCACACCGTCTTACTACCCTTTAGGGTTATACGCTTATGTACTGATTACGCTATGTGTTATTGACGAGGATGGTTTAATTTAGACGAAGTGTGCCCCCGCTTCTTTGAGGGAAAAGAGACAAGAGTGGGAAACCATTCAGGAAAAACCACCCTCAATACACCCGACCGGGATCGAACCCCGATCTCCCCGTAATATGAAGTATTATCTATTGCGAGAGTGACACATTAGACCATGCGGCCACCGAAGCGGGTTTTCAGTTTAATTCATCCTAAGAACGGCTGCCACCGGAAACATTATTTAAACGTCTTCCAATAAAGTAATAACAGCGATACTAGTTCTTTTTATTACATTCTCGTATCGACTGCAGCGCTTGGTGGTTGAAAGTGTCACTCACGCGTAGGTTCTCCAATACGCTGTAGAACAAATCGAGAAAAGTTATGTTATAAGAATTGCTCCATCAATGCCCCAAAATGTTGCTATAAATACAGACACTAACAACAATCTTCGTACAACATGAAAAGGTGACCTGGTGGTCTAGAGCTAAGGTGTCGGACTTCTGTGCTAGGGGTCCGGAGTTCAATCCTAGGTCCCGGCACAGATTTATCTGATCACCAAACCCTTCCTTCACCTCTGACAAGACGTGTATTAATCACAACTTGTGAATGTGGGGAATGCCAGGCCTCCACCGTGGTTCGGATCCCACGTTAAACTGTAGGTACTCCATTTCCCCCTAAGTTACTCCCTACCATTACACATTAGCGTAAGTGCGTATAATCTGAACGGGTAGTAATACGTGGTGCTAATAGTAATAATTTTTAAACCTTGGGTTTGATTCCTGATGCTATCAGATTATTTGTGAACCAGTGGACTACGATTGGTCTCTACTCAAATCTCATGAGGACAAATGAGGAGCTACTTCAATAAAGAAGTAGAGGCTCTTGTATAGAAAACTGAGATTAATGGCTGGAGGGTTTGGTATGCTGGCCACATGACAAATTCTGTACGTAGAAGGTGGCACTATTTTCGCCAACAGATGGTGGCTGCTCTGTCGGTTTAGCTGGATTGCGGGCTGACGCAATGGAGGCTTTTTTTTAACCAAACATATAAAAAAATCTTAGCACCCCTTTCAGTGATCTATATGTCTAAGATGTTAGACTCACATCATTATGGTTTAATTTTGAATCCCTACCGGATGTATTGAGGCGTGACTATTAAAAAGCAATTATTTTCTCTGTATCTTTCCCCATTCTCTGTTCATGCTAATGTGGATTCATCTCCTCTAAGCCACCCTTCTCACCTCTAATACCAGATTGTCGACCTCGGTGGTCTTGGCATAAAGTGCTCGCCTCAGGGCCTGATGATCGTGGGCTCAAGCCCAGCCGAGGTCAACGGATTTTTCTCGAGTGAAAAAAATCCGTAGCACAACTTCCTTTGGAGGAGAAGTAAAGCTGTCAGTCCCATGTCGATTGTGGCATGTACAAGAACCCTGGAAGGTATGTGAAAATACCTTTACAGGTAAAATTGGTAGGCCCTTTTGCTCTCGCTCATAGAAATTCTCGTGTTCTGATATAATCAGTCGGTTCAGAAAGTGCATTTTAAGTATCTCAAATAATTAAATAAAATATATCAGATTAAATTGCTATTTTTTTAACTATTATTTGAGTTATTTAATTTGCACTTTCTGAACCAACAGATATCATTACACGACTTATAAACTACTAGTAACTATTTTTTTAGTATCGTGTCTTACTACCTGTTCAGTTTATATAAAATATACTAACGTAAATCTAGAACAGATACAAAACCGTCATAACTGTGAAATGGGAAACCCACATTTCACCGATTATACATTTTTCAGCTATGCAGAGAAATCGAATACGTGACCCTTAACTCACGAGGCAGACACGCTACTAACCAAGCTAAGAGTGCCGTACCTAAATCGTTAATAAACCTGAAAGAGATAACTAATGTGCCTGGGGTACCTGTTTTTAGAAGGTAATGAGTTACCGTCCTTATTCCGATTGAAACCTCTATCCGGGATTCGAATTAAATGCCTCATAAACATATTTATTTATCTGTTTGAGGTATATAACGGGCACTTTCCAAGCCGACTGATTAAATAAGCGAACGAAAATGTCTATTAGCGAGAGTGAAAGGACCTACAATTTTACCGGGATAGGAATTTGGGCACATCCTTCAAACTTGCGCCGGGGCAACTAGAATTTGTTCCCGTTAGTTAATCCAGACCCAGTGTTCTTTAACATGAGACAATTGACACGGGACTAACGGCACTTACTTCCCCTGCGAAGAAAGTTGTGCTACGGAATTTTATCGCTCAGTAAAACTCCGTTGATCTAAGTTGGATTCAAACCCACTATCATTGGGTCCCGAAGCGAGCCCTTTACCGGACCACTGAGGTCGACAGATACAATTTATAGAACGCCCAGTATTTCATGTCATATCAGGGTCAGCCCACTATATTATTATTATTATTATTATTATTAGCACCACGTCTTACTACCCGTTCGGGTTATACGCACTTACTCTAATGTGTAATGGTAGGGTGATTGTGAGATGAAATGGAGGACCTACAGTTTAACGTGGAATCCGAACCACGGTGGAGGACTGGCATTCCCCAAATTCACAAGATGTATTGTCAGAGGTGAAGGAAGGATTTGGTAATCAGATAAATCTGTGCCGGGAGTGAGGATTGAACCCCGGACCCCAGCACAGAAGTCCGACACCTTACCCCTAGACCACCAGGTCACCGACCCACTATAGATACATAAGCACAAAGACACACACACACGATGTAACATTTGGATAATAATTCTGATACTTTGGTATTTACTGGAAGTATGTCACTAACTCACAGAAACTTGAGATTGTTAGAGCATTGGTGCGCAACTCTGGGGTCGCGCCCTCATTTGATATTCCGAATTATCAAGGGGTCGCCGACATATTGTTTTGTATGAATGACAAAAATAATACGTAAAACCCATGCTAGATAAGATGCAACTTTTGTAATCCTGAGTATTTGAGCAATAAAATAACTGGCTACAGATATTTAACAGCCTCAGAAACATTTATGGGGTGCTAAAATCACCGTAAATCGTAAATTTCAAGAGGAGAAGGCCATAAGAGGAAAACATTTATTTTATGTTCATGGTGGCATGGCGTCTTCCAAACAACATAATACATCAATGGGTTTGCACCCACAAAAAGGCTGCACACTACTGGTCTAAAGCATTTTCGTGGACCTCGGTAGTCTTGGGGTAAAGTGTTCGCCTCAAGACCCGATGTTTATAGGTTTAAACTTACCCGGGGATGATGGCTTTATCTTGAGTGATAAAAATCCTTAGCACAAGTTTCTTTTAAGGAGGGGAAGTAAAACAGTTTGTTTCCTCCATCTTTCTCCTCTAAAGTTCTACTTTCCTCTACCCTACCTTAATGTTGTAGTTTTTTTTTTAGCAATATCGACCGGTAAGGACATGTTATCCAGTCCTGTCACCTGTGTGTAAGCTATTTGCCAATCTGGCAGCACAGAGATTTGCACAGGTACATCTATGGAAGTTGTCTACACGTACCCGCAATAAGATGATGTGATGATAGTGAATATGGAGGAGGGAGTCTTAAACCTAACTTAGGACTAATTTACCAGACCCTAGTTACCGTTAGGATAATTCCCCTTCAGAGAAAAATACCCAAGGTACCAACCGGGAATCGGATCCGGCACATTTAGGTTCGTAGCCATGGTGCACTGATCACTACACCATGGGGTCGGATATCGGTGTTGTCAAGGTGGTGGGTAAGGAAACGTGAATTAAGGTTCGTATTTTTGAAATTCTTATTTCAAAAATCCATCTCTTTTTTTTTTTGTCCAACATTGATAAAATAGTACTACAGTTAATACGTTTGGTTTAATTTTTATCTGTAATGGGCATTGTGGCATTTGAACAAGACTTTACCCACTTCAACTCACCTCGGTGGCGTAGTTTCATGTTGATCTAGACTGCCGAGGACGGGGAGATTGAGGTTTGAATCTCGGTCGGGTAAACTGGGGTTGTCTTTCCTCAATGGTTTTCTACTCTCCCTTCACGCGAATGTGGATTCACTTACTCTAAATGCAACCTTACCCATTCCTAATCCGTTAGTGTAATTATTACTTAAGCGTATAACCCGAACGAGTAGTAAGACGTGGTGCTAAAGAAAAAAAAATAATACTTTACCCGCTTCGGTGATTGAATGGTTTGAGACGGGTGTCGGCAAACGGTCGATCTCGTGGCTATCTTCAATAAATCGCGTAAGAAAACTACATCTTCAGTAAAAGTCGAGCTTTGAAGGTTTGATGAAAGGGGGTGCGAGAAATATAAATCAAATATTGCTCCAGTAGAAACATAAAGTTTAAGTTTCTTCACACGGTTATATCAACAATTGTTGAATATCTGTCAAAGATGTCCTGGAATTGAATGATACCTTTTTTTCTTCACTTAAGAAATTTCTCATCTAACGCCGCTATACTCATGACAGCTATCCAACAACAACTGTTGATATCACCATGAGAAGAAAATTAAACTATATATTTCTACTGGATATTTGATTTATTATAGCCAAAAAAATGTTTTGTCATAAAAACCGCCAAAACTCATACCTTTTCTCGCGTTCCTTTCAATCCCACCCTAAAACTAGCAAATATATCAAAAGGTAATTTCAAATAATATTTGTTATGAAAATTTACATTTTTTTTTTTCTATAATGGTATGGACATAAGTATTTGGGTAAAGATTGAATTTAAGGAATAAAATTAGATGTGTGGACAAAAAAAAAAGGTAGAATGTAGAAACGATGAACAATCGTGGGACTTTTGGTAAGTTTATAAGTGGATCAAGGCCTAAAAGAGTTTGCTGACTCCATCCCTAAGGTGTTGTAGCTTAAAAAGGGGGAGAATGGGGTTCAGAGGGATCAGTATCCCTCGACCCCCTGGAATTTTTTGTGGCCCTCCATATATACGTATACAAATTTGTATTGACTAAAGAATACATTCTCTAGTAGGGATGCCCCTCTCCACTCCCCTAGTAAAATTAGATTTCTACGCCCTTGCTAAGGATTCACTCTCGCAAAGGACTGGCCTACCGATGATGGGGACACAGAGGTTCGAATCCTGGTAGCTCTTTCCTAAATTGTTTCCCAACCCATTTCTATGAAAATATGGGTAGTCCTACACTTCATCTTAACTCAGCCTCCCTCATCCTTAACATATGAATCATGTGTTGTTTTTTTTTGCCCAAAGGATTATTGCAAGAACGGATAGTGAGATAACTTTCTGCACGAAATTAAATTAAACGTAGCTATTGAAGAAACATTTAATCTATTTTGTCCCAACAAAAAAAGGGTTTTGTAAAAAAAAATATGCAAAAATTGACCTACATCCCAAATAAAATGCGTACAGCCCAAATTGGAACTAAGATGCGGTGAGGGAAAAAAAACTTTATTACAAAACCGACAAAATGTAAACTCTAAAATGGGCACTAACCACTGTTTAATCGCCCTAGCTAGAAAAATTGAGATAACATTACTACTGTTATTTTATAATGTATAAATAATTGTTATTGATGTGTGTGTGTGTGTAAAAAATAAATAAGCTGCCGTGAGTTGAATTAATGTAGTTCCGTTATTTCATGTTTATGAATTGTATCTTTCCTTTTGTAACTTATCGTGCGCTAGTCTTCATCCGTCGCTAAACGTAGTTTCATGAGGTATAATTATGAAACTAACCACCAGGTTAGCGCGAAACGTATTTAAAAACCACAATTTTTAAAAGAAAAGGTTCTCGTTTTAGTTTATGCCGGCAACTAATGTTACTTTGCCATATAAGGCGGGACAATCGTGTCATTAGTTCTCCATCCAGGTGGTAGAGTGGTCAGTTTGACTGACTGCGAAGCTGGGAGAGTCCAGTTTTTGATCCTAAGCCCAGTTTAGACTAAAGAATCCTACATTTTTGTTTCCAAACGCGTCTTTCGGTCTACGCATATTTTAATTGCACTATTGGTGCAGGGATGAGTAATGTAGACTTTAGAGGGAATGAACCAGCACTTGCAAGGAAGGAGATTGGAAAACCATTTGGTAAAAAAAAAAAAACTCAGTACATCTTATTGGGAGTCAAACCCTGCCATCCGCGTTATCGGCAATCCCCGAGTGACGCCTTAGACCCCGTGGCCACCGAAGCGGGTTTATCTTGTTTTAAGAAAACAGTCAGCATCTGTAACTCATCCTAAGAGATTATACGATTATTTCTCATTTAAACCCACCGATGGTCACGCATTACAAGGCGTCAAACTCATAATATTGTCTTGCCTGTAACAAGGAGGTCATGGCTCGAATATCGACTGGGTGCAGCTTACATAATACTGTCTTGCCTGTAACAAGGAGGTCTTGACTCGAATATCGACTGGGTGCAGCTTACATAATACTGTCTTGCCTGTAACAAGGAGGTCTTGACTCGAATATCGACTGGGTGCAGCTTACATAATACTGTCTTGCCTGTAACAAGGAGGTCTTGACTCGAATATCGACTGGGTGCAGCTTACATAATACTGTCTTGCCTGTAACAAGGAGGTCTTGACTCGAATATCGACTGGGTGCAGCTTACATAATACTGTCTTGCCTGTAACAAGGAGGTCTTGACTCGAATATCGACTGGGTGCAGCTTACATAATACTGTCTTGCCTGTAACAAGGAGGTCTTGACTCGAATATCGACTGGGTGCAGCTTACATAATACTGTCTTGCCTGTAACAAGGAGGTCTTGACTCGAATATCGACTGGGTGCAGCTTACATAATACTGTCTTGCCTGTAACAAGGAGGTCTTGACTCGAATATCGACTGGGTGCAGCTTACATAATACTGTCTTGCCTGTAACAAGGAGGTCTTGACTCGAATATCGACTGGGTGCAGCTTACATAATACTGTCTTGCCTGTAACAAGGAGGTCTTGACTCGAATATCGACTGGGTGCAGCTTACATAATACTGTCTTGCCTGTAACAAGGAGGTCTTGACTCGAATATCGACTGGGTGCAGCTTACATAATACTGTCTTGCCTGTAACAAGGAGGTCATGGCTCGAATATCGACTGGGTGCAGCTTACTAAATATTTAATGTGGATTTTCACAAACATTTTTCACACTAATGTGGGTGTACTTTTTCCCTTTTCTTACCTTATTCATTAATAACCATTTAAATTAATCCTTCATCAACCGCGTGTTCCTTCTCTGGCACCGCGCCTTACTACTCTTTCAGTATACGCTTGTCGTTTTAGGAATTAGGAAAGTTATATTTTGAGGAAGTGTACCCGCATTTGTGTGAAGGGAAAGTGGGACACCATGTTGTAAAAATCACCCTCAGTACACACGACCGAGATTAGAACCTCGATCTCCCCTTCATCAGCAGTCTAGTCTAACACGATAGTGGCACTTTAAACCACGTGACCACTGAAGAGGGTAACCGTGATGTTAAAATATTGCAATTAAAATAAAATTGTTCAGGTATTAAACTTATTTATTCTATTTGCAAGGCCATCAGCGGATAACCAGCTAGAACAACTCTAGCCCAGTCAATAAAGACAAAAATGTCAGGCCTCCACCGTGGTTCGGATTCCACGTTAAACTGTAGGTCCTTCATTCCATCTCACAATCACCCTACCATTACACATTAGCGTAAGTGCGTATAACCCGAACGGGTAGTAAGACGCGGTGCTAATAATAATAATAATAAAGACAAAAAGGGACGATTAGCTTACAAAAAATGCGAGAGTTTCTATATTTTAAAAGATCAAGTAGTTACGAGTACTAAATGATTTTCCAAGTTTTTGACCTTGGTATGCCACTATTCGCGCCACCATCTTGAAAAAATGGTGGCCTAAATATTTTTTTTTCTATATCTTCTTTCCTACGATCAAGATAGTTACTAACAATTTTATGAAGGAAACCATTTTCTACCATTTTTATCGAAAAGGTTTTTTTTTTGTTAGTCGAATAGTTTCGGATCTTTAGTGGCGTAAATTGGATAATATTCAGCTAGTTTTCGAAAAAGTCACTGTTTTGCGTTTATCCTTTTTATTTGACCAGTTGTAGAAGTGGCTTGGACACTACTGCCTGCTGTTGGACTATACGAGAAGCTTGTAGGTGCAGAGTGGTGGAAGTCTCCGCTGTGTGCGTGGCAAATGTTTGTTTGCCATCGAAAGCTTAGGTTATTTACTTGTTGGCCTATGTTTAATTTTTAAGATTATTTTTCACTGTTCAAGGATTGCAAAACCTTCTCCTTGTATTACCAAACATATGTTCTTTTTTGCCCCTCATTCTCGGTTTTAATTGAACTTACTGTTAAGTGTGTGTGTGTTTGTTTTGGGTTTTGCAATGGCTGCTTGTAAAGTGACCTTTTGTTTCACATGTGGAAAAACTTTAGATGAAGGCGAAATAGTTTAAGTGCAAGAGAGAGGAATAAAAACTCTTTGAATTTCTAGCATCAAAATAATGTTTTTTAAATTGGTGCTTCCTGACAAATCTTAACAAAGTTACCATGCATAGTGCGTGCCAAAAGCATTATAATAATGATAAATTGATTGAGGTGACTTACCGTTTAGGTAGTGATGCGGCTCCACAACCCTTATCGTCGACATTGCTGCGATCGGCTATGCTAATATTTTTTTTTAACATTGCTTTCTATTAAGGAAATAAATAACTGAAGAATGTAAGTAAGGGGAAAAAACTTATTTGGCCGTACGAAATAGAGTTTATGAAGTGCGGAAGCTATCTGTGAAAGACATCATCTTGAAAGTAGCGGGGAGTTGCAAATATGAATGGAATCGAATGATAGTTGACTGTATACAACATGTTTCTGATTCAAACATGATGTATGCGAAATACCATCATCCATGCATGATAAAATGGTACCATTTACCATCGACTGGACTAAATAGAGGGCATCGTTTGGCTAACAATGTGGATGATGCAATGGAATTTCGAAGAAGTTACAATCCCCATTTTAACCCGCTAATGATTGTTTAGAGAATGTGCATTGTGAATCAAACGGGCGAAGAATTAAAGGAATACCTAACATTTGAAATTGCTCCATTTATTTCGTAATTATTTTTAAACTAAGAGATGTGTGAGGGCGTGAAATCGTCATTATTGCACTGCTTTCTCGCCACTACCAGATTACACTCAACTTGGAACTAACAAAATTCAATTTTGTATGGTGGATACCGTCTACATAATATAGTCGTGTGGCATCGCAACGTTACATTTGACTCGAGTTGTGCAAATTACGTGCAATACTTAGAATGGCATCATGGTCGGATTGCAGTAATTATTTTTGATGGGTATTCAATTGATGCTACTTACAATTAAAAAAAATAGAGTGCGGAATGACCGCACCGATCAAGAAAGCAAAGTTCCGTAGAAATAATTTTCGATGAGGAAATAGTTGCAACAGTTTTGCAATTAAATTTTTCTGGCTAACGAAAAGAACGAAACGTGATTAATCTCAATGATGAAAAATAAAAATCTGAGCAAGCTAATTTTTCGGTAAAACAAGCTACAGAAGATGCTGATAGTTTGATAATAAACACAGCCATCGACATGAGTTCAGCATACGATTCTGCTGTCATTTTAGGTGAAGACATTTATCTTCTAATTTTATTTACAGGATTAGCAAGATCATATCCAAATATTTATTTTCAAAAACCAGGCGTTATACGGGGATGATAAAGTAAATGAACCTTTAGAATCACCTCGCTACCATCGCTTTGCTAAATATGTTACACAAAGTGAATTCAATCTTGCTACAGTGCCCTCTACACGAGAATCTGTGCGACTGCACTCATTTAGGACGTACCAGCAGGTACAGGCTTGGTATGGCTTTCACAAAGTTCCACAAGAATGGGGCTAGCAAAGAAGCACAACTTGACCTACTCCAGTCAGAAACACCAATGATCCTGCGCCTCAGGCTTTGCTCAAATCTCATGTAAATGCAAGGTAAGATGCGGTGCAGCTTTTAGTTGTAGTAAAGTGGACTTAAAACTACCAAATATATACGGTTACTGCAATGGGCAAACATGATAAAACGCACCACATATTTTAACAGACTCTGAAGAAGAAGAAGAAGAAGAAGAAAGCTTTGGTGAGATATTTTTCTTGTGTGAAGATGACAGAGATTTTGAATAAATAAATAATCACAGAATCATCGAAGAAACAGACGTCAGTCAGCCTGGACCTTCAAAGTGGAGCAAATTCCAATAATTATCGAAAGATTGATTTCAGCTGTGGATTAGGGTTACAAGGGATACCATTTTTTTTAAACACGTCAATAGCTCTATTTCATGGTGGTGTGGAACTGAGCTGGTTAACATTTTATTAGTGTTGCAAAGAGTCGATATGCAATTACTAATAGATAACATAAAAAAATCGAGGAGGTGCAAGAGTTTTCAAAAGTTCGCAGAATGTTTTATACTTTACACCACTGAAGGTTGGAAACTATTCGTCCAACGAAAAAAGTTTCAGACAAATGTTGTAACAAATCGTATTTTTTATGTTATTGATAAAAACTATCTTGAACGTAAGACCAACCAGAATGTAGATATATATATAGAGAGAAAACGTCTTGGCCACCATTTTTTCAAGATGGAAGCGCGAGTAGCGGGATGCCAAAGTCGAAAACTCGGAAAATTATTTAGGACCTGGAGCTACGTGACCAGCTTAAATTTCAAAACTCCCAGATTTTTTGTTAGCAACAACTACCCATTGACTGGACTACTCATCCAATATTGAGATTGGATGGAAGGGAACGCGATTTAAGAGGCCAGTATTTTTTGGTTATTATTATAAAATCAAACTTTTATTTTTGGTTATACCAAGTAAAATATTTCTCCAGTAGAAACATTAGAGTTTAATATTCCACACACGGTGACATCAACAGTTCTTGAATATCTTCCACGGGACCGATTTACAAAACGAATTATTGTGTAGCTTGCCTTGTCCAACATGAGATTCGCCGATACTGGAGGCTTAGTCTGTTCAGCGTCGGAATTGATTTCTGAAAGGCCCTTTTCCCTACCAGAAAGCTATTATATAGTAGTATATTGGTAGAGAAAAAGACCTTTCAGAAAGTAATTCCTACCGTGAATGGACTATACCTTGTGGGTTTCTGGGTTACAGAGGAAAGGAATAGGAAAAAAGAGGTTAGTTCAGCGACATTTCTCGAGCTCTTGGCGATTTCTTGCTAAAAATAGTTAACTTGATTGTAAGTAACAGCGATACACACGTAAAAAACAAACTATCTTGGTGTTACAGCAGACACCTTAAACAAACCTGACTCCACGCCGACTTGTACATCCAGTCTAACCCAGCAACTCACAAGGTAATCCTCCATCGTCAACTAATCTCAAATTATACGAAGTAAGTTACACAATAATACATCTTGTAAATCGGCCCCTTGGTGTAATGGTCAGTGCACCTGGCTACGAACCTTAGGAACCCAGGTTTGATTTCCGGCTGATACCACGGATATTATTCCCTAAAGGGGAGTTATCCCAAAGGTCACCAGGCATGGTTAGGAAAGCTTAAGTTAGGTCTAAGATTATTACTGGCTTCATACCTTCATAATCACTATCATCACATCATCTTATTGCGGGTACGACTTGTAGACAGCCTCCATAGATGTAGCTTGGGCAACTTTCTGTGCCGCTAGAGCGGCTAAGGCCGGTGACCGACTGATGTTTTGATCGCTGCGACACAAACTCCGCAATCATGTCGCTCTAGTGCATGAGATTGTTTCATATAAGAGGGGTCAGACTAGCGACACAAACGCCGCGACCAGGTCACTCTAGTGTATGAGATTGTTTCATATTAGAGTGGTCAGACTAGTGATATAAACGCCGCGACCAGGTCGCTCTAGTGTATGAGATTGTTTCATATTGGGGTGACCTGGTGGTCTAGAGGTAAGGTGTCAGACTTCTGAGTTGGCGGCCGGGGTTCAATCCTCGGTCCCGGCACAGATTTATATGATTACCAAACCCTTCCTACACCTCTGACAAGATATCTTGTGAATGTGTGGAATGCCAGGTCGCCACCGTGGTTCGGATTCCACGTTAAACTGTAGGTCCTTCATTTCATCTCACAATCACCCTACCATTACACATTAGCGTAAGTGCGTATAACCCGAACGGGTAGTAAGACGTGGTGCAAATAATAATAATAATAATGTTTCATATTAGAGTGGTCAGACTAGTGACATAAACGCCGCGACCAGGTCGCTCTAGTGTATGAAATTGTTTCATATTAGAGTTGTCAGACTAGTGACATAAACGCCGCGACCAGGTCGCTCTAGTGTATAAAATTGTTTCATATTAGAGTGGTCAGACTAGTGACATAAACGCCGCGACCAGGTCGCTCTAGTGTATGAGATTGTTTCATATTAGAGTGGTCAGACTAGTGACATAAACGCCGCGACCAGGTCGCTCTAGTGTATGAAATTGTTTAATATTAGAGTGGTCAGACTAGCGACACAAACGCCGCGACCAGGTCACTCTAGTGTATGAGATTGTTTCATATTAGAGTGGTCAGACTAGCGACACAAACGCCGCGACCAGGTCGCTCTAGTGTATGAGATTGTTTCATATTAGAGTGGTCAGACTAGCGACACAAACGCCGCGACCAGGTCACTCTAGTGTATGAGATTGTTTCATATTAGAGTGGTCAGACTAGTGACATAAACGCCACGACGGATTTGAAAACAACGTTGTGAGTGTTTCTTGGGCGTAGCGACCCCCCTAATATGAAACAACACAATGCACTAGAACGACCTGGTTGCGGCGTTTGTGTTGCAGCGACCAAAACGTCAGTTTGTCTCTGACCGAAAATATATCATATCCTGAAAATTTAAAAATGACACCTGTACACGGGAATCGAACCTGGGACCTTTTGTTTAGTACACCAATGCTCTTCTTACCACTGAGCTATCCAGGAATCGTCCCGTGCCCATGGTCATTCTTCACTCATATTTTAAGGCAAAGTCTATTATGGACATGTGGAAATCGTTGTCTGATAGCTCATGATCTTAATAAAATCACATATTTGTAGCCGACGATTTCTGCACGTCCATCATAGACTCTGCCTTAAAATATGAGTGAAGAATGACCCTGGGCAAGGGACGAATCCTGGATAGCCAGTGGCAAGAGCATTGGCGTTCTAAGCCAAAGATCCTGAGTTCGATTCCCGTGTCCAGGTGTCATTTTTCAATTTTCAGAATATATCTAGATGGAGTAATTCTCACTAAAATGCTTAAATAATAGCTTTGGCTATTTGATTCACTGACCAAAAAGTATATACACACATACACACATGCACACACACAGGCGATCGAACTAAATAATATATCTCTCTTCCGGTTACAATAGCTATAAGATAAAAAAAATCTCACCAATTGTTTTTCGTCTTATCGTATCGCTTAATAACTATAACAAACACACTCCAGTTAAAGAGTTTCTCATCAAATTCCATTGAGTTAGTGACAAACTATTTAAGAACTGTTTATTCAGTGGCCGCATTGTCTAATGCGTGAATCTCCCACCCATTAGACTAGACCGCCGATGACGGGGAAACCGCCATTCGAATCCCGGTTGGGTGTAATAAGGGTGATTTTTCCATTATTTATTTCTCTTTAAATTCAAATGCAGGTACACTTTCTCTTGATGCAACCTTCCTAATCCCTAGTACATTAGCGTAATTAGTACACCAGCGTATAACCTAAACGAGTAGTAAGACGCGCTGCTTAAAAATATCTTCTTTTTAAAAAAAAATGCAATCCCAATTTTCTTGTTTTCAAGTTTTGTCTTATCTTAAAGTCAATCGTTTTATTTACCACAAATCAGGCTCTCTATCTGTACCTATAAATCCTGTCTCCTTTTCCACTCACCTACTGCTACTAGAGAGGAAAAGAGACAAGTGGATATGGATATCTGCACGCATGCGCGTGCCCCATGACCTCCAGGGTCCGGAAGGGCTGGCGAGATGACGGGGCGGGGTGAGAACACTTGTTCCTGGTCCCGCCTCGCTGCTCACGAGCACCGGTACCAGGTTACGCTCGCTACCTTCAACGGCGAGATCAGCGTCCTTCTTTCCTACTTCACGCATATATCCTCGTCAAGGAGGCTTATGGCAGATGGAGGATCCTTCCCTAGGGACAGATTCATCTCTTACTTTTGGCAGGTAGAGGATTCTTCTCTAGGGACAGATTCTTCTCTTATTTCTGGCAGATAGAGGATTCTTCTGTAGGGACAGATTCTTCTCTTACTTCTGGCAGGTATAGGATCCTTCCTTAGGGACAGATTCTTCTCTTACTTCTGGCAGATAGAGGATCCTTCCCTAGGGACAGATTCTTCTCTTACTTCTGGCAGGTAGAGGATCCTTCCCTAGGGCAGATTCTTCTCTTACTTCCGCCAGGTGGAGGATCCTTCCTTAGGGACAGATTCTTCTCTTACTTCCGCCAGGTGGAGGATCCTTCCTTAGGTGCAGATTCTTCTCTTATTTCTGACAGGTGGGGGATCCTTCCCTAGGGACAGATTCTTCTCTTACTTCTGGCAGATAGAGGATTTTTCTCTAGGGACAGATTCTTCTCTTACTTCTGGCAGGTAGAGGATCCTTCCCTAGGTGCAGATTCTTCTCTTACTTCCGCCAGGTGGAGGATCCTTCCTTAGGGACAGATTCTCTCTTACTTCTGGCAGATAGAGGATCCTTCTCTAGGGACAGATTCTTCTCTTACTTCTGGCAGGTAGAGGATCCTTCCCTAGGGCAGATTCTTCTCTTACTTCCGCCAGGTGGAGGATCCTTCCTTAGGGACAGATTCTTCTCTTACTTCTGGCAGATAGAGGATCCTTCCCTAGGGACAGATTCTTCTCTTACTTCTGGCAGGTAGAGGATCCTTCCCTAGGGGCAGATTCTTCTCTTACTTCCGCCAGGTGGAGGATCCTTCCTTAGGGACAGATTCTTCTCTTACTTCTGGCAGATAGAGGATCCTTCCCTAGGGACAGATTCTTCTCTTACTTCTGGCAGGTAGAGGATCCTTCCTTAGGGACAGATTCTTCTCTTACTTCTGGCAGATAGAGGATCCTTCCCTAAGGACAGATTCTTCTCTTACTTCTGGCAGGTAGAGGATCCTTCCCTAGGGACAGATTCTTCTCTTACTTCTGGCAGGTAGAGGATCCTTCCCTAGGTGCAGATTCTTCTTTTACTTCCGCCTGGTGGAGGATCCTTCCTTAGGGACAGATTCTTCTCTTACTTCTGGCAGATAGAGGATCCTTCCCTTGGGACAGATTCTTCTCTTACTTCTGGCAGGTAGAGGATCCTTCCTTAGGGACAGATTCTTCTCTTATTTCTGACAGGTGGGGGATCCTTCCCTAGGGACAGATTCTTCTCTTACTTCTGGCAGATAGAGGATTCTTCCCTAGGGACAGATTCTTCTCTTACTTCTGGCAGGTGGAGGATCCTTCCCTAGGGGCAGATTCTTCTCTTACTTCCGCCAGGTGGAGGATCCTTCCTTAGGGACAGATTCTTCTCTTACTTCCGCCAGGTGGAGGATCCTTCCTTAGGGACAGATTCTTCTCTTACTTCTGGCAGGTGGAGGATCCTTCCCTAGGGGCAGATTCATCTCTTACTTCCGCCAGGTGGAGGATCCTTCCTTAGGGACAGATTCTTCTCTTACTTCTGGCAGGTAGAGGATCCTTCCCTAGGGACAGATTCTTCTCTTACTTCTGGCAGGTAGAGGATCCTTCCCTAGGTGCAGATTCTTCTCTTACTTCCGCCAGGTGGAGGATCCTTCCTTAGGGACAGATTCTTCTCTTACTTCTGGCAGATAGAGGATCCTTCCCTAGGGACAGATTCTTCTCTTACTTCTGGCAGGTAGAGGATCCTTCCCTAGGGACAGATTCTTCTCTTACTTCTGGCAGGTAGAGGATCCTTCCCTAGGGGCAGATTCTTCTCTTACTTCCGCCAGGTGGAGGATCCTTCCTTAGGGACAGATTCTTCTCTTACTTCTGGCAGATAGAGGATCCTTCCCTAGGGACAGATTCTTCTCTTACTTCTGGCAGGTAGAGGATCCTTCCTTAGGGACAGATTCTTCTCTTACTTCTGGCAGATAGAGGATCCTTCCCTAGGGACAGATTCTTCTCTTACTTCTGGCAGGTAGAGGATTCTTCTCTAGGGACAGATTCTTCTCTTATTTCTGGCAGATAGAGGATTCTTCTGTAGGGACATATTCTTCTCTTACTTCTGGCAGGTATAGGATCCTTCCTTAGGGACAGATTCTTCTCTTACTTCTGGCAGATAGAGGATCCTTCCCTAGGGACAGATTCTTCTCTTACTTCTGGCAGGTAGAGGATCCTTCCCTAGGGACAGATTCTTCTCTTACTTCTGGCAGGTAGAGGATCCTTCCCTAGGGGCAGATTCTTCTCTTACTTCCGCCAGGTGGAGGATCCTTCCTTAGGGACAGATTCTTCTCTTACTTCTGGCAGATAGAGGATCCTTCCCTAGGGACAGATTCTTCTCTTACTTCTGGCAGGTAGAGGATTCTTCTCTAGGGACAGATTCTTCTCTTACTTCTGGCAGGTAGAGGATCCTTCCCTAGGTGCAGATTCTTCTTTTACTTCCGCCTGGTGGAGGATCCTTCCTTAGGGACAGATTCTTCTCTTACTTCTGGCAGATAGAGGATCCTTCCCTAGGGTCAGATTCTTCTCTTACTTCTGGCAGGTAGAGGATCCTTCCCTAGGGACAGATTCTTCTCTTACTTCTGGCAGGTAGAGGATCCTTCCCTAGGGGCAGATTCTTCTCTTACTTCCGCCAGGTGGAGGATCCTTCCTTAGGGACAGATTCTTCTCTTACTTCTGGCAGGTGGAGGATCCTTCCTTAGGGACAGATTCTTCTCTTACTTCCGCCAGGTGGAGGATCCTTCCCTAGAGACAGATTCTTCTCTTACTTCCGCCAGGTGGAGGATCCTTCCTTAGGGACAGATTCTTCTCTTACTTCTGGCAGATAGAGGATCCTTCCCTAGGGACAGATTCTTCTCTTACTTCTGGCAGGTGGAGGATCCTTCCCTAGGGGCAGATTCTTCTCTTACTTCCGCCAGGTGGAGGATCCTTCCTTAGGGACAGATTCTTCTCTTACTTCTGGCAGGTGGAGGATCCTTCCTTAGGGACAGATTCTTCTCTTACTTCTGGCAGATAGAGGATCCTTCCTTAGGGACAGATTCTTCTCTTACTTCTGGCAGATAGAGGATCCTTCCCTAGGGACAGATTCATCTCTTACTTCTGGCAGGTGTAGGATCCTTCTCCAGGGACAGATCACACTCATAGTTCTCCAGCCATATTTATTTTAAAACAAAATTTTATTAACATATATAATTCAAATGATTATGTTTTTTAGAATTTTGTGACCAGAATAAGAATTGAAATTAATTATTCCAGGTTTGAGTCACGTTGAATGAATAATAACTTATGACGTTTCGACTGTGGCTACAACCAGCCAACTCCAACTGTACAGATGGATGTTCAGAACAATTACAAAATAATGACATTAATAATAGTAATAACAATAATTCCAGACTCACTTAAACACCTCTAAACAATTTCACAGGTAAAACTATAAAATTAACAAATTATAACTTTGAGAAACGAATAACGGGTCTAAGTAGATCATAAAAACTGGTTCGTTCAGTCGAGTGTGTTATAAATTTACACTTGGTATAAACATAAGCTTGTTTTGGTAAAGTGTGGTCATTATAGAATCTGATTTGTAGTCAATAAAATGATTGGATTTCATTCAATATAAAATTGCATTTTGATGAAAAAGAGTCGGTAGTTAAAATGTGTCTAAATATTGGATGACTTGAAGGAAAGAAGAAAATTCTGGGAGCTGAAGAAGGAGGCAGAGGACAGGGTGCATTGGCGGTCCAAGTTCACTGACAAAAGGAATGAACCTGTCGTAAGACAGAACACCTTAAAATTATAATTATAAATTCAAAAATGCTATATGATGTGTTAGGGGGAAACTACCACTCTTATAGCATATTATTTATTTTGTGAAGTGCTAAGGAGAAGCCGGCTTGCCTAGATTTTATCACACCCACATCGATGGATATGGAGACAAAGGCGTTAGTGTCATATTTTATGGTCTGCAGGAGACGGGTAAGCTAAGGTTCAAAGCTTGACCGAAATTACCTGAGGGATGTTATTAAAGTTACTTATGTTCAAATCAGGCAAATCTCTGCGTAATTATTTCTGAATGGTACATCGAGTCGTTGAGAATTTTAAGGTATTGACAATATCTATTAGAAGTGACAGCTGAAGATCTCATGACTTGACATATGAATACATTAAATTAACTCTAGTAATTATTAGTTTATATCTGTCAAAATAAGGTTCATCATATGAAAATTGGACTGTAGGTGTCATCCATTATATGGTGAAAATACACATCAATAAATTTAAAACCTGATTCAGTGGCCGAATAGTCTAAGACATCACTCTTGTATTAGACTGTGCTGCTGATGACGTGGAAATTGGGGTTCGAATCCAGGTCGAGTCTACTGAATATGGTTTTTCATAAATGGTTTCCCACTCTGCTTCCACGTAAATGCAGGTAGATTCCCCATAAAATACTTTATTCCCCATCCCAACCCCATAAGAGCAATTAATATACATGTGTATAACCTGAACAGACAGTAAGACGCGGTAATAACAACAAAATAAACCAAATTTCCCAGATGAGGGACTTAAACGCACGGTAAACAACGAATCCTTCTAGTATACTTTAGATAAGACTTGAGGTTGGCTGGTTAAGTTTTTGAAAATATATTCTTAGGGATTCTTGTGATCTTCAAATGTTTCTCCTATCTTCGAGGAGAACGGCTTGTGATCTTTAGCCGTTCCTCTCTATGTGAGCCGATGTGGGCCGCTGTTACCGGCAAACAATAGTTGTCTCCACCTGTACAGACTGCAGGTATGACCAACGGGATACTTTGTGTCACCTGAAGGATGGACGTCCTACTTATAGGACCGATTCTGGCCGCCCGTTATTGTCTGTGCTGGTGGCGTGGACAGACCCCGAGCCCTCAATTACAATTCACGTCAAGACATATTTTTGTTTCTGTTGTGACCGGTGACAAGGACCGGCTCCGTGAGTGTTGTGTTTGGTTCAAGGTGGTTTGTTGTCAACTGACTAAGCCCAGAATGACTATAAGGGTGTGATTTTTCAACCTTTTTCAAATCACGGAACACGGAAAAAAAAAGTATTAAAATTTTCAAGGCACAGAATTGTTTTTTATTAATAAGGAAAGATTTAATCCTTAAAATAACGAGTATTAAGATTGTGTTATAAGTCTAATAGCTAGAATTATAATAATTGTGTTAACTTTAAAATAAATATTGATCATGGATTTAAAAAGATTTATTTTGCTCCTTCAATTTTTTTCCCCCGTTTATTTTCCCGCGGCACATCTGCTGACCTTTATCGGAACACCGGTTGAAAAAATCTGACATAGGGGCTGGGGGGGGGGACAGAGAGGAAGGGGGTTCAATGTGCGGCTCTCACTTAAGTCAAATTTTAATAGGAAGGGACTTTAGAATCATATTTTTTTGCGTCCGACATTGATAGCATTTTACTATTTTTATTAGTTTTTTTAATATCTATCGAAAGTAACAGTTTTCCTATTTACCTTGAGATAAGAAGTTTTTTGTAGATTGATATTCTCCCTTTCTTCTTGACATTACAAAGAGTGGTTATAGGGGAAGGGTGGAAGGAAGTATAAGCTTATATAGACCAGAGAAGTTGTTTTGGAAACGACACAGATCATTGTATTTTAAGCCATGTGGCCTGACAGTGATAGATACCTTATCGCTGACCAAGGCGACCTCCCACCTCGTGACACGAAACTGTAATTTCCTGTTAAACCGTAATGTTTTTCCGTATGTGCTTAAATTAGCTTTATTTTTTTAACGTCACGTATTACTACCCATTCAGATTATGTTCCAAGTCTAAGTACTAATTACACCAATGTGTTAGGGATTAAGAAGGTTTAATTTAGAGGAAGTACACCCACATTTGTGTGGAGGGAGAGTGGAATGGAAACCATTTAGGGAATATCAGCTTCAGTGCACCCGACCAGGATCGAACCCCGATCTCCCGATCTTCGGCAGTTTAGGCTAACACGAGAGCAGCGTGTTAGACCATGTGGCCACCGAGGCGGGTTTAAATTAACTGAATGATTCTTAGAATGACAAAGGACAAGGGTTTATGGGTCGATGTCCCCGGAGATGTAACAACGAATTAACTCTTGGAAACACGTTAACGCAAAGTTAAATTTGGATGGATAAAAAAGAATAAACGCGTTGTCATTCAGCCAGCCACGACGGTAAAATTTCCCCGAGACATCATCAAACAAGGGACATCTACAATATGGTATTAGAGAAGAGAGATGATAAAATGTCCCTGAGACGTCGCCAGTCTAGAGACATCTGTCTACCACACGTGATAAGAGTAGATTAGAGTAGTTTGTAAAATGATTATTAAACCAATTGCTAATGGATGTCTTATGAATACTATAAAAGTGCTTGTTGTAATAGTTAATATAATAATACTGAAGAAGATTCAGATAATAGTTTAGTTAAAATATTAATTTTGGTAGTTAAAAATAAGGTTTATTTATTCCTTTTATCTGAGTTTTAAAGGTTTAATCCTATTTCTAACTTACAAGACCAGTATTTTTTTTTTAATTGTTAAAATTAATGGTAATACATTTTTATTTAATTCATTCCTTATATCATACAAACAAACATAATAAAATAATCCTGAGACATCATACGTACCCAATGATCCCTAGCAATGACACCTAGCAACGATCTCTAGAAATGATCCTTAGCAACGACCCCTAGAAACGATCTCTAGCAATGACACCTATCATCACTCAGTAAATGTACGCAACTTAGCAACGCTTCGCAGCCCAAACATTTATCGTTATAACTTTAGTTAAGTTAAATTAATACAATTTATAAAATTAATTTGAATCAATCTCACCGTTTTTATGTTTTATTATGTTAAATCAATTTTAATCAAACTAAAGGCATCAGCATTTGAAATATTTACAAAACATTTGTAAATATTAATACTATATTCTTATCCGAAACTATGAATAAAAAAAATATTTTACCTCACAAGTTTGGATGACTTTGAGATGGTCAGTGATTTGGAGTCACATCACTTACGTAGCCTATGTTTTATTCTTTTATGCATATTAAATATATAATATGGATAGTTTATATTACCGGTGCACACGAAATGCGGAAACTTCTCATACGAGCTCGGTTATACCTTTAGGAACTGCGGAGTAAAAATTAAATTCAAAATGACTTTGTTCAAACTGGATAATGGAGGTTAGGATAGGTTAGGTCAGCTTAAGAGCTATGAGTTGAATGGAATTACAGGTTTCACAATTTGTGTGCACCGGCTGACAGGTATACTTTATTCCGCAATTCGAGTGCGCCCTATATTACATGTAAGTGTATTTGTGTTTGGGGAGGTGGAGGGGTTTATGACTGTCTATTTTAATTATTTTTCTCTCTCCTTTATTTGGTTCTGGTTATTTTATTTTAATATCTACAAAAATGTACACTTATATGAAGAGCTATGTGGTCAATATTGTATTATTACTATTATTATTTTGGTACGCGTATTATACATTAATTTTTTAACTATAATATTAATTATTACTAAGGGACTATGTGTAAGGGAAGGCGCTGGTCTTAAGGTGGAATGGAAGTGGACGCGATAAAAGGGCAGTGTTTTTGCAATTTTTATAGCAAAACATTTTTTGGCTAAAATAAATAAAATAATTCTCCAGTATATTATTATTATTAGCACCGCGTCTTACTACCCGTTAGGGTTATACGCACTTACGCTAATGTGTAATGGTAGGGTGATTGTGAGATGAAATGGAGGACCTACAGTTTAACGTGAGATCCGAACCACGGTGGAGGCCTGGCATTCCTCACATTCACACGTTGTGATTAATACACTTCTTGTCAGAGGTGAAGAAAGGGTTTGGTAATATGATAAATCTGTGCCGGGACCGAGGATTGAACCCCGGACCCCCAGCACAGAAGTCTGACACCTTACCCCTAGACCACCAGGTCACCGACTATCCAGCATAAACGTATAGTATAGTTTAATTTTCTTCTCATAGTGATATCAACAGTTGTTGAATATCTGTCAAGGTTGTCCTGGAATTTAATGACAACTTTTTTCTCTTCATTTAAAATTTTTCTCATCTAATGCTTCTATGCTAATAACAGATATTCAACAATTGTTCATATATCCATGAGAAAGAAATTAAACTATAGGTTTCTACTGGAGAATTATTTTATTTATTTTGGTCAAAATAGTTTTGCTATAAAAACTGCACACACAAAAAAAAAGTGCCTCTAACTCATGTTCCCTACACTCCCACCTTAACTTCGACCAAATGAAGTGATCTTTATTATGTTATATGTTACTCATACTACTTCTTTTCCCCCTCTCCCCCTCTATTCGCTTTTCCTGCCTCCTCTTCTTGCGGTACGGCTACCGGGACAACGAATCCCGTCGCAAACAGCTGTGTTAGGTTCTGTTTCTCTTGAACTCTCAACGTTCCTAAGCTCAACTTGACACCTGTTCCTCACCACGGTGACTGCCTCTTTTTTATTTTGCTCCTTCGAGCTTCACGTCTGATATCTTCAGTTGTTGTATTGAAGTCCACACCTGAACATCGGATACCGGACTCCCAATAGAGTCTTAAAAGGGAACCGCCCACACTTGCAGTTCTTGTCGCTAACACTCGGCTAAAGTAAAGAAACAAAGGCTCTGAGACGTTTTTTGGGTATCATGTCGAAAATATTCCTTCAAAACGTGTTAGAACAATTTTGGTATTAGTTTTTTTTTTCCCCCGTTCTAAGAGGTTTCAAATACCTCACAGTGAGTAAAATATTTACCAAAAGTGACTGATCGATGGTATGCTCTAAGAAGACAATGTTTTAAGTTGTGTCTAAAAGCGTTTATTATATTATTATTTATTCTTGATCACTGCCGAAGAAAAGAGTTATTGAGATTTTAAAAAATTCTTACGGACTCTCACTTTTTTTTTTTAAAATGACAAAAATTGGGTGAAACTTTTAATGGGTAACAAACAACGACTTGTCCACAGTGTCGCCAAATGTGTTCAAATAATTTCCCACCATTTTGCCATTTGTTACGAATCCATTTGAATGTTTTCAGCTTTCGGTGATAGAAAACACTTTTATTTTGTGTTGTCATTTTGTTATGAAGTGAACTTAAGTTTGGACTTAATTCTTCAATATGTGTTGTGACCTGTTGAAACAGAGGGTAGCGGTGTTCGTGTTCGTTTACATCAAGGTAGGTTTTGATTCGTATTATATCGTGTCAGACTTTTTATTTAGCGTCGCATCTTACCACCCACTCAGGTTATACGCTTATGTACTAATTACGTTGATGGTCTTAGAGATTAATAAGGTTATATTTAGAGGAAGCGTACCGCATTTCCGTGAATGGAGTGTGTAAAACCTTTTTGGAAAAACCATCCTCAGTACATATGACTGAGAGTTTAACCTCGATCTCCCCATCATCGGCAGCCTGGTCTAGCACGAGAGTAGCGCGTTAGACCATGAGGCCACCGGATCTGGTAAGTTGATTCCTGTTTCACATTGATCAACTGTTTGACAAGGTGTTGTGTCTGTTACATATTTAAGTTTATTTCTAAGTAATTTTTAGTCCCCACATAATCAGTTGGTGCAAGTTTTCTAGTAATAATAATAATAGTGATGATTTTTTTTATCAGAGCGGCTAACTACCTATTCAGGCTACACGCATGTATGAAGATAATTATTCTGTTGTGGTGGTTATGAGAAAGGAGGCATATTAGAGGTAATACACTCACATTTGCTTGGAACAAACGACTTAGTTTAGAATGTTCAAGCCGCTGACAACACTCAGAAACATTAAGGTGTTTTATTAATATGCAACCCGCCTCGGTGGCGTAGTTGGCTAACGCGCTTGTCGTGTTGAGCTCGACTTCTAAGGCAAGGGGAGATCGAGGTTCGAATCTCGGTCGGGTGAACTGGGAGTGGTTTTTCCTAAATGGTTTTCCACTCTCCCTCCACGCAAATGCGGGTTCACTTCCTATAATTCAACCTTCCCAATTCCTAATCCATTAGCGTAATTAGTACTTAAAGCGTATAACCCAAACGGGTAGTAAGACGCAGTGCTAAAATTATTAATATGCAACCAACTTCGGTGGCCACATGGTCTAAGGGGTCTCTCTCAATAGACTAGAATTCCAATGAAGGAGATATTGGTGTTTGAATCCCGGTCGGGTGTACTGAGGGTGTTTTTTTTTCCTAAATGGTTTTCCATTCTCCCTCCACTCCATGTACATTTCCTCTAAATTCAACCTAGCTTACCCATAGCCCAGTAACGTAATCAGTAAATAGTCGTACAAACTGAATAGGTAGTAAAAAGCGGTGCTAAACAAATATAGGGTTTGTTAATACGTTTATCACATGAAATATTAATGATAATAGCTATTAATGAGGGGTATATTTTAAAATAAATGTGTCCACATCAGCGTGGGAAGGAATTAATAAATCCCACAGTGTTAAATCACACGGGTAAAACCAGCCCCCGGGTGCACCCGGCCGATATTCGAACCTGGTCCCCTGTCACTAGCAGTCAAACCTTACATCAAATACCACGTGACCACCAACGCGGGTTCCCATAAGTAAAGTTTTATATATTTTCCATGTTTGTAAATATTTGGCTCAAGCAATGTCCAGTGTCGTTTTGTGGAGTGTTAACAGAATAAGCAGAGCTTGATATGACTATACCTGTGATATGGTCTCACGAACTTGGTCCCCATTTGACCAATCATACATAGGCTCTTTAGATTGTTTACAGTAGAGCTTGCTAAGGCTACACCTATATGTTCTCACCCCCTCGGTCCCCATTTGACCAATCATGTATAGGCTCTTTAGACTGTTTACAGAGTAAGCAGAGCTTGCTCCCACTCGGTCCCCATTTGACCAATCGTCAACAGCGCCTACACTGTAATATATCTAGCCAATGAGGATGCCACTGACTGGCGAGAACACCTCACGGTTACAGTTTGACCTAACGCTGATTACCCTGGCTACACGCCACACCACGCTACTGGTGATGTGATATTGTTCTAGTGGTCCGGGGTTAGTGTATACTCGTTGGTTGAAGTGTCTGTGTTCCCTCTTCTCCACACTGGCTGCCCACCATGGCGTGCTGAACACACTAAGGAAAGTACCGGTACCTTGCACTCGTCCGAAACACATTGTGTACACACACAAAACTAGGGAGCTGGTTGTTTGGTCAGTCACTGTCTGTGTACCTTACCGCGGATACACTGCATCCACTTTATTAACAGGAGTTAATAACATCTGGACCACCTCTGGGCCCTAATGGTCAGACTTCCTGCCTACAGATCCAGAGGTCCGGGGTTCGATCCTTGGCGCTTACAAAATTTATCTGTGAAACAGTGGGTTTGTTGGTGACCTGGTGGTCTAGGGGTAAGGTGTTTGGACTTCTGTGTTGGCGGCCGGGGTTCAATCCTCGGTCCCGGCAAAGATTTATCTGATTACCAAACCTTCCTTCACCTCTAGACAAAACATCTTGTGAATGTGTGGAATGCCAGGCCTCCACCTGGTTCGGATTCCACGTTAAGCTGTAGGTCCTCATTTCATCTCACAATCACCCTACCATTACACATTAGCGTAAGTGCGTATAACCCGAACGGGTAGTAAGACGCGGTGCTAATAATAATAATAATAATAATAATACATTGCTTTTTTTTTTGTTCAAGCGAATGTTTACAAATTTTTCTAGTTGTAAACAATCCTCAAATACCGTTGACTAATTACTAATTGTCTTAAAAGGTTTGTTCATTGAAAGGTGGTAAGAGGGCTATTTAGGGGGACGATGTGGGGGGGGGGGGGGGGGTTGCTGATAACTGAACTATTGTGTTGGGATCGCCACCTTTGGGAACTTGTCCTCCAGTTTGTAGCCTTTAGAACGAACAATTTGAATGTGAGTTATTTCACTGAGAAGTGCCGAGGGCTACAACTAGCACTCCCCAGTGCCAAAGAACTCATCCTGGCTCAAGGAGCGCAACGAAACTCCCGTAAGGCTGAGTGTTTGGTGTATTAGTTAGTATAAGTTACCTTGTCTGAGCCCGTGGTCTATACTATTAGTGAGCAAACTTTCATCTTTCTAGGTCATCTACAGACTTCTAGGGGGGTTACAACGAGACGTACACATATACACATCAGGAAATTATGTTATGTAGAAAACATTTGACGACTAATGCAAGAATTTTACTATTTTAAAAGTATTATGCCATCCTACGTTAAATGTAAAAAGTTAACAGTTTTATAATAGGTTGGCATCGGACGATTAGTGTAAAAAAAATTAGAATTTTATAATAATTTACCACTTTATGATTAGTTTAAGAACTTCACAATTTTATATTGATATATCATTTGACGATTAATGAGAAAACTTTACAAACTTAATATACAGTAGCCCATGGCTTCTTTGGTGCTGACTGACAGCTGACAGTCAACATTTAGGTATATACCTAAATTTGACTATCAGAAGTGACAGCTGATAAATACATGTTTTGAAGATCATATGGTTCGGCGTAGGGATACATAATTTGGTCTGGTAGCTTTTCAAAGCCGTCATCTGTTAGCTGTGAGCTGTCAGTCAGTAGACTAGACTGCTGATGATGGGGAGATTAGGTTCGAATCTCGGTCGGGTATACTGAGGGTGATTTTTCCAAAATGGTTTCCCACTCTCCCTCCCGCAAATGAGGTTACGTTTTCTGTGTATATAAAACCTTCCTAATCCTTAAAAACATTAGTGTAATTAGTACATATTCATATAGCCCGAACGTGTAATAAGACGGGGTGATTATAAAAAAAAAGTAACATAATTTTCTGTATCCGTTAAGACGTAGGTGAATCTCCATAATGTACAGTAAGTAGTCCACCTGTTTTGAGACAAGTCCAACCCGTACTCTCAAACAAGGAACGCGCGAGCGACAATGGATACGTGAGGAGGTAAAAAGGGTCGATGTAATGTCGGTAGTTCTCACGTAAGTTCGTTAACAACTGTACACCTTGTTTCACACACGATCACAACTGACCCTAGCACTCTTTCAACAGCCATACTACATTATTAACCTCGACACGGTACTCTACTCTACACGACACTTATGTAGATTCGGCGAACTACAAGATCCAGACAGTGCTAGTTAACCGTATCACATTTCCAGAAACAATTTTTAAAGTACATTATTATTATTATTATTATTATTATTATTATTATTATTATTACTATCCATAGCAGCCAATTCTAGATTTGTCGAATTCGACTTTTATCATAAAAGGAAAACTAAACCCAGAGAGTTATTTAAGATTATCCCATATCAATAATTTATCATGTAGATGTTCTGCCTATATTATTTAAACTTACAATATTCTGATCTATTTTTTTGCATAATGTTACTGTTTACTATTTAGTTATTTGTTTTTAATGTTACGTTTTATTCTTATTATTATTAACTACCTTATTTCGTAACTATTCATCAGTATATAACATTTTTAGCCATTTTTTGTCTTCATTTTTTCGTGTGTAAATATATGTATTGTAAGGTATGTACTGTGTACTTTTCGTGCTGGCCTGTTATAGGTCTTACGACTGTTGGCCAGCACTATAATAAAGGAAATTGAAATTATTATTATTATTTATTATTATTATTATTATTATTATAGGTTCGTTCCTTTTCGCTAAAAATTAGCGCCAACATTTTTTTAACACCGCGTCTTACTACTCATTGGGGTATACACTTATATACTAATTACGATAGTGGTTTTAGAGATTTGGAAGGCTATATTTATAGGAAGTGTACCCACATTTGGTGGAGAAAAAGTGAAAAAAAACTATTTTAGGAAAAACCTCCTTAGTACACCCAACCGAGACTCGAACTTTGATATCCCCTTCACCGGCTGTCTAGTCCCCTGCGAGAGTAGCACGTTTAGACTATGCGAACACCGAAGCGGGTTCCAACCTTATTGACTGCCGAATATAACGAAACTAAAACCAAAATAGTTTACAGCTACTAATTTTTTTTATTATTATTGAGATTACTTAAAGCTTTGGCGAACCAAGCCAAGTATCCTGAGTTCAATTCCAATCTTCAGGTGTAATTTTCAATGGAAAGAATGTGATATATAAATACGTATACAACAGTATTTAACTTTAATAACTTTGTTAATTAATTTATCAATATATTAAGTTGTTTATGCTTATGTACTCTTACTTTGTCAAATTTGTTTACAAACACGCATAATTAGTGTTTAAAATTAACGTTTTTCATTAGAATAACGCTGAAAATCATTACGTCATTCGCTTGTAATTATATAGTGTAGGTAATTATAATCACATTAACCATAAAGTCATCATGCTAGTATTTCTAATAGGAAATTATTTAGTAATACCTCCACAATGTCACTTTTCATGTACTCCTAGACTATAGGTTATTCTAGTCTTACCTCCACAATGTCACATCACGTATACTATTTGTAAATAGTGATTTATTAAATAACCAAGCTATCATAGTTAGGTGTGGTTAGAGGTGCATCTAAATATCATATTATTTAAAATGCACACGGGAGTTTAAACCGGGGCCTTTATGGTTTAGTATGCCGATGCTTCTAGCCACTGAGCTATCCTGGAGTCGTCCCGTACCCAGGTCACAGACAAGGTTATTAGGAGTCTGTGACCCAGGGTCATTCTTCATAGCTTGAACAGTCCTCATGCCTTCATTGTCCACAAGCTCCACACTTCACCCAGTCTTCATTAGGAGGGTCAACAAAATCTTCTTCACATCCTGGACACAGTATAATTTCAGTGTTTTCCCGAGCTTCCTTTGTTTTTTGGAATAACTTCTCTGCGGCTGTTTTGGCATTCCCTTCCTCCTTATTTTTTTTATTTTATTTTTCTTGTTCTTTTTTCCACGAGGATATCTTTCACGGGCGTGCTCGTTAGAACAGATGATGTTACAACTGGCCGCTTCCTTTTCATAGGTCTATTTGCTCTTGGCAAAGGATTAATACAATTTAGAGTGACTTGTCCTTCAGTAGGAATTGATGTTTGCACAGTTATATTCTCATTTGACTCGGAACCACGAGAGAGTCCTCTGCTTGAGCATGAACAGCTCCTGGTTGGTCTTTCTGCTGGGATGTTCCAGGTTGTAGGGGAAGATCATTTTCCACTGCAACTGTCTGTGGTTCCATTGCAAACCATAGTTGATTCATCATGTGAAGGTCCTTCCTGAGGAAGATCTCATTCAGTTGTTGCTGAAGGGGCAAAATCCTCTTCGATAAAAATGTGTGGATTTTGTGGCTCAATTCCGCAAGCTTGAAACCCTTTACTGCGTTGTTTACTGTTGCTGCCCTCAAGTATTCCGTACCAAAAAGCTGACCTACATTTCTGCTATCGGTCTTCCTGATCCATTTTCTCACCAGCTGC
Source organism: Timema cristinae (assembly GCA_039000515.1). Classification (NCBI taxonomy): domain Eukaryota; kingdom Metazoa; phylum Arthropoda; class Insecta; order Phasmatodea; family Timematidae; genus Timema; species Timema cristinae. The sequence goes on from JBCFYV010000001.1 coordinate 23,589,066, forward strand.
AGAGGACAATTACATTTTTTAAGTGTGATTTTCATGCCAATAGCAAATCTAGCATAAAAATAACGTTGTAGTGTGTTACTTCGAGATACATTTCTAAAATCCACATTGTTTAGGATACTTTTGAGTAATATTCATATTAATTAATTCTCACATTCGCAGGTTTTTATATACATGGACATATTTTTATAGTTTTATAAAACCGGGGCAAGATGACGAATTCGTCGACTTAGCTCCGCCAACTTGCCCCGGATTACATCATTTCAATAACTTGCATAGAATCTTAAACCAACATTTATATCTATAATTATGTGGGGAATGCCAGGCCTCCACCGTGGTTCGGATTCCACGTTAAACTGTAGGCCCTTCATTTCATCTCACAATCACCCTACCGTTACACATTAGCGTAAGTGCGTATAACCCGAACGGGTAGTAAGACGCGGTGCTAATAATAATAATAATAATAATAATAATAATAATAATAATATATCTATAATTACTTTTACATGTATAAATTGCTAATATAACACACAATCGCTAATAGCATGTAACAAACAAGAACCAATCTTTACAACTGAACAAGAGCTTATCAAACCTACTTTCAATTTCACTGCCAGGGAGCGGTGACACAACTTCCTCTCTGTACAGCTACTCTCAGAATGAGTGGAAAATTTCGTTGCTGCTAGTTTATAGCAGCCGAGGGGGATGGTAAAGGCTACAGGATAGCCAATATACTCTCGGTATCACAGGCAGCGCAAATTGTTATTCTTCATCTTTCCCCGTTTGACAAGATCCCCCGGTCTCACCTGTACATGCAAATGACCTGAACGGGTAGTAAGACTCAGTGGTAAAAAAAATGAAATTAATTATTCAAATAAAATACCAGGGATCAAATTTTTAAAGGGAATATTTTTTTCTCGCTAGTATCTTCTTACCTTGACACGTGAGGTTGCCATTTTGTGAAGCGGGATGCATCTTAAATTGACCGAACTAAGCTCTCTAAACTCTACTAGGACTACACCTAGACGCCAAATTTACGAGATAGGAAAATAAGGGATAAAACGAAAAGCTCAGCTTTTGAGGCCTCTAGTTTACCCCTTCCCCTTTTACAGTGACAAGTAAACACACTCACTCTACTATTAGCTCCTGGGCAGCATTGATTTGCATTTCAAAATTATATTTTTCTTGTTTCCTGCTCTGGACATACATACGCTTCCACGGATGTTTGTAATCTATATTCCGGCAGGAGTACCCCTACTGGGTGTTTTACTTAGTAAACCAAATGGCCTAGGTTCTACCTTCTCTATTCCTACCCAATTAGTATAAAAATATGTGGATAGCCCGAACCGGTAGGAGAATACCACCTTCACCCCCACCCTCCTCTACTAAATTCTGGACTATTGTCCTTCCCATATTTATGGGATGTTAGAATCCGTCATCTTGATCCACTGAGTCACATACACGAGCCACGGTATTGCATGCTAGAGATATATTATATTATGCATCAGGTCCTAATTCTGACATGTTGTCCACCCCTGTCTAGGGATATATTGTATTCTGTAGAAGCTCCAAAGTCTGACGTGTTGTCCACCCCTGTCTAGGGATATATTGTATTCTGTAGAAGATCCAAAGTATGACGTGTTGTCCACCCCTGTCTAGGGATATATTGTATTCTGTAGAAGATCCAAAGTATGACGTGTTGTCCACCCCTGTCTAGTGATATATTGTATTCTGTAGAAGCTCCAAAGTCTGACGTGTTGTCCACCCCTGTCTAACGATATATTATATTATGCAGCAGGTCCAAAGCCTGACGTGTTGTCTACCCCTGTCTAACGATATATTGTATTCTGCAGCAGGTCCAAAGTCTGACGTGTTGTCCACCCCTGCCTAGCAATATATTATATTTTGCAGCAGATCCAAAGTATGACGTGTTGTCCACCCCTGTCTAGCGATATATTATATTCTGTAGAAGCTCCAAAGTCTGACGTGTTGTCCACCCCTGTCTAGTGATATATTGTATTCTGCAACAGGTCCAAAGTCTGACGTGTTGTCCACCCCTGTCTAACGATATATTATATTCTGCAGCAGCTCCAAAGTCTGACGTGTTGTCCACCCCTGTCTAGCGATATATTATATTATGCAGCAGGTCCAAAGTCTGACGTGTTGTCCACCCCTGTCTAGCGATATATTGTATTCTGCAGCAGGTCCAAAGTCTGACGTGTTGTCCACCCCTGTCTAGCGATATATTGTATTCTGCAGCAGGTCCAAAGTCTGACGTGTTGTCCACCCCTGTCTAGCAATATATTGTATTCTGCAGCAGGTCCAATGACTGACGTGTTGTCCACCCCTGTCTAACGATATATTGTATTCTGCAGCAGGTCCAAAGTCTGACGTGTTGTCCACCCCTGTCTAGCGATATATTATATTATGCAGCAGGTCCAATGACTGACGTGTTGTCCACCCCTGTCTAGCGATATATTATATTATGCAGCAGGTCCAAAGTCTGACGTGTTGTCCACCCTGTCTAGCAATATATTATATTATGCAGCAGGTCCAAAGCTTGACGTGTTGTCTACCCCTGTCTAACGATATATTGTATTCTGCAGCAGGTCCAAAGTCTGACGTGTTGTCCACCCCTGTCTAGCGATATATTATATTATGCAGCAGGTCCAAAGCCTGACGTGTTGTCCACCCCTGTCTAGCAATATATTATATTATGCAGCAGGTCCAAAGCTTGACGTGTTGTCTACCCTGTCTAACGATATATTGTATTCTGCAGCAGGTCCAAAGCCTGACGTGTTGTCACACCCTGTCTAGCAATATATTGTATTCTGCAGCAGGTCCAAAGTATCTAGTCTATTTTAGCCACGGCTGCTCGGAGTTCATTGCCAGCAGGCACGACTTGAAACTTAAGTTTAGGCCGGTACACCACAACTCGACGGGAAGTTCGCTTTGCGCTCCGGACAAGTGGAGTGGCCTAGTAACGGGAGTCCTTGGTTTATGTTCCACCTTCTTGTTTATTAGCAGGCTCTTGAGAAAGAGAGAGGAAGGGGGGATATAGATAACTGGATTAATTGGCCCAACATGTGTTCGGCTATTATAGTATGTTTTACCAGAGAGCTGTATAGGATGTCTCCGGTAGTTCTGAAAACTGTAAACGATGCGTCGTGTTGACGTCACTCTCGCAATAGACTATACTTCAGTGGACGGGGAGATAAAGGTTAGAATCCCGGTCGGGTGTATTTTTATTTATCACTATGTCTTATTTCCTGTTCGAGTTATACCTTTATTTAATAATTAATCTAAATGGGAAGGGATGAGGAAGGAAGCATTCTAGAGGCCAGCTACCCACATTTGCGTGAAAGGAGAGTTAGAAACCATTTAGTAAAAATACTCCTCACTGAGATTCGAGCCTCGATCTCCTCGTCTTCAGCAGGCCAGTCTAACACGAGAGTGACACCTTAAAACGTTCGGCCTCTAAAGCTGGTCAGTCGGGTGCACTGAGAGTGTATTTTTCCTAAATGGTAATCTATTTTTCCCTGCACGCAAATGCGGATATACTTCCTCTATAATCAGCTTTTTTCAGCCTTAATACATTTGTGTAGTTAGTGCATAAACGTATAAGCCTAATGGGTGAGAGAGAGATACACGATGCTAAAACATAAAATATACTAACATTCTCAATGTACCAAATAAAACATAACCGTTGAATATTATTATTAGCATCGCGTCTTACTACCCGTTCGGGTTATACGCACTTACGCTAATGTGTAATGGTCGGGTGATTGTGAGATGAAATGAAGGACCTACAGTTTAACGTGGAATCCGAACCACGATGGAGGACTGACATTCCCCACATTAACAAGATGTCTTGTCAGAGGTGAAGGAAGGGTTTGGAAATCAGATAAATCTGTGCCGGGACCAAGGATTGAACCCCGGCCGCCAGCACGGAAGTCCGACACCTTACCCCTAGACCAACAGGTCACCCGTTGAGTATTAATTACGATGTTTAATAGAGTTTGATTGTCTTGATATTATGTTACACTTACACTATGATTACGAGCTCTAAAGTTCTTTGTCGCACTTTATCCCTACCTTGAGCTTATTCTATCCAATCCACCTTACTACACCCTATCGCTATGTGAGCTAGTTTTATTCTATCCAATACACCTCACTACACACTATCCATATCTAGAGCTAGTTCTATCCAGTCCCCCTCATTACACCCTATCCCTATATTGAGATAGTTCTTTCCAGTCCTCCTCATTACACACTCTCTCTTTCAGGTTAATTCTAATGCTATTTTCTCACCTGCATTTAGGTCCTCCCAATGGTCTCTTCCCATTGGGTTTAGCAATAAATGCCTTAAACAAGCTTTTAGATATTTTTTTCATTCGCGCTGCATGCCCTGTCCTCAGTAAACTGCGAGATTTGACTACCCTAACAATGTCTGGTGAGTACAAAATATGTACATCATCATTATGTAACCTTCTCCTATCTCCATTGTATTATTTCCTATTTGAATCACTAAGCGATCTTAAAGAAAAATTATTACTCCTTTTTACTTATATTTTTTATTGTATAACTATACTTAATACTAATTACTTCACCAACTGTTAAATAATATCATCTATATATATGTGTGTGTATTATACGTGTGTATGTGTGTGTGTGTGTCGTGCGTGTGTGTGTGTGTGTGTGTGTGTGTGTGTGCTGGGAAGGATATAACCACATAAATATATTTTAAATATTTTTTATGATAAAAATTTCTCTAAACGGGACATACGAAATTTTGGAAGTATGGCTACGATGGTACGATTAATTTATCACCAAAGCCTAAGATAAATACAGTAAAACCCTGCTAGACCAAATCTCTGTATTTCGAAATTTCGGATGGTTCGAACACACTTTTTGGAAAACTGGAGGGGAAAAAATTATGTCAAATGAAATATATTCTATTGGTTAACAAGCTCAAATATAATAGAGAATTGTAAGAAACAATTATATCTGATAATAAATGCTTGATATTTACATGTTGAAGTCAACAAAATGTGTTTTCCTGTAATTAAAAATAATTACAGTACATATTACGAGTTATAAATAAGTTAAATAAATTAAAATTTGATTAAACTCATTCCACTTAAATTTGAAATTCGTGAAAATACTATATTCTATCACTTAATCCGAATTTTCACTAGTATTAACAAGCTTCAGTTCTAATTAGTTAGGATTAACAATTTGTGTAGTGTAATTGGTACACTTGTCACGCAATTTTGTTAATATATATTTTGATCTGCATAGCTTAAAATCAATTTAATTTTTAATTTTTGTTTATTATTATTATTTTCAGATCACATCAGTAATCTGTCAAGACTATGATGGTGAGTGAGTCAAATTATTACTATTTGATTAATTTGTAAATTGATACATAATTTTGTGTTTTTTTAATGTATGCTTTTACCAATCAATCTGAATAGTTGTTGGTGACCAGGAGATCATAATATTACGAATCCCGGTGAGATGTATTGGGAGGTTTCCATCCTAAATGTTTTCCCACTCTCCCTCCCACGCAAATGTGAGTACATTTTAAACACGTACATCTTCCTCAACTAGTCCAAATGTGTGAAAAGTCAGTTCGGGTATTAATACATCCAGAAATTAAAAAGAAAAAAAGCAGAGAAGTATTTAAGAAGAAGCTTAACTTGGGATGTAACGGAACACGGTTTACGGCTTATGATAATTTTTGCAAATTTTATGACCAAAATAATTCAAACATTGCTCAGGTTTAATTTTCTAATAATTGGTCTTAACAGTTCAGTCAGTTCTTGAATATATGTCATGGACAAAGTGACATTAATTGAACATGGAGTAGGGATGAGGAAGGAAGCAATTTAGCGGTAATATATCCGCATTTGCGTGGGAGGAGGGTGGGAAACCGTTTAAGGAAAAGGCACCCTAAGAACACCTGACCAAGATTCGAACCCCAATCTGGCCATCACCGGCAATCCATTATATTGAAAGCTTGGTGACTTAGATCACCCAGTGCTCTTTGTTTAGAAAGTGCACACTTCAACTATCCTAAGTCTATCCGATGTTTTCAGTGTCGGATATCCTGTGCACGTTCGCCAGCACCACCAAGGGACACCAGCCACGCGGGACTCGATCGCGGCCCGCCTGAAGAAACCCGAGGGGTTCCGAGGTTCCCCCCTGTTCGCGGACGACAGACAAGCTGACCCCATCACCGACCCAGAGTGTCAGATCAGGCCTGATTCCAGTGACGTCACGGAGCTAACGTACGACCTCCTCGTCACAGACTTTAGTCGATGCGGGGTGCTCAAGAGGAATGTAAGCATAGTTTTGTTTGATTTTATACTAATAGCAATAGACTTCACTAATAGACCGCGTCACAATTATACAGCTAACCGGACAAACACGTATGCTCTGTAGCATATTTTAGTGACATCCAACCCGCATCAGTGAAAAAAATTGTCTATAAGGCAGAGGTCATCAACCCATGGCCCGCAGGCCAGTTGCGGCCCGAGGTATCATTTTTTTTCGGCCCACTGGCTCATGAAAAATATATAACTATTTCAAGAGAAAAAAATAACAAATTATATATTAAATAATCCACTATTAAAATAAAAACGTATTTTATTTATTTTTTTATGTTATTTTATAGGCGATATTTGCTTTTCACGTAAAGGTATTACCTGCGTTGTTATACAAATGTTCCTTTTAACCGGCAAATGACAATTCTAGTAGACAAGACAAATCGTGCTATCTTCTGCTATGAAACAACAAGAGAACGAACATAATTCACGAGAAATACAAAATGTCACCTGTTGGAGACAGACTTATTCCCTAGTGCACAGACAAATAGTAAACACGGACACTCAGGCTCCGGGTTCAAATGGTTGCGCCCCTTTTGGCATCTTGAGTCCTTCACCACCAGGATCGCTGCGGTTAGTCCTATCATCACCCAGCAGTGACACTAGCGAAGCACAGTGTTGAAGGACTCAATCTGACAAAAGGAGGGCAACGAAAACCCCCCATAAGGTTGAGAGTCTGTTTCTATTATTTGTTCGTGCCCGAGTTTAGGTATAAGAATGAGCTACGAATATTTTAATATCCATCCAATCCGAATATTGTGGGTAATGTATTGCGCCCCGCGAGCCTACAAGAGACAGAAACTTTGGACTTTGGACATAAAAAGCTTGAAGATCCCTTGTCTAAGTCGTCACTCTCATATTAGACTAGCCTGATGATTAAGGGGAGATCGGGGTTCTAGTACCGGCCAGTTCTACAGAGAGTGGGTTTTTCTTAAATGTTTTCCCACTCTCCTTCCACGCAAATGCGGGTATATTACCTCTAAAATGCTTCCTTCCTCATCCCTACCCCATTAGAGTAATATTATCATGTATGCGTTTAGTCTGAACAGGTAGTAAGACGTGGTGATATAAAATTTAAGAAAAGAGGATTGCATTAGCCTTCATCTGAAAAGAGTGGCCCACACGATTTAGTTGAATGAATCCTAGTTTCATTCCGGAGTTCAATTCTCTAGCGGCGATGAGTAAACAAATACAACCACCCAACCAAAGATAATTTGTAATGTCATTGACCTCTATAAATGCTCTTAGTAGACACACTCGTTACCAATACAACAAGATGTGTTGGTAACTTCTGTGACCCGAGAGATCTAAATTCGTGGTTCACTGAGTTGAATCTCTCAAGCAAACAGTTTCAAGATGAAGTAAAGCAGGGTTGTCCAAAATTTAAGTTTCTTTTCTTTCTTTTTTCTACGCCAAGTCTCACTATCAGTCCATGCTATCTGCCTTCAACAAATGATTAGGTAAGGCCGTAGAAAGGGGTGGAAGAGTCAGGGGGTCTGGACCCCCTTGAATTTAGTACCCCTTAAGGGTAGGAGTAAGTAATCCATATATACGTATTAAAAACTGTATTGGCTAAATAATAATACTTATCACCACGTCTTACTACCTGTTCGGTCTATACGCTAAAGTACTAATTACGTTAATGGGCTAGGAATTGGGGAGGTTTAATATAGAAGAAGTGAACCCGCAGTTGCATGGAGGGATAGTGGAAAACAATTATGAAAAACCATCCCTTGTTCAGCCTACAGAGATTCGAACCTCAATCTCCCCATCCTCGGCAGTCTATCTCAACACGAAACCAGCGTGTTAGCTAACTACGCCATCTATAGGTGAGTTTTATTGGCTAAATTTTTTAGCGGAACCCTCCTCGCTTTTTTACGCTCTTGTGAGTAGAGATGATAAAGATAAAATATATTTATATGGAAGAGAGGGAGAATTTACTGCTTTCATGATATTTTCTTTCTTTGTTAGTTTCATTCTACTCTTCCTATTATTTTAGTTCTCTTTTTTGGACGTAGATTTTCAACGACATTTTTCTTTCTTTAGTTTCCGTAATTTTATTCACCTCTTACTAACCCCAATCGCGTGAAGAGAGAGTGGTAAATATCTTTGGAAATATACATCCTTCGGTACACCCAGATTCTAGCCCCAACCTCCCCCTCACTATAAAACCAGACTGGACGATATTGATGTTTGGAATCGGACATCCCTGAATTGAGACACTCGTAGTGAAGTTAAAAAAAAATCTCTTCCCATGTTTTCATGACCGGCACTACCTTGTTCCTTTTTTTTTTTGTTCCTGATGTCAAGGATGGTTAGTCCGGTGTTCCGGTTATGCCTAATTAATCCCTCTCTTCCGGACCAGTCCATCTGGGAACGGCAGGTGCGATGATCAAAAACAATCTCGTTCGTCTCAACCCCAAGGTCAACGATCCTTTTCGTCTTTAAGATAAATTAAAACCAAACCTTTTGTCAGGAGATTCCAGATCAGTAACTACCCTTATTGCGAACCAATCAAACTGTTTGGTTAAAGGGTCTAATCTATCCATAGTCGAGATTCTGAGGGGAATCGATCCCCCATTCTACCTACTTGTTTTTTTCACCATGTCTTACTACCTGTTCAGTTTATACGCCTATTTATTAATTAGTAATTACTCTAATGTACTCTAAACTACTGATAACTACCAACCTTAGGCCTCTTACGCATGGCACCTTTACAGAAACTTAGCTTTGGATCCAGAAAAGAAATGCGGTCTTCAAGAAGTTAAAGTGGTTTTTTTTTCTATTTAGGGTATTTCACTTATACTTTCTGAAACTTTTTCGTCTGTATCGTTTTGATAAGCCCAACAGTTATATGTTTACATTGGGGCGAGGCCAACTTCACGAGCTCCTCCAATTTTTTTTTAATGACATTTTTATGGCTGCAACCTTTTATTCCTTAAAAAATCAGGTTTTTATTATTACAATCGCTACACTTGTTCTATTGACTGTACATCCCATGATTGACGATGCGTTCCTCTCCTGTATTGTTTCAGGGGTTCGTGCACGTGAGGGTGTGGTTCCCGCAGTTCCCCGGGGTGGTCATGATGTCTGACCAGGAGCTGATCATCATGTGCAAACCTCCGGAGCCAACCATCATTGAGAATAAGGCTGCTGGATTTGCCGGGAGTTTGTGAGTAGGGTCTACTATAGCCACATTGTCATGTGACTGTGATCATTATAACTATACTACTCTCTATAGTGCAGCCATTCTAGCAGAGGTACTGTGACAGCACCATGTGACTGTGATCATTATAACTATACTACTCTCTATAGTGCAGCCATTCTAGCAGAGGTACTGTGACATCACCATGTGACTGTGATCATTATAACTATACTACTCTCTATAGTGCAGCCATTCTAGCAGAGGTACTGTGACATCACCATGTGACTGTGATCATTATAACTATACTACTCTCTATAGTGCAGCCATTCTAGCAGAGGTACTGTGACATCACCATGTGACTGTGATCATTATAACTATACTACTCTCTATAGTGCAGCCATTATAGTAGAGGTGATATCAGTATCAATCATTTATTCCAGCCCAAGCGGTGCTAGGGTGTCGGGGTAGTGGAAGAGACGCCGGGACGTCTCGAGTATGAGGTGGCGCTTTATAAGGAAGCGCCGCCCGCCTCCAGGCTCGCCAATAAAACCAACAACAATGAACTTCCCGTGGATCAAGCTGTCCCCATCGGCACCAAGCTTCAGCTCAGAGCTAGGATCAACCCCGAATCAGGTGAGCTTCGGTGAAATGTTCTATACTGGGATCGGACTATGTTGACACTTTTAAAAAGGTTTACAAAATAAACGCAGAGCAGTCGGCTGACAAGGTTGAGCATTTGGAAGAATGTTTCTCAAGCCTTGTTAATTATGTAACCAGTTGGACCAATCAAATGTGGGAAAGTAAAAACCACGTTTATTATGCCATCTTATTAGGTCAACATCCTGGACCTTCCTCTTGCGTTTAATCAATCTGTGAAGTTCTAGCCATTGGGAACAAACCAACGTTTATATATATATACTAGCAGTCCCGCACGGCGTTTCCCGTGACCCTCTGTGGGATAAGAAATACATAATCCCAACTCCCAACGCTGCCCGTTACCCAGTGTGTTATAATAATTATATTAATACTCTTTATTCCCTATCCCGTGGGAATTTCAAAAAATCCGTCCTTGTTCCTTGTATACATCATAAAGGGAACCTCTGTGCAAAATTTCAGCTTTCTAGGTCCAAGGGTTTGGGTTGGGCCTTGATGAGTCAGAACTTTTCTTTTTATATATATATATAGATACATATATGAAAATATATATATTTATATATACATATATATAAAATACATAGTCTCTATATATATATATATATATATATATCGACCGGGGATGAAAAATGATTAAATTACTAAAATGGCTATTAAAAAATAGGGGTTGGTGATAAAAGGGTAAAAATTTAGGGTTGTATGTATTTTTTAATGCGACATAATAAAAAAAATAAAGAAATTTAAAAAATGTCTAAAAATTAAAGAAAAATGTTAAGGGTGGACAACCCTTATCACTAAGGGGTATGAAAAATAGATGTTGGCCGATTCTCAGACCTACTCAATATGCTCACAAAATTTCATGAGAATCGGTCAAGCCGTTTCGGAGGAGTACGGGAACGAACATTGTGACACGAGAATTTTATATATAAGATATATATATATATATATATTCACACACACACAGAGTCTGCACGTAGGCCTACACCTCCCTGAACACTTCCATTTTTTTTCACTCTTTCGGTTTACGAAGATATTGTACCAGCATTTTTTTTTTCTATTGCCAAATACATCAATATAAAATAAAATTAGCTATTGCAGTAAGGGCATTTCCTCACTCCTCATTTGTTAGAATTCTTGTGATCAGCCGAAGTAAAGTTCCAAAGAACATAATACTTTTGATATAAACCAATTACTTTAACCGTATTCGCTTTGTTCCACTCCGTAACAACAACACTATGTAAACCAAGATGTTAAACTAATCTTGAAACAAAAAATGTGCAATAAATGAAGCTTTACAAGGAAGGGTTCTACCCCATTACCCCCCTCCCCCAGGCGTCGCATTGTTGTCAATGTTGCCAAACTAGTTTGGTTTTCATGGTAAGCCCGTTTTTTGAAAACTATAAACTCATGTTGCCACAATGGTAAGGATAAAAAATATTACAATTTTTTGTTTAGTTTAAATAATAATGCACATAAAAATTATACAGTATTTATTATTATCACCGCGTCTTACTACCCGTTCGGGTTGTACGCACTTACGCTAATGTGTAATGGTAGGGTGAGTGTGAGATGAAATGGAGGACCTACAGTTTAACGTGAAATCCGAACCACGGTGAAGGCCGGGCATTCCCCACATTCACAAGATGTCTTGTCAGAGGTGAAGGAAGGGTTTGGAAATCAGATAAATCTGTGTCGGGACCGAGGATTGAATCCTGGACCCCAGCACAGAAGTCCGACACCTTAACCCTAGACCACTAGGTCACCTTAATTATACAGTAATACTAAAGGAAGTGTTATTGGAAGTTTTTAGTTTAAAAAAATTTAGTAGAATATTTCTAGAAGGCCAAATTTTAGTGACTTTCAATTATTAATGTTGATGGTTATATGTGGGCTTTTATAAAAATCACAGTTTGAAATCAGAATTTGTGAATTGGATTGATAAAATACTGTATTCGACTCGGCACGTAAATATGAGCCATATTTAGTTGTTTCCTGTAGATCACTGATAATTGTGTCCAGGACTTTTCCTCTGTAATGTCTTTCTCAAATGTCGACTAATGTTTCCAGCCTGGAAGTATGTGAAACTGATGGAGGTGACGGTGTCTCCTGACCCCGATGACCCGCATGTGGCCGGCAGCGTCGCGCTCGTCAAAGACGGGTCAGTTTATTAATTCAACCCCTCAATGGTGGGGGGAGGGGGGGTTACTAAACACTGCCAGACTTTTGGCTCATCGTCAGCACGCCTGACTTTCATCCGGCAAGCCAGGTCAACCCATACTGACACCTTGGGCTGGTCTTTGTCCTCGCTATGGTGCAACCCCTCAATGGGGAGGGGGGGGGAAGGGGGTGTTACTAAACACTGCCAGACTTTGGCTCATCGTCAGCACGCCTGACTTTCATCCGGCAAGCCAGGTCAACCCATACTGACACCTTGGGCTGGTCTTTGTCCTCGCTATGGTGCAACCCCTCAATGGGGGAGGGGGGGAAGGGGGTGTTACTAAACACTGCCAGACTTTGGCTCATCGTCAGCACGCCTGACTTTCATCCGGCAAGCCAGGTCAACCCATACTGACACCTTGGGCTGGTCTTTGTCCTCGCTATGGTGCAACACCTCAATGGGGGGAGGGGGGTTACTAAACACTGCCAGACTTTGGCTCATCGTCAGCACGCCTGACTTTCATCCGGCAAGCCAGGTCAACCCATACTGACACCTTGGGGTGGTCTTTGTCCTCGCTATGGTGCAATCCTTCTCACCTATCTTTCCTTCTCAGTTAAGCGATTAGACTCACAAATAATTTGAGACAAGATTTCAAACACCAGCATGCAAAAGTCTCTTAGCATTTATGTTGTTTATAAAATTTATTTGGAAACTGTAATATTACACATAATTTTATCTAGTAATAACAAACCCGCTTCGGTGGCCACATGGTCTGACGCGCTACTCACGCAGTAGACTAGACTGCCGATGATGGGAAGATCAAGGTTCAAATCTCGGTCGGGTGTACCAAGGTTGGTTTTCCTAAAATGACTTTAAACTTTTCCCCTGCGCAAATGCGGGTATAAGCATACACACAAATGAAACCAAACCAAATATATCTTGCTGCCAGAGTGAGAACATTCACAACTTAAAGCACAAAACAATAGTTCTGTTTGTTTTATTTGTAATTTAATACAGCGTTTTGACGCCATTTTTCCTTTATATTTGCTAACAAAATGTTTGTCGATCATTGTTGAAGGTGCCGGAACCGTGACTTTGCGACCATCATCCCCCACCAGCCGGCCCGGTACCGGGAACGTTACAACGAAGTGTTCCTCGACTTTGAGGCCTTCCTGTTGAGCACCATGAGGGAAAGATCCACCTTATGGATCCACTCGCAGATCAAGGCGTGCATGGATGCCGCCGACTGTCAACCGGTCAGTGGCTTCTCTTTACTCGAACCCTGACTGGGGCTCAGCACTATTTCGACCAACTTTGACTATGTAGGCTGGGGTTCAAACCCTGGTCAAGAGATTCATGTTCTATTGTGTGGTTTTACATCCGTTTTTTTTAGAAAAATAAATACTGGTGTATTTAGTTACAATTCAACATCCTATTCCTATGCCATTTCAAAAAAACCTACTGAAATAATTATGTACTTACAAAAGAAAACAAACAGAGAAATGATACGAAGATTTTTTTTAATCGGGGTTATATACTATTTAAGTTTTGAAATTTCCAAAATTTTCCAGACCAAAAAATATGCGTCTTTCTAAGTATTTCATTTAAAAGAAACACCATGCCATGAGCCCAAAAGCGAGCAATAACAACCGAGGGATGATAGTGCCAACATTTGTGGATAGGTGTAATGTTGTTAGCATATCGAAATATCCGGCCGTTAATCTCAGTTGTCTAGACCATTCCTCATTCCAGACCCACTGCTTCACATATAAATTCTAGAAGTGACGGGGATCGAACCCGAGACCTCTGGACTGTAACCAGTAACTTTGAGCAGTAGACCATAGCTATTAATAAAAAAAACATGTTATTTACATTATCTTCTTGAAAATTCTTGGCATAAGAATTATTAAAGATAATTATGTATGTACCTTTTGAAAAATTACATTATTTGTAGATAAAGCTATTACAAACCAATCTCCATAAGGAGAACCTTATATGACAACTAGAAAAGTTACTAGATCTACTTTCTTGTATTCATACATCAAGTCATGTGATCTGAAGCTGTCATTTCTTATATATATATTATCAAAATATATAAAATAACACTAATAATATAGTGAGATGTTATCAATTTTGTCTACAAAAAAAATTGCATTTTATAAAAAGCTGCTGCTATAAATATTGGACTGTAATTTACACTGGTTTTTCAAAAAGTACTGCTAAAATAAATAAAAATTCTAATGACTTTATATAAAAACTTTCCCGACTTTCCCAGGTTTTTCCTGTTCATATAATAATATCATTTTAGGTATTTCAAGAGTTTAAAATAGTGACATAAATAAAAATATTATTATTAAATAATTTATAGCTATTTTGGTAGTAAAATAATGAGTTAGTATCAACAAGCCTCAACAAATTGTACCAAAACCTATTTTTTTATTATTATTTCCCAGGAATACTGTTTGGATCTATTCGAGCCATCGGGCCACGGCCGTAGGAGACGCAGTTTCTCCACCAACACCTCGTATGTCGAACCACAAGCTCAGGCGCTCACTAACCACTACAACACCACTACGCAGTTCGCCAAATTCAACGAGAACATTGAGTACACTGTTTTAATGCCAGGAGGTGTGCACACACTATAACATGAGTTTTATTTAGATGTTTTCAGGTGTTACTAGCACATAACTAGAAAAATGGTACAGCAAAATCATAAATACTTTCTTATAGTCTCTTATAGTTTATGACCAATCAAAAATCAGTTATCTGTAATCTATCTCTTAGTAATATATTTTCAGAAAAACAAACATAATTTTGATAATCATATGAAACAGTCTTCAGATACAAATTTTGAACAAAATTGCTATAGCCATTTTTAAATAATTACGAATTTTCAAAAATCAATATTCAGTAAATTAACTTTAAATGATTGTTATAATATAAACAGACATACATTATTATTTATCATGTAAAACATTCTTTAAATATGGTACCCATTTTAAACAAAAACATCAGAGCAATTTTATGAAAAATTTCAAATATTCAAAAATAATTAATTTGAGATCCAGAATAAAAAAATAATTAAATAATACTCTTGAGGTATGACCATATATCATATAAATGTAATTTGGTACAAAATTCGTCACCATTTCGATTGTAGCTCCAGATAAAGATAGAGATACATAGAAAATTGTATGATCCACCTTCTTTTAGGTAAGGATGTTAGGGTGCACATCAAGCGTAATGATCCATCATTAACATTAGGTCAAAAGTATTCATGATTACAACACACTCCCTATATGAGAAAGAAAAAACAAGCTAGATGTTTTCCTTGATCGTGCTCACCTTTGTTAGAAGTCAAGTCACTGATATCTTTAAATGGTGTTAGACCAACAAATAAGTTGGATAACAATGGTTTTGATTTGATCGCACTCGTATTTTGCAGACTTCTATCGGCGCGCACCGATGCTCGATGTTTCGTGCAACACGTTCTTGGTGATATCCTCAGTGTTGGGGTGCCTCCTCTTCCTGTCGGCGTTTGTTATGTGTTACCTGGCGTCGCGACTCCATGGTGCTCTGTCCGGAAACGGTCACAGCAAGTCCATCGACCAAGTGGTGAGGGAGCACAAGAGGAAGTATGGTGGCGATGGTTCAGGGGGTGATACCGGTGGGTACACAGGCAGGAACACTGTGCAGTAGACCCGTGTCCCAAATATCTCGGTGTATATCACCAGCTCTCACAGGAAAATAAAACAAACACCCGTCTAATTACATAGAAATATATGAAAACAATGTAAAGTCATGACATGTAACTGATGGGGAAGGAAGCCAATTCTTTTTATTTTAGCTCTGCGACTTACTACCCGTTTGGATTTTACAGACATGCAAGAATTATGCTTATGTGTTATGGGTGAGGAAAGCTGAATATAGAAAAAATGCAACTGTGTTTGCATTGTGGGAGAGTCAAAAACCATTTAAGAAAAACCACCGTCGGTACACCCGACATGGATTTGAAATCCGGTCTCACTGTCATAGGCAGTCCAGTCTAACGCGAGAGAAACATCTTAAACCATTTGAACAGCGAAGCGAGTTAAACCAACCTGAACATATAGTTAGGTTTGGGCTTGGTTACAAACAAATAAACTTATCTTTTTAATGATTCACACAATCTTCACACTTACATCTTCTGACCAGTTTCACAGCTAAACATGATTTTAAATTTTCATAAATATTTATTTTTCATTTCACTAATGGTAGAAAAATACAAAATAACAGAGACAAAAAATTGGTAGCTTCATATTTGTTACAGTCAGATTTCCTTTTTTTTTTTAATATGTTGCTTACAATTTTTTGTTATTATTATTTTGTGCTTTTCTGTTTTTCTTAATACGAAATGTAATATTTACCAACATTTAAAATTCTGTTAGAAAGTGATCAGAGGATGTAAGTGTGGATAGTGTGTGAAGAAATAAAAATAGAAGTGTATTTGTTTTTTATAAAGGCCTAACCTAACTCTACTTAAAGTGTGCCTTCTTTCGTTATCACTTACATTTCATTATTTTACGGTGTTTCCATATAGTTTTTGCAAAAAGAAAAAGAAACAGGAATTCACTAATACATTTGAGCTATACTTGAATATTGAGATTAAAAATAATTCATCACTTGCTTTGTGATTGTATTTTAATATTTCCCGAGCTATACACTATATATATAGTTTGTTAATGACAAGTTCAACTTTGATAGCTATGGAAGAAACAAATTCAACTAATAATCTAGATCCGTGATTCCTAAATGGTTCCACAGAACACTGAAGATTCATGAGCCTGTGTTCAGGGTTACGTGAGAATTTGCAAAAGATTGCTTTTTATTGGTCCGCCCATAATTTTTGGACAATCTGAAGAAGGTAAAGATAAGATTGCCGATAATAATGTTAAAAGTGAGGTTAGTAAGAATATTGATAAGCCATGTTCAAGTACTGAAGGACAGTAATAGAAATATGCAATAAATACTCTTGAAATATTCTATTCAAAAGTATGAGTTAATTATTATCTACTGACCTTACTGGTTTCCAAAAATATTTGGTAATTTACCCTTGTCGAACCTAATACGTATCAACAAGGTAGAGAGGTTCCGCTAGATTTTACCAAATATTTTAAGGGTTCCTTCAAAACAAAAAAGGTTGGGAATCATTGGAGTAGACACAAACATTCTGTGTGGTTGTCTACAGATGTTGTTGACAAAGGTAATTCATTTGACATTTTCTAAAATATAAAAATTAAGAAAGTGTCACTATCAATAATTTAATATTAGGTTCCACTGTAAAAGGTCGAGACTAATGTGGTACCTTAGTTCACCATGTTGGTTAGCAATAAATGTTAAGGGAGGCAAAAAAAAAAGGTACCAAACAAAATAAAGAAAATCTACTCTCGTGTTACAAAATATGATAGTAAAATGTTTAATATTTTATAGCTTTATAAAATTATGAACACTCCAAGCTTTGAAACGAAATTGTCTTTGTTTTGTGTAGATTATCATATAAAATTGAAAACATTTTAAGGATACTTATTGTATTTGGTTGTACCCTTAGTTTACCCTGTAAGGTGGTATTCTTAACTTGCACTATTCCACTGTGATATAGCTTATAAGATTAGGTCATAGTGTAATCAGTCAAGGTAAGACTGCTTACCTTTAGGGTGACTGGAGTTTACATGGAAATATTTTCAAATTAATCGGAAAGTGACATTTGTAAGAACTCATACATTTCTAGCGAGTAATTAACTGTCAAAAGAAGCGGTAAGCATGGATCAAGGTCACATTGGTTCAACAGAATAAGGAATTGAAAATGGATGTAGGGTCTATTGTAAAAAAAAACTTTACAAAGTATGATTCTTGCCTGAGCATAATTTCACTGTTGGATAATGTAAGGGAAGTTTATCAGATATAAAATATAAAATAAAGAAAGAAGGCATAATGTGTTGTTGTTTTTTTTCAAATATATCTATAAAGTGCTTTCTATGGGGAAAACTTGAGTTTAAAAAACCATCACAATTTCAAGTTCTACTATCTAAAAAAATAAAAAAAGTTAATCATTTTATTTTAATAACATAAAAAGTTTGGTTTAGAAGTTCTATAGAAATATTTCAACTGTTTTTACTTGCCATAGAAAATTGGAATATAATTATTTATGTTATGAGCATTTGTGGCATTATATTATCAAGCGCAGGCATGTCCAAACGTTCCTCGTCTGAGGGCCACACATGTTATTGGGGAACTGCACCAAGGCTATATATTAAATTTATAGGACTCAATGCCCAAATCTAATAAAAATATGAACAAATAATTATTTATTTGTAACAAATAAATATATACATACATCACACAAGCAACATTAAAAAGTACTATTCTAAGAACATCATGGCATTTGTGTTGGCGGGCTGCACACAACAAACTCGGGGGCCGTGAGTTGGACATGCCTGGTCTAGCGGTTGACCTGAATCTTACACAATATGGTGGCTGAAGGTTAGGATTCACTATGGATCAATGACAATCTTTGGTCCTTTGGGGGGTGGCAGGAGGGTATTGTGGACACTTAAAATAAAAATTACAGCCAAATATTGAGTCAACTTTTTAATTGATTTAACTATAAACTATTAAGCTTTTAGTTTACTATGTATTTCTTTGTAAAAAATATTTATGACTTAATAAAAAAATAAATGTTCTTCTCATTTTAATGGGTTTGTGTTACCAATTATTTTGTAATGAAATGTATATTCCTTTTCTCCTTATGTAAAGAATAGGGACCTTGTGGCCCAGGTAGTAGATACGTCATAAAGATAGAAAAAAAGTAGACTCTGTTTACCCTTAAATATGGTAGTCTTTCCTTGACTGATCACGTATGGTCCTATCTTTTAAGCTACACCATAGTGTAACCTGTAAAGATAGGTTTGCAACCTTTCAAAATAATCAGAGTTAAAAAGATTTATTTAAAATTCTAATCTTCGAGGGAAGTTATTTTTTTAATTATTTTTTTAGTACAGTGTTTTAATATGCTTTCTGGTTACACACCTATGTACTAATAAGGCTTTCTGGTTACACATCTATGTACTAATAAGGCTTTCTGGTTACACATCTATGTACTAATAATGCTTTCTGGTTACACATCTATGTACTAATAAGGCTTTCTGGTTACACATCTATGTACTAATAATGCTTTCTGGTTACACATCTATGTACTAAATGCTTGGTTACAATTATGTACTAATAATGCTTTGGTTACACATCTATGTACTAATAATGCTTTCTGGTTACAATCTATGTACTAATAATGCTTTCTGGTTATCTATGTACTATAATGCTTTGTTACACACCTATGTATAATATGCTTTGGTTAATTATGTCTATTCTTGGTTACACATCTATGTACTAATAATGCTTTCTGGTTACACATCTATGTACTAATAAGGCTTTCTGGTTACACATCTATGTACTAATAATGCTTTCTGGTTACACATCTATGTACTAATAAGGCTTTCTGGTTACACATCTATGTACTATTAAGGATTTTGGGCTTGGTATTAGGAAGGTTGAACTTAGAAGAAGTGTACTCACAATTGTGTGGAGAGAGTGAAAAATAAATTTGTAAAAAACAACCCTCAGTACATCCAGCCAGGATTAGAACCTTGATCTCCCTGTCATAAGCAGTCTAGTCTATTGCAAAAGTGCCGCCTAAGACTGTGTGGATACTGAAGCGAGTAATTTTTTGTGAGCCTTGGCTATTTTTTGTTGAGTTTAATAAATATTTATTTGATAGTAAATCAAGACTTTTATGACCATATGATTATTCAATAGATATTTATTCATTTGTTTTGTAATACATTTATATTAATGCTATGAACAAAATCATGTAAATACATTCATAATAAATATAAAATAAAGTTTTCAGGATTTATAATCAACCAGACAAGAAATAACATTATAAAACAGCATAAGAAATGTCTTCATATTTTACAAATTGGTTAACATCAAATCCATCGAATATTCAAATGATTTAAAACATATTTCAGTCATTAATAAATAAATACGACAGGCCTAGCAAGCCGGTAGTGGAAAATCTATGGCTTGAATAAAAAAACTGACCAAAGGCTGGATTCACTAATGGCTGTAAAAAGAATAACTAAATAGTAAAATGGCAAACAAACTAGGTTAAAAGTATACAAATTTTACTAAAACATTTTTAATCTATACAATCTTTGGTAAAAGGCATTTGGGGGAGAGTGGGGGGGGGGGGGGGGGGAGAAGGTATTTTATTATAAACTTGACATGCTTGTTTATTTATAGCCAGCAGAAGTGCCTGACATTTCCCAAGGTAAATACGTACCCAACACCTTGGTGTAACTTTTCTTTGCTTCAAAGAGACAGAAAAAAAAAATCTCATTTCATTCTTTCTGACTCAGTTTTTGATTACTTTTAAAAATCCAACCCAAATTTTAAAATTCCAGTTTTGAAGTGCACATGTTCATGCAAGGGGCAAATAATTTTTTAAATTTCAGACCTCTACGTCTGGTAGATATCACACAATGTTCCTGAAAGACAGAATATACATACTCTTCATTTTATTAATAAAGACAGATGCCTTTTAAATCTTTAACCCTGTGTGATTAAAATTATGAATAAATATATATTTTATCTTGCCATTTATAGTTCTAAATCTAGTAGTAGGGTTGACAATAATGTGACCAAGTTGTAAAACATGATGTCATTAATATAAAATTTGTTTTAATTTAAACGATTTTTTTTTTAATTATGTACATTGATTGACCTTAGTACTTGCCAACTATAACTACCAAAGCCAGGGGTGGTTAATCTACAGTCTATAGGCCAAATGCAGTCTTTTGAGGTGTTTGGTGTGATCGTTTCGCATATTTGGTCAATAATGTAACTTTATCGTTAATAAATTACACATTCTCAAATGGAGTGTGTTTTAGTAAAATATAATAACACAATTGCTATCTTTAGAGGACAATGTAAACAAATTAACTGATCTTATTGAGCCATCTAATATTTTATGTTCGGCACACACTCATATTTTGGCAAAGCTAACTGTATAT
This sequence comes from Timema cristinae, assembly GCA_039000515.1. NCBI lineage: Eukaryota > Metazoa > Arthropoda > Insecta > Phasmatodea > Timematidae > Timema > Timema cristinae. Next base: position 23,610,516 of record JBCFYV010000001.1, read on the forward strand.
GAAGTGTGTGGTCCTTTTAGGAATCTATTAAATGATATGAGGTTTTCCAATACCAAAAGGTTATCCACCCCTGGTCTTGAGTATTGTGTTTTTAAAGAAGTTTCCAAGATATTATTTTGTATAACAAGTTGGGTAGTTAATTAATAAATTATTTAAGACCACTAATCCAAGAATCACTATATATTTTATTATTGATTCATTAAAAAATTATTGCTTGCATTTAATGGATTGATGTATTAACATTATCATCATACACAAAAACAGAAAATAAATCAATAGATGTAAATTTTAGTAAAGCTTTTAAAAGATTTAAAAAAAAGATATTCCACCCTTCTATATTCTAACTGAACACACATTTAACCTGAACTATATTTCAATAAGAAATGTTCGACATCTTGACTCAGTCAGCAAATCCTCTGCATACCAATTTTAGGGCTCAATTCCTAGCAAGGTCAAAAATGTATCCAATTAAAATGTTGGGTTTTTTTCCTCCCACTAAATATTAATAGAAACATGGACATTAAATTAAGAGACACAAGGAAAGTGGAAGTCATGGGAATTAAGTTTTTGAAAAGCATGTGAGTTGTCACGAGGAGAAACAAGATTAGGAATAAAGATGTCCAGGTAAGAGTAGAATTACAGGGAGTACATGAGATAGTATAGAAAGCAACGGTTAGATAGAATGACCATTTAATGAGGATGGAATAGGAAAGAATACTTAAGAGAATAGAGTTGAAGTATGTAGGGAAAATACCGAAAAATAAATGGGAGAATCAGATAATAGCAAGTATGCGAGTGAAAGGCAAATAAAGGCGGAAGAATAGTGGAAGAAAAGATGAAGATATAGGAATTTTTCTATATTGACATGACCACAGGCTGGAAATAGTTGATGATAGTTATAATTACTAAATATTTATTAATGACCAAGGATCAGACTCTTTTGTTTGTTCTATGACTAAATAAATGGGATAATAAGTAGAGTAATTAATAACACACACACTAACACTTAATTGTACTGTCAAGAAGCAAATGTAAGAAAAATTATCTTCAATATGCACTTATTCCTTCAAACCTTAATTGAGGTTAGTAATAAATATTAGATTGATGAAATATTGATGAACCCAAAAACAAAATAATTACTGCCCTTACTTGAGAATCAATGAATTAAACTGATGTTTGTATGATCATAAAAAAGCACCATCAAAAATTGTCAAGTATTGACATAAAATATTCATACGCATTGAGGTGTAGTATAAGAATACTTTAATTATATAATTAACAGCTCTTACATTTTATTTGTACAATGTTTAAAAATGAGTTGGCCCAATGGCTAAATAATTTTATAATAAAGGAAATTGATAAAACTAAAGAAAAAGGAAAAATGAACTAATCAGAGTAAATTCGATTAAGAAAGCCCACCTAGGGAAAGAGGAAAAAATTTGGGAAGAATCCAATGCACAAAGGTGACATCTTCTTCCTTTCTTCTGTCTTTTATAGTAGAAGTAGTCACACACACATTTTAACACAAATAAAATAATATTTCGGCATTGTTGCCCTTATCAAACACAAAGAAGAAAGAAGAGAGTACAAATAACACAAACACTAGATTACTCCATTTTGAATTTCAACAATGCCGAAATATTATTTTGTGTTAAACTGTATGTGTGAGACTACTTCTACTATAAAAGACAGAAGAAAGGAAGAAGATGTCACCTTTGTGCATTGGATTCTTCCCACATTTTTCCTCTTTCTCTAGGTGAGCTTTCTTCATCAAATTTACTCTTAGTACATTTTTACTTTTTCTTTAGTTTTATCAATTTCCTTTATTATCATATTTTAATTGTACAGTAAAGCATTCCAAATAATTTGTACAAACGGTGACACACACAAAAAAAATCAACAAGTATATATTTGGCATAATAACAGGGACTAGGACCAATTTGAGGGACAATAAAAATAAATATAGTTACTTAAAATTCCTGTAAAAATTTACAGTTTTAGTACAAACGAGTACATATATAGTAAATAGGCCTACCACAATATTTAAAATAGTCTAACTTAAGTCTTATCACTAATCCCCAAGAAAGCTAAATACCCCTATTTAAAAAAATATATAACAAACAACATATTGGTAACAACAAACAAGCAGGGCACATTTGACATCAAACACATTTTTTAATAACTCTCGACAACAAACAAATTAGTCATAGGTATCAAGTAATATTAAGTAGGTCAAAATGCTGCTCATAAATAATAGTATTTAGAATAAATACCAATGAACCACTCACTAAATCAACAAACGCTGAAGCAATTCACTACACATTGGCTTTCTGTAATACAGTCATTAAAGTGAAGCAATTCATTACACATTGGCTTTCTGTAAATCATTCATTAAAGTGAAGCAATTCATTACACATTGGCTTTCTGTAATACATTCATTAAAGTGAAGCAATTCATTACACATTAGCTTTCTGTAATATATTCATTAAAGTGAAGCAATAAAGCTACAATCCGATTTAAATATGAAGGAACTTTTTTGACTGTAATATAAAGTTAATAACAATAATTTCATTCTTTTATAAGTCACATAATATGCGGCTGTCACTTTTGGTAGATAATATCAATACCTATAAAATTATGCTAATAAAAATAGTAAAAATATTATTAATATTGACCACAAAATGTTTATATGTTTTAAATATTCCTTTCTACCACAATTCTACTATACAAAGCCCTGTGTTACCTTTAAGATTGGTGATACACAGTGACCAGTATGTACTAGTTAAGATTTACACTTTATCGTGAATTCCAACTTGGAAAAAAAACTTAATTGAAAAGTACAAAATGAAAATTCAAGTAGTTTACATCTGATAATTATTATAAAAAAATTGTTGGAAAAAAGGTATTGTCCATCACAGCTTGCATTCTTTATGGTGGGGATGTAAGGAATGTGAGGAAAGGTCAGTGTTTTTGCAACTTTTATAAAAAAGTTTCTTTCCTCTAAATACATGAAATATTATTGCTCTAGTGCCAGAATAGAGTTTAATTTTCTTCACATGGTGATATCAACAGTTCTTTAATATCAGTCAATGGTGTCCTGGAATTTAATGACAACTTTTTCTCATAATTTAAAAAGTTTCTCATCTAATGCTGCTATGTTCACGACAGATACTCAACAACTGTTGATTTCAACGTATGAAGAAAATTAAATTATGTTTCTGTTGGATAAATATTTTATTAATCTTGTCCAAAAAATGTGTTGATACAAAAACTGCAAAAACACTACCTTTAACTTGCATCCTCACCTTAAAGAATATTACTCATTTTCTTAAAAGTATTTTAATTCATAACTTGAATGATTTATTTTTAAACCTTATTTTCAATTAATTAAACACATGCCTTAACATACAAATCATTTAAAAATGCTATTGAATAGTTTCAATACATCACGATACAAAAAACTGTATTAACTCTTTGTTTAATAAAATTTCTGTGGGTCTTAAAATTATCAATTACACAAACTTTTTTTTAATCAAGAGACAAGGCAACTCCAAAATCTAAATAACCATGACCTACCTCTAGCATGTTGCCATTGCCATAGTGTAGTTTGTGTTTTACTCTTTTTCTGAAGAAAGGGACTGATGTACCCGAAAATTTCATAATTATATGTTGTGATTTTAATTGTGAACTTTTGAGTATAATTGTCTAGTATGTGTGTAGGCCTTGCCCTTCTATATTTTCAATGTTTAACTCAATACAAAACATAAAATTAATTTAAATATATTCTAATATTTACTTATTTTTAATGATTTGCCTAGCCACAAAATGTAACGGTAAGACTGGCTAACATGATGGAAAAAATTCAGTTTTGAGAAACAATGTTCTTAAATACCTACTTTAACAATCAAATTATAGTATAGTTCTACATTCTCACTTAAAATTTAAATTTATGATAAAATTAAGCTTTCATCACTATAAATTTTGGCAATCCAAAAACTGGGACAGATCAAGCAAGACTAACAAGCAATACCTCAGCCCATTTTTAATAAACTTTCCTCCAAACGGTAACAATTTGAATAACCAAACACTGCCCAAGGTTTAATCAATGGCAATGTCGGATATCAACGGCCCCATCTTTATTTTAGATTATGCTCTAACAAGAAGTATCAAAAAGCACTTTCACACAGTCTTCAATCAACAACAGTAAAATTGAGACCTAATTACTTTATTAATTTTTGTGGTTATTTGGAATAGAGCACTAGGCTAAATTATGGTTTAAATTAGGAGGGATAGCCAGCACACTTACCTGGTGATACTGAGTAGAAATTGTTTGGATATAACATTAAAAAAAAAACACAAACACATTTTAAGGACAAGCTTTCACTGTCACAGACAGCTTCATCAGGCCAAGAGAGTAGACTAATAGTTTGTGTGACAGTGAAAGCTTTGTCCTTAAAAATGTGTTTGTGTGTTTTTGTAATGTTCTATCTAAACAATTTCTACTCCAGTATCACCAATGTAAGTGTGCTGGCTATCCCTCCTAATTTAAACCATAATTTAGCCAAGTGCTCTATTCCAAATAACCTACACTTTTCATATGAAATTTTAAATATATGACATTACTTATAAATAATTAACATCCTAAACATTTGTTAAGAATGGACACTTTTAATTTTCCAATTTATGTTTTAACATCCAAAATTAGTAAGAGCCATAAAGTTATTTAAAAATGGGCTTGACTATTATTAAATGAACACACACAATCATATAAATAAATACACTAAATTTTATTGCCCTAGAGTACTATTATTAATATTAAATTTATGGTTTTAATAGCATAGTTAATAGAATAATGTGTATGACACAAAATGAACTAAGCATGTAATAATATCATTAAATAAATAGAATTTTATAAAATGAAACACAAGTATTTTAAAAACACTGTATGTATATATATCTTTAAATTGAACATGAAAAGAAGATAAAAGGGCAAGGCCTACTCACCAGTAACATTGTTAGCCTCAAAGTTCACAGCTTAAAACAACAAAACCCATAATAATGAAATTTTCAGGGTACATCAGTCCCCCTTCTTCAATAGACTGGAGTAAAACACAAAGTGGACCATGGCAGCATAGATAGATGTAGATACAACATTATATACATCTACCGATAGTCAAGATACAAGTTTGAACAGGCAACAACAGCATATAAGTGACCATGAGCTATCTCTATCCGTGCTGCCGTAGTCCAGTCTGTGTTTTACTCTCCTCTGCTGAAGAAGGGGACTGATGTACCCTGAAAATATCATAATTGTTTTGTTGTGTTTTTAATTGTGAACATTGAGTACAATTTTATGGCAAGTGTCAATGTTTAATCTAATGCAGCAGTTTGTCCTTTTGTTTATATCTCTCTTTACATTTTTCAAGGTATTTTTTTTATACATAATTTGGCACAAGACATCCTCTAAAGGAAGTAGTAGACTGAACAGGAATTTGGTTTTAGTGGCGCCAACTTAGTTGTTGGAGAGTAAAAAACTTCTCAGGTAGAATTAATTTCCTATGAAATTCTGCATCACCACATAGAATAATAGTAAAATCTTATGGAACTTTTAATCCACAAGAGAATTTTCATCCTTCCAACAACTAAGTTGGAACAACTGAAATACACTTCCTGTTCAGACTAATATTTCCTTAGGAAGATGCCATGTGGCATCGAAATAATGAATTATTGTACATACATACACACACTGTGTATGCACACACAAGCACACATAGTATTAATGTTTCTATGTTATATTTGTGCTCCATTTTCTACAATTCTACCAGATTTATTTAACTATATATTTAATAAAAGAAAGAACTAACATAGGTCTGGAACAAAAAGTACCTTAAGTCTTAAAGTGAGACTGAAAATTCAGAAACTTGTTGTGACAGACACTGTAAAGTAAAACCGGGATTATTTCATAAGAACTATGAGGGTAGTTTCAGAATACTTAGTAACTCGGTTCTATGCTTACCCAAGAATGTTACATGAAACTACAGTAAAACATTTTTGCATCAAAACTTTTCAACATTTAAATTTCAAACTAAGTTATGTACTGTCTTACACTAGCAACACTATACATATATGTTCATTATATTATATTTAAAAGAAAATTCACAGCATTATTTGGTCGATTCTCCAACTACTGTAATATTGTTCACGACTACATCTTCATAAAGGAACCTAGTACAGCTATTAGCAACCTGGTTTTTATGTATAAAGAATTTAAATGTTTCTGTCAAAAACAAATGTGCACCAAGGGTTTGTTGACAATAATTTTCCTTCAAGATAATAAATAGGCTAATATACCTATTGTTTACCTTTCTCTTGAACATTGTTAAATGCTGCAAAAGCCGCAATTTCCTTTTTCTCTTTTCTTTTATTACGATTTTCGAACTCCAATCTATAATCAGAGAAAATTTTGATCAATTTCAATTACAAATGGATTATCACATCTGTTTATAACCCAATATATTCCTTAAAATAATAAATCCTAACTAACTAAAGAGTAACCCGCTTTGATGGTAAAATTGTCTAAGGTGTAAATCTTGCAATACTGGGAGATTAAGACTCGATTTGAATCCTGGTCAGGTGCAGTGAGGGTGTATTTTCCTAAATGGTTTTCTTCTCTATCTCCCTATATCTGCAAATGTTAGTGCATTTTCTCTATATTCAACCTTCCTCATGTCTAGCACATTAACGTAATTAGTACATTAATGTAGACCTGAATGGGTAGTGAGACACGATGACAAAAAAAAACAAATTGTATAGTGCACCGCACAGACTCTTCTGTTTTATCTTAAAATAGTGACTAAAGGTGTGCAAAGCAGCGTTTTAGCTTCAAAACAAATATCAGCTTCGAAAAAATCTGGCTTCGACAATTATGGTAAATTATTGCTACTCTGAGTAGCTATATATAGTATGCATGGGGGAAAACCTAAAGTAATTGAATTGTAATTTGTGATAGCTTAATTTATTAGAATAAAACTAAATATTACAAACAATAATTGTTCAATAAATCATTTTCCAAATGATTTTAGTGCATAGAGTTATATAAATAACCAAAATATATTTTATGAAGCATAAAATAACATAGAAAAAATATTTGAACTTCAATTCGGCTTCGAAAATATTTCATATATTTGATTTAAGTTCACTTTGAATTGAAAAAGTGGACTTTGCACACCCCTAATAGGGACATTTACTAAAAACTTGTAATATTTGTGAAACTAAATAATATACATTGTTGTAGAAACACTCCATTGTATACAATGTTACAGAAACATTGAGAAAATAGGAACATCTCTGTCCACCAAATAGCATGACAATCAATTTCAATTTTCAAAGATATATTATATATTTATTAGTACTACATCTTTACAATGATAAATTATTTTGTATCTCAAATAGTTGCAGAGATTTGATCAAAATTGTCTATTTCCGCTTCTCTACCCTCAAAGCCATTTTCAAGGGAAATTGACAGTTTCCATTAATTTGTTTGTAATGCTAAACAGTGTCTAGATGCACAATTATTGTGTCAATATAATTAGAGCGGATTTTGAACAAATCTATTTTTTATCTTTATTATCTTCGGTTAACTGCCATTAAAGAGTTCAATAATTTTTTTTACAATCACAATAGGTATTTTTCTCGCCAAGGGGCTGAGAGAAAGTAAAACGGAATTAGTGATAAAAAAAATTCATTTTGAGAATTCATCAGGCTTTATTTGAATAAAAATAAAATCACTCTTCATAGTCCGACTACTATCCAGCCACACTTGTGATCATAAAGGCAGAATTTCAAGTATAATTAAAAGTTGCTCACATTTGCGAACTAGTCTAGATGTGGCTATAACTGTAATTAACAAATATAACAGCTTGGTTATTTAATCCAGCATGATATGCGGATTTGTATGTATGTCATAGTATCATTGGCAGCATAAAGCCCTTCTGAGTCGAAGATGGCTGCGTTATCTGTTAGCTCCTGATCTTAATTGATCACTCATATGTAGCTGACGATTTCTGCATTTCCATCATAGATTCTGCCTTGATTAGAGCATTGGTGTACTAAGCCAAAAGTCCTGGGTTCAATTCCCATGTCCAGGTGTCATTTTTTTTTTCAATTTAAATAACTCTTTTGCTAGGCTGTAGTCACATACAGTAGCCCTATGGTTCTTTGGTGCTGACTGACAGCTCACAGCTGACTTCTAACAGTCAACATTTAGGTATAATACCTAAATGTTGACCGTCAGAAGTGACAGCTGCTAAACACATGATTTTGCAAATTATATGGTTCGGCGTACGGATACATAATTTGGTCTGGCAACTTTTCAAAGCTGTGAGCTGTCAGTCAGCACCAAAGAAGCTACTGTAGCAAAGCTAACCTCATATATAACAACAAGTAAATGTGTGCTAGCATCGTGGTCACGACATTTTAGTTTGCAAGTATGGCCATAACCTTATTTAAATATAGAATTTAAATTAATGTATTGGTCATTGCTTCGTGATATTATATTAATAATTTAAAAACTAGTAAGCCTATAATATTTAAGGCATTTTTTTTTAAGTTACAAATCTTTTATGTCTGGCTTTCAAAATATTATTGACACATACAAACAAACTTTAGAAAAATAGTACAAAATGGTGAAATTTCTCATTTTTTGTACGTACCTGTGTTGAATAATCCTTTCAACTATTTTCTCCGTCGTCATGCCATTCCCAGATTCCAGAAACATAAATTTGCCCATTTTCTTGGGAACCTCATAGGGGTCCGACCCGTCGATGTCCGGCATAATAGGGGTGAGTCCGTGGCACACTATGTCCACCTTGAAGTGGTCCATGAGTTCTTTGGTTACCGGGTAAGGTGCGCCAATCACCACCTCAGATACATACTGCAATAAAATTGTTCTTAGTAAGACAAAGCTGCAGATAAATGTGGACATAGCTCTTTAACATGTTGAGCATAGGTTGGAATGATCAAATTTATTGCTCGGACCAAATTAACTATTTGGCCCTAATCAACTCTTTAACAAAGCCCACACTCATATAAATATAGCTTTAAAAATGTTATTTTCATATGTTGTGGTCGAAAGTTGAGTTGTTTTTTTAGTATGGTCCGGCCTGACATTCTTGTACTGCCCAAAGCCTATTGGTAGCCCCAATGGAAACAAGAAAGAGTTGCTCAGACCAAGGGTGTAGGTATGTTCTTTGTGCCTAAAGCAGTTCCACACAAAAGTCAATCTACATGAATGCAATTCTCTGGGCTGTGAGAAGGTCAGTAACAAATTATATCGTACAGTCCCAGGGCATGTGGAAAGTTTGCGTGCAGTAGGGTTCAACATGTTTAGCAATTACAGCTGTAAATCTATTTTTGGATGTGTAATGAATTTGGAAAAGTCTCACATTAAATAATATGGGATGGCACACACATTTATTGATTCAACTGGATGTTTTGTTGCTCAGCTAGTGTGCCCGACACAAGTGCTAGGGCTTGGTCCCAAACAAACATTTAGGAATTACCAATTTAATATTGTTATATGATTCTATTACAGTTTTTGAAAAAATTATAGAGAAAACCATGATTTCTGTTTTTCACATTTCAAAAATATGGAATGTTTAGATCTGCTATATATTTTTTCTAACATTGTATCTCAGAATTCATTTGGGCTGCACACATATATACTTAATACGCTAAAAATTTTAGGGTTGAGGAAGGCTTAATTCAGAGGGATGTGCGCCCACATTTGCATGAATGGGAAACCAATTTTTAAAAACCACTCTCCAGACACAAATTGGGATTCGAACCCTAATATCCCCCCTCATCTGGAGTCCAGTCGATTACAAGAGCGACGCGTTAGAACATTCACCCTCCTAAGTGGATTAGATGTGTTATAGTAAATGTCTCAAGTTAGGTTTACAGATTTAGGTTGCCACAAGCGTATTTCTATTCAGGAAGGTACCTAATGTAGTTATAATGAAAATAATATTTTCTTCTTGATTCTTGTGGGCCTCAAAATCACTGCTTTCATTAAAATAATAATTTACATTTATTTAATGAAGAATTTTGTGCCCGAAAAGAATATAGACACATGGAAAATATTGTATTGAGTGTAGAGTTGTTAAAACATCACCCGCTTCAGTGACCACATGGTCTAGGGTGACAATCTTGTAATAGACTAGACCACCATTGACGGGAAGATCTGTGTTTGAAATACCGGTCGAGTGTACTAAGGAAGGTTTTACTAATTAGTTTTCCACTCTCCCTCCACACAAATGTGGGTACACCCTAAATCCACTCTTACCTAACCCTAACAGAATAGAGTAATTAGTACATATGTCTATAAAATAAACAAGTTAGAAGGGTGCAAAAAAAAAGCCATGTTTATTCCATTAATACTGAATAGGGTGTTTCATTCCATGTTGTGAAACAAGTGAAATACAACATAAGCAAAACTTTTACCTAGATAAGTCTGGGTGTGAAATTTTTCAATACAATTAAAAAATTTTAATTCAAAATGAAAGCTTTTAGTAATCTAGCATCCTTAGAAATTATTGTAGATCAGTGGTTCATAGGAATCCCATGCTTTTAAAAGAGTAGTGTTATGATGGCTATTTAATTTTCTTATCAGCATCACCGAAAAACAATTAGCAATTATGTAATCAAATTGATAAATTCTATTTTTAAATTTTGCCTATAAAAGTGCTCCATTGTTTAAAATACTATACATTTGTTCGAGCCAGGCTTCTCTGTAAGAGAGTTGGCTTGGCAGTATTTTAACTAAAGGGGAACCTGCTTGGGTGGTCACATGGTCTAGGGCATCACTCTTGTGTTAGACTATTTTGCCTATGACTGGGAGATCAGGGTTCAAATTCCAGTTGGGTGTAATGAGGGTGGTTTATCCAACATGGTTTTCCACTCTCCTTCCACACAAATGAGGGTACACTTCCTCTAAATTCAACCTTCTTAGCCCATAACTCATAATAATTAGTAGACAATCTGCATATAACCTGAAAAGGTAGTAAGACTTAGTGCTAAAAAAACTAAAGGAAGGCCTCAAGTGACTAGAAAATGTTCATAAAGTGATGCGTCACCTTGCAAGCCAGTACGCTGAGCACCCTCTCGTGGAGATTCATGATGGGGTAGTTGCTCCCTTTGTACCTGTTCACTATGGGGTCAGTATGGAGTCCCACGATAAGGTAGTCCCCTTGATCCCGGGCCTTCTCCAAAAAGTCCAAGTGGCCTACATGGAACAAGTCATAGGCCCCGCATACATACACGATACGGTCCCCTGTCTGTAAAAATTTGTACAAACCTATAGTCACCTCGCCCCCAGGCTTGCCTATAAAAGTGTGTACAGTAGGGCCCCACTTTACAGTGTTCGGCGTTTTAATTAGATGCTGTTCCCTAGTCGACGCTTGTCTCGCTCTTCCGGCGTTTTTCGACATGACCCACACAGTGAATGACTTTGGCCGCCATTTTATGTCAGTATTCATCCTGTTTACAGTAGGTAGTGATAGACACTATCAAATGATTTTAACTATTAATTACCGATTAAGAAAAGCCATTGAATGATCGTTTGATAAATTTCATTTAATTGTTTTTATTTGTGCACTTTATATATAATCTGTAGACATGTTATTAGGACTTTATATACATTTTATATTTAAAAGGGCTATGTCCTAATTCACAATAGGACTATGGGACCTATCCCAGCATATGAGCAGGGCCCTAGTGTATACATCATGAAAACTCTACCACTATCAAATACAGTAGCAGAGAAAAACAGTAGAAGTTTGACAACTGAAAAACTAATGTATATTTAGACACAGAAACAGTGATTATAGATATGATAAACTTTTTACTGAATTTTAGTCATTTTAGAATAAAGTACAACTCAATACAATAAATGAGTTTGAAGATTAAAAAGAGTGAACATTTAACGCCAATGTTATAACTATAATTTCTCTACTGCTGACAGAAGTTCTAGGATCTATGTTTGGAAGTTTAACTAATGATGTGTTCTTTTAATTGTTAAGGGCCATAATGTGTTTATTCTTTTTATGTGTTTCTATACACCTTATTGTACCGTCTTACAAATATGATACAATTACCTCGAAAAGCAAAAAGGTGTGTTCCTTATAGATATATATATGCTTCCTATGTCCATTTTCTGTGTTTATCCCTTATGTTAATCCTTTTACGTGTACCTATATAATTGTACTATCATTCTTTACATTTTCTTTTCTTTTGTGTTTTTTTTTCAACCCTCTTTTAAGAAGTTGCGTTGCTAGTTTCCCTCTCCTCCCTATGAGTTCTGATAGAATGAAACCTAGGTCGGGGGATTGGATGGTGACGATAGATTTTCTTCAAGAGGCAGCCATTACCTCTTTGTCCATCGGCAGCAGTGTAAAGTGTGAACTGTGTTCTTCTTTTCATTGTAAAGGCCATATTGTGTTTGTTCCCTTTTATATGTTTCTATATCCACCTTTCCTGTACCTTCTTCCAAATATAATACAATATTATACAATAAGTGAACACTCAATAACTATGTAGTGCTGATTGGCAAAGGGAATCAATGACATAGTCTTGTAGGAGGAGTTTAAATCTATGTTACATACAATTCTCGTCTTGTTAAACCCCTAAACAAAAATTCATATTAAGCGGTAGGATATTTATATTCATTTAAATGATGTATAGAATGTAATAATATATACTTAAGTTTTACATTTATGGTAGTACAGATTTTTAGGCCAATATTTGTTACAAGAAAACACATTGAGTTGACTACAACATGTAAATATTTAGCATTTATGATCAAATAGCACTGTTTCTTGCAATCTTCTTTAAACTTTGAGTTTGTTATCAATATATCTTTCATTTGACTAAGTTTGGTTTTATTCCAAATGTTTTCTGAAAATTTAGTTTAGATTATCCGGAATTTCAAACTACTGGTGTTCGGTCAAATGGGATTTCCCGTCCGTATGGGCCACAAACACACGGCCCCACCAAAAAAATTTTAATACAAAAGAAAAATTCCTTTCTTCTTATTTTATAACATATTTTTTTTAAATTTTAAATATAAAGTGGAGCATCATCCTCTACACACAATGAATTATTCAATTCATTATACAGTATTCCAGTCCTAAGAGGATGCATTACTCGCTTCAATTGTCACATGAATGTACCAGCGCTCGGAGACTCCAATGACTAAGTGGAGAAGCTAACATGGGCCAGCCCCTCTCAGATAAGCTCAGTCATCCAGTGGGAGATATTTCTCAAGGTCATTCCAGTGCCAACTACACAGTAGTTAATCAGTCTGGTCTAAGCGGGCCTGCGATTCGATAAAGATGGTTTATATTTGGTTTAAAGACCCAATATATAAGGTGATGAGTGAAAGTGATTAATTAAAATGAATAAAGTAGATTATTTACCAAAAATTTAGTTTTTTCATTAAAACTGCAAGAAAAACTTGGAATTAAACTGTTAGGAGCACATCATCCTATTGATATTACATTTATGCAGGTAAATGGTAACAAAAAAAATAACTTTTACTAACGCATGGTTTGTTAACAGTAATTGTGGTTAACTATGAGGGAAGAAAAACAGATTATTCTATTTTTATTGTTTATTATTTGGTTTATACAAGTAAAGTCATCACGTGGCAAGTTTAATTCAAAACCTGTTTTATTTTATTATTTCTGTTTGTAGTTTGTTTATTGATTTTTTTTAAATAAGAAAACTTAAATGAATTTAATATGTTAACACGTGGTGAGAAAAATCATTACCGTAAATATCACACACTGCCATTGGTTTTACAGTATATTTTCAATAAATAAGTAAAAATACTGAAGGTGCAAAGTGGAAAGGGCAGGCAGTATGGAAAGTTTTATATGAGGCTGTGTGTTTCGTGATAATGAACACCAACTAATGAACTTGATCGTATTTATATTTATACTTAAAATTCATAAATTTAATCTGTAGTTCTATTTTAACACACACAATTTTGTTAATTTGATGCCTAAGGTGTTAAAATTTATAAAATAAAGACACATGTAAAACCAGAAAAAACTATATTTTTTTTTTTTCCAAATATTACCTTTGGTGGCTTGCCATCACTAAACTGGATTATCTTCTGTGTAGTCGGTAAGAACTGAGAGCAGCCAGTGTAAGGGCTGCGCGCGTCCGAATCCTGGCCCATACTCGAGGGTCCTTCGCGACCGACCTCATACTCCAACGGACCTTGGCGGAAATGCTGTCTCGTTAAGAGCAGCATGCGACCAACCAGGTCCGTCGTAGACACCCCTGCTGTTCTCTGGACTTCCCTGTAGCAATCGCACAAGGCTACTGCATAAGTGTGTAGGATTCGCACCACAATCAAACAGAAAAGAAACTCGAACAGAGAAGGTAAGACAGGAGGGTGGGTGAAAAGCTTTTGTAAATACAAAAAAAAAAAAATTGCAGGATTCCAAATTTCTTTTAGCACCAATCCTACTACCTATTTAGGTTACACATATTTACTAATCACAGCAATGTGTTTGGGGTGAGGAAGGATGAATTTATACTATTTATATGAAGAGAGAGAGAGAGGGAAAATCATTTTAAAAAAAGCACTCCCATATACCCAACTGTTATTCAAACTCCAATCTCCCAGTCAAACGGCAGTCTAGTTGATTGCAAGAGTGACGGATTAGACTATACAGCCATCGAAGTAGGTTGCATATATATATATATATATATACTAACATTGCAGGGATGATAAAGGGATGATTTAGAAGAAATAGGGTGACCTGGCGGTCTAGGGGTGTTCCGTGCTGGGGTCCGGTGTTCAATCTTCGGTCCCGGCACAGATTTATCTGATTACCAAACTCTTCCTTCACCTCTGACAAGACATCTTGTGAATGTGTGGAATGCCAGACCTCCACCGTGGTTCGGATCCCACGTTAAACTGTAGGTCCTCCATTTCATCTCACAATCACCCTACATTACACATTAGCGTAAGTGCGTATAACCCGAACGGGTAGTAAGACGCGGTGATAATAATAATAATAATAATAGAAGAAGAAATATATTTGTATTTTCATGGAGGGAGTGGGAAATTACTTAGTGAAAACCACCTTCAGTACATCTGACTAGGAATAGAACCTAGGAGTCCAGACTATTACAATATTGACCCCTTAGAGCAGGATGGCAAGTCTATAGCACACGTGCCACCTAGTGGTACACAAACACACACCGGAATGAAAAAAATAATCAAAATTTAATATTATTATTATTATTATTATTAGCACCGCGTCTTACTACCCGTTTGGGTTATACACACTTATGCTAATATGTAATGTTAGGGTGATTGTGAGATGAAATGGAGGACCTACAATTTAACATGAAATCCGAACCACGGTGGAGGCCTGGCATTCTCCACATTCACAAGTTGTGATTAATACACGTCTTGTCAGAGGTGAAGGAAGTGTTTGGCAATCAGATAAATCTGTACCGGGACCTAGGATTGAACCTCAGACCACTAGCACAGAACTCAGACACCTAAAATTTAATAAAATGTTTTCCAGTATAGTAAAAAAAAATTTTTTTTGAAGTCAAACTATATTTTGATAGAGATGTTATTCAATGTCATGTCAATGGTTTGAGATTGTCTTGGCTCATACTTTTAAAGGGTATACTGTGTGCTGTTGAAGACAAGTTATGAACCAAACATAAATACCTTGGCTATCAAAATATAACATGTTTCGAAACTAAAAAGTCAAGTCACTGATAGTCTGTTGAGTATGTGATGCATTCATATTGATAGCAATAAGTAGTAACTTTATGCTGATAACTAGTGCAATTAGATGAAAGTTTGTATTACTAGTCAAACCGGTTATTTATAAAAAGCTTTTCTTTTTATCACTGCACCTTACCACCTGTTCAAGTCTATACACATATTAAGATATTTATTCCAATGAGGTGGGGATAAGGAAGGAAGCATTTCCTCTGTTAGTAAACCCGGCCGAGATTCGAACCACTAGAGTGACACCTTAGACAATGCAACCACCGAACCAGGTTATAAAAGTTATCATAAAAATATAAAGAGCTTATAAAACAGCAACAAAAAATAGTTTCTTCAACCAACATGTAATGAGATTCTTGTTAATTATGTCTAAAGTTAAGACATGCTGACTGCATAATCAAACCCAAATCATTGCAGAGACACAAAAAAAAAGGAAGTAAATCAGTAATTGGGCATGGAGACCAGCATTACTATTAGGTCACAATATACTGCCCAAGGCTATCTAAAGTCGAGACTAATTAAGACTTGTTTTTAAAAAAAGTTTTTGACAAGGTCATTGTAATTTATTCCTCAATTACAATAATTTCTTATGTAACACAAGCCGTGTGATCAGCAGGTTCCTGTTTTGCCTTTAAAAAGAGGACTACTTGCAACAGCAACTCATAGAATATGAACACACATGGCAGGGAGCATAATAGAAAATTTAGAGATGAACAAGTATAATTTATTTAAATAAGAAATTGTTACCCAGACACTGAATTTGAACTAAGGACCTGGCTTGCAGACCATTGAACTAATCTGACTGGCCAAGTCCTGAAGTTGTTATTTAGGAATGTTCAAAATAAGCCGATGTATCAGTCATTGAACTAAAGTCATGCTAAGCAAAGGTCAAAGTTTAAACCCTTATCAAGGCACTTTTTTTTAATTATATTCAAAAGTTTGTATTAATGACTTAATGCAATATAATAACCCGTATTGCAATAGTCACATTAACCAAGGCTATAGTTATATTACTTAATCTATGATTAGAAACTCTAAAAGTTCAACTGCCCCCACTTAATGTATGCCAGCTATTTTTATCTTGGGCTAGTTCTATCCAGTCTAACTCATTACACCCTATGTCCCTATCTTGAGCTAGTTCTATCCAGTCAACTGCATTAACCCTATCCCTATCTTGAGCTAGTTCTATCCAGTCCACCTTATTACAACCTATCTTAAGCTAGTTCTACCCAGTCCACCTCATTACACACTATCCATATCTTTAACTAGTTTTATCCAGTCTACCTCATGACACCATATCTCTTTCAGGTCCATTGTGATATCTTCCCATTTTGTGTATATGTCTTCCCATAGGTTCTTCCCATTAAGTTTGCAGGGAAATGGTGCTGCAGTTATTATATAATAATAATTATTATTATTATTAGTGTATTTTTCTGCCTAATAGTACAATACAGATTTATTAAGTAACATGGTAGTTTTCAGGAAAAAAATTATTATAAAGATATGTTATTATTGAGTCATACATTATTATAATTGATAGTAGGCCAATCTATGTTATATGCAATGTAAGCAGTTGTCATTGAAGTAATTCAATTTTAGGTAGAGCCTGGATTTTTATGTAATTATTATTTTAATCGTGCTAGTTAGAAATGTGAAAAGCAAAATGTCATGAATTAGGTTGTTTGGGACTGTATTTTCATTTTAATCCAATATATTTTATTTATTTCTACATATTTTCAAAGATATTTAATAAAATTACATATTTTTCGTGTTATTTGTGGTATTATTTTATGTCTTTCTTGGGTAAATTCTTTAAAATGATATCCCTGCATCCTGTACTTTCATAAAGGAATGAATCCAGTGAAGGGATTGTTACAGTAAGCAAAGTCTATGTCAGGTGTGTTGGTTTGTCAGAAAAGATAATAGATACCATAACGTGACTTTGTGTTCAAATTTCTCAAGCAGTGAAGAGAGAATGTGGTGTTGATAGATAGTGAGTGGCCTCACAGCAGTCTCTGTCTCTTGTATCAGTTTGTAAACACAGGCTTACAAGTTTTACAAAACAATAATTATTCTTGGATATGATTAGCTCATTTTCCTGTTGTTTTCTGGTCGGGAGAAGATACACACTAAATATATATATATATATATTATATATTATATATATAATATATATATATATATATATATACTATAAAGAGGAAGGCAAAGAACAAATGATAAAAATGTAACCAAAAACAATCAAGGAAATATAATTTGAAGTCATCTAAATAATATGGCTTGTAGAATGGTTTTTTGAAAAGCAAACTAGATGAGCCATGGCTATATGTGTAAGTTAACCTTGGACCGAAAAAAGAATGATCTGAAAATGACATCAAAAAATCTTGATTGGTTTGAAGTTCCTTTGATTTCAAAGCGCTAGCAACAGTGGAGGTTTCATTAAAATTTAGTATGTTTGTATGATTTCTAAAATCAGTTACATACTGCCATTTTTTATGAAGTTTTTAATTAATAAGAAGTTTAAGTGGTGTAAAGCAAACTAATAATGTGATACAACTCGTTTAAAAGTAAATGTATGTAGGTATATTTAGAAAAATGTTTTTCTATTACTTCCTTCAGAAATTCGCAACTATAAAATTAAATTTTGTTTCAATAATATAAAAATTATTATTATTAATGTGGGGAAAGAAGATCTATATATGTTATATGTTTTCTAATTGTTATATATTTTACTAAATATTATAAGTGATCTTGCTATATTTTTTAGCTTATTACTACTGGTACATTGAGATATTGTGTGCCAAAGCTGAAGTCGGCTATTTTCTTGACTTGAGACAACAGAAATTATACTGTATCCACAAGTCAACATTGCTAAAGGGGTGAGCGAAGGTTCTGACCCAGCCCCTTTATCTCGCTCTTCCACCAACCACACGCACTCCATACCTTCCCAAAATCGAATTGTACATGTGTAAAAGTAGTTTTGCAAGCATGTGCGAGAAAACTTTGCCAATGTGAGCGCAAGTGTAATGTTTCCAAGCACTAAATTTTTCTTTAATTGTAAAGTAACTCTTTTATTTTATTGAAGGCAACGAGTCATCAAATGTGTAGAGAACAAAACGTAAGAGACATGAACCAACATTAGCCTAGAGGTTTGGAAACTAGACCTTGGTCACAGAAAAGGTATGCATCAGACATTCAGAATTACAGGAGTTTCACTATGCGCCTTTAGACAGGTTGCGTCCATGACACTGGGGAGTGCTAATTGCCATTATCAGTGATAACATCACATCACTCAATTTAAAATTTTTCTTGTAAAGAGGTGGCTGTCTGAACACAATAGCCCAGGTACCAGCAACTAGAGATGTGGGACAGAAAATTTTCCCTGTATTTTTTCTAGAAATATTTCCAACGCAGAACATTTTCAATTATGTCTGTAAATGTAAAATAATTTAAACAGATTAAATGGATGGTGGTGGTGGTGGTGGTGTGCTTCAGTGGCCACATGGTCTAATGCGTTACTCTCGCAATAGACATGGATGTCAGGGAGATCGAAGTTTGATCCCGGTCGAGTACACTGAGGGCAAATTCCTAAATTGTTGTCCACTCACTCCACACCAATGTGGGTCTAATTCCTCTAAATTCAACCTTACTCATACTTAGTACATTACGAAATTATTACATAGGCATATAATCATAACAGGTAGTAAGACACGGTGATAAAAAAAAAAGTAGTGAAAAAACAAATGAATGCGAGCCTTTGTAGACCCGTTATGTTAATAAATAATACTTTAATCTTTGGTCATCAATAAGTTAATTCAAGTGGTTTTAAGGTTGGCTCGACATTTGTCTTCCCCCTATCCACCATGCTTCCTATCTACCCCTCCCACATCCTCATTCCCCTCCTCTTTCTTATAAGCCACTCGTCTATTAGCACACTACATATATTTTAAAGTATTATAGGCTCCTAAGTGTCACCTCTACAATTTAACCCTTCCACCACAAATTGCCACTGAAGAAAATTTTCGTCTCTATCCCAGCTCATTCCTTTACCCGTGTTTGCTTAACAAACTTTTTGAGACAGTCAACTAGTCGATGGTGTTTAAAAAAAAGGGGGGAATTTTATTTATTTGTAATCAATGTTTTCTTTGTAATTTGCAGTCTGAGTAAGCTCGTTTGGGGAGTTGGTTTATGGAAAAGGGGTGGGGCCGCTATCTGAACCTAGCTTTGTAAAAGCCAACATATTTACACTAAAAGGCAATTTTAGTTTGTTCTCTAGTAAAACCATCTTTAAAGTAAACTGTTATTAAAAATTCTTGATTGATAACAGTGTTGTCACTTGGGACTGCAAGTAGCAATCCCTGTGATTGACTTAAGCTCTCCCAATTAGTGCAGACATTTTAAACTGGAGGTTGTGGGTCTGGTGTATACTTTGTCTGTGGCCTTGGTGCAATTGGTAAGACTGTTTTAACAGTGGCCTCCAAATACAGCGATAAGTGTACCATTCGTGAAGAGAAGATTGTTAATGTGTTGTTGTTTTTTATGAACTGAAGCAGGGAATACCCACTTGTATCTGCCGGCAGCCTTCACAAGATGATATGTATCCACTCCATCTGCCGTCATCGTTATATCGTCTGTAGGGAAAATACAACACCATAAACACTTCCTCTAAGAACCATCAAAGAATAAGATGGAGAGAATTTTATAAAATAAAAAGAGATTTTTTTTTAAACCAACTTACCTCCATGTACACAAAAATCACAGTTGTATTTGTCTAATGTTTCTAATGTTGTGACATATGGTGCACCTTCCACAACGTCATCCACCCATTTTATGGCTCTGACCATTTTATACCTAAAAAAAGGATCAACATATGTTGGATTGTGTTTGTTGACTTAAATGTTGATCTAAATTTTCTGGGATGTGTTTTAAAACGATATAATTTGTCCCTTATGTATTTATAAAATACATAATTAGTTGTAGTAAGGAACAATATATATCCTATTAGATAAAAATAGATATCAAATTGAAAGATATGAATAAGATAGAAATTAGGTTATTGATATAAATTATATTGACAATATCAATTAAGTGTACTTTTCATAAAGAGTCAATGGACTGAGTGGCAAAGTTGTTGTTAAAACAAGAAACAAACATTAATTAGAATCATTAATTGTGAGTGAAAATAGATTAAGTATTTAGTTGAGGGTGACCTGGCGGTCTAGGGGTAAGGTGTCGGGCTTCTGTGCTGGGGTCCGGGGTTCAATCCTCGGTCCCGGCACAAATTTATCTGATTACCAAACCCTTCCTTCACCTCTGACAAGACATGTGAATGTGGGGAATGCCAGGCCTCCGCCGTGGTTCGGATTCCACGTTAAACTGTAGGTCCTCCATTTCCTCTCACAATCACCCTACCATTACACATTAGCGTAAGTGCGTACAACCCGAACAGGTAGTAAGACCCGGTACTAATAATAATAATAATAATAATATGTTTGAAATATTTAATGTGCACTTTCTAAACCAACTGACATATCAGAATACAAAAATGTATATGAAGTAGAGCAAAAAGGCCTACTGATCTTGCCAGGAAAGGCTTTTTCACATAATGCTCAGGGTTATTTAACAAACTAAAATATACATGGAACTAACGGCTTTACCTCCCTTCAAATCGATTGCACTTACCGTTCCTGTTCGGTAAAAACAGGTGGCCCCTTATGCTTTGTGATTTCTTCATCTGTATGAACACCAACAACGAGATAGTCGCCAAGAGCTTTGGCTTGACGCAAAGAATTCGCGTGACCAAAATGTACCATGTCATAACTGAAACAGATACAGAAATATTGTTTTAGCGAAAATAAATATCAAAAATTGAAGCTATTGGTAAAAGCTATTTAAATGGATAAAAGTAACAACATAAGCACAAAAATGTTGTCCCTAGTTCCTGAAAACACACCATTTAGTTTGTTCTCTCCTAATATTCTGTCTCTTACTTTTTTTTATACTCTCTTTTCCTTGTGCTTGACATTAAAACTTTGGATCAGGGATCCACAAACTGTCAACTGCGAGCTACCGATAGCTCGTGACTACATTTTCGGTAGCCCGCACATGCTTACAGATCTTGGAAACTGCATTTAAATAGATTATTATTATTAGCACCGCGTCTTACTACCCGTTCGGGTTATACGCACTTACGCTAATGTGTAATGGTAGGGTGATTGTGAGATGAAATGAAGGACCTACAGTTTAACGTGGAATCTGAACCACGGTGGAGACCTGGCATTCCTCACAGTCACAAGATGTCTTGTCAGAGGTGAAGGAAGGGTTTGGTAATCAGATAAATCTTTGCCGGGACAGAGGATTGAACCCCGGCCGCCAGCATAGAAGTCTGACACCTTACCCCTAGACCACCAGGTCACCATTTAAATAGAAATGACAAGTTAATCTTCAAATATTAATTAAATAAAATGTGCATGAAAATTAATTTGATTCTTTTCAATAAGTTATACAAAGTTTTTTTTTATATTCCACTATAGCTTTAAATGTAGTATGAAAATGTAACTAATATTTTAACAATTATGAATTCTAACCATAAACCCACCTCAGTTTTTTGCACATGTGTGAAGGCTATACATTTGTACAGGCTACAAATTAGGATAATATGTGTCTATGGCAAATTGTTTGTTTGGTACTAGCTCGTGAAACCATCGGAAGTTTTGAAAGTAGCTTTTTACTCAATGAGTTTGGTAACCACTGTGTTAGATGATACGTTTTTAATTTTCACAGTTTTAATAAAAATCTGTGTAATACAATTTAATTTAAATCAAATGTTTATAGGCTATCATAGTTCCATGTTTATTTGACTTAACTATGGTTCCGCCAGCTAAAGAATGATCGGGTATATTGTGCAACTTAATTATTTATTTCGTAGAAGAATTAACATTTCCTCTCATCAACCAAGTGGAGACATTTAAGGTGGAAGTGTAAAATGTAGGGAATGAGGGGGGAAAACTTATGATTTTTTGCAGTTTTTATAGCAAAACATTTTTTTGTCCAAAATAAATAAAATATTTCTCCAGTAGAAACAGAGTTTAATATTCTCAACACGGTTTTGTCAATAGTTCTTGAATATGTCATGAACATAGTGGCATTAGATGAGAAACTTTTTAAAAATGAAGAGAAAAAGTTGTCATTAAATTCCAAGACACCCTCAACATATTTAACAACTGTTAATATCACCATGTGAAGAAAATTAAACTATATGTTACTGCTGGAGCAATATTTGATTTATTTTGGTTAAAAAAGTCTTGCTATAAAAACTGCAAAAACACTAGGGCCTAAACTTTTCTTGTGTCCCTTAAATCCCCACCTTAAATAAAAGGTGCAAGCTTGATTTGATCATTGAGTGCATCACTATTTATTTGTTGATATAGGCTTATTCATTAATTTCTAGCATTTTAAGTGTTGCAAGTTTACTTCCTTTCAAAGTTAAGAATAGTAAGTTACCGTAACTTTAAATTTAGATTTGTTATAAAACATTGTTTTCTTCTCATGAGAATAAGTGGGGGTAAGGAATGAATTGAATTTAATAAATATCCGAGGAGTAAACTTGACTGACGAGCTAGTAAGATAAAAAAAAAAATTTAGCCTACACTTTGCAAAGTCAATGTCAGCATCTATCTTACTTTTTTTTTTAGCAGTGTGTCTTACGACCCCTTTGGGTTATACACTTATGTACTAATTGTGGCAATGGTTTTATGAATCTGGAAGTTTATATTTAAAGGGAGTATACACACATTTGTGTAGAGAGAGTGGAAATCCACTTTGTATTATTATTATTATTATTAGCACCGCGTCTTACTACCCATTCGGGTTATACACACTTACGCTAATGTGTAATGGTAGGGTGATTGTGAGATGAAATGAAGGACCTACAGTTTAACGTGGAATCCGAACCACGGTGGAGGCCTGGCATTCCCCACATTCACAAGATGTCTTGTCAGAGGTGGAGGAAGGGTTTGGTAATCAGATAAATCTGTGCCGGGACCGAGGATTGAACCCCGGCCGCCAGCACAGAAGTCTCACACCTTACCCCTAGACCACCAGGTCACCCAAATCCACTTTGTAAAAATCACTCTTAGTACATTTGACCGAGATTCAAACCTTGATCTCCCCATCATCAGCGGTGTAGTCCACTGTGAGAGTAACGCTTTAGACCAAGTGGCCACCGAAGCAGGTATCTCTCTTCCTGTTTCCCCTTGAATAATAATGAGTAATAATAGGAATCCTAACTTAAGTAGAAACTCTCACAATTACTATCATTTGAAAGATAATACTGTACAGTTCACAAGATGATGGGGTAGTCAGCAAAACTGTGGTAATACAACCACTAAAATAATATCTTTATTACTGTTATTTGTATTTCAATATGGTGGGCTGATAGTTGATAAAAAATGTAATGTCAAGTAAGCATAAATTAGGCATAGCTTAACTAAATTTTGAAGATGGGGGAAAATAGGATGTCAATGATCTTTTAATTAATTTTGCACTGGAAGTGTAATCATCATCATCAATTGAAATCCATAACAGCACTTTGAACGAAAGTCAAGCAGATTGGTTTTAGAACTATACTACAGGGTTTTTGTTTCTACAACTATTATTTTTTGAAATAATTGTATAGGAGTGAGGAAAGCATCGGAATATATGTAGGTACATTTATTTTGTAAAAGTGTGAATAGCTCAGTCTCCAATATATGGAATTAAGTAGGGTGTGGGGGCCACCTAAAATTAATTAGCATGTTTAGTTGTACAAGCTATATTTTAAGTATAATTTGAAAATATAAAACAAACGGCTTTGTTCACTATGTCAAAACTACTCTGGAATATTTTGATTTATTTTGTGGAATCTCTGGGGTAGTTTTGAAGTTGTTAACGTTAGATTATTAAAATTGAATCAACAATTATGAAGCTTTGTGGTAGTTATAAATCGTAGGAATAAACTAGTAATAATATTTTATATAACCTAAAAGATAATTAACTTGTCAAAACAAGGGTTTGCCTCATCCCCGATTTCCATGTGTAAACTATAGATATAGAGCATTATTTTAAAATTTTCTAGAGCAACAAAAATCAATGTCATACCTACTTGAATAATATAAATTAATGTTATCAAATATTTTATTTAAACAACTATTTATAGACGCATTCAATCTCAGCATTAGAATATTTTTATAATTGTTATTCCATACGCCCACTTTTACCCTAAATCAATTCTGACAGCTAAAGCCTCACACCATTTGTTTATAATTGAGAAAAAAAAACTATACGCACCAGCCATCACCCCACACACGAACTTCACTTCTATCGCCGCTTCCAGACATTTTAGTAGTGTTATTATTATTTTCATGCATCCCGTTCATGTTACTTGAAAATACAGCTCTTCCAAAACAACATCTACGCTCCAACACAGCAGTTCTCTATGACAGCGTGTACATCGTATGACGATTTTGAAATATTTTTTATTATTACTTTGATATTTTTATACATTGAAATTTAAAGTTGAGTGCTATCTAGGAGACAAAATAATAATAATTTAAAACAAGGCTGCTAGATTCATCACATGTGGTCAAACCAGAACGGTAGTTAAAAAACAGTCTAACGTGTATAATTTGTAATCTAGGCTGTTTCCAACATGTTATTCAGACGTTATTGTCTAATTTAAAATTTTAGAAAACATTTTAGATATGTAGTGAAGAGCGTATTAGTGTATAGATGAAGAAAATTGTTTCAAGTAATCTGCTTCGCACTAAACTGAACGTGTAAAGCATTGATTTCTATAATATAACTGAATAGACATCTGTAGCAAAATTTTCAAGCTGCTGGCTCCACACCATATTAAATCTTAAAAAGTTTACTGCAAGGGGCGAACGCAAATCAGTCATCTGATCAAAAAGAGAAACTAACAAAAATTGTTGCAGGATTTACTTAAAATGTAGTACAATCACAATAAATATATTTATAACATTACTTTTAAATATCAATCTTAAAATAAATTAGCCTGAAAATGCAAAACAAATGTTGGTACTAGTATTCTGAATGTAAGCAAATCAAGCATTTTTAATATTATTTCCGTGATTCCTTTATTTATTAATGGGTTTAGATCATTAAAAAAATATTACCAATAACCAAATAAAATTAAATTATAAGCCATTTATTTTCTTGTTTAAGATGGAGCCCAATGCACATGCACATATTTACCATTGATGTCTATAGTATAACTGGATGGACAACTGTGGCTGAAATTTTCGAGCTGTCATCTGCAGAATAAACTTTCAAGTATATCTTTCTCTCCTACACCCATACAATGCAAAGAGGCATTTTGACATCGTTCATTAATTTTATTGAATATATGAGATACATCAATGTGTGATTAGTTAAATGAAATAAAAATGTTAGTGAATCACGCTTGCCCCACTCATCGCGTTAGTTCGTCCGGCGTAGGCCAGCCATGCAGCTAACTAGTACAGACAGAATTATTTGGTGAGTACACGTACAAACTATTAACATAGAATTGGATTTGGTAGTGAAATATATTGTCCAGCATTGTTAATTATGTCTTATAAACCTACATGAACTACAACAGAGAAGTTTATTATTGTAGGGATTCTAATTGAGATGTATATATAGGAGCGGGTAGTATGATTTACTACGTTTCGTGCGTCCATGTCAGTACGGGGTGGGGTCCAATTGTAACATATTATAACGTAATGTTACATAAATATAGAGGTGTTTTACTAAACTTACCCAGCCACAAGATGGAAATCATTATTAGTGATGATGATGATGATGGTGATTGGGTAAAGAAAAACTAAAACAAATCTAAATTTATAATTGGTTCAATATTCTGTAATATTTAATATTTCAATCAATGTCAATTTTTCTGGCTAAAAATATTTATTAAATCAGACATAAAAGTACAAATTAATTAAAACATATCTATCTACTAGTTTCTAAATACTTCCATGTGAAGATTAAGTTAAGTATTATAATCTTATCGTATGTTGTTCTGGATGAAGTTCTTTCTCTCTTATCTTTGACGAATCTTTATCTTTGGTTTTCAATGAACTGAATTTTCTTTGGTGACTTCCTGAAATTAATAAAATACTATTTCATGGCATCAAATACAGGCAAGGCGCATTTATTGCGTTCTGTCGTTGTAAGTAGAACGTTTTAGAGTTATTATAAAATTGAAGTATATAATTGCATTTTACTGAATATACTATTCAATTATTATATCTATATTTAAAGATAATCGTCTGCAAAGTGAAAAAAAAATGAAGGACGTAGAGGGTTTATTAAAGTTATTCGTTGTCTGGTTTTGTATTCATTTGAAGCTTTTATACTACAACTTAATCTGTGGTTTTTAACAAACGTGACAAAGACAACTATGCAAGTCATAATTTTTCCTCGCTACCCAAATTTCTATCCATTTTGACTGCTTGAAGCTCAATCCAAAGACTTCTTCGTTAAGACTATCCCACTCTCCATATAATTAAAAATGGAATACATCTTAATTCATCTACACGCCTCATACCAATTTGTACTCCAAAGGGTTGCCAACTTTGGCAGTTTCCAGAACCATATGTATTAAAATAGTCACACAGAAACAAGTGACATTCTTTAGGTTCACAATGTTGACCTAAAAACTTGTTTTTATAATATCTTCATAATAAAATGCAGTATATTGTTGCTTTGTAGCAGAAGGTCAGGAAATATGCTTTTGTAAATATCCTAGTATTGATTATAGGGCCTACAGGTGCTGAAATTATGGTTGGCTAACTTTAAAAAAAAGCATCCAGATTGTACATTTGGCAACACTGTACTTCAAGCATGTGGCACAGCCAATTCACTCATCTGGATTGGCGTAAATCTCAACCTTAAATCTGCAAAACATCTGTGTGTGTCTAATATTTATTTTAACCTCAACCACCTCCTAACTTTCTATCTCGACCATCACTTTTCTATCCGCCATAGAATTTTGTATATTTCATTGTAATTAATGTAAAGTTAAAAATTATGACTTGTTTGAATATATATTTTATACACTTCATTTGCTAAAACATTTAAATCACTTGCTTATTCACAAACATGTCTTATTATGTCTTAAAAAAGGGCTGTGAAGTGACAGAAAATGTATTTCCCCATCAATCCTAGACCATCTTGTTTTAAACATAAGTTACACACACTAGTCAGGTTGATGAAAAATGAAATGGTATTACTCTTTTCTTAAATCCAAGCCGTCTGGGGAAATGTGAATTCCTTCTGGTAAACTTGGAAAATACAGAGAATTTGGTTTGTAAGCAAATGACAACCCTGCCATAAAAAATTGTGTCTATTTTTCATAGAGTTTGTTCATGCTTTAGGAGTGTTGTAAAGTGTGGACAATTTGTTTCAGAAAAGAAACTTCTCTGCCAAAGTATCCCCAGTTCAAGTATGTACTCCAAAATCAGGTCAAATACAAACCACAGTTCTCCCCAACAAACTAGTAGTCACGTCCATTGACTCGAGTTACCCTATTTCTAGGGTGTCAATCCTTTTCAGGTAAGTTATTGAATTAAATACTAATTGAATAGTTTTGTTATTTAATGATATTCAACACTTTTATTACAGTTGGTAATTAAATTGTGTGCTGATATAATCGGTCAGTTCAGAAAGTGCACACCTGCCTCGGTGGCGTAGTTGGCTAACGCGCTTGTCGTGTTAAGCTCTATTGCTGAGGACGGGGAGATCGAGGTTCGAATCTCGGTCGGGTGAATTGGGGGTGGTTTTTCCTCAATGGTTTTCCACTCTCCCTTCACGCAAATGTGGGTTCACTTCCTCTAATTCAACCTTCCCAATTCCTAATCCTTAGAGTAATTAGTACTTAAAGTGTATAACTCGAACGGGTAGTAAGATGTGGTGCTAAATATTATTATTATTATTAGAAAGTGCACGTTAAATACCTCAAATGAAAAAAATGTAAAATAAATATTTATTAATAACTTATAAAAGCACCTTTAATCCTTTTCAAATTTTTTTAATTGTAAAAAAAGAATAGGAGGGGGAAAAAGTTTTGTGAAAAAGAGAGTAAGAGGCAAAGGGTAAGTGAGATAGAAGAGATAATTTTTATTTCTCAAATCCTCATTTCTATAATATCAAGTGAACCATATGAGCCTCTCTGAAGCCAATATGATCAACTCAACAAAACAAAAAGGAGAGAAAATTGATGGTATTCATGATCTGAGTTTATGAACTACATTCAGTAGCTATACATAGTGCTGCCCCCAATTGTTAGGATACATAGACATGTACTCAAATTGAGGATTTTTCCAAAAATAAAGTTGATCACTTTTGCTTTTGAGAGGTCTCCCAATGGAGAATTAAACGCTAAACCGAGACTCTCCGGAAGAGAACGTAGCTAATAAGATAAGAAAGGGTGCATGAGCTGTAGTAGGCCTGGCCTGACCATCAGGAGTGAAAAACAGCTGGAGTGGTCCAGGTAGGATATGGAACACTATACCATATAATCTCACCTTTGACACACACAAATTATTCTGGTTTATTTTAAACAAACCTAATTTCCCTCTACTTTCTTATTTTGCGTGTGGCCCTAATGCTGCAAATCTATATTAATAAAATGAATAATTTGTCTGTTTGTCATGAGCATTGTACAGAATCTACCATACACATAGGGCTGACATTTTTAAATTAGCCTGAACAGAAACACGCGCACACATTAAATGGAATCTTAAATTATGGATCATATATATTTTTTAAATTTATTAAATACTGGGCTGAAATGAATTAAATGAAGCTGATTTTTTTTTTGTCTGTTTGAAGCAAAACGAGGCATTGCCCTTGGTAACCACACTATGCATTGTGTAGTTGCCCCGGGCAACACCAGGTTCTTGTGCTACTCATATATTTTTTAAATTATAATAGTTTCCTTCCTTACTTACTGTATGGCGTTGAGAACCTGAAAGTTCATTGCCGCACTTACAAAACCATACCTCTTAGCCTTATTTTGATATAGTTCTGTCCAGTTCACCTAATTACTCCCTATCCTTATCTTGAGCTAGTTATATCTAGTCCACCTCATTACACCCTATATCTATTTTGAGCTAGTTTTATCCAGTCCACCTCATTACACCTTATTCCTATATTAAGCTAGTTTTATTCAGTCAAACTCATTACACCCTATCCCTATCCTGAGATATATCCAGTCTACCTTACTATACCCTATCACTATCCTGAACTATTTCTATCCAGTCCACCTCACTACACCCTATCACTATCCTGAGCTATTCCTCTATCCAGTCCACCTCATTTCACCCTATCTCTTATCTTGATATCATTACTCCAGTCCACCTCATTACACCCTACCTCTTATCTTGATATCATTCACTCCAGTCCACCTCATTACACCTATCTCTTATTATATCTCACTAGCCTTTGTTTTTCATCATATAGGGCAGGATCCCGCAATGAAATCCTCAAAACATTGGAGCATCTCACATGGTACGTGTTACAGCTGGTTTAACCAACAAGAACTCTTCGTACTTTGGTGTAACACGTAACCTTCAGCAGATTGGTGCGAGTTTGACAACTACCGCCGACAGGGAGGTTGTGTCTTACACCCTTGAAGGATTGCCAAATACTTTGTAAGGCATTTTAATATCTTTGGGGTGTATTATAAAGGATTGTGGTAAATAAAATTAATTTATTATACATTTTATGCCTTGACTGTTGATAAATATTCGCTTTAGTGGTATAAGATGTCGCTCTTGCAATATACTGGATTGCCAATGATTTGTTTGTGGTTCGAGTCTCAGTCCGACATATTTTTTGTGAATTTCCCTAAATGGCTTCCTGCTCTACTTTCATACAAATGCAAACACATTTTCTCTAATTTCTAGTCTACTAATTTATATTATATTAGTTTAATTAACATATGTGCATTTATCTAGAAGAAAAAGTGAAACACACCAAAGACAAAATTATTGAAAAAATCCAGATGATGATTCTTAAGTACTAAGTTGATCAGTGTTTTTAATTTTGTTTTTGTAAGCTAAGTGATTTGTTTTTCTTTTCTATTTGCCTCCTTCCTCTCAAGTGACATTGGTTTGAAGTATCTGGCAGACGTTTCAACCAAACAAGTGTTCAAGCCATGGGAAGTGTTAGACCTTTTGCCTCGCCTCAAGTATGAGTTGGCAGGTATCCCTCCCCAGGTGCGAGTGCTGGACCTCCTTAACAAAGCCGCTTACAGGACTGGTTTGGGTAACACACTCTTCTGTCCCAAACGGCTTGTCGGCAAGCACAACTCGGAAACCGTACGTGTTCTTATCACAGTTTACCCATCATTTACATCTTTAGAATAAAAATGTAAAAGGAATTACTAAATTAAATAGATTTTGCAAACGCACAAAAAACAAATGCTAGATTTTTTTTTTAATTTGTTGAACTTTTATTCCACTGCTGTATTTCTCTCTTTAATAAACTGAAGGAAGTTTTGTTTAAAAATAAAAATATAACTCTTTGCTAATATTCTATTCTAATTAAAACCTGCAAAATAGGTATGAATTTAAAGTAGATTTTGCTTTAAAAACTAATTAGTATATCAAATCTAAAGTTAGCTCTAAAACAGCCCAATGTTGAAGCAAACAGACCATATTTTTTGGCCTAAATATTTTATGCGTGGCCTATGTGACGAATCATAATTTATCTTATTCATTATCTAGCTGTTTTAACCTTGAACCAGTAGTTCATTACCAATTAATGTAGTAAAAATTTATTTTCTACACTTTTTTTTTTTTTTAATTTATCTCCTGCAGGTGCAAGTTCTTAGAACTGTCATCCCCCTTTGCCGAGCTGCTCTAATCTTGTGAATCTGACTAGTGTATTTTGTTGTGCAGCTACAACACTACATAAACTCCCTGTTCACGACAAACCGTTCGGCGGTAGCGGGTGTGGGTGTGGACCACAACGAACTGGTGGCCTTTGCTCAAAACCTAGACCTCGAGAGCGGCGCAGGGCCTTCTGCTAGTGGTCAGTACTACGGTGGAGAGATCAGAAAGGAGAAACACTCTGACCTTGCTCATGTTGCTGTAGCTGCTGAAGGAGCCAGGTTTGTGACTTTCATTGACTCATTTCATGTTGTGAAGATTATATCTTTAATTTACTACTTTTATCCATGTATTTAATGATTCACCTTGAAAGGAGCTAGTGACAGAGTGTTTATTCTTGCCAATGCCACGTTTATAAAACCCAAGTTCAGACTATAATTGCACCGTTGAGAAATACATAACAAACGTTATACCTTTGGGGATTGAATGTTAGCTACATTGAAATGGTTTTTAATCACTGCGACAGATTTACCGCTTACCTTTAACAAGTTTTTTTTTTAATAGTTGGACCATGACACACTAATAGTAAAAATAAATTTTTGTATCAAAATACTTGTGAAAATATATGGTCACTACTTTTTTTTTCTATTTTGATAAGAATTTAGTTTGTTTACTAAGTTTGGAATCCACGCATTGTGGATCATGTATAAAAAGGCATATCTCGACAAATGATTAAGACATAATTACAACACATATTTCGAAATTTAGATGATAAGATATTTAAAATCTATGAGCATAAGGGAAGCTAGAAAGAAATAGGGTGTATTTAGTAACATTCCAAGTGGATTAATTTTCAGATGTGAATAATCTTTTTTTCTATCAGAGTGATTGTATTTCTAGTATGTGACTTGTATTCGGGTCTATATCATACTTTGCTTCATAATGTATAAACATTTCCAGTTTGGCCAACGAGAAAGATGCTTTGGCGTTTGCTATTTTGCGCTACATTCTTGGTGCCGGCCCCTCTATCAAATGGGGTGGCAGTCCCTCTCCCCTCTACAAGAGTGTGTCTGAAGCTGTTGGCGACCTACCTTTCGCTGTGTCAGCACTAAATGTCAGCTACAGTGACTCTGGTCTGTTCGGCTTCTTGGCCAGTGCACCGCCGCAAATTGCAGGGCAGGTGAGAGTTCAAAGGGACCAATGGGATTACTTATGAGTTAGTGTTTTATATATATCTATGAATATAAAGTCACAAAATATATATATTCTTTATGATTGGAGGATTCATTGCCGTCTAATATTGAAACCTAACACACAGGTAGTAGAAGCGGCTGTAAAGCAGCTGTGCTGTTTGTCGCTGACGCCTGCAGACATTGCCCGTGGCAAGGCCCAGCTGAAGGCCAGTGTGTTACTTGGAACAGAAGGTGGCACAAACCTATTAGAGGATATTGGCAATCAGGCTGTGCTGCTCGGCAAAGTGACTTCTCCTCACAGGTTGTCGCTGCCATTGATGGCGTCACCTCTGCTGACATCAACGCTGTGAGTATGAACTTGTTGATGTACTAAGTGTATCTTTACACACTTTGGTTAGCTGCATGGTCAAACGCACTTCTCTCACAATACACTAGACTGCCGAAAACAGGTAGATGGGGGGTTAGATCTAGGTCAAGTGTACTTAAGGTGGTTTTCCCTAAATGGTTTTCCACACAAATGCAGGTCAACTTTATCTAAATATAACTTTCCTAATCCCTAAAACCATTAGCGTAATTATTGCATAAGCGTATAACTCGAATTGTTAGGAAGACTTACAAAAAAAAATTAATCAAAATATTTTCTAAATGATATTATTGTATTAAACATTTATATAAATAAGAACGATATTTCATGTTTTCCAGTGTAAGACTTTGTTTTATCCTTTGATTTAAATTAGAGAATATTCCATATAGTTGATTTATATTTGCTTTTAATTGAAAAATTTTTATTTGCACAGCCTTACACATTAATACTACCATTATTTATTACAATTTTTTTTAATTAGATTCAAAAATTTCTAGTGAGCTTTTCATAAAGCTCTCGAGTGTTTTGAGTCGAGCATTGATTGAATATATGTATAATTTTAAAACTTGTGAAAACAAAAAAACAAATATTTATATTTATTGATATTATTTTAATTTTTTTGAATGAAATAGGAAAGATATAAAATAAAATTTGTTTTAGACTTGTTTTTAAATATTTCACTGTCACGAACAGCTTCATCAGGTCAAGAAAGTAGTCTGATGTAGAGAGAGAAGTTATAGCCTTTATTATTATTTTTTTTATAAGAGTTATATAGAACACTTTTGCATTAAGCTTATTTATGTTCTAACAGCTCTGCAGAAAGATGCCTTTCCTATTATTTGTATACTATTCATAACCTTTAGTCAACAACCAGTTTACTAAATTGCTGACCTTGACATTCCAAGGGCCATCTACACAATACCCTCTTTGTTGGGTTCTTCTCAAACATTATCCCCATCCTTCTTCTCTGTGTATTATTTCACAAACCACATTTCCATAAAGTAGAGAAGATTAATTGATGAGTCATTCATCACCAGGCATACAATACAAATAAAAAGAAATAACCCTTTTCAAGTAGCTTTAAATTGTGAATGCATAAATCTATCTTCAGATCCATAATCTAGAGCTCAAGTATATATTTAAGGCTTGGCCCAAAAATCTGAATACTCACAGATCTCTACTTGTAGGCCATTCTGCTTACACAGAAAACATAGCATGCTTCAGGCAAAAAAAAAAAAACTAATATTAATAAACAATTAACTAAATAAGTAATACTTGAAAATTTTATTAGAACCATTATATAAGTACAATATGTCAAAGCTTACAAATATTTTAATTAAAGTTGGATTTCTAACCTTGGCACACCCCTGATTTTAATTAATGGATAAGATTTTTTCTGATTAAAATGTTGTCTTTGTTTTGTTTCAGGCATACAAAAAAGTAACGCAAGGCAAGCTTACACTAGCTGCTTATGGTCAGATACACTCTGTTCCATACCTAGATCAACTGTAGATTATCTTCTGAATTTAAATGTGTTATTCCAGACCTTAGTGTATGGATGAACATTGTTATTGTGATGTGTAATAAAATAAATGTACAGTATTCATTAGTTATAAACTTTTTTTTTTTTGTTTCAATTTGTGAATTGCTAAATTTCATTTAAATTATCAAATAAAAGTTATATTATTTTATTAACAACATTGTTACAATGGGTATATAATGTGCACTTTTGAAATCAATTGAATTTATTATCGCATGATTTAAAAACTAACTCAACACTATAAAATAAACAACACTCACTTCCTTGGCCACTAATTCATCTCCATGATGAGGGAATTTTCAATTTTATCACTTAACTTATTCATTTTTAGGCCATGCTGGGTATTGAACTCATGGTCCACTCTGCAAATATGCTATCATTGAGTGAGATAAGTTGTAGGACAAGATAAATTTAAAAAAAAAATTGTTTTCCTTATTTAGGGTTAATTATCAAACAACATTGTTATAAGTGATTATATATACCTTTTGCTTTGAAAGTGAAAGAGATACATTTATTTTTCCCTTTAATGACAAATTTTAAAATGAGATGATTGATAAATAAATATGTATGATAAGAGTTGTAGAAAAAATAAAGCACAAATAAAAGTTAAAACATTTCACATTATTTACACTCTTCAATATTTTGATGCCGCCTTCATTGCATTTTATTCAGAAAGGGGTAGTAGTAAGACTGATAGGAAGCTAGCCCTAGTGAATTCCACTTACTTGTGAAAGATGAAAATCTGTCTGGGTGTGCATCTATTGTTCAATTGATAGCAGTGAACCCTATTTCTAACCCTAACGCCTAACCTTGAGGGTTCAAATAAAAAAAGAGACTGCAGAGTGTATGAAGAATATCAGAAAAAGCTGGGCTAAACATAAACAATACCCAGCACACGCAATTGTTCCTAATAATACTAGATATATGTTTTCTAGTTAGAGTCCAAAGTTTAGTCCATTATACATGAAATAAATATTTAGTGCATAAAAATATTATTATAAATAATATCATTAGATATTCCTTTTTTAGTTCAAGTTCAAAGTTTATACTTTTTCTTATTTACGTTAACGACATTTTCCAGGTAAATTTTCAAGGCCATTTATGCAGACGACACAAGTTTATTTTACATTGGACAAAATGTTAAAACTATAGCAGATAATATTCAAACAGACCTGAAATTATTATATCATTGGTTAAGAGTCAATAAACTGTCGCTAAATCTTGAAAAGTCTAACTATATTAGTTTTACTAGACCGGGAAACAAAGATAGAGTATAGATAATTACCAGATAAGCTTTGGGAATAACGTTCTGAAACAAGTAAGGAAAGCAAAATATCTCGGTCTGACCATTGATAGCTCACTATCCTGGAGCTCACATATAAACCATGTCACAAAAAAAATTAGGGGTCCAGTTGGGGTGCTCAAAAAACTCTCCTACAAATTCACTCCAAACGTGTTAAAGCCCATCTACTTTGCTCTGGTTAAGTCGCATTTGTCCTACCTAAATGTAATCTGGGGTAATACTTTTAAAAGTCATTTAATACCACTAATAAGACTACAAAACACAGCACTAAAAAATATTTTTCGGCTGCCAGCGGTGAGGACGGAGACATTAAGCTTAAAAGGCTGGGTATTTTGAAATTAAACTATTTTTTTTGATACGGTTGTAATGGTATATAAACTTGAAAACAGCCTAACTATTAGTAATCTAAAAATTGGGGAACACAAAAAGGGGAATTACTATACAAGAAGTAGAAATAATTATTTCCAGAACAGAGCAAACACCACTACTTTTGGACTCAACTCAATAAATATTAAGGGACTAAAATGTTTCAATATTATGCCACAAGAAATAAAGATGAAAAAACTTAATCTTTTTAAAAAGGAAGTTAAAAGATATATTCTAGAAAACAATTTTGACCAGATATGTGGGTGAAACGTTATTTGTAATTTTGTAGAAACTGATAATATAATGGGAGCAGAATGTGTATGTATATCATGTGTATATATACTGTACTTTTTTTCTATATTTTGTAAAGGTTTTTGTTGTTGTTATTGTTATTGTTGTGGTATACTTTTAAGTTTAATTGCAGATTTACTATCATTGGGCTGAATGCATCTAAAATAATATGGCCGGATGAGGACAAATAATCTATACCCTGTAATAGACCTCACTTTCCTAAATGTATGTAGCAAGTTAGTAAATGAACCACGCCTACATTAGGATGTTTATATTCATACGAGCCGATCTTGGCTCTTTTTGTAAACAACTTCTGAATAAATAAATAAAAATAAAAAAGTCCATTTTATACTTGAGGTAAATACTAAGTGCATAAGAAATATTATAAATATCATTAGATATTGTGTTTTTTTTGTTAAAGCTCAAAGTTTAAGTCCATTATGCCGAAAAATAATTTTGAAAATAAAATATTAAGCCGAGAAAGAATTTTGCTTACATTATTAATTTACGAAGCCTTCGCTTGCTCAAGCGATTACCAAAGCCAGTCCAAGATTGGCACTTCACTCACACGATCACTCTTTTATATAAAACACAGAACGCGGAATGATGGGATGACGAGGGGAGGAAAACTAAATAACATATACAAGGAGGGGGTGTTCTACAAGTTTTAGACTGGAAAAGTAACAAAACTTGGCACTGGCGAAGAGTGTCTTCTTTCCAACAGAAGATCTTTGGTTCGGGGAAGTTGTCTCCAAGATTTGAATATGCGTGGTCTCAGTATTTCGTGGTCAGTCATCTTGTTCAGGCGTGTGTGTAGTTGAGCCAGCAGCAGACGTTGTCAATACAACAGGGTAAGTCTGTTATTGACTTGGTTATGGTTGGCTTGTGGCTAATGCTACAGAAGGTGGTGTTAGTTTTGCAGCAAGATTGGAATCGTACCTTGTTTGGGTGTTTATATAGACTTGATTCCTTGATGTTCTAATACTTAACTGGGACATTTTTCATTGTGTTCTCTTAAATGATTTTAACACTATGATAGTGTAGTAATCCTCAAAGTTAGATTAATGTGATCTAAGGGGAAAAAAGGCTTTCTTTTTTTCTTCACCAGTGCTACATGTTCAGTTTAGATGTATATGTACTAATTACGCTAATGATTTAAGTGATGGAGGTTCAATTTCCTATAAGTGTACTCACATTTGCATGTAGAGAGAGAGAGTGGTGAACACCTCTTTGTACACCCTTCTACGATTCAACATTCAAACCCTAATCTTCCTGTCATCTA
This sequence comes from Timema cristinae, assembly GCA_039000515.1. Classification (NCBI taxonomy): domain Eukaryota; kingdom Metazoa; phylum Arthropoda; class Insecta; order Phasmatodea; family Timematidae; genus Timema; species Timema cristinae. Next base: position 23,648,556 of record JBCFYV010000001.1, read on the forward strand.
CAGTCTAGTCATTTGCATGATTGCCACCTTATACGAAACGGCCACCGAAGCAAGTCCTACAGTCATTGATATATTTAATATAACTGATAGGACAGGTGAGTCTGAAATTTTCGAACTGTCGATTTTACACCATTATATAGGAGAGAAAAAACCTTTCGGGTATCTCTCTCTCTTACACACAATCAAGACAATGTGGTATTTTGACATTAATCGCTTGTTTGTTTGTTTGTTTGTTTGTTTGTTTGATTGTTTGTAATAGTCAAATGAAATAAAAGTGTTAATAAAAGGTGTCAATAGCATGACTATGTTCAAACCTTATGAGTTGTTTATTTCAGTAAGTTGATGTCAGCTAATACCTATATACCATAATTTTGAAAGGAAGGGCGTTTTGGAAGGTTTTATTTCGTTGTACAAGAATCCTACAGTACAGTAGGAGTATTTTGGTGGAATGAAAGATCTTCCAGAAGAGAATTTCTATTACTGTTCTAGAATGCTAGTTATCCTACCAAAAAACTAAAATACAGCATACAGTAGGATTCTGATACAAAACAAAGCCTTCCAAAACCGTCTCCTTCCCAAATTCAAGGTGACTATAGTAATACTTCCTACAAGCCTATAGCCTAAATGATCATTTGAACATAAGACTACACCCACTTCGGTGCGCGCGTGGTCTAACGCGCTAAGCTCTCAAAAGACTATAGACTGCCGATGATGGGAAGATCAAGGTTCGAATCTCTATCGATTGTACTGTGGGTGGTTTTTCCAAAATAGTTTCCCCCTCTCCCTTCATGCAAACGGAGGTATACATGCTATAAATACATCCTCCCTAATTCCTAAATCCATTAGTATAATTAAAAGTGTATAGACCTAACGGGTGGTAAAACACGATGCTGAAAAACGGGCTATGGTACTACACAACGTTGTAGGCTACCTTATTTTACTATAGTAATCGATCATTCATTATAATTTTGTTTATTTCTCTTATTCTGAAACCAATATACAAGCTAATAGCCAAATATAAATGTATTATAGTTTTATCAGAATTTAAACAACATGGGTGATTGCTATATATATTTTAATAATGTATCAAAGATTATACTCATATTTGTACATCATTACCTGTGAAACTGAATTGAAAACCTTTAATATAAATGTTTGTTCTCTCAAGCATAATATAATACTTCCCTATTTTCAAACAATAACAATTCTATTAACTGGATATATGTTTTTGGACAAGAAAATTGGAAGAAACCTTTAGATCTGTCTACTCAGAATCAAGCAGACAGTGTCACGCTTTGGTCCTTTGCAAAGGGTGTGCTTATATTCATCCAGATTAGTAGAGATATTACTGGTTACAAAGATTATCTACTTACTGATTGATTTCCCCTTCTTCTTGACAACATTCCTCGTTAAAACCACAAACAATTTCGTAATATTTAAAATACCACCTGGACATAAATATATTTTACATTTTAAAAAGCGGGTGTGTCCGGTTACACCCTGACAGGTACTTATTTTATACATTTTTGTTTTGTTTATTTATAAATCTCTCACTCTCCCATAAAAAATATCTCTATTACATTAATTTAACGTATTGTTAAGCAATTAATAATGTTTCCTTATTTGTATACACTATAACAATACACAAAATACATTGAAACTAAAAAAATACTTTAAAGTATATCCACCCCGATAACTACTACTTTTTATTTGGAATGATGTGAAAAGTTTTGTAATAAAGAATGAATCAAAAAGGTAAAATTAGGCAGTAAGTATATACAATTTATAACGGCTGTGTCGATAAAATATAATTTCTCTCTTTGTTTGATTTACCAATCCTTTACCACATACAACTGCCCCCTTTACTTGAAAAAATTAAAGAAATTACTCGCTTATATCCTAGAATTTTTTTTTTACTATTGATCATTTTTCAATTTCCTCTTTAATACTATTGACACTAAGACATATAGAAAGGACACATACAACTATAGTAATAGGCTACCATAAAAAGAACGAGAAATTCACACTTCAAGCAAATACCTTTTGATACTTATTAAAACTGTACACTCTTTTAGTAATAACACCGATACATAGTGCCACTACGTAGAAACGCAATGTTGTATACAATACCACGAAACTTAAACCTCACTAATGTAAAATGTCAACTATTTAGAAAATAAATCTACGAAGGGATAATTTGATACATAAATATAGGTGATTATATTAGATAAACTAGATTAATTACGTCTATTAACGTTTTCCCGTCAATATCAGTTTAAAAAGTTATTAAAATAAGGGCGAATAGCATGTTCCATTTATAAATTGGTTCTAACAAAGAATTTATTGCCACCTATGTGTATTAAATTTGCTGAAAATTTTTTAAGCCATTTTATTGACGTATTTTGAAGAGCTCCTTCTTCTCATTAGTCCCAGACCCTTGGGGAAATGTTCTCATCCACTCGATCTATTATACATAAAAATAAATAGTAATGAATGGAGTATTGGGGATTGGGGAGTGAGTCCCTACATTTTTCGGGTAAAATGGTAGGGGTGGCGAATTTTTTTTTTTGTACCTTCGCGAATCTTTTAATTTGGCAGAGATGGAAAGATGAATTATCCACTAAAATTATTTGTATTGGACACAACTTAATTTTCATTATAAAACGGTATAGTATGGAATTGTGGACATAAGTTAAAGAAGGTGAAAAGGGATTTTCCTCTTCAATCACTCATTTCCATATCACTGAATTTATTTTAAATTAAGTCAAAGGATGTGGTGAGAATTTAGTTTTGGGGAAGGTGTAAAATTCGCAGGTTTTGCACATTAAAATATTAAACTTGACTGGTATTATGTCACCGCGTCTCCCTAACCTTTCTGGGCTATACGCAATGATCTAACTACGCTATCATGTTGAGTAATAGAAATGTTGAATTAGAAGAAGTTTACTCGCATCTGCTTGGAGGGAGATTGGAAATTTTTCTAGGAAAATTCACTCCCAGTACAGATTAGTATTCGAATTCCAATCTCCCCATCGTCAGTACAGTCTACTGCGAGAGTAGTGCCTTAGACCAGATAATCCAAACCATGGCCCATGGACTGATTATGACCCTCGATTTCATTCGGTGTGGCATACAGGCTCAAATTGAATTACTTCAAACTCCTGAAACAAACAACAAATTAGTCTTTTTACAGTTGATCTAGGTGAAAGATAATTCTCACTTTTTCCTTCATTTTTTTTAATGGCATGTGCAATTTGCTACTACCCAGGCAACAAATATATGGAATATTACTTAGGTTTAATATGGTTTCTCAGTATTTACATCTATTTTTCCAAAGTATATAACTTTGATTCAAGCTACTTGTCTTCTAAATTATAACTATTTCTTGAGTTTTAGATGCAATTTCAATTATGCTGAAAAATATATTTAATTATATTATTAATTAGGCTTTAAGCATTGAGGGCTGCATTTAATTATAAAATAAATACAGTTTCAAGGATATTTTGTCCAAATGTTTACGTAAATAATAAAGTTGGTGTACCTGATGAATTGTTTTGTTCCATTATTCATTGATATTTCTTTTCTTCCGGTTTCTTAAAATGGTGGGTTCAATTTATTTGTTATTTTAAATCTAAATCTGTATTCATCTATTAATGTGTTAATATTTTGCTATATATTATCATTCATTTATTTTTTAAATTTCAGTTTGTATTTTATTTGATTTTCAGGGTATAGATATCAACCATAAGTATGACCGTAAGGTCCGCAGGACTAAGCCGAAGTCCCAAGATGTGTACCTTAGATTGCTTGTTAAGGTATTATTATATGCAATATTAACATTAACATCTTTACATTTTTGAGAATTATTTTGTTCTTGAAATGTCTGAGAAATAATTGATATGCCTATTTTAAAATTGGGTGAATGTGCTAGCAAGCAATTTTAACAATCCATGTGTTTGCTTTTTTATTTCAGTTATATAGGTTTCTTGCTCGAAGAACTAAGGCAAAGTTTAATAAAATCATCTTGAAGAGACTATTTATGTCCAAGATAAATCGTCCACCTATTTCACTTGCCAGAATTGTTCGCTTGATGAAGAAACCCGGCCGAGAAGGTTTAATCACAGTAGTAGTGGGAACTGTCACAGATGATCAAAGGATTTTTGAAATCCCTAAATTGACGGTAAGATCAATATAACAACATTAATTAATAACAATAAAAGTGAATAGATTATAAAAAAAGTTATCGTGTCCTTAGGTCATTGGACCTATGTCTCTTTGACTAGTTTAAATTTAATTTGGATATGTTTTTTACAGCCTGGCCATATGAATAATTCATATAAGTCCTATATTTTGCTCTTATTCCCATTTTAAGCTTCATTTTCATTGTTATTGTTTGGATATCATATCCACCAGAATATGTACGTAGGATCGGACGACACCAATATTCAGAAATTTTTAACACTTAAAATAAATAGCCCACATCTAATAAAAACTCTACAACTCATTGTCCAAATCACTTTTGAAATGTAAATTTTGACGACGTTTAACTGTCCCATGATCCTGTCCCCTGGATGAATGCTGTAATCCCATGATGCTTTGTGTCACACCTGTGATTGTGTGCAGTCCACAATAAAATTGATATGTAATTTAAGAATATGTACCACCCACGTTTAACTATCACATTGACTATTTAACTATATTTATAATTATAAATTTGATTTACTAACACATGATAGGTTAGGTTAAGCTGGGTTAGGGAAGTGTCATAAGAATTAAGGGATAAGTTAAGCTAGAGGGGATAAGTGTCATATATATAAACTAGTCTTATTTCCATCGTGTCATCGTAAATTCTGTTTGGGGTTTAGTGTAATTTGTTTAAAATGTTCTAGAACTGCTGAAAGATACTCATCATTTAGGTGATTTTCTTGTTTAATTTTTTTTTTTGTTCACATTGTTTCCACAGGTTTTTTGTGTTTGGAATATTTTCATCCAGAGCTGATAACAATATTTTGGATATATAAAAAAATTAAATTGCCAACAATAAGAGCGACTATATACTTTTACTCCATACAAATAATTTGTAGGTACTTCATACAATCACATTTTTAATTAGGACCTATAAAACTACTTCGGTGACAGCATGTCTTTTGAAGTAGACTAAACTGCCGATGATGATTAGATTGAGGTTTGAATCTCGGTTAGGTGTACTGAGGGTGGTTTTTAGTGGTTGGTGGTTAGTAGGCTTACCTAAATGTGTTGTTTGATGCTGTGCTAAAAAAAGATAGGGCCTATATAGCTTACTTTTTTTTTAATTAGCTAACATCATTAACTTTAGTACTATTGTGATTTGTGTGAGAGGACAGAGAGTAACGCTTTTATAAGACATGGGTATAAATCTCTATTATATTACGTTAATATACTTTTATAGGCTATTTCATTCTTTTTATTTTACAACTAAGACGAGGGTAAATCAAGATTTATCAAGTTGGATAGTTTTTAATTACTATGCGATTAAAATTAGATATCATAATACCCGGTTTCCTTGATTCCGATTCTTTAACATTTCCAATTTCACTATTTTTCAAAGTGTTCAACCTTTTTTTATTATTATATTATATATTATTTATATATATATAAACATATTCATTCAACATGATAGTATAGCAAACAAATTTAAAAATGTAAATAGTAATAAAAAAGTTCAGTTTTAGTAAAAAATTTATCATTGATAGGAAAGTGTTGCAAATAGCTCAAACTACGCTAGAAGATCTGGGCAGAAAATTTAAGGAAAGTGACTCTGCTTTTGAGAAAATAAACAAACAAAAGCACATTCAAAAGATGATAACAATGTTGGACTACCTTTTGTGCAAGTCAATATGAATCAAAAAACCCAAAAACAACTAAAGAGTGATTAATTATGTTTGTGTGGGCATATAACCCAAACTGGTATGTATATGTATATGTGTGTGTGTGTTATATATATAATCAATTATGAATATGTTTTCACAGAATATTTTTTAAATGTTTTTTATTTTTAGGTGGAAGACATTTTATTTTAACCTATATCTTTTGATGATAATGAACATCATCATTACTCTCTGTGTGTGGTGCATGCGTAATGTGCATGATGCGCATCCTCAGAGGCGGTGTTATAATACAACATAAATTTTAAGGATTCAATATCTTAGAAATATATTTGGTAATTTCAAATTACAACAATTTTTATGCATAAAGATTCATCAAAGCTTGGATATTGTTTTGATTGCCTTGTATGATTGTTTGAAGGTGTGTGCTCTGCGTGCCACAGAGAAGGCTCGTGCCCGTATTTTGAAAGCTGGTGGTGAAATCATCACTTTTGACCAACTGGCTATCCGTGCACCAACAGGCAAGAAGACTGTGCTCATGCAAGGTATTGTAACTATAGACCTAAGCGAAAACAATTGACATATTTGAAATGTACACTTAGAATTAGAGATGGGTCGAATCCAAATCTAAATTTTATTTTCAAATCCAAATCCTAGCAAATTTTTAGAAATTTTAATGATTTACAAATAGATCTACATTACACAATATAGGCTTAAGCTGTAAATTAAGATTTATTTCAATAATGCTTTCAATTTTAATCAACCCCGACCAACCATTACAAAATACTGGTTAAAATCCAGCCAAATTAAACAATCTAAACTCATATTATTGTTTAGGAATAAGGTTAATCAAAATTTGAGTGTCTTTAAGTTATTTTTCTAATATATTGAAAGAATGAGTTAAGTTTATATAAAAAACATGTGAAATAAACAGATTAGGCCTAGTTACCTTTTGATCAACTTTAATCATCTTTAGGTATTATAATTTATTTTGATAAGAAAGCTAAAATAAAAATACAAACAGATTTAAAAAAAAGACTAAAACAACATTCTTACCAATTAAACATACGAGGGTCATCCAGAAAATAAGGTTACAACATTTATGTAGGATCGAAATATGCTTGTATTAATTTGAAATTCACAGGATACTTTACAAATATATTAAACTATTTTTCAATATAATCACCGTCGAGATCGAGACATTTCTGTAGTCTGCACCAGCTTTTGTATGCCACTGTCGTAGACCTCCGCCACCAGCTCTTTCAGCCACTTCTTCACAGTTTCCTCAGCCTCCTGATTGTTGGAAAAAGGTTTCCCCCCCAAAAATTCCTTTAGTTTAGTGAAAAGGTGATAGTCCGAAGGCGCCAAGTCGGGTGAATAGAAGGGGTGGGTGACAATATCCCATCCAAACGATGTCAGCAGCTCCTGTGAAACTTGTGGGGCCTGGCGTCATGCAGGAGGCTGACTCCTCGGGTCAGCATTCCCCTTATGAGGTTCTGAATAGCTCTTCAGAGATTTTTTTAAGGTGTTGCAGTAAGCCTCTGCATTAATGCTAATCCCTTTAGTAGGCATAAAATCCACCAAAAGGACCCCCTTACGGTTCAAAAAAACAGATGCCATGACTTTTCGGCTGAATGGGTCGTCTTGAACTTTTTGGTGGCCGGGGAATATGAATGACGCCACTGAAGTGATTGTCTTTTTTTTTTATTCTGCGGTGTAGTGACACACCCACGTCTCATCCCCTGTCAAGATAGAGTCCAGCAAAGCTCCTCCCTCCTGTGCAAAACGATCCAAAAAATTCACGCACAGAGGTCACACGATTTTGACGGTGCTCCGGTGTGAGCATTCTGGACACCCATTTCGTACACAATTTCTTGTAACCAATTTTTTCTGACATAATATCACCAAGGAGACTTCGAGAAATGTCAGGAAATTTTTCGTAAAGGTCATCAAGCGTCACACAGCAATCTTTTCGCACTCGTTCTTCATTCTTTTACACAATTACATCAGAAATCACTGATGGTCTCCCATTTCCCACTCCGTGCCTCGTCGTATCAGTACGGCCTTCTCTGAACAAACCCACTTTGTGACATGTTGTTAACTCATCACATCACTACCATAAACTTCCACGAGCTTCCGATGGATATTCGAGGTGGTATTGTTCTGCAAAGTCAAAAACGGATGACAGCGCGAATCTCGCACGGATGAGAGTTGGTTGCATGACGACCTCTCCATTGAAAGAATTTACAGTTTCTGAACAAAATGGCCGACAAACATGCGGGACCAAACAAACTGGCCGTTAGGATCCCCCTACACATCAGGTGAGCCAACTTGGAAACAAAAAATTTCTCCCTGCCTCAGGAGCCCATGTAACCTTATTTTCTAAGTGACCCTCGTACATTGGAAATAGGGAACTCAATAATACCTAAGTATGTATTTTTTTTTTTATATCATCCATCTTTGCGTAGAAAACAAGAAATATATTTGATTCTTGCGATGTATGAGATATACATTCTATTTAAGACAAACAAATTTTTGGCTCTTGCAATATGTCCATTCCTATTTAATAGGAAAGAATGCGTTTGGATATTTTTACAATTATTTCAATAACATATTTGAAAAAAAAATTCTCTTTAAAAATCAGTAATTGGTTTTATTTATTTCAAGTTTATTTGTAATTCTAATTTTTTAATAGTGGCTTTTCTGGCTGTATTTTGTAATTTCAAAACCATGTTTAAATACATTTTAAACCATGAACAAAATTGTTTTAAAATATTTAGTAAAACTGGTTCGGGTATATCTTGTATAAATTGTTTGTACATTCTTATATTGTTTGTATATACGAGTTCTTTTAGGTGGTCTACCATAGAGTTGCGTGTCTGTACTGTCATAAGGTGCTGTTGACCAGTATATGCTTTTTTTATTTTCAAAATACTTCTTGCATTCACCAGGGCCGTCAACTTGGTATTCTTTAAAGGCTTTTATAATGTTATTGAATATATTTGGGAATTCGAGTATTTGACTTTCAACCTGAATGAATCTTCGAAGACCCTTGCGGAGTAAATAGAAAATAAATCTGTTCAGGAAACAGATGCGCTGTAAAGACAAATTAAAATTAGCTCCTGTGTTTGTCGCAGATTTGCCTTAAATGAATTCAATAATTCGGTTGAGGACCCAGTTTTTGAAGAGTTTTAATGTGTTCATTAAAATATTTTCAAGATTGTTTGTGAGGTGAAAGTTTCAGAAGTAAGCATGCGCTGAAATGGTTTGAGTCCAAGTTCCCCATAGGGATGGAAGGGTAGGGTATTAGGCGCGTTAAATTTTATATAGCTGAAAAAAAAAATTAATAACATTTTATTCATGTTTTATCTCTTTTGTCCAACAAAATAATGATTACGGAATAAGTTGTGCTTTTCAAGTAGGTCTAACTTAGTAGTTTTTGAATTCAAAAATCAAAATGTTATGCTTTGCTTATGAGGTGAAAGATTTGACCATCGAATCCAATAAAACACCAAATCCTCGAATCTCAAATTCTTGTCAGGATTCTGTGGATTCGAATGGCCCATCTCTACTTAGAATTAACTTTAATCTATCGTTTTTCCACCTTAAGATATGACTTAATTCACATCAATTCCCAAGCTTTTACATCAAATCGTATCCCTAAATGTTAATAATTTTATCTTTCATATGGATTCACACATGCTAGTATTTATTTGTCAGTTTGAGAGTTAATATGTGGGTTTTTGGTTGGAATCTGTTTGGCCACTTTGATAGTCATTAGCGTAGCTAGTTTAATGATGGATTATATTTGTTAGTTACCATTATAGCCGCATCTAAGTGTCATTATACTATTGGCAGCATAAAGCCTTTCTGAGTTGAAGATAGCTGTGTGATAGCTCGTGATCTTAATTGATCATGCATGTGTAGCTGACGATTTCTGTACTTCCATCACAGACTGCCTTAAGATATGAGTGAAGAATGACTGGGCACAGGACGACTCTTGGCTAGCTCATTGGTTATAGTATTGACATACTGAGCCAGAGGTCTAAGGTTCAATCCGTTGTTATTTTTAAATTTTAAGAATATGGTAGATACTTAAGCTATATTATCCACACAAAGAGATTATATAAAAATATACAAGTACTGAAATAAGCTTGTGGCACTTCTCTTTTCTAAGATAGGTATTCAAAGTTGTCGCAAATTTTTCAAAACTTTAAGGTTGTGATGTCTGTTTTGATTGCAATCCAAGTCTTGTTTGCATACAGGTCGCCGTAATGCTCGTGAGGCAGTGAAACACTTTGGTCTTGCACCCGGTGTTCCTCACAGTCACACCAAACCCTATGTGCGCTCCAAGGGCCGCAAGTTTGAGCGAGCTCGTGGACGAAGGCGCAGCTGTGGTTACAAGAAGTAATCTGTGTGGGGGTTTTTGTTTTTTTTCATTCAACCTTGTGAATTATTAATATTGCATTAAAAAAGGTTTTAAATGGTTTTATTTGTTTTATATATAAAAATATAACTTCCAATTCCTCAAAATTTACAATTTCAATCCTTTTTTCATGTATCCAGTCTAAGGGGCGGTCCATAAACTATGTATGCGCTTGGGAAGTGTGGGGGTGGCGAGTAATGCTTTATATGACGGGTGGGGGAGAGTCATAATGTGGGATGTCACATCAGCATTCTGTGTTAATAACCCTGTCTACGTTCGTCAAGATGGCCAAAAACATTTCAATTACAATTACAAATATTATTTAAACAGAGGTAGGAGAGTGTGTGATATTGTAATGTAATATTAGGAGGTTTCACAAAATTGTGATAATATGGAGGGTCACAAAAAATTAGCGAAACTTAGTTTATGGACAGCGAGACGTAAACAGAAAATTATATGTTAGATCTTGGCTAGATTACTGAAACCCAAAGGGTCATATTGAGTACGGTAATTTACAATTTGCCTACACTATAGTGAAATGGCTAAATAACTAATATTGCTCACTAAAAATTATCCAATTATGTGTGTATTGTAGTTTTATTTAAATACTAAAATTTAATTTTTAAAATGTGTATAACATGTGAATAGTAAATAAAATCTATACTTATATTTGTAAGAATCAAATTTGACATTTAAAAAAAATTATTAATTTAAAAGTTGGTTTGGAAAAGAATCCCAATTTACTATAGTTAATTTCTACATGGGATTTTTTTTTTTAATATCTATAGGGCATATAGTTTATGAACTAGAATTTTTTATAGTTTAAAAGGAATGTCTTAAAGTTTTATCAAATTTTTCCAAACGTTTGATTTAAAGAAACCCGTTTTAGTGGCCGCATAGTCTAAGTATCACACACTCAAACTGGGAGGTCAGGGTTCAAGTCCTGTCTGAGTGTATTTAGGAGGATTTTCCTAAATGTTGTTCCACTCCTTCCATGAAAATGTGAGTACACTTCCTCAAAATTAAGCTTTTACCATCCCTAGCACACAAGTGCAATTAGTACATATGTGTACAACCCAGGGGACAAAAATGTGTAACCTTTCCCAAATCAAAATTGTGTCTCATTAAATTAAGATTATTATCAAAATAGTAAAAAGTACAGGAAAGTGGAAGTCATGAGAATGAAGTTATCTGGGGGAAAGTGGAGGTACACAGAGTACATGAGTTAGTAGAGATACCAAATAAAATGTTAGAAATTATGTAGGAAAAAGATGGGAGGACCAGATAAAGTGTTTTGAGCTAGAGGAGAAAGGATAGTGGAAGTTGGAGGCATTTTACTAAACTGGCACCCGCCTCGGTGGCGTATTTGGCTAACACGCTAGTCGTGTTGAGCTCGACTGCTGAGGACGGGGAGATCGAGGTTCGAATCTCGGTCGGGTGAACTAGGGGTGGTTTTTCCTAAATGGTTTTCCACTCTCCCTCCATGCAAATGCGGGTTCACTCCCTCTAATTCGACCTTCCCAATTCCCAATCTATTAGTGTAGCTAGTACTTAAAGCGTATAACCCGAACGGGTAGTAAGACGCGGTGCTAAATAATAATAATAAAATACTAAATTGGCCTGGTCACAGGTTAGAAACGGTTGATAATGAGTATACAATATTGGGTCGACAGGTGACATGGTGGTCTAGGGGTAAGGTGTCTGACTTGTGAGCTGGGGGTGCGGGGTTCAAACCTCGGTCTCAGCACAGATTTATCTGACTGCCAAACCCTTCCTTCACCTCTGACAAGACGCGTATTAATCACAACTTGTGAATGTGTGGAATGCCGGGCCTCCACACACACAGCTCTAAACATTGAAGTCTAACTTTATGGGCTGTATCTGCCTCCCAAAGAGCCAAATCAATATCAAGGAAGTGTATTAAAAGAGTTGATTTTTTTAGGCACCCACAGTTTCTGTCCAGTGCCAGCTGGAGTTCAACTTAATTCTTCAAAGTCTTACTAGTAGTTCTGGCTTACCTGCACAAATCGAGGGAGAGCAAAGGAAAAAAAAAATGTACTCACAGCCTATATTCAAACCCTGACTTCTCCACCAATATCAGACAAAGATAGAAAGAGGCATTAAGTTTGAATTTTATTTTTATTTATTCAGTGTTTACAGGCCCGGTATCTTACAATCTTTAAATCCGGGCCGTTTTTTCCACAACTTTTACTTAATTTACACAATTTTAATATGAATTTCCTTTTTATCATTACAACACATATTTTGGCTCTTAACTTAAATGAAATTCAACTACCCTTAGCTCAATTTGATCCACCCCGGGTATATTACGCCTCCGGTACCCTCCCCGCTAGGCCCTTCACAATGCTCGGGATTTCACTCCCGAGTCCGCCAAGCGCTCAGCAGAGGTGGGCATCCCCATAATAACCACCTGGGGAGGCGCCCTATCAGAGTTGGTGCCCCGCCTACTTTCTACCCTTGGCAGCTGAATTTCCTAATCTACCCCCTATCTAGTTCCCCCGTCCCTAATTATATATATTAACTACTAACTAAGCTAAGCTAAAATACTAAACTATTCTATTCCCATTACTACCGGGGAACACCATCACCCAGAGGGCTGCAGGGCAGCCGCCTTTCTCCATCTTGACTCTGAGGGCCCATCAACCACAACCCACCTCTCTTGTTTCCAAGGTGGTGGGTCATACGGTGCAGGGAACCCCTCAGAGTTCATAATCATTCCACTAACTTTTGTTCATACGACTGGAAAACTGTCTTCTGGATCTCAAGGGCATCCCCCGTGTTCCTTCAGACACTCAGTCGTACTGGAATCCAGTTCCCAGGGCTCGCGCTTGCTCCTCCCAGCACATACACATTTTTTTTTTTTCCCGGCAAGGATTGTTACCACTTATCCCCTTTTAACAATCCTTTTTTCCCTACTCACTCCCCGCTGAGACCGCACTAGTGTCCGTGTCAGTCCCGCCCTCCGTGTCGCTGTCATCTTCTTCGTCATTGTCAGTGTCAACGTCCCGTCTTATTCGTCCCTGTGCCTCTTTAAGTCTGTCTATGTAGGCTGTCTTTGCTCTATCTGACGCTTCCAGTGCAATCTGGTCTAAGAATTTCCAATAGACTGGGTCCCTCAGTACTTCGCCTACTAATCTTCCCTGGATCTCTCTCTGGTAGTTCCTTCTTGCTTCTAGTGTAATGACACACTCAAGCACCACATGTTCAGGGGTTCCCTCCTCACCACATTGACAATTCCCCGACTCTATCAATCCCAGCTTCCTTAGAGATGCCGGGTACGGTCCCTTCCCCGTGATGAAGTGGACAAGACCCCGAGATGGCTGGAGGTGCTTATTCTCTAGTCTCTCAACCACATTTGGGAACAATTGATAAGTCCTCCTACCTGTCCCACTTCTCTCCCAACGTCTCTGCCACTCCTCCAACAGGACTATTTCCGCCTCTCCAAAAGTTCTCACATCGTGTGTGGTGAGGAGTCTCACCTTCTCCAAGTTTCTCTTTTTTAGCCAGTACGCCACAGCTTTCTTCCTTATGAGGAGGTCCAACGGCCATACACCTAGGGCCACACTCAATGCATCCGTTGCTACAGTCCGGTAGGCTCCCGTCAGCCTCAATAAGATGTTCCTCTGCAGACCCTGAATCGCCTTAGCCGGAGCGACATTGGTTAGTCTGTGAGCCCAGATGCACGCCCCATAGCTCACAATGGAGAGAAGGATCATCTGATGGTATGTCCTTATTATCCGCATAGGCAGATAAAACCGCCTCTGTCCCATGCTTATAATTTTATTCATCACCGACAGAGTTTTCCCCATCACTCCCTCCATGTGCGCTGTGAAGTTCCTCTTTTCATCTAGGGTAACTCCCAGGTATCTGACCGTATGGCTTCTTCTTATAGATTTCGTACCTAACTTTATGGTCGGATCCCTAGCCAATCTACCCTTAAACAGCATGAAGGTCGTCTTCGCCGGTGCCATTTTTAACTTGACACTTTTACACCAGGTGTCAAGTTCTTCAAGCACCTGGTTACTTTTTTCCTCTAAGTTCCTTCTCGAGTACCCTTCTATTACTATTAGAAGGTCGTCTGCGAAGGCAACCACACCCTGCGTCTCTGGCATCCCCTCCAACAAGTACAACACTGGTTCCAGGCTGACATCCCAAAATATCGGGCCACATACCGATCCCTGGGGACATCCCTTCGTCAGTAGCTTCTGAACCTTATTTCCTGAACATCTCAGGGTGGAGTATCTATTACGACAGTAGTCCTTAAGACTCCTATACAGCTGCCCCGGACACTGAATCTCTCTTAATCTGTCAAACATCGCCGGCCACCAGAGGTTGTCAAAAGCGCCTGAGATGTCCACAAATATTCCTACGACGTATTTACCATTTGCCGAGTCAATCAGTTCCATTGCTCTGCAGATTGCGTCCTCTGTTGACCTGCCTCTTCGGAAGCCATACTGCTGCTGATGCATGCCCATGACTGTCCTGTGTCTCAGTAATCTTTCACACAATATCTTCTCCTGCAACTTCCCTACTGTGTTCAACAGGCAGATGGGTCTGTATGACTTCGGAATAAGCGGATTTTTATCCTCCCCCTTGCTTAGCACGATTACCTCGCTCTGCTTCCAGATGTTCGGGATTCTGCCTTGAGCGAGGCATTCGTTTAACAGCCCTGCAAGGAAAGGAGCAATAAGGTCAGCCGTCTTCTCCAGCACCTCGACCTTTATCCCGTCCGGACCAGGCGCCTTTTTCTTACCCATCAGAGCAATGTTCCTGATCACCTCCACCCGACTAACAGGTTCTACCTCTTCCTCATTTACATACTCGTCATTCTCCATCCTCTCCCTCAACATTTGGTGCTCTTCAGTATCTTCTGTCACGTCGTCATCTGGCAACAATGTCTCCATTAAAAGAACCGCAGACTCTTCCCAGCTGGTCGTGGTACTCCCATCATCCTTAGATAGCGTGGTTATCATGGCTGGGGGGCGTAATTTCCCGGAGGCTATCTTAAACGGCACCCCCCAAGGTCCCCTCTGTAACTCCTCCTGTACATACTTCTCCCAACTTTTCCTCTTCTCCTGATACAACCCATCCTCAAACTCTCTCTTGCTCTCCCTGTAGATATTTAACAGCACCACACGACCAGCCGGGTCTCGACACCTCTGATATCTCCTACGCGTTCTCCTTGCCCTTGCTCGAAGACTCTGCAGTCTGTCATTCCATGGCTTATTACCAACCTTGGTATCACCTTTCACCACAGGTATCGACTTCCTCATTGCATCCTGCAGAGCCCACGTCAGCTGTTTGGCCTTCATGTTGACATTGTCGCCTTGTGCCACTGGACTGGGCAGTATCAGTTCAGCCCTCAGCTTCTCCCAGTTAGCTTTGCTCATGTTGTATCTCCTTCTTTTCCCTTCCCCATTTCCATCCACCAGCCTCCCCGCGACAAATTCAAAGACGATCAGGTTATGGTCACTGACCGTGACGTTGTCCACAACCCTCCAACCTTCCACCATGTCCATGGACTCGGCGTTACACAAAGTGACGTCAATGTTGGAAGAAGCCCCAGCTCTCCCCTGATATGTAGGGGGATTATTCGGTTGGTTCGCAACCTCAAGCCCATGACCATAGATGAACTCCTCCAAAGCACGACCCTTCTATCTCTCCCAATCACCCTATTACTATGCCACATGGGAGACTTAGCATTAGCATCAGCGGTAATTATGAGTGGCACACCTGCGTATGTCCTACATATTATCTCCAACTGATCAAGATATGGCTCAATTGGATGCCTAAATTGAAAATATAGGTTTGCCACTATACACCTGCCTGAGCTAGTTCCCAGTTCTACGCATGTTACCCACTGGTTACAGAGCTGTTCAATCTTAGTTACGGCAATTTCCTTGTTAAACACCACTATTGCGCTCATTGGAGCTTCTCCACTAACAACAATTCTAGTGACCACCGGCATATGCGGAACTTTCCCTCTCAAGGTATAGGGTTCCTGAAGACACACAACATCAAGTCCCATCTCCTCAGCAAGCTTGCGGACTTCATGCAACACGGTCACGCTCCTCATTCCATTAATCTGTCCTATTCTAATGGTGCTATCCCCCATTACGGATAGTATGTGTGCACGTAGCACGCAGGCCATGCCACGCTGGGGTTAAACGTCTTGCGACCGTGTGCCGTCACAAATTGCCTATAAGTATTTTCCATATCAAAAGTTTCCTCTCTCCTCTTGAAGACCTTATCAATTAGTCCCCGCAAACTGTCCACGTCCGTTGGTAGATTCATAGATCTTAGTTGAATTCTATCCAACGACTCGGGAGAGGGAAAAGTGATACTGTCCCCCTTTTCATGACCCAGTCTCACCACGTGCCTCAGCGCCATGTGCAGCACTCTCTCTTCTTCTAACCTGGATAACCGCATCGTCTCCTCGAGGGTTCCGTACGCCTGAGAGGGTACATCCCTCTCTCCTTTCAGCTGCCCCTCCATCTCCATATTCACTTCTGCTGTCTGGCTCCCCCTGCTGTTTGTGTTGTGATCCATACCCTTTTCTTTCTTTTTCTTGCCATATCCAAATCCCCAGAGCTTCCAATTTTGTTTATGTTTCGCCCCCAGATCTGCTTTTCCGCAAGTCCCCGCTCCAGCTTTCTCTGGCGTCCCCTCCTCCTTTTCCTCACACTTGACTCCATTGGTGCTTTCCACCCATTCCCTATTCATGCCTTCACATATGATACATATGTTCTCCACCACCTGCGGATTTATTACCGCATTGTGCAGTTGTGATATCAGGGTGGAGGATGCCGCCGCCGAGTCCCCAGTTGACGCAAACCTCCCATTCCAAAATTCGTTGCCGGGCCAACTATTTCCATCCCATGGATATGTAGTAACTAGGTAATATTCACCCTCCCCGAAGATCTCATAGGGAGCTCGCCGGGTCGATATTACCCGTATACCTGTATCCGCTAGAATCTTCTGCCGATCCTCAAAGTGCTCCATAACCCCATCCATCCATTAAGTTTGAATGCCCACCAAATCAATATTGAATTCTTTCTTAACTTGTCGGTGACCTGGTGGTCTAGGGGTAAGGTGTCAGACTTCTGTGCTGGCGGCCGGGGTTCAATCCTCGGTCCCGGCACAGATTTATCTGATTACCAAACCCTTCCTTCACCTCTGACAAGACATCTTGTGAATGTGGGGAATGCCAGGCCTCCACCGTGGTTCGGATTCCACGTTAAACTGTAGGTCCTTCATTTCATCTCACAATCACCCTAACATTACACATTAGCGTAAGTGCGTATAACCCGAACGGGTAGTAAGACGCGGTGCTAATAATAATAATCTTAACTTGTCAACAATAACCAGCTTATGGTTAGGTTTGTTTAGTAAAGTACCTTTATTTGCTTCCTTTCCCCACTCACCTGTTATCATCTGCTCCCATCTATTTTTTGGTCTCACAGTATTTTCCCATCATTCTCATTGGATTCTTTCCATACCATCTCACCCTTGCTTCCTACACTATCTCATGTACTACTTTTTCCTGGACAACTTAATTCCTACTTGCTTTGGTGGCCGCATGATCTAAGACGCTACTCTTGCAACTAACTAGACTGCCATTGATGGGAAGATCTCCCAAATTCCTAATATATTAGGGTAATTAATACATAAGGATATGACCCTGATGGGTAGTACGTACGCTACTAAACGCAAACAAATGGAAGGGGTATGAACGCTTTGATCAGATTTTTATTTCAACATAATTGTAAATTGTATAACATAATTTTGTACATACTATGATTGTATTATATTGATTAACATATATTTACTACAATTTTAGAAGTTAAATAAATGTAGAGTAATCAAAAGTAGCAGAAGGTATGAAAGTAAAACATTCCTATAAATAGAAGCAATTAAAATTATTTAAAAAAAAACTCAATTTCTTGTTAAGGTACCTTTTGGTTATATATATCTTTTGACAGTTTGCAGATTTATTTGGCTTTGGCAGTCTTGTTTGATTTTCAGTGATGCGATCAGTATTCAAACTCCAACTGGTATATGGCGAGGTGATATTTACTAGATAGGTTTGTTTCCCCCCTTTGTCCACACAAATCAAGGTAAAGTTCCTTTGAATTCTACCTATCCCTCAAGTGTAGATATCCTGAACAGGTACTAATATTCAACCAAAGTAATAATTTAAAAACTGGGTTATCTCAAGGAGTCATGACGGTGTAAAAGATAAAAATTGGAGTAAGCCCTTGCCAAAGATTAGAAACCACTGAGATGTCAAGAAATAGTGGTCTGACTAGACATGTATACACAAATCTCTTATGTACCGTCCCTATTAGAAATACATTCCAGCAATAATACAGGGTGTCTACCGAGTTAGAGAAACCAAAATAATGATTTTTTGGTGATCTTTTTTGACCACAAAATTTGTTTGGTAAACTGTTGAACATTATATAATACATGTACATACGTAATGCACTCACACGCAATATTAAACTTAAACTATATGGTGAACGTTAGCCTTGTCCTTTGTATCACGGTAAAAACAATCAGGAAACTTGCGGCTAACGCATGGTTTCTTGGGTGGTGAGTGACTCAACAGTCAATGTGTTTGCATTTTTACAATGTGCAAGAAATTCAAACACAAATATTTTTGTGGTTTTATGGCTAAGATATTAAAAATTTGTGACTT
Organism: Timema cristinae; assembly: GCA_039000515.1. Taxonomy (NCBI): domain Eukaryota; kingdom Metazoa; phylum Arthropoda; class Insecta; order Phasmatodea; family Timematidae; genus Timema; species Timema cristinae. Next base: position 23,667,568 of record JBCFYV010000001.1, read on the forward strand.
TTTTTTTTTTACAATTAGTAACTTTTTGGTGACTTTCGTGACCTCTGAAATGTGGGTTTTTTCATACCATGTTTTACTTTACACTCGAGTTAAACACATATGTATTAATTATACTAGTGTGTTAGGGATTGGGAGGGTTTAATTCAGAGGAAGTGCATCCACATTTGTGTGGAGGGTAGAGTGGAAAACCGTTTAGGAAAAACACTCCTCATTGCACCAGGCCAGGATCAAACCCCGATCTCTTCATCTTCGGCAGTCTAGTCCATTGCGAGAGTAGCGTCTTATATCATTCGGCTGCCGAAGCGGGTCAGAGATTATTGCGGTGGCAACATAAATCTTTTCCCAGGTGTAGAGGTGAAAGAAACAACTCTATTTAATAATAAATACCCGCCTCAGTATAGTTAGCTAACACACGCTGATTTCATGTTAAGCTAGACTGCTGATGACTGGGAGATTGAAGTTCTAATCTCACTCAAGTGAACTGGGGGTGGTTTTTCCTAAATGATTTTCCACTCAAATGCAGGTTCACTTCATCTATATTCAACCTTCCCAATTCTTTCTTAACCCACTAGTGTAATTAGTACATAAGTGTACAAACCAAATGGGTAATAAGACACGGTGTTAAGTATTATAACTAATAGAAAATCTCTACACATGAAAAAGATTCATCAAAAATTAATCAAAACAATCCATGCTGTTAGGTCTGTATGATGGTGATATTGAATGCTCCTTAAAGGGAACTGCCCATTACTATATATATATAAAAAAATCCGATGAAAGGCTGAAGGCACCAAGTCAGAGGAGTATGCGGGGTGGTTCAAAATGTCGCAACTGAATGAGTCCAAAAGCACCTTGGTGGTGTTGGCCATGTGCGGGCAGGCGTTGTCGTGCAACAAACGCACTTCCTTCAACACTCCTCTCAGTTTGTTTTGAGTTGCTCTCTTGAGCTTTTTTAGGGTCTCATGGTTGTTTTTTTTTTTGCTCGGAATTGAGGTTTTGAATTTTTTTGGCAGATGGGGAACTGGTGTGCCGCCACTGTGATGACTCTTTTTGTCTCAGGTTTCATCTCCAGTCACAATCGAGCTTAGAAAATTCTCACCTTCCAATTCAAATCGCTCAAGGAACTCGTGAGTGCTAGCAACCCGATTCACTTTGTGCTGCTCTGTCAGTTGTTTTGGGACCCATCTTGCGTACAATTCTCAGAATCTCAGCGTTTCTGTAATTGTTTCGTGTAAGAGAGATCTGGAGAGTTGTGGAAACAACGCAGAAATTTCATCCACTGTCAATCGGTCTTCACAGACAGTTTTTTCGATTTTTTACACCAACTCTTTCAAAATGTAAGGTCTTCCACACCTCTGATCGTCATGAACATTCATTCTGCCTTCATTAAACTCAACCACCACTTAAACACGTTCGTTCTGTTCATAACACCTTCGCCATAAACTGTTTTGATCCGTGGAAACATTTCAGTTTGTGTTTTTCCTTCAGAGAAGGAAGCCGAGGACAGCACACACCTCACACTTGGTGGGATTTCTTATCGACATATTTAACACAAACGAACACTAAAAGGCGAGTTTTAATACTAACAAGGGCCGCCAGTCCTCGTGTTCAGAAGAATCCCCATTACCACTCAGAGTTGCCAACCTTGAATAAAATTTCTCACAGCACGAGAGGGCAACCAGTACTCTTTACTTTCTGGACATGCCTCATAAATCTGAATCCTCCGTTAATATAAAACTAGGTCGTATTATTGTCATTTTTATAAATCTTATTTTGGTTTATTATTTATTAATTTACATAATATAAACTATCATGCACAATATGAACAATGAGTGTTGGGGTATTTATTTAATGTGCACTTTCTAAACTGACATAATATCTGCACACAACTTATATCCAGAAGACACAACAACCAGCCCCAGGCCGTTAATTCATCACTGTGAAAGGGGAAACCCACATTTTATCATTGATTATTTGCAAGTTAGTTTATGTTATGTTTTAATTATTTGAGTAACATGTGTCATGGAATTCATTAAAAAATAATAAACACTATGGAAAGGTGTAGGTGAGTTGGGAGCCTGCATTTAAAATGTATTTATTTTTCTAAATAAAAGAAAATATGTGTGATTTTGCCATGACTACTTTATACACTTGTTCTGGAGAAATTTTAGAAAATCCTTGAAATGTCCTGGAAAAAAATTTCATGATTTTGTGTAAGAACCCTGATATATATATATATATTAGGGTTGGATCGATAAGCCCTTTTGTAGATATTGCCGATTTAGCTAGGATTTTTTTGGCAATATTGAAAAAATGTATAGTAACAATACTAAAAACCAGAATTATCAGATTTTGCCACTTTTATTATACCTTTCATTATAACTACCAAAATAGAAAAAAAATGCCACTAAAAGTATTTTTTTTTATTGAGGTACAAATAAAAATATTCTCAGGCAGTGAAAAGTTTTGTCTTTGCTGTTTTGTTATATTAATAATTCTCAAGTAAATGATCACTATATTAATTCTCAGTTAAACAACAAAATAACTTAACTATTTACATCAGCGGTAGATTGGTACTTCGACCGTATGCTTGAACGTGCTCTAATAACGTATCTCGGGAGCGCTCAGTAATAGGCATGCAGCCGACGATATCACGTGCCATGAAGAAATGAAAAGACACATGATTACTGAACACTGTTCTGTGCAGCTAGCCACTAGAGTAAGCAAGAGCACAATAACGATACGTTATCTTGGACATATTCATTGTTTTTGCCGTGAATAAGTTACGATTATGTAAATTAAATATAGTTTAGTTAATTCAGCCAGTAAAAAAAATAGGTAAAATTTAAATATAAAGCAAAATGCTGTGCGCATGCGCAGGCCTCCATCTTGTATTATATTATAACTATGTGACTATAGGCTATAGCCATAATATGATGTATTTTTAATTTTTTTATAAATCCACAATAAAACCATACTGACCCAACTAATATTATTGTTGATAGTGTTTAGCTTTGTTACTTGAGGAAATCCTTATTTCTATTTATGAAATACTTGATACATATATTAAAGATAAGTCTTAATGTAAATATAATTGAATGGTTTACTTTGTTTAGAATGTTAGTTTTGCTGTTTACTATAAAACAAAATATTTAACCCAGAATTAAAGAATTTGTGTTTACATGCAAGATACTATTTGTTGAAATATGAATTAGATTTTCATGACTTTAGTATTTAAAATCTATCTATAGATTTTGAATTATCGGCATAAAAAAAACTGACTATTCTTGGCCGATTGTACCAATATCTGGCGATAAGTCGAGTGAAAGATTTACAGAATTTATACTAAAAAATCTTATCAATATACTTAAGAGGAGGCTATTCCATCTGAGCAATACAGGAAAGACTAGGTTATTTTAATTTTATTTTTTTTATTGCCAGATTGAACAAAATGAATGAGCCATATGTGAGCACATATCTACAAAGATGATGTACCAATATCTACTCCTAATATTAGTTATAACAGTTCACTGTATTTTTGCACTATTACATTTTATTATTGAAATGTCCAGAAATTGGAAACATTTCACAAAAGATTAAAATAAAATATATAAACCTTAAGAATTGACCAGGTAAGTGTTAGATTATTAAATTTAGTTAGCTGATATTAGTATATTTGAAATGCACAAAAGGGTTGATTGAAATGGTTTTTATTAGTTTTTGTGTTACAATTACTGTTAATCCCCTAATCAACATTGAAAACACAACCTTAACAAACTCTGCTTATTATATACAAGTAAACAAATAAATTATATTATTTTTATACACAAAATACTAATAAATGTAATTCAAAAATAACTTATCTTATAGTAGCAATTGATTTTTTTTTTTTTTAAGAGCTACTTAATAATATAATAATAAAGTAAGTTTTTGTGATTGGTCTTTTAAATGCGAAAATTAGTAACTCTCTGGACTAGATTTACAAAATGTTGAACATTATTAACTTATAAAGGCTTAAAATAATAACTAATGTATTTTACTATAACATGACTCAGTTGATTTTACTTTTGAAATTCACCAGTATTCTTTGTAATGCTAAAGTTCTTAAAAGTTTTAGGTTTGATTTGATGTATTCACTCACACATTTAAAAATATTCGTTGTAATATATATATATATATAGTGATTTAATTAGTTGAAATATATCAAAAACCATCAAGACTCAACTAACATGTGAATAAATTATATACCGTATTTAACAATTATCTCAACTTGAAAGTAACCTCTAATGACGACTGCTACTAACATGAAATAGAAATAGTGTTGGATACTATTTATTTCTTTGGCTACTTCAAATTGTATACTTTTAATAATAGGAACTAAATATTTATTTCCTTAATCAAATAATTATAAGTGAACCGTATTAGCAGGCTAATCTTCATATATTAACAACAGTTTATGTAAATGTGTGCAAAAAAAAAGTTTATAAAGAGTCCTAAAGGAATTCAATTTGAGTTTTAAAAAGATTCAAAAATGTAACACTACTAGATGAAAACAAAATTAAATATGGGTCCTTACGTTACTGTACGAGATTCAAAACTTTAAGAAAATTTGATATGAGTTGCAGATTATCTTGTGTCTTATTTCAACAGTTCTGAGAACAAATTTTGAAGAAAAATAATCTCTCATACATAATGTCAAAAATTAATTTTCAAAATCAGGATTAGACCCATCTCTATAAACATGAAACATTCCTAAAAAATTATTGTGTACCAGGTATAACTAATTCAAAAATAGGAAATGATTGGGAATTGAAATAAGAGCCCATAATAACTATTAGGGTGCGAGTACTCAAAAATTTGAGTTGGATTCAAGTATTAATTGTTTTTACAAAACTCAAAAATAATTAATTTGATTTAATTTAAAGATACTATTTCATAGCAAATACAGTACATTTGCTTTTTGTACGATTTTAAAACCATTTATTTAAAAATCTTAATTTTTGTGATCATTACCTTTATTGACAAAAAATGTAATTTATAAAAATCCATGTTTGTGCTTATTGTTTAACCTTAAATATCTTACAAAAACTCAATTTTATAATATTTATAGCACAAACCTTTATTCATATTACTCAAACTCGGATGTTATCATTCAAATTCGACTTAAAAAAATGCCTACTAGCACACCCCTAATAGTTACAAAAACACATTCTTTGAACTTTCACTGATTGTTTATTCTTAATTTGATTAACACTTTTTGTGGCAGTGAAAGATTGGGGAAAAAAAACCTTTGTGCAAATATTGTTGTATTCTGCTACATTTTTAAAACAAGTGAAACTTCAAACAAAGTTTAAGTTGGTCGGTCACCTATCCTTTCAATTCTCTATGATTTAGCCTGAGACACTTTTGAATTATAAACACAGGGAAAAGCATGCTTAATAATGAAGACACTTTCAATACAGCAGAACCCACTTTTAAATAAAATTAAAAAAGAACTTCACAAAAACTAGTAAAGAAAACATACTAAATGGCATCAGGAACTCGAAAGTTCACTGTCACACTTACAAAAGTACACCACCTATAAATTGTGAACGGTCTTTATTTAATTATGAAATCAGTGTTTTTTTTTTGTTTTGTTTTTTCAAAAATATTTTGCCTGTACCTTGATAATACAATAAATGAATTGAAGATAAAATACTTTCTATGTGACATATCTAATGTTTTGTTAAATTACTCTTATAAATAAATAATTTTGCTTTTAAAATTTTATATTTTTACATAAACAGAACTGAGGACTTAATTTTTGTAATTATATTTTTCAAATAAATCAAGTATTTGCCTGTAAAGAGATATAGCTGCATCTTGAATATGTACACCCCACCCCCATTCTAAAAAAAAAGTTCAGGTGTTACTTTTTAAACATTGAATGAAAGGATTTTCAAACCCTAACGCTTTATTAAAAATGGGTGGCTGTATAAAAAAATAATTAAACATTTTAAACTATGCATACAATATTTGTTTCAGTAATAAAAATGCATATTCTCAACAAAAAAAATATTTTCTTTACAACGCTGCAAATAGTAAATTTTTATTTAGTTTAGTAATATAACGATAGTATATTATATTCATTCAACAACAAAGCAAATATTATAATCACGTGCTATTGCTAAATCCTTTTTTTTATACTTACATCACTATCTAATTACTAATTTTATTAAATATATTTGATACTAAACTTCAAATTACAACTCAAGTTCTTAATATTAACAATAATAAATACCACATTGGAATGGGCTTTTCAAACTTTTCTTTCATAAATAACAAGTTTAAAATTCTTTTTCTTTATAGTTAAATGCCACCTTCCTGGAATAGAATCACAGCCACTGAGCACACTATATATAAGACTAAAAATTACTACTGTACTTCCCTCTCAAAACTGGAGTTTATAGAAGCTGTGGAAATATAAATTACCCAAACTTTAGGTGTAATTACATTTTACAGAGAAAATTTTTATCTCTAAATTCACAACAGCAATGCCTAAACAAATGGCCTTAAAAATGTAATGAAAATACAAAATAGTGAAACCACACAAGTAATTAAGTAGTGATAAAAATGAAAATGGTAAGTTTACAATTTCAATTTGAGTGTAGATGCAATGTAGTAAAATCCGCGCCTCGGCATAAAAAAAAAGGCGCAACCAGAACGCCAAAGTGCCAAGCTATGCTATTTATGCGGGGGACCTAAAGTCACTCCCGTTTGCAACAAAGTTGTTGTCGTTAGACTGTGGTCACATAGTATGGCCACCATAATATAGTGAAATATCCAATAATGGATACCTCTGAATCGCAGATTCTTCTCTATAACAGACAGTTTAAATTTCCCAAAATAACGGTGGTTTTGTCAGGAATGCCATTGTCTCGAGCAAAGTGTGAGCCATCCCCCCTCCCCCCTGGTAGAGTTTATAAAATAGTTTACATAGTAGACTAAAGTACTTCAGGGTCATACCTCTCAGTGTGTTCCACCAGTTTAGTCTGTGCTCATAGATACATTGTATTTGTACAGTAAGCTACATACAGAATTCATTCACTTGCCGTATTTATCCTGCATACAATACTGCACAGTGCAGTAATTAAACTGTGTTCAAGCAATACAATTTGGGAGATAAAAAAAAAGCGGACAAGTGTTTGACCCAAGGAGGTGTTCACTATTATTAAGATATTTCACTCTATAGCAAGGCATTGCATGCTGGCGTTGTGGTTTTGGACGCAAGTATGGCCGTAGCTTTACAAAACAAAAATAATAACAATAGTGAAATACAATAGTGTTGCATCTTATGTAAAGGTTAGGTTTTAAAGTCAAAAACTACAGTCACAATACACATGATCCTTTTATATATATTATTTAATTGTTCAAAGTAGTAGGCCGCCTCTTCATTGGCAGATTCAGTTTCACCAGTAGTTTGTAAGTTTTTGAGGTTGAACAAAAATAATAGATTTATGTCTTTCATTCATACTATTTATATTAATATTTTTCTCAGATTACTTTTGCAAGAAGCCTATATTTGAATTCGATAAATGAGCATACGATGCAACTCCACTGTGAGAGGCATTTTACTATGTACACTAGAAATTATACTCTCCCTAATGTAAAACTGTTATTAACATCTATGATATGGTACATATTAATATGCTACAAGCATTAGTAATACTGTTATGAAATTTCCCACTGAAACTAGATTAACTTAGCTACAAAACTTACAGACAGAAGTTTGCCTATAAATGTGATGTAAGATTGGAATCATCACAATATTAATGGAACATTTAACACATTTCAGTGATTCATATATCTTTGAACATTTTTTTAAAAAATCTCAGCACAAAATTTTACAGCGAATCCCTAGATAATATTACAAATGGTTTAAAAAGGGTACTGGGACAGTTATAATTGAATAATATAATAAACAATTTTCAGTACGTTATTGCTAGACTGTGAGCAGTGAGGGTTGTTGTTATATTATTATTGCACAAGTAACACATAAATGAAATCAATATTACAAAACAAAATACATTGCATTCGTTTTAACGTGATTCATTGGCATTAATATTGACAAATTAATGTCTTATTTAGTATCATAACTTAATAGGGGGTTGTGTGTTCTGAACCAGATTCATTAACAGTAGCTCTAGTTCAAACTCAACGAGACACTATTTCTATACTTTTTTGATATCTGGTAAAGAATGAGTTTGACTCATTGGACCAGTTTCAAAGTCAGACTTGGCAAGCCTCATGTGCAGCACTACACTAAATACAACTTTTACCTAAACTCAATGGAATGGGCTAGTTTTACATATAAAACTGAGCGAATTCATTATGGTCTAGGTGTAGTTGTCTTGTATTAAGTAAGGAGCCTCACTTGAGGCATACTTGAGTCTGACTATAATATTCGTTCATTGTTTACTCTTCTCTTTCGCTATATGTATGGATGTTGTTTCTGGAATGTACAGTTGGCATATGTTATTTTTATTGTAAAAATATTAATGTTTTAATAATTTCAAAGATGTTTTTTTTTTACTTTAAATATATAAGTCCTCTCTTCATATATATTTTTCTTTTAACATAGATAACCATTATAAGAGTTATTTAATTCAAACTCATTCATTACTTGTGATCTGTCTGGAAAGCTTGTTTGAGATCGAATCTGATTTTTTTTTAAACTTGAGCTCAGAGAACCCCTGCATTTAAACCAACTATATTAAGTGCTGCACTATAATATTTGGAGAAAATTGATAAAAATAAAAATAAACATAATGAAAAAACAAAGGCAAAATTAATCCAAATTAAAAGCAGAGTAAATAAAAATTCTTGTCTAATAATGGTTCTTTTCTTAATATAGCTTGGTATGGAGTCCTAAATTTTACATAATTTAGAGGTTGGTCATGAAAACATTATTCTAACATAACACATGATCATCAAAATACAGGAAGTAAAACTGTAAAGATATAACAAAGACTTGAAGATGATAATTTTGTGCTTTAGCAGACAATTTAAAATATGTTACTTAGAAAATATTAAGTATATTTTACAATAGAAAACGAAATCACCCCATATGCCATTATGAATGTTCTGAAAATAATAGACACAACCCTTAACCATTTTATTTTAAGCGAAGATTTCTTCCTAAATTCTAGTAATTTATGGCTCACTCAACCTTTTTGAAATAAAAAAATTAAGCTAATATGATTAAAAACTATTATATGCTTTTCATGCATGATACATGCTTAAAAGTAGAGTACTTCCAATTGATAAGTAATTAGTGAAGTTATTCAGCTACTTATATTTTTACTAATTTAATCATTTTCTAATATAAAATTACATACAATAATCATAGAATTAGTGTTTTCCTCTCACGAATGATTTAAGATCAGAGAATGAGTGAAATATCTCGAGTACCATACTAGTTTGTAGAAACAATGTTTCTTTCAAGTATCGACATAGTTTTTAAAATCTTATTAAAACTAAAAGTCAAAGCAAAAGATGTAATTCAAGAATTACTGAGAGTATTACTATCTGAAAACTAATAGTATCCTTTCTGATGGTTGCTAAATTTGAGAAGAAAATTCTGAATTATCTAAACTATAATTTACTATCTTTTCACATATGAGGTATAGTTTGTATATAATTGCATATAAATATTCTATGAATCATTAACATTCTATATTACAGCAAAGTACTATTATTTTCACATTCTATATTACAGCACAGTACTATTATTTTCAAAGGATGCACGTAAAGACTCGGGCTTAGCAGTGCACAATTAGATGACAAAAGATAATGAAAAAAAGCATCATTAAAATTGGACGGGTTTATTCCTGGGCTAGAATTGGTGAAATTTCATGTTGTTGTGTGTGTGAAAATGTTATTTAGTATGAGAAAAATTCACACATATTTCTCAAAATAGGATATAAGCTTCTTCAGATAGTTTTAAAATGTGAAAATTGTGTTTTAAATTTGTTTTATATCGCCTGAATTTTAAGTTTCAATATTATTTTTTGCCAAAAATACTATTCCTCTTTTGTCCATTTTGTTGCTGTCTTATAATTTCTATCTAACACGTTTCATTAATGTTGTTTTACATAATTGCCAAAAATACTTTAATTTCTAATGTTTAATATTAAAGTAACATTTTTTTCATCAGTTATTTTACAGTAAGTGAGCTTTTGCCAGCACATTTGGCTATCAAATAGTTTGAAAAATGTCATGCCAGCTATAAATGTGTTAGAAAACACTTATAAAAGTGACTCAACTAAACATTTGAAAGTTGCTTACAAGATGAAAGTAGATTCAGTTATGTTAAGAATTTGTTAAATAGGGTGAAGAGAATGAAATGTTACATTAAGTGAGGTTGAGATTTTTGTCGATGTGCTATGATTGGAAACTTAAATGTAATGCTCCACTACAACACCCTATACATTTCAAAAATCTACTTTTAAAACACAAAAATTGCTATAAATAAAAATAGAGCCACAATTAAAACGAAGATAAACATCTTATTTTAACGCATTAGACCTTTGCAACAAAATTTTAAAATTCAAATTTAACAACAAAATATTATCTTATATAAAGATAGAGTAACTTATTTTTATATTTACAAGTAGGCCTACAGCAATGAATTAGTGATGTGCATTCCAATTTTTATTTGTTTAAACCAAACTTCAATTAAACATCATTCTGGTTTCCATACTAATTGAACCACAAATGTCAGTGAAATTTATAGGATTTTATTGAATATTAAATAGGTATATTTTAATCTAAAATTATAGGCATAGTACTTTTCTAAACTCCTTTAATCACATGGAAATAAGGGGCTCTGAATGATTATTTAGTCAAATTTGAAAGTAGTCCTGCATGTTAGTTACTAGCACTAAACAAGCACAACCACCAAACTAGTGTATTAATTTTATAGTGATAAATTATACAGTGTATTGAAAAAATAAATATATATGTTGTTTTTTTTTATTTTGCGAAAACATGCTATAACAAAGGTAGACAAAATAACATTACCATGCCAGATATTTTAGTTTGGAATATAAAATGTTACGCACATCACTAATTCCAGTAAAAACAGTAACAAAGGTGGAGTTATCAGTCTTGGAGACGCAAGTGATGTAACCGACTGTAGCCATACATATCCTCATCGTGACATAATGTGCGCCAACGACGGCATGAGCTCGGCTTGTAAAGGACCAGTAGTCTACGCTTTCTCCATCCACTGTCATGTGGCCCGTCGTGCCCTCCGCAGGTTCTAGCCGAAACGCTGTCACTGGGATCATCTCTGCCTGAGCACATTGAAGGTGAGAGCCAGAAGATAGTCCCAGGAGAAACTGTAATTGCATTGTTATTTATTAGGAACTCTACCATTGAATTATATTATTATTATTATTATTTAGCACCGCGTCTTACTACCCGTTCGGTTTATACGCTTTAAATACTAATTACGCTAATCGAATTAGGAATTTGGAAGGGTGAATTAGAGGAAGTGAACCCGCATTTGCGTGGAGGGAGAGTGGAAACCCATTTAGGAAAAACCACCCACAGTTTACCCGGCCAAGATTCGAACCTCGATCTTCCCGTCCTCAGAAGTCGGGCTCAACACGACAAGCACTTAGCCAACTACACCACCGAGGCGGGTTATTAAATTCTAAAATCATTAGAGAGACTTTAGCATTTGAAAAAAACAACAACTAAAACTATATATATTATAATAGTCATCTAGTGGTCAGAGTTTCTGGCTGCAGAGCCAGATCCCAGGTTCGATCCTCGGTGTTGGCAAATTTTCTGTGTATTGGATTTGGAACAGGGTCAACTCAGCATTGTGAGGACAAATGAAGTGCTACTTGAATGAAAAAATAGCTGCTCTGGTCTAAAAAAAAACTGAGATCAATGGCCAGCTGTTCACTGTGCTGACCACATGACATCCTCTATTCGTAGAAGTTGGTACTATCTTCACCAACAGCGGCATGGCTCAATTACAGGCTGTTGCCATGGTGTTTTCTATTATATAAAAAAAGTGCAGTTTTTCTGAAATTTATGAATCTTTGAGTTTTTTTTTTAAACTGAGCTTTCTCAAGTCAAAGGATTGTGTTAGAAATATACCTGCAGCAACTGCCCTCGACTTATCCCAGCCCGAATCACCACCAGCCATATAATGCCATCTGCCAACTTGGAGTTAGGCGCAAAGAAGCAGTCGTTACTCAAATGTGACTGGTAAGCAGCGTGCACCAGCACAAATTCTCCTAACACAAATAACCAGAACAATGACAGCACATTCACACCTTCCCTGACCAATGGTAACTAAGAAAACTTGTTTGTTTCCTTGTTTTGGAGGTTAGTTAGTTTCCTCCCCTAGATATTTGTGTTTCACACTCCTTATAAGTTTCAAAATAAAAAGAAAACCTAAGTCAACGAGTGGAATGGATCCCTTTAAGTTACCTCATCCAGTGTGAACAATAATTGGCTTGTTTATACTGTGTAAACTGTTTGTTATAATAATTTGTTCATATCACTTTTCTATCTTAAATTATTGCTTTGAAAACATGATTAACTGTTTCCAACAAGTGTCTGGGTTAATTGAGTAAAATGCTTCAATCTTTCTCTTTCCTTCCACCACTATTTGTCTTTCACTAAATACACAGGTAATTACTACCTTAGCATTACCTCAAAGTACGGATTTCTGCATTCTTTACTAGACCAAAAGAAAAATTAATTCACATGTAATTTTTTTTTGTTAATTTTAATATGTTTACTTGTGTAGTGTAGTGTAGTGTTAAAAAAACTTCTGTCATGTCAATTATACTGTTTTCTACTGTAAGTTACTCACTACCCAAGCGTTTACGAGAAATCATAGTACCAGTGAATGTTTGACTGTTAATAATATTATTAATAATCAATTGGTGTTAAATGCTTTAGTAAATAGTTAATGGTTGTTTAGGTATTTTTTTTAAATAATCATAGACTACACATAGGTTTGTACAGTTCAATTTCCATAGGAAGAACCTTATATGACATCTAGAAAAGTTACTTGATCTAGTTCCACATATTCAGACGTCAAGTCATGTCATCTACAGCTGTCACATTTAATAAATATTTTCAATACATATAAAATAACACTAATATTATTATTATTAGCACCGCGTCTTACTACCCGTTCGAGTTATACGCTCTTACGCTAATGTGTAATGGTAGGGTGATTATGAGATGAAATGAAGGACCTACAGTTTTAACGTGGAATCCGAACCACTGTGGAGGCCTGGCATTCCCCATATTCACAAGATAACTTGTCAGAGGTGAAGGAAGGGTTTGGAAATCAGATAAATCTGTGCCGGGACCGAGGATTGAACCCCGGTCGCCAGCATAGAAGTCTGACACCTTACCCCTAGACCACCAGGTCACCAATATATAATAACACTAATAAGTAATAATATAATTGGGTCATAAACAAATGTGTTAAAATTTTATAAAAGGTTTTTTGCTATGAAAATTGGATTGTATGTTTACAGATGAACATAATATAAAGGTGATTCCTCTGAAGTTACTTTTAAAAACGAAGTATTTATACCATGAAAAACCAGATTAAACACCTCACCTTCGATGCAGACCCAATGGTCTGGGACAGGCTGCATGAGTCCAGTCAGCTGGGATGGTGGACCGTACATCTGGATGGTGGAGTTGGCCCGGCGAGGTTCTATTGTGCCATTGCTAGTTTGTTTGGTCTGGGACGCAGAGTCGACTAGGGACTGGTAGGTAGAGCCAGTCATGGAGAAATAGGTGCTACGGCGAGAAGTGGCCGAGTAGTAGCTGTCGAGACGTTGCCGGGGGTTGTTGTTGGTTAGGTCTCCTGCCTCCCCATACACACCCTCGTCAGAGCCCTACAATAAACACAGGTGTGACAACATCTTCCACCATTCTTCCTTCATTAATTGCTTTAATTAAGACTTTTTTTTTAAGTAAACAACTAAAGGTATTAAAAATGACCTACCTCGAACACAAATCAAAAGTTATTTGCGTATGAATAAAAATATACCAATTATTTTTTAAAACTCCCCTACCCAATTTGGCTGTTGTCTAACACGTCAGCTAAACCGTTAGTATTTTATTAACAGTTGTAAAGTAAATAAAAGCCAGAAAGATCCAAAATAAGTATACACTTAGGAATATTTAAAATTAAAGAATAAATTTAATTATACTCATAAGCTTAATTTAATTGCAAAATATGCCATTTATTGCTATATAAAAGGAACTATAAAACTAGATAGTAGTCACAAATTAGGTACTTATCACAAAATTATATAATGTATTTGGTTAAAACCCGCTTCAATGGCGAAATGGACTAAGGCGTCACTTTCATGTTAGACTAGCCTGCTGATGACGAATAAAACAGGGTAAGAATCCAGGTCAGGTTTAATAATGGTGGTTTTCCCTAAGTGTTTTTGACTCTCTTTCCAAAAAAAAAAATGCAGGTTTACTACCCCCTCATCCCTTCCTAGTAGAATATTTATGTGTGTGTATCACCTGAACAGGTAATAAGATGTATTTTGTTAAATCCATTATTTACTCTTTAAGCGCGGTACCTTAATAAATTCAACTAAATACCTTGATGGGGTATGGCCATAATTAAGAATGTGTTTTAATTCAGAGACTAGCATCACACACCAAAATTCTAAGCTTCACTTTTTAATATATATTCATATAATTTATTTGTATTCTTTTCTATCCTCAATTTGATCTCCAAAATAATATATCCTTCCAGCTACACTACACCTTCCTAAGAACAGCTAACCTGCCCGACGTCTCAAGTGTGAGCGAGTCTTGGATCTGGAACTCCCCCTCAAACCCATGGGGGTTCTGGCTAATACAGTCGTGGTAACTGAGACTGCCATGGACAGGTGTGAACGACGACTCTGGAAAGACCTGGTGGGACTTGTTACCAGACTCGACCATGTGGCTGGAACTTCGTTTGAGTTGTCCCACGCTGAGCTTCCCTACCGTTGCTTGTTGGTGCATGGTCATAACCGGCTAACGGTAAGAACCACAACTTGCCACGGTATGTCCTCAAACCTACAAATTAAATATAAATCAATATGGGTGCACTTACATAAGTTATTTTAAAATATAATAGTTTAATTATTATTTTAGGAACTTTTAAACATTGTTCTAAATTCATAGAAAACGGTGTATTTTCTAGTAAAATATATTGCATTACTAACACACACTTTTTCATAAAAATAACTACATGGCTTGAGCTCGCGAGCTATAACGGCTGAGCAGCCATCACTGTTAGCGATGATCGTGCCAACATTTGCTGATAGAGGGTGTCAAGTGGTCATCACAACGAACCCTCCCTTAGGCCATTAATCTCAGTTTTCTAGACTAGAGCTGCTACTTGTTTATTCAAACAGCTCTTTATTTGAGGCGGAGTTTGACTCCATCCCAGACCAAATGATTCACAGAAAAAATTTGGAAGCATTGAGGATCAAAATCAGGACCTCTCAATCTGTAACCAGGAATGCTGACCACCAGTCACATTTTTAGATGAAAAGGATTTTATATTGTAATTATGTCAAAAATTGAGATTTTAAAATTTCTTCTTGAGTTCTTAAAAGTAATATACCGGTGTATAAACTAACTATAATCATAGATTTTAGTGAAAATGAATTTTAAAAATAAAGTAATACAGTAGTGCTCCCGTATCTGATGGTTCAATATTCGTGGATTACCATCACCCGAAGGGAGAAAAAAGAAGCTCACTAGTTTAAAACCACTCGCCAGGCGAGTATGTCCGTAACTAGTCATCCTTTGACCCTGTACTCATGTTTCCTGCCAGAACTTTCCTTTATTCTGCTCCTAGCATTTTCGCTGTCCGTATTAGTTGCTGCTTTATCGTTATGTTTGTGTTCAGAAAGCCCTTATTTACCATAATAATGGCCCCAAAGTATAAGAGAAGTGATGCTGATAGTGCTTCTAAGCCTAAGAGAAGCCGTGATGTATTTTCCAATTGACAAAGATTTTTTTTTAACAAATGAAATTTTACATTTTCTAAATTTAAAAATGACACCTGAACACGTGAATTGAACCTGGAACCTTGGATTAGTACACCCTTGCTTTAACCACTTAGCTATAATAATTCTGCCATAAAATATGAGTGAATAATGACCCTGGGCATGGGATGACTCTCTGATAGATCAGGGGCAAGTATCTTTATTCAATTTAGAGAATATGATATTAAGACATGGCTATAACGGTGTTGACAAATATATTAGTTTGTCTATTTAATCAAACAAATACAATTTTGTTTGTTACTATTCATGGTTTCAGGCAGCCACGGTAGGTCTTGGAGCGTATTATCCATGGATACGAAGGCACTTCTGTGCATATTTTCCAAAGTTGTTTTTGTTTTACTACTGGAAACATGGTAACTGTAAACAATTTTTCTAAACTTACTTGATTTTTTTTTTTTTTTTTCACAAAAAGTAAAAAATAATCCTTAAATTAGTTATGTTTTGTAAATAAAGCTAGACAGGATCACCACTATTTTCTTAATAAGAAGCTCTCTGTGTTTCCCAGAAGGGATTCCTATCTTTCCTGATAGTTTAGAAAATTAGCAGAGTAAGCCCAGTAAAATTTCATTTTTTATAAAACATAACTTGTATGTCATATAGTTGGTGTCTAGAACAGGATTATTTTACCTTGATGGGGATGTAACTATGAAACCCAATATTTCTTGGGTTAGGGAGGAGAGAAAATATGTGTGAATCAGTGCAATTAGAGATCTTCAGTTGGCTTTTTCTTCTATGTAAGAGTCTGTCATACAAAGCTTTCAGTCATTTTCATTTATTTGAGGTATTTAACATGCACCTTCTAAAGTGAATGCTTATATCAGCACACAGTTATAAACTAGCTTAAATCTATAATAGACGAACACTCAGCCGCCAGAAGGTAATACTTCACTGTGAAAGGTAAAACCCACATTTCACCAATGATAAAATTTTCAGTCATGCCAGGAATCGAACCCGGGACCCTTAGTTCAGTGGACAGACACACTACTAAATGAGCTAAGGTATCATACAAGCATCCAGTTAAATGTCCTGAATTCACAAAAAAATCATATGTTTACAAAAATGGTTTTTGGTGAAATTTTCTGTATCTGTTTTTCCATTAGGAAAAAATTTCCTGAATTTTACCGATTCTCTCTGTTTTCCAAGTATGTGACAGCCCTGCTAGAATAACTTTTCAGCAGAATGTTACAAAGTTATAAAATTTAATCTTTTGGCCTTAACTTTAAAAGCGAGAAAATAGCGGTGGATACGAATGATTCTTAGAGTTAATTATAAAGTTCAATCTTCAGTGCTAATTACTACTTTATTATTAAGCACCTAAATCGAATCAAATAGATAAAATTAACTATCATTACCGTACTACAAAAATAATGGGTTTATAATGCTGCATCATAAAAGTCTGCTAAGCTTGCATAATTCTGTTCAGAGAAATTTACAATCCTAGCATGATTAAGTTTAATCTGACGTATAAAGGTTAAGTTGATTTACCTATGAGCCTTGCAACACTCCACAAGGTGAACCTTTGGCCACCAATCACTCGCAGTCGCTCCGACTCTATATCAATGTCAGAGAGAAAACCCCAGCCCACGGACAGGAATGAAAAAAGAATCTGAAAAAGAGCCGTCAATTGACAATCTTAGATAGGATGCAAAAAAGACACTGAAAAATAATTATTTTTAAGATAAAAATAAATTTACATACTAATTAATGAATCAAAATGTAAGCAAGACTAATTAAAGTGGGAAATGAAGATTGTGAGGAGCATGCTAGCTGTCATGAGAATAAACAGGATAATAAATTAAGGTGCGGTCGCATAGCTAATAATGCACAGTAAAAATGAATGATTTGCGACCAAAATTCTAGGTGAACCAATAATGATATAATTATTTTTTATTATGAATGTATGGACACTTTTCTAAATTGATATTGAATAATATATTTGCATATATTTTTAATATAAACTCAAAAAACGCATTTTTGAAAATGGTTGGATTTAAAAAAAAAATTATCTTAAGTTTTGTGTGTAATTTACAAATACAATATTTTTATCGTGTAAACCTATTCCCAGGGCCATAAATCGGTCATTAGTTACATAAATGTAGTGTTATTACAAGATAGGGCTGACAACCCACACCACACCTACTCAAAACCAAGAGAGAGAGGAAGTGTCTGGAAGAACCCAAGATTCAGCTGGCAGTAATCCTATTGTTCGCTTGACAGGAAAACAATAATAGCCTTGAAACCTATCCAGAGAACCAGTTAGAAAATTCAGTTGTATTTTTTCCTGAGTCTAAAAAAAATCTTTGCAAACTAGAAGGTAAACCTACATCAACATTATTTCATAAAATATATCATATAAAATATATATTTTTTTCAATGGGGATTTTTAAGTTTAATTTATGAAAATAAAGGATTATATCAGCACGACTTACAAACTAGCTTTTAACTATGACATACATAACAGTTTACTAAAGTTAAATTAGCGACTTTACCTGGAATCGAAATCAGGACCCTTAGCATATAGTAAGCGCGTATGCTGTTGACCTAGCTAAAGTGTCAGTTAAAATATAATGAGAATCGTACTACGTAAAATATGATAAGCCACTTTAAATGAATGTTAAAAAAATAATACAACGATCAAAGCATAACTGTGGTAAAATAAAATTGAATGCCAAAATTGAATTCAATTTGAATGTTGCACAAGTTGATGCACCTTATGATGACTCTTGACACACAAAGTATTAAATTATTTACATTTATTTTGATTTGAAGAGTGAATATTTTTCTAAAAAACACAATTATTTTTATGCTTCTTCAATAATAAACTTTAGAATGGTTCATAAATTATATGCTATCAAGTAGACCAGGGTTGGACTGAGCCTCCAAAAGGGTGCGGTACTTGTATTTTTAGAGGCAAAAATATTTTGAAGAACCCAAAAATGTTTACATATTTACAGTAAAATAACTATAGGAGTGCTGGTAGAGTTCAATAATATTCATTAATAATAAATATTAGTACTTACTGTAAGGACTTATAAATTAATTTTTTTTGTTTTCTCCATGTTGCGCAAAGCAATGTTTAATATTGTGAATTTCATAAGTTAAGATTAAAATAATATAAAGAAAGATTCATGGGCTAGGTGAATTTTATTTCACAAGAGTGAAAAAACATCTAGCATTTAAGGAATATATTATACAAGATATATACTATATACTTGGCAAGGATCCTCGACTCTTTGGATACCGCCTGTCTCAACAACATTCGCCCTGAGCATACTGGGTTTGTCTCGAATAAAAGGAAGCGTAGACATCACAAACCCAATTTCCTCAACTAAATCTGACTTGTATCAGCATTGAATACAAGTCCCTTCAAAGCAACACATTCCAAAATAAATTTTCATTTTCACGCCAAGGACAATTTCTAAAATTTTAAAATTATCAAACGAATTAAACTTTACATATTCCACTACTGAAATTGTAACACAACTCCCTCCCCCTCCCGCAATAAGTTTTGATCACAATGTTCTCTCTATCACCCTTTTCCATCTCCCAATTAACTTAGTGTGACTAGTAATATTAAATGGACACTACACAATTATTATGTTATGAATGGGATTTTTTACATCTTCCTTTCCTTAATATAATTATTATTGTCTACACATCACCCAAGGAAAGTACTGTTTACTTGTCTTATGGACAAAAAAATGTCGAAAGATTAGAAAAAGACGAGTTTCGGAAAATGAAATAGAATCAAAATTAATTTATTTTATTTAAATTGTATATTGCCAGAGCTAATGTATCATAAGCACACTAGATCAACGAAAATAAGAAATCCAGGATATATTTTGAATGCACAAAAGTCTAAAACAAAGTAGCCAAAGATTTCGGAAACAAAGTAGTTGTATAGATTTTTATTTTTATTTTAAAAACTCACTAAAATACCATTATTGATTAAAAATGTATCATATTGTAATATATTGAAAAAATGTATTTTATCGTAATGGCTACTAGATATTTCTACATAATGCTATGTTCCTGCAATAAAAGTAACTGAAGATATTAGCTATTGTAATGACTAATGCTGGGATTTTTATGTAGTATCATATAACAAAATATATATGTAATAATATTCAAGGAAATATGTAGACAAATATGTGGATTCATAAAAAAAATCTAACATCATGTAAAACAAATATTTTACCAAGCACGCAACATTTACCTTATTTACACTCTTGAATGCTACATACATTGATGGATTACTGGCACTTTGGTGTGAATTTCAATTCTTTCTGTGGTCATTAATTGCCACTTTGTTCGACAGAATATGCTTGTAGGTGTAAAATGTCTTTTCCACGTCACAGTATGTCACTGGAAGAAGAATTTTCTCGGGAGAAATGTTCTCAAGGGTATCTCTATCCGATGAATATACTGGGTTTCTTTTTTTCATTGTCTGAAACTTTGTAGAAATACTTTCACCAGTTTTGTTTTTAACAGCATTTAGATTTGAAATTGTGCCTTCTATGATATCCATAGATTCTTGTAGTGGAAATCTAAAAGTTTCCAACCATTTAATACTCTCTGGAAGCCAACCGAAATTGCTTCTGGTATATGCTGTTGAGCATACCACTTTTCGATCAATGAATGAGTTATGAGATTCACATACAGATATCGCACACTCAGGGCGAACATATCTACTACTGACTTAGATCCAAATTGTTCATAGTAGAAGTTGGCTGTTTTATCCATGTTCCTCATCTTGTGAAAACTAATTGCAAGGGAAACGGCACATCAAACAAGAATTAGTAGGTTTCGACTTTATATGGAACTTTCACAAATAGGTCTAGTTTTTTATCACATAAATTAATATATTCATGTGTAAGGACTGGACTGTATTTTTCACACAATGGGGGAAGAATTAACTCTAGTCCAAAGCTACATTATAAACTTTTACATCAGTCCGAGAAGTGGATAATGTCAACAACAAAAAACTTATTTCATTGGTAGTTCAGGGGGTGTAGGATAGCCACACCCTAAAAAAATCTCTTTCCTACCAAATGCCCTTCCCCAGTAAAAAATTAAATCCTACATATGTGCTTGGCTCACACCGTTTAGAGAGTAGCTACTGAATATAATATGTACTTTTATCAAATGAGGAATAGTCTACATGAATAGAAGCTACACTTTTATTTTATACATTTATCTACACTCTAGAATCATTGGTTCCCAAACAATTTCCATATTTTGGAGTACCACCAAGATAGTGCTGAATATTTTAATATTTAGCTACATTTTAATGGCACCCAGGAATATAATGACACAACACCATTTATAGATTAACAGTTTTTATTTATCATTATTTAACATTTATACTTAATCAATACAGATAATAGGGCTCACTATCAAAGAAATATTAAAAATATTCATATTTACCCCTCCAACAACTGTTTAAATCTATTTTCCTTTTGGTTTGACTTTGTCCTAATATATTTATGATATTTGATGAGACATTATATTTTTACAACTTTAATTTGCTTGTTTTGTTTGGCTTCTCATGGCGTACTACCTGGAATAATTGTACATATCACTGGTAGTACGCATATCATGGTTTGGGAACCGCCGCTCTAGAGAAGTGAGCTGAATACTTAGAGTATCCTCTTACTAAGCTAATTGTTTAGTTCCCGTTGAGGAGTAATATTTATCATATTTGAATTAATTTATAGCCTTGACGTTTGTCCTAGAATTATGCTAGTTTGTGAGTCATGTGCTTATATAGTCACTTTCCAATGTAGGTATTCAGAAAGGGCACGTTAAATAATTATTCAACTATAATTTTAAAAAGGTTTCTAAGTCATATGCTAATATAGCAAATTTTCAGCATGTTTAGAAAGTGCATGATTAACTTTCCAATTAATTTTAAAAATCTAAAAAATCATTATATTATATAATTAGTAACAAATTTGTCTTTCAAACAACATAGCAATAAGCAATAGGCATATGATGTTTTCATTAAACGCAGATTTAAAACTATTTCAATTTACTAAAAAAATAAAGCAGTTTTCTAAGTAGTGTAGATTAGAAATAGGAACAAAGATTATTCAATGTAGCCTTTATTCAAACACTTTGTGGGCCTAAAACTACAGGTAGAGGCAGCCCACAGGTCTCTGCTTCGTTTTTCATTCAGAATACAGAAAACCAATTGACCAAAAGAGTGACACACGCCAGAGTGGGGAAAGTAATAGAATGGTGGAGGTGTTTCCTCTCCTTAAGCAGGTACACAGTTCGAAAGAAGATAAGACCCAAAAAAAAATTTGGTCTTCTATTCTGCTGAACCTTAAGTTACCCAGGAAAGAGTGGGAGAACATGAGATGGTAGAGGAAGCAAGGCTGTGATGTATTCTCATTTATGGAGGAAAAAAAAGGAAATATCAAAGAGAATGACAGAGATGAAGTATGAAGGAAAAAGACTGCAAGGGAGACTAAGAAAGAGATGAGAGCAGATAACAGAAAATGTGTACATGAAAGAATAAGAATGGAAGTGATTAAAGGAGGAAGAATGGTGGAAGTATAGAGAAAGATAGAGGCATTTTACTAAACTGACCCGGCCAAAGGATTGAATCAGTTGATGATGATGACAGTTAATATTGGTTCTAGCTGAATTAGAACCAAAAATTATATAACTTTTATGACGATATGTGTAGTGTGAAATCAAATTACAGAGAATGACGATAAGAGTGACAAGAATGGAAAGGATGAGAAATGAGAGGCAGACATGCATATTTCAGAAGAATCCAGTGCAGGGCAGGTAGAGAAGACATGACTAAGATGGTGAAGTCATGCGAGGAGAAGATACCAAAGAAGATGTTGGATATTGAAGGGAAGGACAGGAACAGGTGACTGAAGGGAGTGCAGAGAAGTGTGTAGGAGAGAGAAGAGATGGTGGGGAGAAAGGATAAGTTGGATAGACTAATGTTCCAAGCAGACCCAGCCAGTGGCTGGAAAATGATTATGATTATACCCCTATTGCCATTTAATGAGCTTTTCCATGGGGTCTGTTATTGAAAATTAGGGGTGTGTAAACCCCACTTTTTAAATGCAAATCAAAGTCTAAGAAAGTTTTCATTGTTGTCAACTAACCCAACTTTTAATTTTTATTTTATTCACTAAGTCCTAGGTAAAGTGAAAGGTTTAAAGAAAAAATAAAACTCACTAATATTATTTTGCGCCAACATATCTAAATTTATCCACGCCCACATTATAGATTACATTTAGTCACATGGTTGGCCGGTGTTTAAACACTGTTTAGGAGCTGTTATTAAAAAATGATTACATGTTGAAATATTTAATTATTATTATTAGCACTGCATCTTACTACCTATTCAGTTTGTACACACTTATGCTAATGTGTAATGGTATGGTGATTGTGAGATGAAATGAAGGACCTACAGTTTAACGTGGAATCCGAACCATGGTGGAGGCCTGGCATTCCACACATTCACAAGTTGTGATTAATACACGTATTGTCAGAGGTGAAGGAAGGGTTTGGCTATCAGATAAATCTGTGCAGATACAGAGGATTGAACCCTGAACCTCCAGCATGAAATATTTAATATTTAGTGAGATATTTAAAATCTATTAATAAGATATTGATGGTATTATTCTTCCTTCAAAATGTTTCAAAGATTAAAAAATATGTATATATTGTGGGTGTCAAAAGTTGAAGTGAAATAGATTTGACCTTTGACTTGGACATTTTGATTAGATCCCTGAGTGTCTCAAATGGCCTTGAAAATCTACTAAAACACACAATATTAACATAAACACATTCTTTGTGCTCTCAATGCTAGTTTCTTCATTAGGTAAATAGATTACAAAGGTACTACTCTTTCTTGTTATCGTTATCATCATTATTAATATTGTTATCAGTTGAAAAAATAGATAGGTACTGTAATAAATTATGAGGGAATTGTAAACAGAATTCGAAACCGTGCTTAAAATCTATTCTAAGTTTAACTTAAGTGATTATTCATAATAATCATAAACTGTTTCTAACATGTGGCCAGGTCAGTTTAGTAAAATCCCTCTATGTTCCTCTATACTTGCACCATTCTTCTCCTCTCACTTGAACACTTTCTGTTATCTGCTCCTTCCATTTATTTCTTGGCCTCCCTTGCAGTATTTTTCCTAAATACTTGATCGCCATCATTTCTCTTTTTCCATCCTCATTCCATGCCCATACCCTCTCAGTCTTGGTCCCTCTATTGTATCATGTGCTCCCTGTAACCCCACTCTTTCCCGGATAACTTCATTCCTAATCCTGTTTCTCTTCGTGGCAGCTAACATGCTTCTCACAAATTTCATTCTCATGGCCACCACTTTCCTAGACTCGCTTACATATCGGTACATTGAATGATTAATACTTAAGTAGCGATATTTTATACATACGTATTATGAATGTTATTCACCACCTTAACACTTTGCTGATCACTTTTTATGTAGTGCTAAGCAAACTTGATGGTAAATAGTAAACATGGAAAAACATCTTAGAAGATAGTTGTCAATTGTTTGTGCACACAAATTTACATAAGAGGTTCATTATTTTGTTAGTGCTAGGCACTGTATGAATTAAATGACTGAATGCATGAATTAATTAATTTAATACCCTTTTAAACAGTGTTTCCCAAACTGTGGATTGGGACCCATTGGTGGGCAGCGAAAAGTTTTAGAAATGTGAAAATTTTATAAATATTTTAAAATATAAAATCAAGACAAAATAAGGTGCATGGTTACAGGAACGGGGTTTAATGTTTGTACCTATGACATGCAGTCAATGACATCATCAAAAGGAATCGGAAACAAGTGCACCGTTTGCATATGCCTCATTTTGAGAAATAGATCAGATTTTTGTAAACTATATTAACTAATACATGTAAAAAGACAAGAGTATTTATAAATATGTATATTGAAAAATATACCCTTCACCCTGATGCCATTAAAGGTGTCACAAAAGTATGTTGTTGTGAAACTTTTGAAAACCTCTACACTTAACTTTTTTCGTTGCACACACATAGCTTATCAAGAACAATTTTAAAATCTGTACAAGTAGGGAAAGAGAGCACTTAGTGGCAAAGAGGATGGATATTTATTTATCTTATTAGTTAGTTTAAACTATATTACCTTGAGCAAAGTAATATTGAAGATTTTAAAAACACACATTTTACTCACAATTTTTTTTTTTTTTTTTTTTCGGAAACTTTAACACATCTTCATTGGTAATGTTATTGTGTACAATAGAAATATAAAGCTGGCAACTTTTTTGCTGTTTAAATCAGGGGCTCCAAAACATTCTAAAAGCGAACCGCCCGTCATATGTCAGATTTTCCGTGCGACGCTCTTGTAATCAATTAGGTGACCTGGTGGTCTAGGGGTAAGGTGTCAGACTTCTGTGCGGGCGGCCGGGGTTCAATCCTCGGTCCCGGCACAGATTTTTCTGATTACCAAACCCTTCCTTCACCTCTGACAAGACATCTTGTGAATGTGGGGAATGCCAGGCCTCCACCGTGGTTCGGATTCCACGTTAAACTGTAGGTCCTTCATTTCATCTCACAATCACCCTACCATTACACATTAGCGTAAGTGCGTATAACCCGAACGGGTAGTAAGACGCGGTGCTAATAATAATAATAATCTTGTAATCAATATTAAAAAAAAAAAAAATTAGATTGGGTGGCTTTTTTCCAAAATAAAATTGTTATTTACATTACTAGCATATTTTCTTTTAAATGTAAAAATGCAAAATGAAAACAAAATTACAGAACTGAATAAAAAGGAAATAGCACATTGTACGAGATTTGTGACTGTTTATACAAACAGCAACAAATGCATTAATGTCTCTCACAACAATGAAGCTCTTCATTTGGCTTTCACATTTTTACAGTAATTTTAGAAACCACCTAACAGAGGGTCTTAATGGGAAGGTGAGCTTGTTTCTCATTGTACAAAATATTGAATCTGGGGACAATGTTCGATACAGCTCCAACTCAACATTAACTTTGCTTCTATATCTGGATTTTATTGCCACCAGGGCTGAAAATCCTGCCTCGAAAATGTAGGATTTGGCAAAAGGGAGAATTACTCTCAGAGCTTTCTTACTAAATTCTGGATAGTCTGGGTAGCCAAGTTTTCAAGAGGCGTTAGAATCCAGAAAACATGTGAAGAGAGTGCTTTCATCAGAAAAAATAATGTTTTTTCTTATATGATTTATTCCATTCTTTAAAATATGTACAAGGAAACGTATTGAAAATTTTACATTTTTCATTTCACTATACATTATAAGTTTTAGTTTTTCCTTATAGCTGCGACGCCCCAGACCAAGACTAGCGAGGCCCCAGGGCATTGCTATGCACAGTTTGGGAACAGGTTATACACATATCATAAGGGAGTAGCGATGAGGAATAGATGAGATGTACCCACATTTATGTGGAAGGTGAGTGTTAAACCATTTAGGAAAAACCACCCTTGGTAGACCTGACTGGGGTTTAAGCCCCAATCTCCAGGTCATCAGAAGGCCAGTCCGACATGGGAGTAGCGCCTTGGACTGTTCTGGCATTGAAGCGGGTCAAAATGTATTGATAATTAATTGCAGTAATAAGGTTGGATGATAAAGGTAGATATTAAAGTAAGTTTAGCCACAATTGTGTAGAGAAAAAGTAGAAAACTATTGACAAAAAAAAAACATCCTCAGTAAAGTCGGCCAAAAAGATTCAGACCTTATCTCCCAGACGTCGGCAAAAAAGTCTTTTAGAGAAATGACTCATTGGACATTAAACCAGCAATGCAGGTTATTTTAGTGTTGTTGATTATAAGAGACAAGGAAGTATTTTACCAGACAATAGTTAAAAAGAAAGCAAGCACCATCTGTCTGTGTGGAGTGGAAATGAAAACATGCCAATTGCTAAACAGTAAATGTATATATGTAAAGTATGTGACCTGTAACAATCATAATTTATAGATAATGTAAATACTTACAATATGTAAAGTATGTGACCTGTAACAATCATAATTTATAGATAATGTAAATACTTACAAAATTACACTGATGATATAGAAAAAGTGTTATCAATGTTGACACACAAAAATATGTGTTTATATTTTCTAAAAGTATCCTTCCTTCAATAATCTTACTATACATATACACATCATGCAATGAAAAAAAAAAAAGTCCTTTACCTGCGTTTTAGTTTCCACTCGAACCAGGTCCATAGGTACTGTCCTGCACTTGATTACATTTAGAGAGGAGATAAGAACTGGATTTTGATCATATGGTTCACTGGGCACAAAACACAAACAATCACGTTACTAGACACAATAGAAACAAAATGTGTGTCAAGAATACATTTCCAAGCTACTAATACTAAATGTGAATTTCTGTATTTTATTATTATCGCATCTGACTACCTGTTTAAGTTATACGCACATATGATAATTATTCTAGTGCAGTGGCATATGTGGCAAAATGCCAAAGGCCTGCGCCCAACATGGGGTCCACCTCCCAAGCCCAAAATTAATATGATAAGAGATGAAAGTGTTGTTGTCTAAGTCTAAATTTTGTTTTGTAAAGATCTCATCATTCGATCAAAAATTACTCAATAGTCACTTTATTGTGCATAATCTCATGCTCTATAAAAAGTTGATAAATATTTTTCTGTAAAATCAATACTTAGCAAGATATAAGCAAATAATAAAAATAAAATAAAACTTTTTCCATACATAACTTTTCACAGAACTTATAAAAGAATACCAATAATAAATGTCAAAGTAATTTATTATAGTGTAAGATTTTGGGGGAGGGGACCTTTATTTTCTCGGTGTTAGGAGCTGGAGGGGGGGGGGGGTAAGGTTCCATGAAAGTTTCACCACAGGCTCATTAGTGCCTAGTTATTCCTCTGCTCTAATGATGTAGGGATAAAGGAGGAAACATTTTAGAGGTAATATACCCGCATTTGCGTGTAAGGAGAGTGGGAAACCATTTAGGAAAAACCACTTTCAGTGAACCCGACCAGGATTAAAACCCCGTTCTTTCAATCTTCTCATCATCAGCAAGCCAGCCTAACACGATAGTAACACCTTAGACCAGGAATGTACAACCTTTTGCCTAACGAGGGCCGCATAATTTCTTGAGGAATTGGCTGGGGGTCATACATGAAATTTATAGGACCCAATGCCCAAATCTAATAAAATATGAACGAATGATTTATTTTTAGCAAATACATACATACATTCATACATACATTACACAAGTAACATTAGGCCCAAAACTTTAAATTCTGGATATTTCATGGTAATTAGTGAGCATTTACGTCAGCTCCAAGAGCCTAATTTGTTGTCTATTTATGCAATTTAAAGTGTTTCAATTTGAGCTAGTGGGCCACACAAAACAAACCCAGAGCCACAAGTTGCCCATGGGTTGACATGCCTGCCTTGGACCATTCAGCTACTGAAATGGGTACACTTATTTTTATAAAATACCCCTTTATAAACCAACATTTTAGGAACAAAGAATTTAGCCCAAGTAGAGATGATTATCATACTACGCAATTGAGTTGTTCTAAACAT
Organism: Timema cristinae; assembly: GCA_039000515.1. Classification (NCBI taxonomy): domain Eukaryota; kingdom Metazoa; phylum Arthropoda; class Insecta; order Phasmatodea; family Timematidae; genus Timema; species Timema cristinae. The sequence continues at coordinate 23,696,291 of JBCFYV010000001.1, forward strand.
TTCTCTAAAAATTCTTTTTAACAATTATATGATTCATATAATGCAATCTCAACTCGTATTTGAAACATTTATCTATCGTAAATTTTACTTTGTAGACTAAAGTATTTTATTTTTTTACTTGAGGTATTTAACGTGCACTTTCTGAACTGACTGATTTTATCAGCACATAAGAATTTCTATAAGTGAGGTCGAAAGGGCCTAGAAATTTTGCCGGTAAAGGTATTTTCACATACTTCCCAGGGTTCTTTTTTACATGCCTCAATTGACATGGGACCAACAGCTTAACTTCCCCTTCAAAGGAGGTTGTGCTACAGGTATTTTTATCGCTCTAGAAAAAACCAGTTGAACGCGCCTGGTTTTAAGTCCCCCGAACATAAAGTGCTGAGGCGAGCACTTTACCCCAAGACGACCAAGGTCAACACTTAAGTTTGTAATGTTAGGTTATAGAAGGGTGTCTATAAGATTGCATCACTTTAAGTCATTTAATACAATAAGATACATCTAAACATTACAGATGTACTATAGTTTTATTGCATAACACATACTAGATTCATTAAGTTTAGTTAAGATAAGTGTGATAAGATTTGTTTGATGGCATAAAGATAAGTTATCATAACGCACTCATTAAGCAAATAAGCTTTGATGAACAGTAAATAGAACAAACAATAATTGTTTACAGGCATCAGTCTTCAGAATTACCACCCAAAATAATACTAATCATGACATCGTCAACTATCTGTAGTTTTAAGAGAATTTATGGGTTTTTCCATACACTTTCTATATACAGATGTATTAATTTATGTGGGAAGTAAGTGGGATGTGAAAGCAAGCCTATAACTTAAAACAACACAAAAATTAATGTATCCTTTAAATTGAAAAATGAAACCTGGACACTGGAATTGAATGTAATGAATATGATATGCGCATTAGTACAGTTTTCATTGTACTATATTGCCAGCATAAAGCCCTGTTGAGTCAAAAGATGGATGCGTTATCTGATAACTCATGATCTTAAATTGATCACTCATATGTATCTGAAAATTTCTGCATTTCCATCATAGATTCTGCCTTAAAATATGAATGAAGAATGACCCTGGACACAGGACAATTCCTGGATAGCTCAGTGGCTAGAGCATTGGCGTACTAAGCCAAAGGTCCAGGTTTGATTCCTGTGTTCAGATGTCATTTTTCAATTTAAAGAATATAATAATTTATAAGCAGAAGCGATAAAAAAAGAAAGAACGTTGTAAGGTCATATTTGCTAGACTGAGACAATTGTTACCTAAGGTAACAAAATCCAGATGGATACAAAACAAAACAGAATCATTGATTATTAATAGCAATAATTTATAAGGAAGTCCTTCTGTATTCTGCCTATCAATGCAAAAGACAGTGTAAAGAGGAAAGGTGAGTTTATAGCAAACACACATGGACGATAGGGGTGTCGAATTGGACATAACCCGAGGTTGTCAACATACAAATATTAATTTTACATAATGTATCTCCCGCTAGCAGCATTCACAATTTAACATATCAGATGTTTGCAATGTTTTATTGCATCCTTTATTTTGTATCCAAACATTATTTGATTTTTTGTCATATCTCATTACCCACTTGGGTTTTACACATACCTTTTTTTTTTCTTCGCCATGTCTCACTACCTGTTTAGATTACATGCATATATGATAGTTACTCTAATGGGTTAGGGATGAGGAAGGAAGAATTTTAGAGGTAATTTACCCGCATTTATGTGGAAGGAGGTTGGGAAACCATTTAAGGGAAAATCATCCTCATTAAACCCGGCTAGGATTAGAAGCCTGATCCATCCCACCCTCCCACCCCCCTTCAACAGGCCAGTCTAACAGGAGAGTGACACTGTTCGGCCACTGAAGATGGCTGGCCACATCTATTAATTATGCTAATGTGACTAGGATGAGGGTAAAATTTAGAAGCAATGTACCTGCGTTTGTGTGAACAGGGAGTGGGAAATCATTTAGGTAGAACCACCTTCATTACACCCATTCGGGATTTAAACACCAACACCAGTTTACCAAACTAAACAAGAATTATGTTTAAACCGTGTGCCCCTCACTTCATCCCTGATGTGGGTGATATTTCAATAAATGTTTTAAATTTGATTATTTGATGTGCTCTTATAGATTTAATTTAAGATAAACTAATATTTTGGTTATTAAATACTATCAATCCTGCACAGTGTTGCCTGTGACCCCTTCAAAAATTTGTTAAAAATAGCCTAGTTAAAAAGCTGATTAAAAATTTAAAAATCCGGCTTCGAGATGCATTCGGACCCCTTTTGTCCACCTATGTTAAAAATTTCAGATCTCTGCATGCCGTAGATTTGGCTGGGCATTACACACAAACAAACCCACACACACAGACAAACACTTCCTTTTATAATCATAGAAGACTACACCATAATAATTAAAAGATTTGTTAGACATCTGTTATCTTATTAAATTGTGTGAAATTCAAAATTATCTCATGCAACACCTAAGTTCAGTCAGTAGTGTGTGTCTACTGTGTTGAGGGTCCAGGGTTTGATTCCCGACATGACTGAAAAATTTATCATTGATGAAATGTGGGTTTACCCTTTCACAGTGCTGAATTAACAACCGAGGGCTAGATGTTGTGTTTGTTCTAGATTTAAGTTAATCTATAAGTAATGTGCAGATTTAAACAGTCGGTTCAGAAAGTGCACATAAAACCCCTTTAAAAAAATGTCATAACAACATGTTTATTGTTTAGCCTAATCGACACCTTGAGTAAATAAACCTTCCAGGGTTGTTAAGGCAACAAGAACCACAATAGATATTAAAGAACTTACTCGACAGAGTGGCTGATGGACTTGGCCAAGCCATTCCCAGAGCCGCAAGGAATCACACCTACAGGGACTTCATTAAGGGCTTTCTGCCAGTCTTCCCGCTCCAGCAGACCATTATACACCTGCAACAGAGGAGCCGATAGTTTGAGACACCAAGGTTTCATTTAGCTATCACCTGATACACATTTTTATTATTTGCAAATAAATTAATCTAGAGGTTGTTTTTAGTCTTACTACCTGTTCAAGTTGTAAGCCTATACTAACTATGCTAATGAATTAGAGATGAATAAGGTTGAATTTAGAGGAAGTGTGCCCACATATGCACAAAGGGAGAGTGGAAAACTATCTAGTAAATACCACCCTCAGTACACCCGACACTTATTTTAACCCCAATTTCCCTGTCATAAGCAGCCTAGTCTATTGCAAGAGTGACGTCTTAAGCCATGCGGCCACCGAAGCTGGTATCAATAGATTATAGTGGAATTTTATTAGTGACCATTTTAAGGATATTATCTCTAATGAAATGGTGATAAGAGTATGAAGGTGAATTAAATAAACTGCACCAGTATTTGCCTCAAAGAAAAGGGTAAAACCTCCCTACTATGGTGGGTTGGGATTTAACTAGAGCCTACTAAGTCAATGTTTGGTACACTATCTGTAAAAAGACATCTTCGTATAAACTAGTCCATAGAGTCAAAAAACTTAAAAATGAAAAAATCTCGAATACATTTATTATTACCATGCGAGTTTGGTTATCTGATAGTTAAACTACATATAGGAGTATTCTAGTAGGAAGAAATTTTTTGAAAATATTAAACATAGATGAAATTTTACTATTGTTAATTTATTATGTATCAAGAGTGAAAGCTGCAGATCACATGTCTTGACATATTAAAGTCGACCTCAGTGGTTTTGGGGTAAAGTGCTCGCCTCAGGACCTGATGTCCATAGGTTCAAACCCTGCCAGGGTCAATGGATATTTCCATAATTATGGCATGTAAAGAACCCTGGAAGGTATGTGAAAATACCTTTCCCGATAAAATTGGTAAATCTTTTGTACTCTCTCATAAAAATTCTGTGTGGAAGAAACAGGAAACCACCACACTTCCTGAACTCCCCCTTGAACATAAGATTTCCACCAGATGGCGCAGGCAACACTAACTAGCCCAGCTACGGTTGTATAGAAACCACATAAAACCAACCTTTGTGTTGTTGGCTTAAGAAGACATTAAAATTTATTTAGTAACTTTTGAAAATGTTAAAAATGTGATATCCTTTATGAATCAGACTGTAACCAAATAAACAAGATAAGAAGGGGTATACTTATTATTTTTATTTTATTTTCATGATTAACAAAGGGGCTATTAACAACTTAGTTTAAGTGTTTTAGGATAAAAGTAAGTCAAAATAAAGGCACCACCAATATTGAGTAAGAATAAAAAAAAAAAACTCAATGACAGCCACACATGGAAATCCACTCTTATTTGACCCTAGGAGGAATCCAAACTTTGGATATATTTGTCAAAAGACATAGAGGGAAATCAAATAAAGTGATAGGGTATTTATTCACTTGCTAATAAAGTGAACATTCTGTTGGTCACATGTTCACTCTAAAGTGATATTACGTGATAAAACATTCAAAACAAAGTTGTTAGTAGCTATCGTTATCTGACGCAATTTAACGCTGATGGCCCACCGAGTTCAACAGGCAGTCATCTAAAATAAATAAGACGGTTGTCTGAATTCTAAACTTGGGTCTTTGACCTTTTTAACTGTGTTCTAGCATTTGTTACTTTACTCTTTTTGTTGATTTGACTCTCTTGTTCAAACCCACTTCTTTTTTAGCACAGCGTCTTACTACATGTTCAGATTATATGCATACATACTAATTACGCTAATGAGTTAGGGATGAGAAAGGTCGAATTTAGAAGAAATGTATCTGCATTTGCTTGAAGGGAAAGTCGAAACCAATTTTGGACAAAACAAATCTCAGTACACCCATCCAGGATTTGAATCTTTACCTCCCTATCAACGAGAGACTATTTTAACACGAGAGTCGTGCCTTTGAACGTGTGGTTACCTAAGCATGTTGTAAATTTATTGACATTTGACATATAGCTATCAATGGCTATAATTAATTAGCTGTATCAATGGTTATTTTAATTTTTGTCTCTCCTGTTAATTTGCGATGGAATAGGATGTGAGCTAGGATTAGTATTGTTGCAGTTTTTATCACAAAAAAATATTTGTTTTGGCTAAAAAAAACTTTTTTTAAATATTGCTTTAGTGGATGCATTAAGTTTAATTTTATACACATAGTAATGCCAACAGTTCTTGAATATTTGTCTTGATAATAGTGTGATTTGACAATTTACTTTTTAAATTAAAACAGAAAACCCTATTTGAATTCCGCAATGCCCACGACAAATATTCAAAATATATAAAGATTACTATTTGAATCAAATTAAACTAAATGTAACCACTGAAATAATATATTATTTAGTTTGTCCAAAGAAAGTTTATTTGTATCAAATTTGTAAAACTAGGACATTAACTTATGTTTCCTTCCATACCCCCTTTTAAGATGGACCTAATTGACTCAAAATGGAGCATGTCCACCTTATATACCTTGGTAACTATGTCCCTGGTGTGTGTGTTTTTTGGACACAGCCCCGAGACAATTTAAAATAAGGAGTTTGACACTGACTGGCATGGTACTCATAAATAACATTTCAATTTGTGATTTAAGTGCAGCTAAAATCAATTATAGGAAAAGCTATTAAATGGACACACAAAACAACATTCATATCAGCCAACTAACCTCAAAGACAATCCCATCTCCTCCGACCACAACCACCCCGCGCCACTGGTACACATCTTTGAGCCGCACAAAGTCCCGAGCATAGTTGGCATGCTTGGTAACGTACAAATCGAAGGCTAGCTCTGCCTCAGCCAGTACAGGGACCACTCTCTGTTGAAACATCTCCCGGGCCTTACCAGGACCGCTCTTGGGGTTGAGTAGCACCAGAAACTTTCTATCGTCGCTACCAGGTGGTTCTGAAACCAAAGGAGTGGAAATGATTTTTTTTTTAAACAGCCATTGTGAAACAGCACAATTTCCATGACTGGTTACATTTTTACTTTCTTTTGATCCCTCAAAGAGAGAAGTAGGTTATTTTGATCATCAAAAATATTGAATTCGAGATGTTGGTAAATGCCAACGATTAATGACCCCCCTAAAGCCGAAAATGTGGATTCCGCAAAGCCGTTTTTTTGTCTATATCTTGGACTTTGTATCATGGCATTTTTTAATACGCCTACAAAAAAAAAAATATATATATATATAGAGAGAGAGAGAGAGAGTTATTTGACAATAATTGAAATTGATTGTTATGCACTTTGGTGGACATAGATGTTCCCGTTTCTGTAACAGTCTATATTATTTTATTTATGCTCTCTGGTGGAGTGTTTCTCCAACAATGTACATTTCGTTTCACAAATCTTAAAAGTTTTCAGTATATGTCTATTTTCAGATAAAAGTGAGAGAAAGGTTTGTGATTGGTGCAGCTGGTACCATTTATTTATTGAAAGTCAGGCAAATTTTAAATGCTTGTCTTTTCTTGCAAGGCAAAAGTAAAATAGGTTTAAGTTCAGTTAAAATGATTTTTCACATTTTAAAAGGAATATGTACAGTCTATAACAGTGGTTTTCAAACTGAGGTCCGCAAATACATCTTAGGGGGCACGAAAAATGTATAACCTATACACACTCATTATTTAAATATGTGATTGTACATGTTATTACTTATTTTACATGTATATTATAGAATTTGTGTAACTCGTATTATGCACCAATAACTTTGGGGGTACAAAGTTGAGGATGAATTATATCTTAATTTACACGAACAAAAAGGTTGAATTCCACTGGTCTAAAATATTTAGTTCAAAATAAAGTACATGTAATGTGTTTTTTAAGCATCACTTCTTTTTACCCGTTCGGGCTATACACCTGTGTACTAACTACACTAACGTCATAGAAATTAGAAAGATTCCATTTAAATGAAGTGCATCCACATTTGCTGGATAGAGTGTGGAAAACCCACCCTCAGTACACCCGACCAGGACCGAACCTCGATCTCCCAGTCTTCAGCAGTATAGTATATTGTGAGAATAGTGTCTTAAGCCATGCGGCCACCGAAACAGGTGTCTTGTAATTTTATTTTATTTTCATTTTCATTGGATTCATTTTAACACCAAGTAGTGTGAATTAGTATAATTACTTAATTTCATTCAAGGCTGTAGGTTTTGGGGGCTCAACACCCCCCCCCCCCCTCCCCCTTCATCCTCCCTGAAATTTTATGAACAAAATACATATGGCTTTATTTATGGTTCAAACAAAATAAAAATTAAGATACAAGTATAAATTAGGGAGTTTCTAGAGGTGTTTAATATTTAGAATTTTTCCTAGCCTTCGGCAGCCCGCGCCACCCCCCCCCCCCCTTTTTTATTAACGGAAGATGAGAAACCACATCATAGGTAAACGGAAAAACACCTTGAGGTTAACCAGTCGGGAATAACCTACAGCCGTCAGGACGCGCGTGTAGTCCCCGAACAGGTACTAAGATGTGGGGGAAATTTTAAAAAAAACATCTATTCATAAAGAGTCATGTGACCTGCAGCTGTAACTTTTCATATAGGTATTAATTATAATCCTACAAGTAAAATATTATCACCCGCTTCGGTGGCCACATGGTTTAAGGAGCTACTCTAGCAGTAGACTAGACTGCCGGTGATTGAGAGATCGAGGTTCGAATCTCGGTTAGGAGTACTGAGGGTGGTTTTTCCCAAAATGGTTTTCTACTCTCCCTCCACGCTAATGCGGGTACACTTCCTATAAATATAGCCTTCCTAATCCCTAAAACCATTATCGTAATTAGCACATAAGCCTAACTTATAGCCAGATGCTAAAACAAAATTGTTATCAATGTTTATGTAAAAAAGTGGTGTTTTTTATTCTAAAAGGTTCTTATCAGAAACGAGAAACTTGCGTTAAGCTTGTTTTTTTTTTCTTTAGTGTTTCAAGATAAACATGCTGAACTTGTGACAAGTTTCAAGCCAATTATTATTACCTCCATCAATGATTTAACACGTAGGCCTAGTCATAATTATGTTCTCAACAGGTACGGTGCGGTTGTCATGCAATATAAAGTTGTGACGAGAGCGAGAGGATACCTTATCATCCCTTCTCGTGGTCCGTTGTGGGGGAGGGGGTCTTCTTCCACCCCGGAAACCAATCAATAAAACACTCGAGGGTTGGTAGAAAGGGAGAGGGGAGGCGGATTAAGGAGACAAGGGCTTGGTAGTTTCCCAAACCCGTTCTTTTGGGGCCTTTTCACAGAACACACTAGTGCATGGTCTCGAAATTAAAGATGTGACTAAGGTTGAATCCTAAAAGTATTCGAGAGAACCGAAATTCGTAACAATCTCAAAAAAGTATCTCGAGTATAATTTATGAATTCGTTAACTTCAAATAACAATTTTAAGTAATTATTGCTAAAAAGAAATCATACGCACATGCGTAGTTTGGAGGTTAACAAAATAAAATAATAAAAAGTGTTATGATTGTTTATGATGTAATAGACAAGACAAAACAAAATAGCATTGTTAGATGGCTTTAACATATTTTTTTAAATAGAATTTTAAATATTTTAGCTTTAAATACAAACAATTGTATATACTGTTTCGAAAGATTCGCATTTCGGTTCCGAAACGAGAACTATATGATTTTACCCATCAATACTCAAATCACATCAGTTTAAATTAAAATCTTTCTCACTGGGACAATGTAGTTTCCGCCCCAGTCACTGTGACACGACAGTGTCCTAGCTCCGTCACATGTTACGGACAAGGTCACAGTGACACGACAGAGAACTAGCTCCATCACATGTTACGGACAAGGTCACAGTGACACGACAATGTCCTAGCTCCGTCACATGTTACGGACAAGGTCACAGTGACACGACAGTGTCCTAGCTCTGTCACATGTTATGGTCAAGGTCAGAGTGATACCACAGTGTACTAGCTCCGTCACATGTTACGGACAAGGTCAGAGTGACACGACAGTGTCCTAGCTGCGTCACATGTTACGGACAAAGTCACAATGACACGACAGTGTCCTAGCTCTGTCACATGTTATGGACAAGGTCACAGTGATACCACAGTGTACTAGCTCCGTCACATGTTACGGACAAGGTCACAGTGATACTACAGTGTACTAGCTCCGTCACATGTTACGGACAAGGTCACAGTGACACGACAGTGTCCCAGCTCCGTGACATGTCACGGATAAGGTCACAATGACACGACAGGGTCCTAGCTCCGTCACATGTCACGGATAAGGTCACAATGACACGACAGGGTCCTAGCTCCGTCACATGTCACGGATAAGGTCACAGTGACACGACGGTGTCCTAGCTCCATCACATGTTACGGACAAGGTCACCAAGGCCAGGCGAATCACTGCTTGACATACATTAGTTTCAATAGGAGCGTTTATATTGGGGCACCGCGACCGTAAAAATTGAGGGGTCCGGCCAAAAACATGATAGTCTTCATTTTATGAAAAAAATGTAGGCCTACTAGCGGTGATTTATATTCCGTTCACGATAGGTTTTTACATGGATGACAGTTCTAAAATAATATGTTTAGGATTTGGGTTGCCAACAGTTGTAAAAGATCACAGTTTTGTTATAAATGTAAATATCTTTAATTACCTGTTATATATTACATTAAAAATAACGTAAACTTAATTTTTCTCATACTATTTAATTTTTTTTAATAATTCCGTTTTATCCAACTCGAAACAATATTTTAAACATAATTAAAAGTACTTATTTTTCGTTTTGGAACGTTACTGATTTTGTGTACACATCAATATCTTTTAATACAGGCATCGTATTTACTTGGAAAAGAGAAAATTGTTGTCATTTTTTTACATACAATAAATGATTTTATGATTATTTTATATTATTTTGAAATATTTAACTGAATAAAATATTTTCATCAATTGCGTGTCTGCATTATTGTAAAAAACTTGTTTACCGTTATGTTCAATCATATGATTTAGATTCGTTAGTCGCCATTTTGAAGCTATGTTCGTTAGAAGTTTTTGTGAAAGTGGTGTTAATATTTTTTGTTAAGGGGAATAAAACTATAAATAAACTTTGTGTCCGACCTCAAATAAATATATAAATAATATTGGCCTAAATTACTGTGGTTAACTATAACATTAATATATTACCATCTGTTTTCATTACAGTCATCCAAAGTGATAGATGTCAGCTGTTGGAGTAGTGATATATTAGGGACTAGATAGCTGTTGCCCGCGGCTTTGCTCGCGTGGAAGTTGATTATATACAAATACTAAAATATACATATGTATTTACAGATTAATTTAAAATATTACGTTACGTTGATGACCATAACTTGACCTCAGATCAAAAATAATGCAAGTCCGATACAAACTTTCATCCCCTTTTTCATCCCTTATTAAATAAAATTTCCAAAATTCCTGAAACACGTATTTATTTGTTCTACGTCAATAACTGAAATACAAAATTTTGTTTATGTAACTTTCAAAATGACGGACTTTCATACATATTATCATACATATTATCATCCCCTATTTTGACCCCTTTGGAGTGGAATTTTCTAAAATCCTTTCTTAGTGGGTGCCTACATAACAAAATGAATATACAGTCCGAATTTCATGCTTGTAGCCTTGATAGTTTGCGCTCGGCGATGATGAATCAGTCAGTCAGTCAGTCAGTCAATCAATCAGGACATGTTATTTTATAAGTATAGATTACTTCTAGTAACATTTCGAGCTGTCATCCAGGTAAACTTAGCTCGTGAATGCCTTATATGTTAGTTTACCTCTCAAACTACACATTTTTATATTAAGTCTTAATAACTTGAGAAAAGCTAATCTCGTCGAATATTTTATTAATTTTTATAGCTAAATTTCCGAATTTCATAGTGAATATTACCATATAAATGTATGAGCGTCATCAGATTTTTGTCCAGACCCCCTCACATGTCAATTTTTTTGGTGATTAAAATTGACTCAAACTATGAATGATCTTTACTTGTACTTTTAAACAAAAGAAGGCTAATGAAAATAAAAAACTTTTACACGTACATCCTCTGCTTTAGGTACGTAATCTGCTATAGAAAAACTTGTCCTACAATCTACTCGTATATGACGATCTAAAGCAGTGGTTCTAAAACTATTTATCCCACGGAACCCTAAACAAAAAAAAGTTATTAAACCTACGGAGGAATCCCTTCCCTATGTGTTCATTAGTCTCATCCTATTTCCCTCTACAACCGTATTACAAGTTTTGTTAGCTTTGAATAAAAAGTATATATTTGGTAGTAATCTCATGTTATATATTAAGTCTAAAACAAAATTAATGTATTTCTTACATTTATGTTACATATTTTGCGTGAAAAAAATAATATAACTTAAAAATGTACTGTTATTTTTTCTATTTTTAATGCATTTTTTTTAAATTTAATAATGTTAGTGTTAAAAAGTTATTTAATTTAATTTCCATTATTAAACTGGATATGCTGCTAATAATATTGCTTAGCATAAACATTTAGAAGTACTAATAATGTTTTAACGCTATTACGCATAATTGTTTCGAGAAACCCTTGGAACCTCTTCACGGAACCCAGTTTGAGAACCACTTAATTAAGGAATCCTAAATGACTGTACAGCTTTCTACATCATCAATATTATTAGCACCACGTCTTACTAACCGTTCGGGTTATACGCACTTACGATAATGTGTAATGGTAGGGTGATAGTGAGATGAAATGAAGGACCTACAGTTTAACGTGGAATCCGAACCACGGTGGCGACCTGGCATTCCCCACATTCACAAGATATATTGTCAGAGGTGAAGGAAGGGTTTGGCAATCAGATAAATCTGTGCCGGGACCGAGGATTGAACCCCGGCCGCCAGCATAGAAGTCCGACACCTTACCCCTAGACCAGCAGGTCACCACCATCATCAATAAAAACAGCAGTGTTCTTGACGTCGAACTCGCTTCGGTCAATAAAGCTTTAGACAAGCAGTTCACTTGCTCATTCTTCATGTCACTATATGGGTGAAAGGGGATTGAACTCCTCCAATTCAGAGTGAGGAGCCTGATGGATATAGGAGGCGGGCTACTTTTCCGTGGGCCACCCTGTAGAATGGGTGGCAACGTTTTTTAATCTGGGTTCCGCCATAGTTATATCAGAAGCAATTTTAGATTATTATTTATATATTTTGAACACAATAAAATAGCATCAGTAATTAATCTTGCCAACTTTTTTTTTTAATCTTAATAAAAGGCATTTGCCAAAGAAACAGCCAGAACATGTGATGTTTCCCGGGTTGTTTGATACTTTTATACTTGTAAAATACAACTGTCGTTTTTGAATGTTCATAATATTAGCGTAAACAATTATTCATGAGGGCTCCAGCTTGCGTGCGTGTGTGTGTGTGTGTATGTGTGAAAAACTTTGGTCTAAGGCATCACTCTAGAAATAGACTGGACTGCCGATGATGGGGAGGGGGTGTAAGGGGTATCGGGGGTTTTACGCAATTGTTTTCCACTCTCCCTTCATGCAAATCCTGGTATAATTCTACTAAATTTAACCTTTCTGATCAATAGCACATTGGCATAATTAATTCACATACGTACTAACCAAACAGCTATCAAAATGCGGTGCTAAAAAAACACTTTATAGATTTATTTTATAGATATTGATAATATAATTCAAAAGTCACAGTTGCAGATAACAGGACTTCATGTATGAACACGCGAGAGTAGGTATAGTAGCTTTTCAGAATCCGGCTTCGGTGGCCGCATGGTCTAAGTCGTCACTCTCGCAAAAGACTAGACTGCCGCCGGTGACTGAGAGAACGGGGTTCGAATCCCGGTCAGGCGTACTGAGGGTGATTTTACTAAAATGGTTATCCACTCTCCCTCCATGCAAATGCAGGCACAGTTCCTCTAAATTCATCCCTCATTATCCCTGACATATTAACGTATTTTAGTACATTTGCGTGTAGCCTGAACAGATAATACGACGCGATGATAAAAAAACTTTTCTAGCTGTCAGATAAGAACCTTCAAACTAAAACTGGATTGTAGACAAGGCTTAATCAGGCGCGGGTTTGTTAGTTTAGTTTACCTTTTAAGATAAGTCCTGAAGTAACCTTCATGTTAGTAAAAAAAAAAGGAGCATATTAACTTCATCGATAAATAAAACGTACAGACAGATGGCAGGAGAGGGCGTCACTTCAAGGTAACTTTCCAAGTACGTCACAGAGCCGAGGTACGTACGCATTAACTCCTCTAAGAAAAATGACTTTACAAACAATGATTAAAAAAAATCAAGGCAGGGGAAAATCCTCTGTTAAAAGCTGTCAAAGAGTTAACCTATAAGTCATTCACGAGCTAGGTTTACCTGGATGACAGCTCGAAATGTTACAAGAAATAGTCCCTAATATATCACTACGCCAACAGCTGACATCTATCACTTTGGATGACTGTAATGAAAACAGATGGTAATATATTAATGTGATAGACAACCACAATAATTTAGGCCAATATTATTTATAAATTTATTTGAGGTCGGACAGAAAGTTTATTTATAGTTTTATTCTCCTTAAAAAATATATATTAACACCACTTTCACAAAAACTTCTAACGAACATAGCTTCAAAATGGCGGCTGACGAATCTAAACCATATGATTGAACGTTATGTTATGTAAATAAGTTTTTTACAATGATGCAGACACTCAGTTGAAAATATTTTATTTAGTTAAATATTTCAAAATACAATAAATGATTTTATGATTATTTTATCGTATGTAAAAAAATGATAACAAGTTTCTCTTTTCCAAGTAAATATTACGCCTGTATTAAAAGATATTGATGTGTGCACTATATTACACAAAATCAGTAACGTTCCAAAACGGAAAATAAGTAATTTTAATTATGTTAAAAATATTGTTTCGAGTTGAATAAAAAGAAATTATTTTAAAAATGAAATAGTATGAGAAAACTTAAGTTTACGTTATTTTAAATGTAATATATAAAGGATAATTAAAGATCTTTACATTTATAACAGGTAATTAAAGATCTTTACATTTATAACAAAAATGTGATCTTTTACAAGTGTTGGCAACCCAAAACCCAGACATATTATTTTCGAACTGTCATCCAGGTAAAAATCTATCGTGAACGGAATATACGTAAGCATTAACCGACCCCCACGCACCCCCGAACCCATGCCCGAGAAGAGGGAAAAGAAGAGACCCTCCCTCATGACCCTTCGCTCCCGCCTTCCCCCAAAAAAAACAGAAAAATACGTCGACCCCGATTGGGTTCGAACCCACGAACATCGGATACTGAGGCGAGCACTTCACCCCAAGACCACCAAGGTCTTGAAGACATTTTCAGCTATTTAATTAAAACGAATCCCATAAGTTTTAAAGTTTCCACTATTGGGACACAAATTTATATTCACTTAATTTTCACTTCATTATTTTTGTGTCTCCCATCCACCTCTTAAGTGGGTCCCACACCTGTATATGTAATAGGTTATCTGTACCATCTCCCCCAAAACCGCACCTTACCCTACTTAGTAGGCCGCAAGCCATCACTGTGGTTTTTTTTTTTTTCATTTAAAAATGTCCATCTCTACTTGCAGTTAAGTGATCGAACATTCGTACACGATTTTAAGGGAATAGTTGCTGAAAGAGTCGTTCATATTCAGGACTGATTTTTTCACCGATTTGTTAAATAAATAAATCAATGCAATTTGAAATTTATATTGCTCAAATGATTGTGTTTTAATCAAATCAGTCGCCAAAAAGTTCTAAAATATAAAATACGGTAATAATGCTCCAATAAACTCTCGCAAGACTGTCCTCAGGAAAGCTGGTTCAAGATAATTTCACCCTCTTCAGCCGAAAAGTTGTATAAATATCAGAAGATACAAGACGACACCTACCTAGACCAGAGTGGAATGGGCCAGTTTTAAGGCCGGTACACACAGAACGCTAAGCTAAAATTTGTTCTGCTAACTCTTTAGAAAAATAGCGGATCATATATTTAAATGTACCGATTCAAACATAAGCTAAGCTAAGCTACGCCGAGCTATGTTTTTTCCCGATTGCTGACCGGACAATTTTTTCATCTCATATTGAGCTATCTTACGTTGCGCATGCGCATAACGTTGCTTGAGCTTCGTGTTAAAGTTTTGTTTTCAGTTTGTTTTGCGTGCATTTAAATAATATTCTATTTAGGTTTTATTTTTAATACATGTTTTTATATTAAAATGGAAGCGTTAATTGAACAAGTCAAACCTGATGTAAACAAAGCCACGTGGAAGTCAATGATCTGATTTGCTACTGAACCGACTTTAAATTGTATCCTTTCACCAAATAGTCCCTTTTATGTTTTTAACTAAACTTGATTTAAAATAACATTAGAAAATTATAATAACTAAAAACATTAAATTTGATTTAGAAATTATACTTTAAGCTTTGCAAGCGCTATTCGAATACCAACAAACTCTTGACTCGGCATTGAGGGACTCAACGGTACAGTCCTTGTGAACTCAGCAACGGTCAGTCGACAGTTCATCTCAGCAGTGTTAATCGACGGTTGTGAGTGTTGAGTGCTTGCTCTCTATTTATGACGTTTGCTGAGTGTGGCCCGAGTTTTGTTAAACATAAGACAGGAGATTTAAAAGCATTAGTGACTTACTTTGATATAGTATTGACTATACACGGTCACGTCTGTTTAAAATATTGCACTGGTACCCAGTGATTGTGACCCAACTAAGCCATGACAATAATCCTCCTGGTCAGTGATTGTGGTCCAACTAAGCTATGACAATAATCCTCCTGGTCAGTGATTGTGGTCCAACTAAGCTATGACAATAATCCTCCTGGTCAGTGATTGTGGTCCAACTAAGCTATGACAATAATCCTCCTGGTCAGTGATTGTGGTCCAACCAAGCTATGACAATAATCCTCCTGGTCAGTGATTGTGGTCCAACCAAGCCATGACAATAATCCTCCTGGTCAGTGATTGTGGTCCAACTAAGCCATGACAATAATCCTCCTGGTCAGTGATTGTGGTCCAACTAAGCTATGACAATAATCCTCCTGGTCAGTGATTGTGGTCCAACTAAGCTATGACAATAATCCTCCTGGTCAGTGATTGTGGTCCAACTAAGCTATGACAATAATCCTCCTGGTCAGTGATTGTGGTCCAACTAAGCTATGACAATAATCCTCCTGGTCAGTGATTGTGGTCCAACTAAGCTATGACAATAATCCTCCTGGTCAGTGATTGTGGTCCAACTAAGCCATGACAATAATCCTCCTGGTCAGTGATTGTGGTCCAACCAAGCTATGACAATAATCCTCCTGGTCAGTGATTGTGGTCCAACTAAGCTATGACAATAATCCTCCTGGTCAGTGATTGTGGTCCAACTAAGCTATGACAATAATCCTCCTGGTCAGTGATTGTGGTCCAACTAAGCTATGACAATAATCCTCCTGGTCAGTGATTGTGGTCCAACTAAGCTATGACAATAATCCTCCTGGTCAGTGATTGTGGTCCAACTATAGCTATGACAATAATCCTCCTGGTCAGTGATTGTGACCCAACTAAGCTATGACAATAATCCTCCTGGTCAGTGATTGTGGTCCAACCAAGCTATGACAATAATCCTCCTGGTCAGTGATTGTGGTCCAACCAAGCTATGACAATAATCCTCCTGGTCAGTGATTGTGGTCCAACCAAGCTATGACAATAATCCTCCTGGTCAGTGATTGTGGTCCAACTAAGCTATGACAATAATCCTCCTGGTCAGTGATTGTGGTCCAACTAAGCGATGAATATTTGGGACAAGGAGTCCCGTGTTACAAGTGTCAAGCGCAGGTCGTTACTAACCACCATGTCACGGTGGCGGGAAGACATTATTTTATCTAGCGGTAAAAACTACCAGCGACCACTGGAAGCAAACAAGGCTATGAAGCAATGTGCCTCTTTTTTATCTAGAAGATTATTATTATTATTATTATTATTATTATTATTATTATTATTAGCACCGCGTCTTACTACCCGTTCGGGTTATACGCACTTACGCTAATGTGTAATGGTAGGGTGATTGTGAGATGAAATGAAGGACCTACAGTTTAACGTGGAATCCGAACCACGGTGGCGGCCTGGCATTCCACACATTCACAAGATATCTTGT
Organism: Timema cristinae; assembly: GCA_039000515.1. Classification (NCBI taxonomy): domain Eukaryota; kingdom Metazoa; phylum Arthropoda; class Insecta; order Phasmatodea; family Timematidae; genus Timema; species Timema cristinae. The sequence goes on from JBCFYV010000001.1 coordinate 23,713,474, forward strand.
CAGAGGTGAAGGAAGGGTTTGATAATCAGATAAATCTGTGCCGGGACCGAGGATTGAACCCCGGCCGCCAGCACAGAAGTCTGACACCTTACCACTAGACCAGAGGTCCCCAACCTTTTTGTACCTTAGAGCATATACAAAACTAACGGTAGTGCGGCGGGTATCGATCACTTTTTCAACTAAATGTATATTCGAACATAATTCATAATGCAAATTAGACACACAAATACATATTACTAAAAAAAATTGTTAGTTTAAAATAATAAAAAAAAACTTTTTAAATTCGCATATAAAATAATGCAAATAGTACACACGCAAAGTTAGTCCAAAACCAGTTTAAACAAATGAAACAATTTTCACCAAACCAAAAGTCAATGTCAATCAATAAATGTAAATTTAAATTTCAATGTAAAATGTAACATATAATTAAAAAAAAAAAACTTTTATAACAAAACAGTGATCTTTTAGAAGTGTTGGCGATCCAAAACCTAAGCATATGATTGTTAAACCGTTTTTCAGGTAAAAATCTATGGGGAACAGACTTTAAGTAAGACACGGCGGTAAATATTTTTATTTTAAATGGAAGAGTAACTCCTCTGGTACCAGAGAGATTCGAGATTGGTAAAAATTATCAAAAAGAAATCTCAAATACAATGAAGGCCTTGACTTGAAATCACAATTTTTAAGTGATTGGTAAAATACATTATATATAGGGCCTACTAGTGTAGTCGGAAAAATAGTCACTTTAGATATCAATACCTACAAAATAACAGTAAGAATATAAATATATCAACACTCGGATTGTAAATCACAGTAATTTACATGAATGTCCGAATGGAGGAGATAACATTTCAATTAATTTAAACTAATTGAAAAATTACACCTGAACACAGGAATTCTGTGGTAAGAGATATGGCGTACTAAGCCAAAAGTCCCGTGTTCAGTTCTCATTTTTCTACTATTTTAAATTAAATAAAAATAATCTAATAAACTATTAATTTTAGCATTAAACAATATGAATGTATCTATATTCTAGGGTTTGATGTTTAAAGTGAGCCCATTCAATAAAAAATATGGGCACTTATGTTGCCACAATGGCGGAAATAGAAATGTACATTTATATTTAAATTCTTAGTATATTTAATTAGTAATGTGAATATAAACTATATAGTAATCCATAAGGAAGTATTATTTGAAGCTTTCTACAACTCATTAAATGAAATTTTTTAGTTAATAAATAAAAAAACACATTTCCAGACTGCCAAATTTTAGTGACTTTCAAAAGATGATGGTAGTCGAAAGTGGGCCTCCTATAAAAACCAGGGTCTAAAGGGTTCTTGATAAAACATTGGTCTATAGTGTTACAGGAAAATGTTTTAATAAATATTCTTTTAAGTGTATTTTAAAATACTTAAAAATCCCTCTTTTTTTTTTAGCTATCAGAATACAAAATTAATCCGACGCCTTAGCTCAGTAGGAAGCTTGTCTCTCCACTGAGCTAAGGATCCTGTGTTCGATTCCCGGCATGACCGAAAAACAAATTATCATTGGTGAAATGTGGGTTGTTTACCTTTCACAGTTATGAATCAATGCCCGGGGACTGGATGTTGTGCCTGTCCTAGTCTCAAGTTAGATTATAAGCCATTTGAAGCTACGACAAGCCTAGCAAACCGGTAGTGGAAAAATATATGTCTTGAATAAAAAATTTACACAGGCCACAGCCTGGTAACAGTAATGGATGTAATTAGAATACAAAATTAATAATAATTTTCTTTAAAAACACCAAAACGTATTTTAAGTTTTTTACACGAATATGTTGTTACTCCCAGTGAGGTGCCTCATCAATCTTCAAGGTAGCCCTAATCCCCCCCCACCCCCTTTCTTACTACACCCATGCCATGAAATGAAGGTGTGTTCGTGTAGTAGTGTCATGGTGGTTTCCTCGTCCGGGGTGCTATACCCTCCGACCTTGGGCTAAGTGGTAGTTAACTGGCGGTAACTGTAGAGCGGCGAGCTCAACCTTGTTGTGTCTCATCAACCGGAGCCCCACGGGGCTCCACTCTGGGGGCAGAGTCCTCTGTTTCTAACGTGGTCGGCGGAGAAAATAATTTACAATAACGTTAACACTACACAGACACATGTCTGACGCCTGCGTTGAAATTTTGTTGTCATCTTGGGTCTATAGATGAACATTATATGGTAGCCTTTCAATCGAGGGGGGAGGGGGGCGGCAACTCACTCAAGTTTTAAATCATTGAATCGAAAGGGAAGGAAATTTAAGTCAACTATCATAAAAAGACCACCGCCCCCCCTCCCCCCTATTTGACAGCAATTTTTTCTTATTACCGCATCATACTGGCTGTCCAGGTTATACGCAGATACGATAATTACTCTAATGGGTAGGGATGAGTAAATAATCATTTTAAAGGTAGGCTAATATACCCGCATTTGCAAGGAAGACAAGCGGGGAAAAATGACCCTCAGTAGATCCGACCAGGATTAGAACCTAAATCTCCCAGTCTTCATCAGGCCAGTATTACAATAGTGTGACACCTTAAACCATGCCGCCACCAAAGTGGGCTTAAGTGAAATTGAATTCAAGTGTAAGCTTTAAAACTTGACATATATCGATTGCATTAGTTACATTAAAATAGATGGATAGTTCCCCCCCCCCCTCACATCTCCTCAAAGGTGTTTAAACTGTTTCGCGTTGTCGAATACAACCACCCTGCTGGCCGGTGATCGTGCAACCTTAGGTGTCAGACTCGCAACAGTGTGGGTTTCATGTTATTCTAAATTACCCTTTAGAAAAAATCTCAAATAACCTTGGTGATGAACGTGTTAGTAAAAATATCTAGATATTAATGGATTGTTGCATCGATGGCTGAATATTATAGCGCCAAATTTATTTAAGACTTTTTATTGATAAAATGTTTATATAATGAGGACTCATTCGAATTTCTAGTTAGGGATTTATGGTTGGATTCCCTCAGTGCGACTCGCGTCTCACGTCTTGCGACTGCAGACGTGTGGTGGTGAGTCGCAGACGCGGGATACAGTGTTTCCCTAGATGAACCTCTTGGTCGCCAGTCGTGGGTAATTTTACATTTAGTACAGATCTTTCCTCAGTTAGTTTTTCACTTGTGTTTTATTTAATGTTCTGTGTTATTTTGGAATAGTGTGGATAAAAAATAATAACTTGATCGAACAACTATTCCTGAGATCAGTGGCGGCTCGTTTATAGGCACTGCGGAACTGCAGCACCCCTTATTTCCACTTGATATTATCGATAACATTTAATATAATGAGTCCTTTTTCCTTTAATTCTTTCTTTATTTTTGTAGTACTATATATATATACATATATTCCTTAAGCTTAATGTCAGTACTTCTGTAACCATCCCCCAGTTTATAAAAAAAGATACAAAAATCTTTGTATGGAACTGTGCGCTTCACAGTGCCAGCGACGTGGTGTTTGTGCGCATGCGCACATAGGACGGGGGTGAGGAGGAAGGCGGGACTGCCTGGTAGATAGAGCACTGTTGCTCTCGCAGTGCCAGCTCTGGCGTGATGGTGGAAGGAAGTGTTTTTTTTTTTTGCTCATCGTGTGTTGTGTTTAAAAATCGTGTAATACATTCTTGAATGTGATAAAGTGTAGAAGAGTGTAGAATTAGATTATTATTCTGCTTCCAGCTATTCTATTTGATTCTTTTTTTTCTTTTTGGTTCTTTTATTTAACAGAAAGACTAAATGCGCTTGCAGTACTTTCAATGGAAAAATATCTCCTCAATTGTCATCCAAAGATCAAGGAGAAAATTATTGAACTTTTTGCGCAAATTGAAACAAGATCAAACTTGAACTGTAACAATTTAAGTTGAAGTAAGTAAAAAATTATTTTTTTTTGTTAAGATTTTATCAAGTTCCTGAATAAGTTTTCTTTTTATACATATTTTTTTACTTTTACACAATTTTAAAACAAAGGCTAAACATTTTCTGGAGCAGCATCCCCGCTAATTTTAGCTACGAGACACCATTGGCGGTATGGTTTCAGGTTTATGTGTTTGGGGTCCGGGGTTCGATCCTCGGTCCCGGCACATATTTATCTTATGACCAAACCCTTCCTTCACCTCTGGCGTGTATTAATCACAACTTGTGAATGTGGGGAATGCCAGGCCTCCACCGTGGTTCGGATCTCACGTTAAACTGTAGGTCCTTCATTTCATCTCACAATCACCCTACCATTACACATTAGCATAAGTGCGTACAACCCGAACGGGTAGTAAGACGCGGTGCTCATAATAATAATAATAATAATAATAATAATAATAAGTAATGTCTTTTCTGTTTATTAATACCTTTAATATGATTTAAGAATAAGATTGTTATAATTTATGGTAGTTGAGAAAACCTGGTAATGAGATTAACCTTAGGTTAAATGGGTGTAGTAAGGGTTGCGTCAAGTGTAAACCTCACTCTTAACACAATGATTTACCAACGACTTTGGGTAGGGATGAGTAGAGAAACTAAGAGGGAATGCATAAGCATTCGCGCCTCCTGTGCATCCGTCGTTAGTATATGTTGTGATTTTTTTTCCCCCTCTTATAACTAACTATCCTTGAAACAAACAGTTTTTCTTGCTTCGAAGTCAATGTCGCTTAAACTGTAATATCGGTCGATACAACTAGTTTCAAAGGAGTTAAATGAGGAATCTGTCTATTGACGGAAGAAATAAGGATATAGAAGCGAAAAAGAACCTTGTGCTCGAAGTCACCTACACTCCCATGGTAGATAGGGTATAGGTAATACATCTCAAACTATACGTCTTAAGGTAATTTGACCATAACAATGTTAATGTAAATTTTAACTGCGTATAATTATATTATAGTAATTTTTCATTATTATTATTAATAATAGCACAGTGTCTTACAACCCGTTCAAGTTATACGCTTATGTACCATTTACGCCAGTGATTTTAGGGATTAGGGAGGTTATATTTAGAGATAGTGTACACGCAATTGCGTGGAAGCGGAGTGAAATTTTCTTTAGAAAAATCCACCCTCAGTACACCAGAATGAGATTCGAACCTCGATCCTCCAGTCATCGGCAGTTTAATCTACTGCGAGAGTAGCACGTTATACTTCCTCCCCCTCACCTTGCCCCCCCCCCTCAAATCAGTGGATCAGGCCATTTTCCAAACCCTCGCAACGGCAATACGATACCCCGATACGAGACTGGCGCCTTGAACTGCAAGACCAGCAATGCGGTTACACCCTCATCCATCATCCCTTGGATTAAATCGTTAATCACCTTAGCTGAAAGCTAGAAAAGACATCACTAATAATATAGTAAACTGTTTTCAATGTTGGCCGCAAAAAAAAAGGGGGCCCTTCCCGTGAAAATTGGACTGTAATTTAAAAGCTTGCTGTCAAGCCGTGACAATTGACAGGACGACACTCAGTGTCATGACATAACCGCAGAGTTTACTTACCGAGCTATCACCTACACTAGCGATGACAACGTTTATTGCCCGCTTTTACTGACTTTTTTTAATGAGCATGTCCACCTCGCCTGTTTTTGCAACACGTGAAGGCTAACAATAGTCGTCCTGGCGTGTTTTTCTGGGCCCTATCATCACAGAGTTGATTAGTTAAACGCCTCAAGTAGGCCTACAACGCCAGGGTGAAGAAAACTCCTCGACTTTTCTCTGATCCTAGAATCAAAACTTTCACCACTAAAACCTGTATGGGGATTTATAAAGACCTTAAAAAATAGATCACATTTTTCAATTTGTTATTTAAAAAAAATCGAGCCATACCAACCGAGCGGTCGCCGTCTGTTGCAGAATATAGTGCCAATTTATGTGGGTAGAGGGTGTTATGTGGTCAGCACAACGAACCATTCGGCCGTTACTCTCGGTTTTCTAGACCAGAGCTGCTACTTTTTCTTTTATTCAAGTTTAACCCCGTTTTAGACCCGCTGCTTTTTCGCTAGGGGGAGGGTGCGGGCTGGGTTTTCGTGTGGTGAGTGGGGGGATCGAGGGGGGGGGGGGTCACGAGCGCTCTCACAGGAGGTTCTTCCTTGGGAAATTCTGACAAAAAAGTTTTTCAAAATTTGGGCATAATTTAGAAATTATTTAGATTTAAAAAAAATACAAGAACAAGTTTATAGTTAATTTACGTTTTTTGTTAATTTTTGTTACTTAAATTATGTGTTAAAAATGTAAATCAATTGACAGTGATTGACACGCGAAGAAATTGGCAAGTGATTTATTATTATGTGACAGTACAAAATACTAGTAGCGACCATGACATGGTTTTAATTTTTTTTAAACTATTTTATTTATTATTGTTAATACTAACTAGAATATTTCCTCAGTAAGGGGGGCGGAAGTCTGCCCCTGCACTAAGCTCACAATGACTAATTTAATTAATTGTTGAGATTACTATGTGTATGTATAGCAAATTAAACCGAATGTTTCTACTGAAGCATAATTTTAATGGTTAGGCAAAAAAATCACTATAGAATAAACTATCAAAGAACTAATAGTGTAGACCAATGCTTGTTAAAAAAACGTGTCTTATGCTTGTCCATGTAAATGTCGGATTCGTATATAAAGAGTTTGAATTAATGTTGTGAAATTTGTTTACACAGTCAGAGTAAACTATCAGCTGAATGCAAGCGTGTCATTCGAACAAACACGTTTGGTGGCTAACCGCTCCACGGTAGTCTTTCAAACCGTGTGGCGTGTTGCTACAATATGTGCCGCCAGAAAAACTAGAAGTATAAAAATAAATACTTTTATATCCATGATCAAAATTATTTTTCAAATAACACAATTATTAAAATTTGGGCTTTTATAATACAATCTTAATAGACCTCAACTAGTTATTTAATGATAAAATTTATCGTTAAAAAGAATTGATGGTGGACTTTGACAATTTTATGAGCGAAAAAGGTTGAAAATCGCTAGTATAAGGTGTCACTCTCGAAAAGAAAAACCTACTGCCGATTACGAGAAGTATGTGGTTCGAGTCCCAGTCGGGTCTACTGAGGGTGATTTTTCCTAAATGGTTTCCCACTATCCTTCCACGCGTGTATATTACCTCTGATAAATATTGTTACAAATGAGAATTTAAACACTTCAATCAATTCTTCATAAAATACTTTCAAAGCCTACTCTAAAAGAGCAGATGAAACACTAGTTAAAAACTTAATTTCAATTTAGTTTAACTTTCATTGAAAGAACCTTTCTAATAGCTAACATAGTTACTAACTCTTTTGCAGTTATCACTTTTGATAGATAATACAAATCAGGTTTGTTATAATAATTTTACCCAGCCCCCTCCCCCCCAAAAAAAACTTATTATATTTTGCATACAAAGGAATCGTCTAAAAAAAATTTTGAAAATGGTTAGTCATTCTGATCTTTTGGTTCTAACTCAATAATAACAATAATACGTTGATTTGTATTTAGTGTTATACACAAGTTTTAAAATTACAGATTTTATACAATAGACTGAGATATAAAATATGTTTTAATTTGTTATCAAAATAATATGTTAAACTAGCAACTCACTTGGGATAATATTATTTTAAGTTACCAACACTCTATTAATGCTAGGCCCTAGAAATAATACTTTGCCCAAAAAAAGCAAATGAGATGAAAAAAGTCCTTACCTTTTATCTTTAAGTAAAGAAAGCAACAAATCAATTTTACAGCTGGCTTGCCAGTAATTTGATACATGGTCTCCCCTTCCTCCTCTTTCTATTCCTTCTACACAGTCTTTTTTTCAACCTGCTAGCTTATACAGTATTGTTGCCAAGAATTATATTGTTGCATTTTTGTTTTACTTTATTGCGGCTATTACTCCTTTCCTATCTATATTAAAACTAAAATATGTTTCTCTGGATGCAGAATAAATAATATATTTGAATTATTGGTCAAATTAGGTAGCATACATAAGATCTTTAATTAAACAAAAAAAAACAATATAATCCAACTGGCTTATTTAAAAAAAATCAACCCTGATATAAATACCTATTAAATCAAACTAATAATATAGTAAAAATGTTATCAATTATTTCCGCAAAAAACTAAATACAAATAGGACATTGCCAATCTAGCCCTAGATTATTTAAAAATCAAGAAAACAAAACAAAAATATAAGTATTTTTACCACTATAGAAATAACCCAGAAACTTTCTCTCTTTGAAAAAAAAACTAGATCTATAAAGCCAAAGTTGGCAACACTTGGAATAGGTTAGTTTGGGCGCGTGACTAGAAAGAAAAACGGTGCAGCTCGAAGCGTGTGATAACGATGAGTCTAAATAATTTAGATAACAGAGACAAGCATTAGCCGCCTCCACATAACCTGGTCGGATTAACTAGAACAGGGGTTTTACAACTGGCGACCTTTATTTGCTGCCCGCGAGGGTTTTTGGAAAAGTTATCTACCGTAGTAAAATTGATATTTTTAACCAAGAAACGGAAAGTTTTGACTTACGTGAGAGAAAAAATCCATGAAAGCTCAAAATGATATGCATTCAATAATAAACTTAATTGTGCTCTATTTTAATAATAATTTGTGGTCTTGGGATAAGGTGCTCGCTTCATGATCAGATGTTCAGGGTCGACGAATTCTTCTTGGGCGATAAAAATTCGTAGCACAATTTCTTTCTGAGGGAAGTAAAGCCTGTCGGTCCCATGTCGATTATCACATGTAAAAGAACCCTAAAAGGTTTGTGTGAAAATACTTTTCCCGGCCAAGTTGGTAGATTCCTTTCACTCTCGCACATAGAGATTATAGTGTGCAAATGTAATTAGTCGGTTCAAAAGTGCAAGTTAAATACATCAAATAATTATTTATGTTTTTAGTAAAAAATTGTGTATCTGCCTGGGTAATATTTCCTTCCACTCCTTAGCCGAGTATGACGCGGCCCGCCATTAAACTCGTGGATTCAATTGCCGAGTATCTGCTATTTAAAGTCTGTTCGGCGTAGGAATTGTTTTCTGAAAGGCCCTTTTCCCTACTAGAAATCTATTAGTAAGATATTGGTAGGAAAAAAGACCTTTAAGAGAGTAATTCCTACCGTGGATGGAGTATAGGTGCATTTTAACTGTGCCTAGAGCACAAAAAAAGCATGCACCATATCCTCAGCCGCCTTACGAAAGTTTCGCTGCGCTCTTTGAGACAGGTTGAGTTCATCAACACTGGAGTTCGCTAGTGTCAATACTCGGTGATAAAAGTACTTCCAAAATGTAGCCTACCGTTGTTAAACGACTCACTTTTAACATGCTCGTCATAAAGGGATCATTGTAATCGTAATGGACAGTCTGCGCAAGCTCTTTGGGAGGTAGGGTTGTGTCGAGATGGGGTTGGGTCACTACCTGAACCTAGCTTTGTGGAAGCCTGCCGACTGACTCGAGAAGGATATTTGTGTATTTTCTAGAAGAGACAACATGTTTAGTCATGTTACTAAAATGAAGAGTTGTGTATGTGTCTGTGTGTGATGAGCATTGCACGATATCTACCACACGCAGAGGATAGAGGTTTTAAAATTAGTTGCCCCCGTGCATAAACATGTATACCTTGAAGCTGAGATTTTTAAAATTTTATTAGATTTTTTAAATTCATTAAAATCTGGGTTACAAGAAATAAAATGATGAGATTTGTTTGCTGTCTATTTGATGAAGGAAATTAAAGCGTTGCCAGAGGCAATTATGCATGTTACATGTGGTTATAAAATAACTAAATAACCTTGTTGGGAATCTTTCCATAAAATGTGCAATGTTACATCGACAACTTTTACTTGTTTATTGATGTTTATCGAGGTACTACTAGGTAATTAATAAAACAAAACACCATTTTAAGTGCATCAGTGAATCCATTTTTTTTTTTTAATTCTCTACATTAATCCGAACAAATTTGTTTAAAACACCGAATCTTACTACCCGTTCGGGTTAAGAACTTATGTACTAACTATGCTAATGTATTAAGGATGAAGATAGTTACATTTAGCGGATGTGTATCCGAATTTGCGTGGTTGAAGTAGAAAACCATTTAGTAAAAAACCACACTCAGTACACTCGACCATGATTCGAACGCTGGTCTCTCAGTCATCATCGCAGCCCAGCCTATTGCATGAGTACGCCTTAAGCCAGTAGGTCCCAAACCCTGGGTCGCGACCCAAATATAGAGTCGCAAGGATGTTCCTTAGGGTCGCTGGAAGGTACCGATTTTTTAAAATACAATTAAATATTACAATTATAGCCATTTCATTATATTGGGACATTATTAATAACTTTACTTCAATACTGACAAGAGCGACAGTGCTGAAACAACGTTTTGAAACACCCATGTACTTAGTTGTACCCAGCTTAAGGTCAAGCTTATTCTGACTCGGGAAGCTGAAAAGGCTCTCTTTTCCCTCTGTTGACAAAATAGCCCACATCTGTGAACGAGGGTTCTCAGATCTTGTAACTATAAAGACCCTCATAATAATTTATATAACACACAAACTCGAAAAGCCCACCTTCAAAATAAAGCAGCATCATGGGTATTATTATTATTATTATTATTATTATTATTAGCACCGCGTCTTACTACCCGTTCGGGTTATACGCACTTACGCTAATGTGTAATGGTAGGGTGATTGTGAGAATGAAATGGAGAACCTACAGTTTAACTTGGAATCCGAACCACGGTGGAGCCTGGCATTCCCCACATTCACAAGCTGTGATAAATACACGTCTTGTCAGAGGTGAAGGAAAGGTTTGGTAACCAGATAAATCTGTGTCGGGACCGAAGATTGAACCCTGGACCCCCAGCAGAGAAGTCTGATCGACACCTTATCCTTATACCGCCAAGGTCACCCAAACATGGTTGTTACTGAACAATATGTTTTTGTCACTCCCCAAATTGTCCACGGGAACTAATTGTGTAATTTTCTATTTGTAAGATTAAAACGTTACTGAAATTAATTCAATTAATTGATAACATTTATCGAGACAACATAAAAAAAACTTTCCTTGAGAATGAAAGAGCATTATAGTGGCCACTGAAATAGTATTTTTTTGGTAACTTACAGAACATTTTAACAGAAATACTACATACCTAATCACGTGGTACGCAAGAAACTGCATATATAGCTCAAAACAACTCTATAGGTACTTAATCCATTCTCACTAACTTTATCCCTAGTCTCGCATATTACCTTCGCTTCAACAACAGTCATACATCCTCATATTCTTAAAACTCGGATTGTTTCACCTATTCGTCTACATTTAGCTATGTCTAAAAAAATGGTGCTTTACAGTTTGAATGATTATAAAGTTATTGAAATAATTCAATTTTTTGTTATTTAAATTAAATTAAATTAAATTAATAAACGCTGGCATGACAATAAAAATGCAATTGAAACTACATGAACCATAATGAGTAATGACCATTTGGGTCGCCAGAACAGAAATATATTATATTTAGCTGGTGACCTGGCGGTCTAGGGGTAAGGTGTCAGACTTCTATGCTGGCGGCCGGGTTCAATCCTCGGTCCCGGCACAGATTTATCTGATTACCAAACCCTTCCTTCACCTCTGACAAGACATCTTGTGAATGTGGGGAATGCCAGGCCTCCACCGTGGTTCGGATTCTACGTTAAACTGTAGGTCCTTCATTTCATCTCACAATCACCCTACCATTACACATTAGCGTAAGTGCGTATAACCCAAACGGGTAGTAAGACGCGGTGCTAATAATAATAATAATATAATAATAATATTATATTTAGGGTCGCGATAAAAAAAAAGTTTGGGAAACAATTCCTTAGGATCTTGCGGCCAACGTTTTTTTTCTTTGCACCCTCATCCCCTCTGTCTTTATCGAAGCATGTTTTTACGTGTTCTCCAGATCGAAGTCGATCGTTGTTTATACGTGCGCTCAGTCGGATTTATTAACCCATATCGCTGCCCGATACGCTTAATTGAAATGTGACGTCACGCATTATCTGAACCCCGCAGCCCGCTCTCAGATCCCAATTCCCTCGTCACGCTCAGTCACGCCAGCCGAGATCCACTCCCCCCCCCCTCGTCCCGCGATATGCGTACATGGTTTATGGCGAACCCCTGACAATTTATTGAGTCGCTTTTAAATTAACATTCTTTGTAGAAATATGTTTTTGACAGACCTGTATGAATGAAGTCTTACAACTTTCGTAATAATGGACGGATTTCAACTAAACTATGTTGGTACCTTTTATTTTGATGTCATGCCTTTTATATTTTACACACTTGGAAGTTTGTAGTAGCTCGCACCAAAAAGTCAAGGCTCGTTTAGTCCGTGTTGCCGGTGACTGATAGGTCGGGGTTTGACACTTTATCTGGATGTATTGAGTCTTTTTTTTTTTTACTAAAAGCCAGAAGACACCTTAGCTCAATCGGTATATTGAGATTAGGGTCCCGGGTTCGATTCCTGGCATGGCCAAAAAAATTATAATTGATGAAAAATTCCCCTTTCAAGGTAATGAATTAACGGTCTGGGTCTGGACGATGTGTCTGTTATTTATATATATATTCGTTTATAAATCATATGCTAATCTAATCGGTTCAGAAAGTGCACATTAAATACCTCAAAATTAATAAATGACAAAACAAAACTTACTAGATTTCCCACTATCCCTAATTAGAATGCAAGTACATTTCATTTGATCTGCCCCATCTCATCCTACCCCATTAGCTTGGCGAGAAGGTGAAAAACAAAAGTTGTTTATGGGTAAATTATGACTTGGGTTTCAAAGACAAAGGAACGGGACGAGAATACATTTTAGGGAGTTACCAAATCTCCCCCCCCCCCCCCAGTTCTGTGGATCGAGGTCAAACCCAAAGACGCGCGGGTTGAAAGTCAAGTGTACTGTCTATCCTAGTTGTGGCATATGACTGAAGAAAGGATTTGTAGATTAGTGTGGATAAATTAAAGTTGTTTTTGTTTTTGCAACAAGCACTTTATAAAAACACGCACATAAGCTTTCATATAGATAAAAAATATATATATAATTAACTTAACCTAATGAATCATCAGGAGCATGACAAGCGAGTACACAACACGCAAACTAGTTAAATGATCAGAAATAAGAGCTTTGACTTGTGTTTATGATAGATAATAAACATATCTAGTAGGAGGGGGGGGGGGGCTAGCAGGAGTTGGAATTGATTATACAGTAATTATGTTTTTGTGTATGCCATTGACTAGACAGACTAAGTTTTTGTTGTTGTTGGAACAAGAACTCTAAATTCAATATATATTTATCCATACTATATATTTTTAAATTCTCATTTTTAAGTGTCTGAAATAATTGTGAGGAGGTCAAGGTACCCTGGTCCATTTAGTTTAAGTTAGACACCGCTGGTCTATGACGTCACTCTCGCAATAAATTAGACTCCCGAGATCGGGATTTAAATTCCAGTCTGATGAACTCTGTGTGTGTTTGTGGTTGTTTTTTTTTTCAAATTTGTTTGTTTTCCACTCCACAAAAATTTGGGTATGCTTCCTTTAAAAAATTCAACCTTCCTCATACCTAACACATTGGCATAATTAGTTTTTTTTATACATATGTGGATAGCCCGATGGGCTCAGGACACCCTGAGATAGAAAAAGTATTGAAATGGAGAGAGGATGGGAAATCCACAGTACTGTTGTGGGGAAAGAAAAGACTAATTTTCATAGGAAACCCTTTATTTGAAAATTGGAAACTTATGTTGCCACAATAGTAGAAAAATATTACAATAATTGTATTTAAATTTCTAGTCAGTTTAATTAATTATTATTAATGAAGTAAGGATAAAAGGAAGTATTATTAACAGACCCAATCAACCATTGTTACAACTTGACCATCATAAAAAGTCACAAAACTTTTTTTTTTTTTGTGAGACTTATGTAGGGAGTACTAGCATCATCCTACCTTAGTTCACCCGATTGGGTTTCGAACTCTGATCTGACCATCTTCGGCAGTTTAGTCTAACACATGAGTAATGCCTTAGACCAGGCTGTATGTGATTCACGATTCTATGAGGCCCGCAGACCATTTGATAAACCATCAAACATTGTGGCCCAATTCAACTGTTTATATAAACGTTGTAGGAATACAACATTTGAGAGCGTGACACTTAGAAAATTGGTCATTATTTGGTGATATCTATCAAGTGAGGTTGGTGTACCAAATTTTATTCACTACTCGCCAAAGATCGATTCCCAAAAATGATTAGATCTATGCACTAGGTATTTGTAATATTTGTCAGCATACAAGTGTGTTTTCACTTATGGAAAAACAATCACCCGAATGATCACATTTACCGATAGGTATTTTTCATCTATTTTGAATGTGACTCCCACAAGAGATTTAAAGCCACTCACACACTTGATACAAATATAAAGTTTCAAATTGTTGGTAAAAAAAAAAAAAAAAAGATAGTTCTTAGCATTTTATTTTTCTTATAGTATGATTTTAAAACTAAGATTTTTTTCCCCGTTTAAGATCGTGACAATATTGAACTTTATGAAATTATTTTCAAACTTCAATGTGGCCCTCCCTTATGGTCAAATGAGTTTGACACACCTGCCTTACACCATTTAAGCATAGATTAGGTTTACTACCTATAAGTGGGGTTTTTTATATTCAAATTATTTATTTTTTTAAATTTGTATTCATATGGCTTGGTAATTTGGTAGGTCTAGTCCAAATTAATAAGAAACAATTTTTTAGACCAAATTTTGAAAGGAAGAGAAAAGACCATAAGTTAGTGTGAACCAACTTTTTTTTACTACACACATTAGAGTTGCACTAAAAGGGATCAATAATTTGTTTAAGACTCAACAAGGTCGGTTTACCCATCCCAAGTAGTTTTTTTTAGCATTGCATCTTACAACCCATTATGGGTTATATTTAAAGGAAGTGTACTCGTATTTGCATGGATGGAGAGTGAAAAACTACCCTTAGTACACCCAATCAAGATTCAAACCATAATCTCCCTGTCATCGGCAGTTTAGTCTACTAGTGAGAGTAACGTCTTAGACAATACAGTCACTGAAGCAGTGTTAAGTTAAATGAGGAAAACCTCCCTAATGTGATCATTTATTCACAGGGTAGTGATGCCAGTGTCCAAATTCTTAAAGACACTGAATAACTCTACACAAAGTTTATTTGATTTTGTCACAAAACTTGAACTGCATTTTGAGACACCAAGGCTTCGAATAAAACCACTCAAATTGTTTTAAACCAAATAAAAATATTATTTATTTATCATTTATTATTAGCGCCTTACTACCCGTTCAGGTTATACACCTGTGTACTAATTACATTAATGGTTTATAAATTAGGAATGCCTGATTGAGAGGAAGTGCACCCACATTTGTGTAAAAGAGTGAAAAACCACCCTCATTTCACCAGACCTGAATCAAACCCCAATCTTCCCTTCTTCGACAGTCTAATCCAAAAAGAGAGTAACGTGTTAGACCACGGGCCATCGAAGCGGATAAATAAAGATAGACATAACCTGTAGTCACTGAATTTTTCTCTGATAAACTCAAGCTGGTGGGACAAAATTTACAATTTGACACATCCTGGTCTCAAATCTGGCCTAGGAATTTAGTAATTCAGTATGATCCGACTTCAAGTCTGGTATGCTTTTGGACTGAAACACATTCTAATCTTGGTTTCCACAAGATTTTCTGAGTCTAGTGTGTTTTATGTCTTAAACTACCAATAATTAGCCTGGATAAAATTTACCTGCTGCACTTAAGAAAAAAATCTTATACAAAATCAAGACAACACAGTTTACATTTAAGAACAGGTCTGTGAATTAGCAGAATAGCCGTACTTGACTTGAATGAAGTACTCGTGATTTATAGTCAAAATACAATACAAGTGATTGAATTTATTTTATATTGGGACTATCCAATTTTTTGTTAGATACCATCATGCCATGTTAAAAATTTCGCTAACTATAACCAATAAATGTTTTTATAACTTGGAGAAAGAGTCATTCAAAACATTAGTTTAAATTTTTTTAATTTTTTTAAACAGCGTAAGAACACAACTGAAGACTGTTTTCATGTCGTCATCAACTGCCCTTGTTTCCGCTATTTCTCCAACTTGATTTATGAAGAGTAAGGGGCATTTTAGGAACTTTTTTTTTTAAGTGAACAACAGAAGCAGCTTCCAGAAAAGGAAACAGCCAAATGGTTATTTCCATAAGTTTGTGTTTCAATTTAATGTAAAATTGTTTAAAAGAAAAAAAAAACTATTAAAGACCATTGTTTGTTGCTGACTGCCAAAAATGGCAACTCAACATATCGTTTGGAAGATCATATGGTTTAGCAAGTGGATATATGGTAAATTTTCTTGTCACCACCTATCCTACCATAGCGAGGGTATAGTCTAGTTGCAGTAAGTACCTTAAAGCTAATTAAGATAGGAGGAGAAAATCACCCTCAATACTTACTCCTAATTGGGAATGAACCTCGACCTCCCACTGACAAACCAGAATAGATGAGCTTGATATTTAGTGTGCATGTTCATCAATGGAGGTAGGGGGCCTTTGTGATACATAGAAATTGCCTAAGACAGTATGGGCAACATAAAGGAAAATGAAGCACTTAATAACTTAGATTAAACTAAGATATTACTAACAGTTAGAAGCAGTTTCAATATGGTTTGTCTATATATTGTCTGTGATGAACTTTAATCCAAAACAGAAACATTATATCAATGAGGTAATTTATTTTTGAATACATGCAATTTTATTTTGTATGTTGTTTACATTTTTTTAATCTACAAAAAAATCAGATATTTTTGTATCCGAACCCTTAAAATAATGTAGGCTACCTGCAGCTTCCAAACCTTAAAATAATTCAAATACTTAGGTAAGTTACTTGCTTCTTTGGAAGAACCATATTTACAACATACAAACCTACAAAAATAGAACAATTTGACACCTGTTTGAATCAAACCACAGCCTATTAAATTTAAAGGCTATTTAAAGGCTGAGGTTAACACAATCGAATCATTTGTTAATAAAGATGTAGAAAATTAAATTATATATGCACGAATTAATATTTTGAGAATTATATTGTCATTCTAATCACAGTTAAGAAAAACTAAGCATTTTAGTATATTACTTACCCTCAAAAAATGACGATCGTGTATCTCCATCAACGAACACCTCCCTAGGAACAGGTCTGTTTTTGACAAGACATTTGACAGCTAACCTCCATTTTTGAGCTTCTCTCATATTATCTTCGTACTTGTCAAACGACCTGAATCTTAATGTTATTGTCATACGATCTCGTTTTTTCCCAGATTTAACTTTGTACTTTTTAAGGACATAAGCATAGATATACAAATAAGCACTAATATCTTTTTCATCTTGTTCTCCTGAATTTTCTTCGACAGGTCTAAGATTGTTTCTTCTAATAGCACTGGGATGACATGCACACGATGCAGCTGATCTTCGTTTACTTCTCATACAACGACAACCAACAATATCATTTATACGAATAATTTCTGTTTTTGTACTGCCATTAGTTTCTTTTTGTAAACTAAGTCCTTTTTCGGTTAACTTCACTCTAAAAACTGTATTTTTCTTTGAAAGTATATAAAATGTTTCCTCTAATACCGGTCCTACGTGTAAACTCAAATCCTCCATCTTTTACACTAATCCATAGATAGTTAAATACTGGCGCACAGATCCCAACTCTCTCTATAGTCATTATTTGTGTCAATTGATGGGCACTAGCGAGTGAAAAATATCGAATAATTCGATAGTCTTAGAATATCGACCTGTTCGAAAGTGTTTCTTGTTATCCTTAAGGGCTATACAAACGACAATATTTGGCTAAAAGATCAGGAAATTACTTTAAAAAGAAGAATACGGTAAGCAAGAAGGATGGACTCATTTTTGTAGGATGGATGGGAATTGAAGTCATTGCTACAAGAGAAATTACTAACAATTTTTACAAGTAGCCAGGTATATATATTGCTGGGCAAAAGAAAGAAGGTTAATTGAACAAGTGAAGAAATTTAATTATATTTACATTGATATATTAAGGAAAACGGACATATATGTATCAAAGAAATAAACATATCTATCCACTATCAGGCTTATCATCTCTACGAAAATGGGCGTCTAATTTTGCACCTTGTAAGAACCTAAGCCGTTTGTGGTGGGAAATTAATGATGAATTACGATTAATTCTATTTATAACCCTAACATCTAACTATTAGAGTTCAAATACAAAATAAACTAATTAATCAACCAAAAAGAAAGAGTGTGCTAAGTGAGTAAAAACTATTTTTTTAAAACTGGGCAAGAAACCAATACCCAGAACACGCAATTTGGAGCAATTGCGGCACTCGTCCCCTCGGCCAACCCAAACAATATATAAATATATAAACAATCCCCCAATTCAATTACCAGACAACAATTCAGTTAGCGTTATACCTAAGGATAAATAACTTTAAAAAAAGAGTAAGTAGAGGTCGGTATAAGGTAATCTGTTGTTTACCTAATTTAACAGTTTTTTTTTAAAAAAGAACGCCCTCCCTTAAGGTTTACTCACGAGCCACCACAGGGACAAAGCAATGTAGGCTTATGGAAACAGTGGAAAATAACATTGGATAAACAGTTTGCATTTAAAGTGTGCGTTTGGTATTTACGAAGATAAACCAAATGTATGATTGGTTAAAATGTATAAAACAATAGAGGAAATTAGATGTGTTGGCAAAATGATCTTGCAACAATTCCAGAAAAGAATAACTTTGTCAATTAATTCAATCAAATTTCTTTAAAAGGATGTAGAGAATTTGAATGGCATGATGTATATACCAACATACCGACTCAATCAAGATAGTCTTGAAAATTTGTTTTCACAGATTCGAACTAGAGGTGGTTTAAATTATCATCGATCACCGCTGAATACTCTTTACCACCTAAGAAAGTTTGTGATGAGGAAAAATCCAGGTAGGCTACTGTACAGAGTAATGAAAATTTTTCATATCCAAATTCAACAAATGGAGAATAAGTTGTATGCAAAGTCCTTCGTCAGAGATGAGTCAAACCAGCTATATCCCTTGAAAACACAATCTTGAAGACAGTGTAAATCTTCTAGGTAATAGTCAGAACTACAAAGTAAACCTATCTTAAAGTTCAATTTCTCTTAACACAACCACAGAAGAAGACGGGCATATTTATATCGCCAGCTGGGTATCAAAATGTTACAAAAGTAAATATCCCTTTTTGGGAGACTTCATCTGTAAGTGCCTTGTAATATTTATATGATATACACCTCGTTTGACTAGTAAAGTAACAATCAAACGTTTCCAGAAGTCAAGAGAAATATATCCTTCAATGGCGATCCTAAATTAAATCAATTTTATTTTATGTTACATATTTTAAACATAATTGGCTAAAAATAAAAAAACTACTTGGAGAAAGACACAATCCTAGGAGTTAAGTCTATTGAATTTATGAGCTTGGAGGTTCAACACTGCACTATTGGATAGTATTTAGTTCTTATTATTAAAAAATCAGTACTAATCTTTGACAATTCAAGTATTAGAGGCATTAAAATCGGATAATCTAAACTATTGAGTGTCGTGACCCAGTTACTTTAGTCCTTGGCATTTTCTTATATTTCTTAGTACCAGTTCGTTAATCAAAGAGCCAGTAAAAGCTTTATAAACGCGCATGCGTTTAATTTGTTAGAGTATAATAAAGGAATGAATAGTAGAACAATCATAAGTGAATTAATCTAAGAACGAAAGCTTTTTTAAGTTAGTTCGGCGTTTTATAGTTCCAAAAAAACAAATATACGCTATTATAATATGATATCTTCCACTTATAAGAAGCCTATTAGATGCAAAAAATACATAGTTTTACGGTTAGCAAGGAAAATCATTGGTGTTTCTATCTAACCAATTGATCATGCGCACAACATAGGTTCATATTGTGATAATCCTCATGACCCGAAACTCATGTTCAATAAAACAGACTATAAGTACGCGGTGATTCGTTAAATAACATTAATAAAATTATAGATAAATTTGCATTACTCACGTAAAACAAGCATTTTAATTTGAAAAATATTGTGATCAATATACATCTATTTTTATTGTATTTATAGGAACATTATTTATTTTAAATCCTTACACCTTCTAATAATATGTCATTAACTAAATTTCCTATTTGGTATACATGTTTTTCCGGATATAGCTGACCGCATGTCTATTACGTTCCGGTAATTATGTGTTTTTATTGAAAAATTGATTCGTTTTAATTAGTTTCTGTGTAACTAATATGTATTTGCACCTGAATTTATGTGACAAGACTTTCTTTTCAAGGATTTATTCGTATGATGATTTTAAATTCTTCTAAGATTTCTTGTTCTTGAGCTAGTTTATTTTCAGAGACTGCATGCATGCTATGTATGAGCTTAACTATATAATCATGATTTTGAACAGTTAAATAAGTAGTTATAATGAAAGTATAGTTTTATCCATTCAGAGTTATAGTCTTGTAGTATATACCACGTAATTCTTGTTAAAAATCACCATATTGGCTCTATTTTTGTTTGTGTATGACGTCTAATTAATTAGGCCATCGCGAGTTTAGCCTATGCCTTGTTTGCCATTGGTAAAATTTTGCTGGCCTAGTCTGCGATTTTATTAAGAAATATGATGTTCTTCTGAATAATATGTGTTTTTAAACAGATCACTTCACTACTTAATGAGGATTTAAATATCACAAAACAAACATTAAGAGCTATAAAAATAAATGTGAATGTATGACTCATAAATATGGTTATTGTTCAAGTGAAGGCAGTATACAAGGATAGGGAAGTGTGCAGAAAGTTAATGAAAATGAATGAAGTACGGAGTTTTTGTTTAGCTACATGCATAGTTTCTTGCCTACCCCTTAAGGGAATAACATGATTAGGTATGTGTGTATGTTTATATGTGTCTTTTAGATATCATGCAATAACTAATTTTGATCCACCTTTAAATAGCATTAATGATTGTTTTTATACATTAAAATAGTTATTGTGTTTATACATTGCAAAATGAATGCCCTGGAATATTATTCAATTAATGGCTAGACTGCTTAACCTTCTCTTTGAAGAAGACAAAAACTTTCCTATGAGCAAAAATATTTTATGTTTAGTGGTTGTTCTATCTAATGTTTTGCCTATCACAAAATATCATTTGTGTGGGTACCTCTAGTGGAGGCAACTTTTATAAACTCTCATGGTAATTAATTGATTCTTTATTTGGTTGATAAAAAGAGCCAAGTGGCTTGTACATATATAAACATCCTAGTACTGGCGTGGATCGAAACCAATTAGTTTTAAACATTTAGGATAGTGAAAAAAGTTTACAAAAATGTACTAGGTATCTTCATTCGGTCATAACTTAAAAATAAATTAGAAGCAGGCTTTTACTACCTATCATTATGATAGCAATAATATATTATATTACAAAAAGAAAAGAGAAAAGAATACATTAGTATTAGTATGGCCCACATAAATAGGGCGTACATGTATTCAAGCACACATCCTAATTTTGTAAACTGATAACAGAAATAATAGTTTGAATCTACACACACAATTCAAAAACAATCTCTCTCCACACACACACACACACACTTTTTCTCTTTCTCTCTCTTTTATTTTATTTGGTATTTTACAAAAGCTTTTTAAACCCTGCATATTTATTAAAAAAATACCATATGTGGTTGTGTTAACTTGATGCTGGAAAAAATTATTTTGACTTCTTGTTTGGTAGCTCCCCCCCTTTTCTTCCTACGAATTTTAAATTACTAATTGTTACATTGTTTGTAAGTTTATATACCATTACCACAGTATTTAAAAAAATGCTTTCTTTAATTTTAACATACCCAAGCTTTTAATTTTGTCTTCATCATTCTTAGTTGAGGGTAGACAAAATAAGTTTCTTATTGTTGCATTTTGCAACCTTATCAGTGGTATCAAATGAATTCTGAAAGTATTCCCCCAGACCACATTTAAGTAGGACAGTTGTGAGTTAATCAAAGCAAAAAAAAAAAATATATATATATGTTTTAGTATGTGTGGGGTAAATTTATATGAAAGTTTCTTTAGTACCCTAACTGGAACTCTACTCTTTTTTAGTGACATGTTATATATATGGTTGCCAAGAAAGTGTACTCTCAATGATCAGCCCAAGATATTTAGCTTCCCTTAATTGTGTCAGCATTTGATCACCTAAACTTATCTGTCTAAAATTTATATTTGTTCTTTCCTTATTTCCCGGCCTAGTAAAGATAATGTAGTTTGATTCCTGAAGATTTAATGTAAGTTTGAGTTTTAATCAAGAGTGTAACTATTTTATGTCCGAATGAATACTAGCTATTATAGTTTTCAAGTTTTTCCCAATATAAAATAAGCTTATGTCATCGGCGTGGAGTTGCAAGGGACCCTCAAAGTTCACCTGGGCAATATCATTAACATATATAAGAAACAAAATGGGTCTAATTACTGAACCTTGTGGGACTGCACATGTTACAGTTTGCTTTGTACTTTCATGATTATTACACTATTTCATGTGGTGACCTGGTGGTCTAGGGGTAAGGTGTCAGACTTCTGTGCTGGCGGCCGGGGTTCAATCCTCGGTCCCGGCACAGATTTATCTGATTACCAAACCCTTCCTTCACCTCTGACAAGACATCTTGTGAATGTGAGGAATGCCAGGCCTCCACCGTGGTTCGGATTCCACGTTAAACTGTAGGTCCTCCATTTCATTTCACAATCACCCTACCATTACACATTAGCGTAAGTGCGTATAACCCGAACGGTAGTAAGACGGGTGTTAATAATAATAATATCAATTTCTAATAAGTGATTTTCATTCTGTGTCTGAGCTATTTTTTAACAATGCTTGAAAAGTATTCATTGGATTTTTGATGGACAAAATAATAATTTAAACAATTTTAGTAGCCTACTGGCTGATAAGAATTTAACTTAATTCAAATAGCTAGTGCCTAAATCATTTCAAAATATATGATCTCTGTGTATTTTCTTTCACAATGGACTATATCTTTATGACTGCAAACTGAGGCTTATATCACAAAGGGATCAATCTAGTCCTTCTCATGCGCTGTCGCCTTGATATGTACCCTTGCCAGTTGGATCGGTAATTATGTGACCGAGTGTAGATCTGTCCAAACTGTCACCATTGTGTGTAGCTGTATAGAGATAAACTATTAAAGGAAAACCACCCACCCTCAGTATATCCGACTGAGATTCAAACCCAAACATGATCAATCCAGTTTTTGCAAGTAGTAAAGTTTAACTTTTTAATGAGCTTGCTATCCTATACAACCTGTTAGTTTATTGAAATTGAAATATTTTTTTTTCCAATGATGATGCTAACTATAGGAAGGACCTATCTTAGAAAAGTAATTTAAACTTACCTCTTAAATTACCTTAAATTTGTAGGCCTAGCTGAATATCCACACTAACCCACTTTAGTGGCGGCATGGGCTAGGGCTAAACTCTCACACTAGACTAGATTGCCGATGGTGGAGAGATTGAGTTTTAAATCTTGACCGGGCTTATTGAGGTTTTTTTCTCAAAATGGTTTTCCACTCTCCCTTTATGCAAATGTGGGTAAACTTTCTCTAACTAACCTTCCTCATCCCTAAAACCATTATTGCAATTATTACAAATATGCATATGACCCGGATGTGTAGTAAGACACAGTGCTAGCTATATATATATATATATCATATTAATATATATATAATTATAATATAATAATAATATATATATATATATATATATATATATATATATATATATTATAGATTATATATGATATATTATTTAAAATGAAATTTTACTTTTCAGCCAAGAAAGAGAGGAAATAGTATGCCAGCCTCCGGTGGCGATCCAGTGAGCACAGCGTTGCGCTTGTCTCTCGCATCCTCTAATGGCCACAATGACCTTGACAATAAGCTGGTAGCCTCATCGACGCGAGTGCTTTTGAGTCACATCGGCTATGAACTTTCAGATAGCTTCCAATCCACAGTGTTGCATAACCTCAAGAACAAATACATTGTGCTGAAAAGTGAAGGGTCCGTGAAGGAGAATGGAAGTGCGACAAACGTGTCAAACAACCACACCAAGCCCTTCTCTAACATGAAGCCCAACTCTGACAATGTTTTGCCGACCCCAAAGTTACACTTTTCCCCGCTGAGCGTGTTCAATTGGGTTGGCGAGGCACTTACCCTGTGGGTGCTGGCATGATCAACATGGGCAATACTTGTTACCTGAATTCAACATTACAGGTGGGTACACTATATCTTTACATCTGTCCTCATTTCAGGATAGTTTTTTTAGGGGGTTATTTGCAATATTAAGTTTGTCAGGGTGGGGGCAGACTGGACTGGACTGGTTGTCTGTTCTGATGCACTGGAGATCCCCTCACCCGTGTGATTCCCATCCTCTCCTGGCAAATACTGATCCTTTAAATTCACCTACTTCACCTTGTTTCCAAATGTTTAATGCAGTAGGCTTCCTGGTAGTTTCTTTGGCATACATTGTGCTAATAATGTTGATCATGCGATGGGGGGGGGGGGGGGGGGGGGGGTCTTGAGTCAAGGCGAGAATATAGGTGACGCCAGCTAAGTTTAGTGTTTTTCCAGTTTTTATAGCAAAACATTTTTTTGGACAAAAATAAAATATTGCTCGAATAAAAACGCACAGAGTTTAATTTTCTTCACATGGTAATATCAACAATTGTTGAATAGGCTACCTGTTATGAGCTTAGTGGCATTAGATGACAAACTTTTTAAATGAATAGAAATAGTTGTCATTAAATTCAAGCACACTCTTGACAGATATTCAACAACTGTTGATATCATCATGAGAAGAAAATTAAATGTTATGTTTGTACTGAAGAAATATTAGATTAATTTTATCAAAAAAAAAAAGTTTTGATATCAAAATTGTAAAAACACTGACCTTTTCTCATGTCTCCTACATCCCAGCTAAATGAATGTGGTACCCCTGATAGAAAGTGTGGTGTGTTTTTCAGGCGTTGTTTCATGTCCCTGCTTAGTCAACTGGTTGGAAAGCGATGCAGATCATCTGGCAAAATGTTCTTCTTCAAGTGAGTTCCTTTATCAAATGGACAGAATGACTCTTTGTCTTTATGCATGCATCTAAGCGAAACCCAAGTAAATTGAAAACTTGTAGTATTTCACACACACACACACACACGCACACACACCACACACTTCTTTGTATTTTGATGGTGGCTACAAACGGAAAATCTGGAAAAGTTTGGTAATTCTTTGATGTCAGGGAATGTAATCAAGAATAAGTAAAATCAGAGAATTAAAATAATCGACTAATTCTGTTTTCTAAATATTTTAACAAAAGTGTGAACTTTTGTTTTCAATTGTTAACCAAATGCATTGCCTGGATATGGCGGTCTCAACAAGAGATGGTTGTACAGGGTTTGTTTTATAACTCGTTTACACAGGAACATAAATAGTAACTAACACCTAAAATACTAGAAGAAAAAAGCGCTTGAAAATAATTTTGATGCTTAGTGTAGGATTTTTAGAAATATATGATTATTGTAATAATTTTTAAAAAAATTCATCCTCCAAGGGAAAAAAAAATAAAGTTCTGGAATTTTTATTTTAAGGCTGTCTGGAAAACCTGGAAAAAACAGGGAATTCTATAATAAAAAGTTGTTTGTAGCCATCTTGGTTGCTCTATTGTTTAGCTGGCTCGATCCAAGGTGAATGCACGATTTGTGCCATGCATAAGACCCTTAAAACATCTCATTCCAAGTCTGGTGGGGCCATGAAACCTGTGTCCATCTACAGCAAACTAAAACGTAAGTCTAGTTTTTTATATAAAATTATATTACAGTTGTAAAGGGTTGATAAAAAACAGGGTTGTGGAGTCTGATTCTGAAGCACTTTGGGGTGGACTCTGGGTTGGTAAAAACTTACTGACTCCGGCTTCAAAATAAAAACATAATATTTTAACAATATATGTTAAATATATAACCTTATGACTAAAATTATGATGGGCAGCTGAGGTTAAAATTGAAGGGTCCATGCGTTGACAATCTGGCGAGAACATAGACTATTGGAACGTGGAATGTGATAGGAGTGTGTGGTTAGGAAAATGATTGGAAGAAATTGATATTTTGTCTGAGTGTGAAACCAAGCGAAAAGGGAAAGATGTTTTGATGACAAGTGATGGTAACATGGCACTATAGTCAGGTGTGGATGAATGGTTAAGGGGAAATCAGGGAGTAAGTTTATTCCCAAGCCCAAACATTAGGCTGTTAGAAAGTATAATTTGGGGTCATTTAGATTATGCGTACGTATGCAATTAGGCATTCATAGAATTATGTTGGTTGCTGATTATTCTCCGGTGGAGGGTGAAGACAATAATGTGAGCGTTGACTTTTATAATGAACGCATTGAAATCATGAATGCATGTGAACCAGTTGAAAGAACTATCTTATTAGGAGATATTATTGAATGAGTGGGTTTCCAAAGAGAGAATTCAGAGTGTGTTAGGAAGGTATGGTGATGACAGTGTGAATGAGAATAGAAATGAGTTATTGTGTCTTTGTTTAGAAGAAGGTTTATTTGTGTTTGTCACAGGGTTTAAGCACAAAGACCCTCACTTGTATACTTGGCAAAGCGGTGATTTGAGAACAATGATTGATTTTGTGGCTTATGATGAGCAACTTAGAGGTTTAGTAAAAGAATACTAGAGCTGTGTGTGGAGCTGAATGTAGAACGAATCACTTCCTAGTGATCTCACTAGTTGAATTAGGTAGGAATTTTGTGAGGAAGCAATGCAAGAATATTAAGCAAGTAAGAATGGAAGTGGAAAAGTTGCAGGATGAAAGATTGCTGGGTGAAAAATTTACTTTACAAGAGTATGAATGGAATGTCAAAATAAATGCTAATGATATAAAAAGTGCTTGGAATAGAATAAAAGCAGCTGTAGTTGATTTAGCAAAAGGTGTATATGGATTTGCAGTAGTGGTAAACTTAGAGATACATGGTGAATGAACAGTAAAGTAGCGTGAAAGAAAAGCATTAAGCATACAAACAAATTATTGCTTTTATAATGAAGGAAATGATAAATAGGAAAAATAACTACTAAGAATAAGAATAAATTTGATGAAGAAAGCCACCTAGGGAAGAGGAAAGATGTGGAAGAATCCAAGCACAAAGGTGACATTTCTTCTTTCTTCTGTCTTCTATAGTAGAATCAATTTCCTTCATTATAAAATTATCTAGCATTGGGCCACCTATTTTGAATCATTGAACAAATTATTGCTGTAAGAGTGAACAGAAATAAGAGGTTATGGGACATATATAAAGAGAAAAAAGATTAATGCAAAGAAAGTAGTAAAGAAAAGTAAGGAACAAATAGGATTAAAGAAGGAAAAGGTTTGTAGAATGATTTTGAAGGAAATAAGCTGTTTTGGGAGTGGGTAAAGAGACAAGGAGTGCAAGGAAATAAATGCCTATGACATTCAGAATGAATATAGTGAGGGGTTCTGTAATGCAAACAGTAAAAGAGAGTGATGTGGGGCGTATTTTGAGCAATCGTATGGTAAAAACATAAGAAAATAGGGAAAATGTAATGATGAATGGAAGAATTAACGAGGCTAAGTTGTTAAAAACTATGAAAGTCTTAAAGAATGGCAAAGCTGCGGGGCTTAGATGGGATCACAAGGGAAATGCTTAATTTAGGGGCTATATTGTGAGTTGTTCATTGTGTGTGCTGGGATTTGGAATGTTCCTTTTAACTGGAAGAATGCTGTAATTGTTCCTCTAAAAAGACAAAAGCACTAAGTGTGATTCTAAGAAGTATAGGTCAATTAGTTTGATGAGTATTTCAGGTAAAATTTATAGAAGAGTATTAATTTAGTAGGTTTGTGAAAAAAACTGCGGATGATATTTGGGGTGTGCAGAGTTGTTTTATTCCATGTAGAGGTTGCATCGGCCAGATATTTGCTGTGCAACAAGTGATTGATAAATGCAAGGAATTTATGGAAGAAAGTATGTAGTGCATTTGTTTATCTGGAGAAAGTGTACGATCGTGTGAATAGGAGTATGTTATTGTGTGGATTCATGATTAGTAAATGCAATTATTATGGTGGTGTGTGATGGAAGTAACGTGTGCATTTGGTTGGAATGGAGCTTTGAGCGAATGGTTTAACATTGAGCACGGTGTTAGAAAAGGTTGTATTATGTCTCCATGGTTGTTTAACCCACTTCATGGTGTGTGTTTAGCATAGCGATCTATGCAGGCCCGGCAGCCATCTTTCTATTCCGCCAACACATATTTTTGCTATTTACTTATTTACTCATTTATTGCTTTATTCACATTGTCATAGTATAGCAATGAACTAGTTGCCCTATTTCTTAGCTTCAATATGAAGTATTCAGACTGGCTAAAAGTACAGTAGTTCATTGACAGATGGCATTACAATAACTTATTGCATTGAAACTTCGATTCATGTCCGCGCCAGGGAACGTTTGGGCAAAAGAAGCCTGATAAGGATGATAATTAAGAGAAAAAATCTTGGTTGAGCCACACACACTATGTAGGGATTGTTTGATGGAGAGGTCATGGAGGTAAAGAGCTAGGGGAAAAAAGGAAGAAGAAGAGGTTTGGAATGCTAACAGATATCAAGAAAGTTATAAGTTTCAAAAGGATTAAAGAAATCGCTTAGGACCAATTAAAATGAAAGCTGTCCTGTTGATACCTGTCTCAGGACAGATTCACAGAATAAGAAGATTTGTAAAATGTTTGCTTTGACCTTCCTCGGTGGCTTAGTTAGCTAAAGTGCTAGTTTCGTATTGATCTAGACTGCCGAGCACGGGGAGATCGAGGTTTGAATCTTTCTCGGGTGAATTGGGGGTGTTTTTTCCTAAATGGTTTTCCACTCTCCCTCCACACAAATGTGGGTTCAGTTCCTCTAGATTCAACTTTTACTGATTCCTAACCCATTATTGTATTTGGTACTTAATAATTCATGTGCACGAGCTAGAGCCTGCTGCTGTCCTACTTTGTATTGAGCAGCAGGTGTAGAACTTGTGCCACAGTAAATAGTGGGTCATGTGGCCACAAAGCAACTGAGACTTTACATTCCTTTTGCTTGGCAACCACCTCCCTACATGTTCTAGAAATTTTGCAGATTTCTCAATGTACACTCAATGCTCGCACCAAGGAATGAGCTAATGTATGAGGGGCACTTGTGAGGATGCGGTTGGTGTACAAATGGACAATGTGAATGTGCTGCTTTATGCGGATAGTTCCGCATTACTGGCCAAGAGTGAAAGTGACTTTGCAGAATGCATTAAATTGTTTAAATGTGGCAGCAGACAGAATTGATCTCGAATAAATTTCTCCAAAACTAAGTTCATAGTTTTTGATAAGAACAGATCACGAAATGATCTGTCAGCTCAGTATAATTGGAAAACAGAACTAGAACAAGTTAAGGATTTGGTGTATCTGAGCAGAATGTTTTTTTTTTAAATGAGAGGTGAAGTGTGAAGTCGGCAGACAGGTGAATGCATTTTGGAAAGTAACTGGGTGTGTGTGGACTCTTTCGAAGACTGGAATATTGAAAGAGGCAAAGATGGCAGTGTATAAAATGTGTTAATGATTACATTGTTCTATGGATATAAAGTGTGGGTTTGTCAGGAGAAACACAAGAGAAAGGCAATTGCGGTTGGAATTAGATATCTAAAATAGGTAGCCTATGTGGAAAAACTCGTATGGACAGAGTTGGTAATGGATGGTTGCTGAAGGAGTGCAGTTTGAAAGGGAATCCTATAGGTCAATGTGAAAGAAATGTCTGATGTTGGTTTGGGTGTCTTGAGAGGATGAGTGTGGGTTAAGTGACAAAGCATATATATAAAGATAAAAGTGTGTGAATCAAAAGGCCATGTAAGACATAGCTAAATGTTGTAGACGAATGGGTGAAAAAAAAAAAAGATTAAGAGTTATAAGAATTAAAGAGCATGCATGACTCAAGGTATGGAAGTTGTTGAGGGAGTATGCAAGGAAAGGGAAGTGTGGAGAAAGTTTGTGAGGATGGATGAAGTACGGAGTTGTTTTTTGAACTATATGCACAGTTTCTTGCCTAATAAGTACAAAATTAAATGATATAATTACCATTTATTGTAATAATATTATAAGTTAATATTTTGAAACCGGAGTTGGTACATTTTTACCAACTCTGACTCCACCAAAAATTGCTCCAACTCTACAATCCTTTTTGGCAGAACCATGTGCATTAGGTGTTGTGAGGTGGTTTATTGTTTTCTCTTGACAGTAATCTGCAAGCATCTGATGCACGGCCAGCAAGAAGACGCTCACGAGTTCTTGCGTTATCTCCTCGAGAGTATGGAGAAAGCTTACCTCACCCGCTTCAAGGCAAAGGGGTGAGTTCATCTTGGATAGTAAACGTATAAGGCATGAGACCTTCAAATCCCTCAAGTCCTTAAAACATATTTGAGAAAATATTGGATTTGAAATAAACAATTCTTTCAAATTTTGAACTGGAATTTGATTTAAAGATCTTAGACTACATACTGTTTGCTTAACCCAACATAATTATGTGACAGACTTAACAACCAGACCCTAAACAATTCATTTACCACTTAAACTGAATACCTGAAGATTTTAATGAATGCATTATAACTAAAAAATGTCAACAAATAGTTATCCACTTAAGTGACCAAATGGTCTAACATGGTGGCTACAGGTAGGGAAAACTTGGAAAAGTCAGGCAAATTTTAGAGAATTAAATCAAAATTAAGAAAGTGTCTGAGAATTTAAATAATTGACGAATTCTTAACCTAAAATTTAGAACAAAAGTGAAATATTTTGTTTGTCATTGTTAACAAAATGCATTGACTTGGCATGTTGATCTTAACATTTGCTGTACAGGGAATCAAAAAATACCTAATCAAATACTAGATAATGAACACGAATGTTGATGTTTGGTAGCTTTGAAAAGAGTGATCAATAAAATTAACAAAAAAATTCCCATCCACCAAGAAAAACTAAAAGGTTAGGTCTGGAGTTTTTTTAATGTTGTGTGGGAAACTTGGAAAAGTCTGGGAATTTTAGTAATAAAAGTTTTGTAGCCAACCTTTCTAAGACAAAGGTCTCGCCAAAAGATTATACTGCCAGTGACGAGGAGATTAAGGTTGATCTTGGTCATGTTTACTGAAAGTATTTGTTTTTACCAAATGGCCTACTACACAAGTGGGGGTACACTTCCTCTAATTTAACCTTTTATCATCCCTAACAAATTAGCGTAATTATCTTTATGGGTAGTAAGACTCAATGTATCTTTTTCCTTATGTCTGTAATTTTTTCAAATAACCTGATTTGAATTTGAGATACGTGGGGAAAATAGAGATATACAAAATGGCAAGATATAGATGGGGAAGGGAGCATACAGAAGGGTGAGGGGATTACTGACAGGGGAGGATCCATATTGAGCTAAGAGCTCGCGCGGAGTGTGGGGACGTACGGATCTGAGACGCGGGACAATCAGAAAGAAGGAACAAAGGTATTTGGAGGATTTTGAAATGTGGCTGTGGAGAAAAGTGAAGAAGGTGAAATGAATGGATATGGTAAGGACTGAGGAAGTTTTTAGGAGGGTAGTAGAGGAAAAGAGCCTGATAAGGATGATAATTAAGAGAAAAAATCTTGGTTGAGCCACACACACTATGCAGGGATTGTTTGATGGAGAGGATCATGGAGGTAAAGAGCTAGGGGGAAAAAAGAAAGAAGAAGAAGTTTGGAATGCTAACAGATATCAAGAAAGTTATAAGTTACAAAAGGATGAAAGAAAACGCTTAGGACCAATTAAAATGAAAGCTGTCCTGTTGATATTTGTCTCAGGACATTCACAGAATAAGAAGATTTGTAAAATGTTTGCTTTGACCTTCCTCGGTGGCTTAGTTAGCTAAGCGCTAGTTTCGTGTTGATCAAGACTGCCAAGCACGGGGAGATCGAGGCTCAATTGGGGGTGTTTTTTCCTAAATGGTTTTCTCCACACAAATGTGGGTTCAGTTCCTCTAGATTCAACTTTTACTGATTCCTAACCCATTATTTTAATTGGTACTTAATTCATGTGCACGAGCTAGAGCCTGCTGCTGTCCTACTTTGTATTGAGCAGCAGGTGTAGAACTTGTGCCACAGTAAATAGTGGGTCATGTGGCCACAAAGCAACTGAGACTTTACATTCCTTTTGCTTGGCAACCACCTCCCTACATGTTCAACAAGTTTTGCAGATTTCTCAATGTACACTCTTATTTTTTAAGTTATTCGATAGGGGTCAAGCTTAATTTTTTGAAGGTCATTTGACAACATTTTTACTGCACAATTTTAACAAGTGTATAATTATAAGCAATACATAGTTTTTGAATTATTTAAAATCATTACATACAGTTCACAAGTTATAAGGAGTCTGATTTGCTATTTTATGCCTTTTGCATATCGTTGTTACTGTATGGGGGTTGAAATTAAGTATAATCACTTTTATATGAAAAATATATTATTACTAAAATTAATAAAAAATAATCAATGAGTCCATTCATCATGTGACACAATGCAAGGGGCAAAGAAAAGCCTTTTTTTTTTAAGAAACGCTAAATTTGGAGCCCAAAAAATATGTAATTTTGAGTATCTATTAAAACATGGTGTCTAGTGACCTGGAAAACGGGAAAAGTCAGGGAATTTACTTGGTCAGGGATTTTTTTGGAAAAGTCAGAGAATTTAATCAAATTTCTGAAATTTTCACATATTCACTAAAATTTTACATAACTTTCATTTACAATAGTCAAAATAACATTTTTCTTCTAGTTAATCGTCACCATGAATCTCTTTTAACACAATTGAGTATAACTTACTAGTTTCAATTCTCAAAACCAACATGTGATTTTTGCGTCATCTTTCTACCCCTTTCTGCGCGTTTTTAGCCAAAGTTGTCATGTCTTTCCACATATGAGGGAATTCGATTACACTATTGGAAGAAGAAACTAAAAAAGAATGTGTCTCAAAACTATTTTAAACTGTTCTGGTGTACTCAATATGATCTAACTGAAATCTAACTTAGAACATACGTATATAGGCTACAATAGCCCATTACTTTAGACTGAAATTCTTTAACTCCATCATCAAGTGATACAATTTCAGATTATGTATGTGTCTAGAAATATAATTACATTATTTAATTTGCGGTCCTAATAAAATAATGTTTGTAACATTTATCTACTGGAAAGGTTTGAAATTGTCTCTGGAAAACCTGGAAAAGTCAAGGAATTTTAAAATATAGTTTGGCTGGACATTTTATTAAAGCTTGACTCATCAGAAATCCAAATACTCTATTCTCGGATCCTGAATATTCTAGTACTTTTTTAAACCATTCTAGAGAGAACTTTTTGGCGTCAGGCCACAATTGAGCCTTACAGACCAACTGAGAGACCCCTCGCTGCTGCATGTGGGCAAAAATAGTGCCGACATCTGCGATTGGAGGGTGTCATGTGGGAAGCATGGTAAACCCTCCAGCCGTTAATCTCAATTTCATAAACTGCAGCCACTACATTTTCTTTCAAATAGCTCTTCATTTATCCTCACGAGGCCGAGTTGACCCCGTTCCAGACCCAAAGCTACACAGAAGATCTGGATATGCTGGGTATCGAACCCGAAACCTCTGGAACCCTTGTACTTTAAATTCTAAGAGTTTGGAATAGAACACTAAGCTAAATCACGGTTTAAAATGGGGCTGGATAATTTAATAGAAATTGATTAGATGAGTTCATAAAACAAAATATTTTTTAAAGCCAAACTTTCACTACCACAGGCAGCTTCTTCAGTTTCAGAGAGTAAACTAATCTTGGATAGACCCCAATGTTGACTCGTCAAAAGCTAATTTTTTTTTCCAGCTAGGATTGCACTGTGTAGATGATAACACTTGGACTAATTAAGTAGATAATAAAACTAAGCAGCTGTGTTATATAATAGTGTGACATGCAAAATGTTAAAAATGATCACTAAGTGTTGTGCTCATAGGAAGGATAGAAGTTCATCCAAGGTTTGGGTTATGAGACTGTTTGAATTTACTTATATCTTGATGGGCCAGTTTCCATATCGGGATTTTCATCCATGGAGCTATTCAAATAATACCCAAAAGTGACACTAGCAAAACCTAAATACCAACCTGAACCAGTCGTTTGTGCATTACCACTAATGTATATCAATGCTCACGGGACTAGTGTTTGCTAACCAGGTGCCAGGCAACCTCGATTATGTACGGACATTTAATGTATTATTCAAGGTATAAATTTTGCATCATTTTGTTGCAGTTCCTTTGCCACGACGAATAATCTTGAGTTTATATTACTTTAAATTTATGGATGAATCCAAAATCATTTTTGTTTACATCTCTTGTATATATTTAAATAATAGAAAACCAAATTCTCCCATCACTCGAATCACTAAATATTATATTATTAAATTATTAAATATTTGAGAATGTTGAAGAAGGTGCTTGCAAGCTAGATGGTACGAAACTGATAAAAATTCCACCACTTTTGTGAAACAAAAGTAACGAGTTACTGACCAGTTTGTGACTAAACCACTAACCAGCTCAATCACAGTTGAGTATCTCCTTGGGCGAAAGTCTTTACAGATTTATTTGTTGAGGGATTTATTTACTTTGGTGGTTTTTTGTGTTTTATCTAAACAAATTCTAACTAGTGTGTTAACCCAATATGTTTTTGGAGTTTTTTTTTTTTTGTTGCAAAGATGCTACAGACCTAAGTGTGCCTTTAAACTTTAATTTTTTTCGCTCGCAGGTTGGACAGTTTTAGTAAGGAGACCACGCCTTTGAATCAGATATTTGGAGGATACATTCGAACAGAAGGTGTGTATGTGAACTTAAAAATGGATTTTAGAATATATTACTAACTCTTATGGAAAGTGTGGAAAAATTTTGAGTGTTCGCTCTCCAATAATCTTGCCTTTTTATGTCCAGTGGTGTGTCTGCAATGCCACGCTGTGTCCACAACATTCCAACACTTTCAGGATCTTCTGCTGGACATTCGGCGTGCTAGTACGTTGGATGATGCGCTTGCAGGCTACTTCTGCAGGGAGCGTCTAGATGACGAAGCTTATCGCTGTGAGCGGTGTCATAAGAAGGTGTCTGCTACCAAAAAGTTCTGCATTGAGAAACCACCTTTAGTGCTTTGCCTTCAGTTCAAGAGGTACATTTTATTGTGGTCTCTCTTCTTTCCGTTTCTTGGGGAAGCTTCAAAAGGCTGGAGAAAATTGGCGAATAGATGTGTTTGTATTATAGCAGTGATTCCCAACATTTTTAGAACCGCGACCCGATTTCTTAGAAGGACAAACTTTATATATCCATCCAGATATGGACACCAGAAGAAAGGAATAAGATCTCACATTTGTCCATTGGATTTTTTGCACAATTTTTCCTCTTTGCCTAGGTTGGCTTTCTTCACTCAACTTTCGTTATATTTGGAAGAAGGTAGTGAAAAGTTGGATAGTAAGATATGAAAGGGAACACACACAATATGGCTTTTACAATGAAAAGAAGAACACAATTCACCCTTTACATTGCTGCCACTGGACAAAGAGGTAATGGCTGCACCTTAAATAAAATTGATCGTTAGAGCCCAATAACCCGACTTAGGTTTTATTCTATCTGAACTCATCAGGAGGGAGTGTGAAACGTGCAACACAACTCCCTTCACTCAATTTTCATTAATATTTATTATTTGTGTAATCTACACAAATATAGATGCATTTAGTCTTAATTCTACCTTCATAATTCCTACCTTATACATGCGGACAGTAAGACGCGGTAGAAACAAAGTGTTGTCCTTTGTTTAGATTCAGCATCATGGGTGGCAAGATCAACAAGCATGTGTCTTTCTCACAGCGCCTGGATCTGACAAGATTCCTGTACCCCCAGTCCCGCTCAAGGGTCAACAGCCCTTACGTACAGGCTTTCTGCCATGGTCACCCATATGGGCTCCTCTGTGCACTGTGGCCACTACACGGCTGTTGCCTTAACCAGCTCTGGCCACTACTACCATTTTGACGACAGCTCGGTCAGTAAAATCTTTTAATACTTTAAACTTTGCCACTGGCGAGACTACATACTAACTTCAACTTAATCTAACCTAAGAAAACAGGATCTGGAGTTTGAAAGCAATCCTCAAACTTTTCTCTTAAGAAGATGGGAAACCAGGGCCAACCATTTTGTCAGTTAGCTTCAATAATAATAATAATAATAATAATGCAAAGATTTCTCTTCTCTCTTCTCTTATATATTTATATATATATATATATATCGCCAGTTATGTTTATTTCCTTGTGTTTTTATGTATTTATTAATATGATAAATATTTCCTAAGACTAAATTATGTGTAGCGGTGAAAGTGATTAGAATATATTTTAATCGTGAAGAAATGTATAGATAAGTTTGTTTTCAATTAAGGTCTAACCTAACCTTCCTTTCAGTTTTGCTTTCTTCCCTATAATTTACTTTACATTGTTTTACAATATTTCTTCATAGCTCTTACATACTATTGTAAAAAGTGGATTTTAATATATAAGTGGTACATAAGCCTGCCCTAAGTTGAAATTTGACAACGTTGTGAATTTATTTACTCTAGCTTAGCGTTTTGGTTTTTAGTCATATCAACCTGCCTCGGTGGCGTAGTTGGCTAACACGCTAGTCATGTTGAGCTCGACCGCCGAGGACGGGGAGATCGAGGTTCGAATCTCGGTCGGGTGAACTGGAGGTGGTTTTTCCTAAATGGTTTCCCACTCTTCCTCCACGCAAATGCGGGTTCACTTCCTCTAATTCAACCTTCCCAATTCCCAATCCATTAGCATAGTTAATACTTAAAGCGTATAACCCTAACGAGTAGTAAGACGCGGTGCTAAATAATAATAATAATAAATTTAGTCTCATTAAACGATTAACAAAAGTTTATGTTCTCAAGCTATTTTGGCAATCATGGTAATTTATTTATTCAGTTTTAAATATAGTTTATGCTTATCTGACACAGATGTACCCAAGAATCTTAGTCGTGTTTACATACCTTGAAAATTGTATGTTACAGGTGCGTCCAATATCTCTGCACTCTGCCCTTGAGACGAATGCATACATAATAATATATGAGATGGAACGCAACCCTCACAAAGTAGTACCTTCATGCAGCACACCAGGTAGCTCCACCGTCACATCCTCTCTGGCCTCGCTTAACTCAGTTGACATCAATGGTGAGGTGAATTTAAACTTGTACTACATATGCATACGTTTCAGTCTACATGCAGAGAACTTGTGTTTGCCGTTTATTATCTAGTGGTTCGCAAGATGAACCATAGACTTGCAGAGTGGGATACAATCAAACGAAAAACTCAACCATCAATTTTTTTTTAATGTGTGTTTTGCTTAGTTGCAAGTCATTTGTTCTTGTCTCACTTATTGGAAAACATTTTTCTTTTCCCCATATATATTTATGTACAAAAATTATAGACTTAGTCCATTCATAAAGTTTGTATAACCTTTTTAATGGACAATTTAAATGGTTAAAAAAATCATAACTATTACAGAAGTGTAGAGTAGAAATAGAATTCAAAGATTATATCTTGAAATTTTAGTTTTGTTAGACTGATTTTATTTGGTTGTCTAGTTTTTATCATATTATTTGAGAAAAAACTCATAAAATTAACTGAGTTCTAAAGGATTTTCATAAGTCAAACTATTTCATCATCTTTATCATCCTTCCATTAACATAACAATTTCAAGTAAATTCGAGCTAAACAAGAAAAGTCAAACTTTTGTCTATGTAATTATGATTGTCTTTTTTTCGTTCATTTTATACGTTTATATCCACCCTTTTTGTCCTTTTTCCTTAATATAATTGTTTTTAAATAATCGCTGACCAAGGTTTTGCAATTTTTAAATTTTAGGGCAGAGGTATGGTCCCTCGATACGGCCGATTGTCCCACCTCTGAAACCTCCTGACCACAAGTTCACTCCTGCTATTGTCCCAGTGCACAACAGAAGTGGCTCCTCGATGACCCCTAGTGCGGTCCGCTTCACTAGTCCCACCGTCGCCAAGCCTACCAACCGTCCTGCGGTATTCCCCGTTTACAAGCCAAACACTTCTACAAGCCAACTACCGCCTGTCAAAGATAGGTTGGTTCCTTGCTGATATTCTCATTTATTCAGTTTGTAAATTTTATATTTATATTATATATGCTCTAAAATTTGAAAATAAAATTTTATTTATATGATTAATAGTCTTGCATGGGTTCAATTTAAAGATATAAATGGTAATTGTATTAATGGATTTCTAGATCCTTATTTCATGTGTCACACATTTAAATAGCTTTCAAACAATAATACATTTTTTACCAACACATTTTTTTATTGATTCCAGTGATTTTTATTCACCGTTATAACATAGTATTTAATTTATCATAGCACTTAGGGAACAATAATTTATACATTGACATGTTAAAGAACGTTTATTAATATTGAAAATGGTACCTAACACTTGAACTCAATAAAATTTGAAAGTAGGATCTAGGTATGGGCAAAACCTGCACATTTACCATAAAAATGTATGTTCAAAAGCTCAAATCTACAAAGTAATTTTTGGTCCCTTCTTCAGCATAAGAGAATACGATACTGATAATTATAGCTGAAGGTTGCTATTTGGCTTGGATTATTTATAGCACTCATATAGTAAACTTGATTTTGCAATAATAATTCAAATAAACATGTCAACCCCAGAAATATAAAATAAAGTTAATAGAATATAAGTATAAACATATATAATAGAGGTATGCAAAGTCTAATTTTTCAATTCGAAGTGAAGTCGAATAAAATATTATGATACATTCCTGAAGCCAAATCAACTTTTGAATATAGTAATTCCTTGCATGTAATATGACTTTAATATGTTGAAGGTGTTCTACATGAAAAATAAGGTTTCAAATATACCACGAGGTAAAAAGTAACGTATTTGACAGAGTTTTACTAGGCCCTCTGAATGCTTGTCTTTATGCACAGGCATTCCCATAATTTGTTAACATCAGAAACAAAGCACAGATTCTCCCAGCAACTATTGACCAACTGAATTGCCAGTAAAGTCACTCTGAAGAGTAGAAATATTCCCTTTCCCTCAGGATTTACCATGAGTTTATTATTAGATGTGTATGAGTGATAGTTCCTGCCCTTACAATGATTTTTCATTTCATTTTTGACCTTGAGTTTTTCATTTTTGGCTGGACAGTACAGTTAAGGTATGTTACAAAGTAGACCTTTGTAGGAGTCTTATGTCCCATCCCTCCGCCTCGGTGAAAAATGTTAGGTCGCCCATATAATATGAGCACAGTTTTCAAAAGAACATTATCAGGAGAAAAACATTGCACTATATTCAGGCCAATATGGTAATATTCTTTTTTAAAGTTCACTGTTAGTAAAGATTATAATATGTTTCAATTTTGAGTATTAAATAAATTTTACAAAATATAAAATCTCAAACCTTAACATATTTTGACCCAAGCTGATAAATAAAAATATTATCATAAAATATAATTTAATTATTTTATATTTGTGTCACATGAACAAAACCCACTCACAGACTCGCTCACGCCGTATTTTCCCAACTTCCGGGCCAGAAAATTAGAAATTTTGCCTACAGGAAAGTAACGTAACTGCCCCAATACAATCAGAAAAATCTAGGATTGAGAAATTTGAAAATGATAGCCCTGGGAAATGGGGGGGCTTATAATTAGAAGAAAAAAAAACCTTTTTAAATGGGGTAGAAAATGAAAATTTGGCACACAACTCCAAATATCCAAATAAAGCTTAAAATTTGAAATGATTTTAGGGATGTGGAGAAAAGTGTATGGAAGGTTCAAAATTTCAAAAACTAATGTAATACCACAGTGTAATAGAAAATTGGAATTTGACAGGTAGGTAAAAAGAACACCTCTAATAACTATTAAGGACTTAAAATCTTAAAAATTTTAATTGGGACCTTGGAGAATGGGGGGATACAATCAAAAAAACTACCACTTTTATGTGCGGTAAAAAAAAAAGTATATTGAACAGGGTAAGGTGTCTACCAACCAGGAAAATGGGAATTAACCGGGAATTTGAAGTGTTCAGGGAAAAACAGGAATTTTGTAAATTTCAAAAATAAATCTCGGTAAATGTTGTTTACTCAATATATGAAATAGAATAATCAATCATAATCATAAAACAATCTAAGCAGGGCGATATTTATTGACATCAAAATTAAAATATTCAAAAGCCCTATTTTTCTGTGTGTTAGAAAAATGAAATTCGACAAAAAGGTATAAAGAAAGACCACTCCAAATAATCATAAAAGACCGAAAATTTTAAATGTAGAAAATAGGAAGGGAGGGGGTTTGGAAGGATAAGGGGCAGAGTTAAGTTAAAAGAAAAATACAATTTTAGGTGAGGCAAAAGAATTGAAATTTGCTGGGAATGTAGGGAGAATATTCAATAAAAAAATAAAGGCTACATTTTTTATTATTTAGAAAAGGTTCTGGTGAAATTGGGATTTCAAAATTCTAAAAAATAAAACTTCTACTTCTACTAAAATAACAAAAAATCATTGTGTCACACAGGTATAAGAACCATTCCAAACAACCATCAAGGTCTGATCCTTAAATTTCAAAATTAAGACATGGAAAATGGGGAGTCCTCTCAAGATTTCTATAGAGATTTAAAAAAAAAACTTTTAGGTGTGATATAAAATGGGAGATTGACATTTAACTCTATGGATCTTATTTCAAAATTGAACTGAAACTTGTATTTTCATTATTTTGGTCCTGTTTAGTTTGGTTAACTTTACTTGTGGAAAAAGTTTTTTAGAACGTTAGACATTGCTGGTAGCATTTTCTCTTCCTTTATCTTTGTAAAATTTCACAGCATGTCCTGAAGTACCTACTCTGTGTAGTTAAGTTTATATTTGAATAAAAAGTATTTGTTAATCACAATTTTATTTTAATTTTAATGTCATAACTACTGTCCAATAATCTTGGAATAGGCCTTTTAGAAAATACTAACATATTTTTAAGGGGAACATTGATGATATTAAATCATATTGTTATTTTATAATATCTATCAAAAGTGGCAGCTATAGCTAACCTGACACATGAATACAAGAATGTAGATATTGTCAATTTTGTGTCTGATAAGGCCTTTCATATTAAAATTGGACTGTTTGCTGTATGTATAATAAAACTGTAAATTTTAACTTCCTCTATTGACACAATGCACGCAGATACTATTTTTAATAAAATATATTCTCTTTCAAAATTCTTCGCTAAAAATATTTTAGGCAAACAAATATTTGTTTAGGTACACCAGTAACACATTACATACTATTTAAATTTTGTGCCATTTATTTTATACTGTTTGATTGTATTTGTCTCGTTCTGAAGAAACAAGCGGATTTAACAAGTGCATGGTTATGTCAATTATTTATTTAGAAAGTGTTCAGATTTTTTCTCTCTCTCTAGCACAAGTCAGGGAAGGCAGGGGTGTGCCATGGATGTATTTTAGGGCTACCTAAAGTCTTCTGAATCATGATTGCAATTTGAAAGATATTTTTAAACTTTTCAAAAGGTTATATAGTAGTATGCTTAAGTATTACTGTAATGGCAATTATTGACTTAAAAAGTTTAATCTAAAGGGAGATTGAGAGGGGAAAACATATTAACTGCACTGGCATTTTCCTGTGAATTAAAAAATGAATTACATTATATTAAATTGCCCTACTTCACCAGGCCACGGATAAAAAAAACTGTTCTTTTGTTCACATGCACACCCCAAACTGCTGAACCTCAAATTGTTGGTTTTTGGTAACGTAATTTTTGATAAATTATTTTTACCCCTGAAACACTCCCATGGCATGCTGCTGAGTTAATTAAGGTATTTATTGCGATGTGGTCGAATAAAAGGGAGCTACGCATCTGGCGAGAGTTGCAGCATCTCTTGCCTGTTGCAGGGGCCGAGTCGCATTCGAACTTCAGCCCCGGCTCGGAGTGCACGTAAAGAACACCAAAGTTAACCACCATTTGCCCTCCACCACCAGCCTCGTTCCATACGAGTCGGACGACTCTAGCGGCAGCGATGCCGAGAGCCCTCCTGTCCGGGGACTCGACATGCCCAGTCTCTCACCCTGCTTCTCTCGTAGTCCCCAGGAGAGCAATGCGAGTAGTAGCTTGACTTTATTTCCCAGGATTGGACAAGCCAAGGAAATTGTTCCTCGCGTTCTTGATAGTAATAAAGGGGGGAAAGTACTAGTCGCATCAAATAAGGACGTCGGTTTGGTTGCATGTCAGTCTGTGCTGAGCAACACGAGTGTCAAACGCGGTTCTGTAGAAATAGTGTCGGGTAGCGAGACATTAAACAAGGTTAGGAAACCTGAAGTGGAGGCATTACAAGTCAACACTTGCTTGCCGGTGACTCCGCTTAAAATCACAAAATCGGGGTGGCAAGTCACGGACGTATCGCTTCACAGCCCATCTGTCCACAGCGAAAGCAGCGGTATCAGCGTTGCTAGCTCCACCACGGGTTGGACGGTATCTGATGTCAAACGCTGTCAGGCTGCTACTTCCTCTCCTAAAAAGAAAATCGTTAACGGTTCTTTTGAAGATTCGGGAAAGTCGAGTGTTGGTGTAGAGGGAAGAATGAAAGAATTTGTGTCTAGAATTTTGCCCGGTCCACAGTTTACAGACAAACAACTTTCAAAAGCTGTCTCCCAAAGCCAATCGAAACAAACAAACAACCAATCTGAATGTTCTCCTCTGCTGTCTGATCCAAAAAACCACCCAGGCTCAAATTCGGAGCTAGTGCACACAAAAGATGAGAAAAGAGAGAGAAAAGTGAAGAAAAAGTAAGTGTAACTATACTAACAGTGGTGGAGATTTAGTTATTGCTTACTACACACTTTTTTTATTTGTGTTTGTGTTCTTTAGGATTTACCTGGTATGTGTGTTCCTAATTTCTTTTTCATAAGTGTTTTGAAATAGTTTGGTTAACAGGTAAGTACTATTTCAATAAGCAATAACTTAGCCTCAAGTTAGCCATGCAACAATTCACCTCAATAGTTTTTTATTCTCTTTACTAAACTGCTACATTGAAATAAATATTAGTTTAATAATAGGCTTGCTTTCATGATTTGGTTACATCTTGGTATCTAGTGTTCTTGGCCGAGGGGATCTGACCAAGGTGGAGTGCAAAAACAGCTTTGAGTCAATTTTTGTAAACAAACATAGCGATTGATTAGAGTAAATATCACAGGTTAGGTTAATCTATGTAAAGTTACATGTACTGCAGACCGGCAGAAAATGTCATTTAATCTTATTATTAGTCATGTTACTAGTGTTTTTTTTTTTACTATGCCTAATATTTACACAACTTACCAAGCTAAACTTATCTTCCCAAAAATAAAAAACATGAAGTATGTATGTAAGAGTACATTATATAGGCCTAGATAATAATATACCTCATGTTATCTATAGTTAAACTTTTTAACACATTGCACACCTACATGAAATTACATGGTGAACTGTCAGATACCGGCAAATCTATAATTGATTGTGCTGTAATATTTTGAACTAATACTTTTTTGTGTTTATTTAGT
Source organism: Timema cristinae (assembly GCA_039000515.1). NCBI lineage: Eukaryota > Metazoa > Arthropoda > Insecta > Phasmatodea > Timematidae > Timema > Timema cristinae. The sequence goes on from JBCFYV010000001.1 coordinate 23,757,301, forward strand.
CATAGATCTTCGATTTGGTATTGACTTTGTTTTATTGAAGCAAAATTTAAAAATAAACTTATAATGGTATTTTTTGTACATAAAACTTTTTTTAATATATTAGATGAAATAAATAAAAGATTTGCACACATTTTGTTACAAAAGTTATAAATAATAATCTTTTAAGTTCTAAACTGGAAATATATAATAATATTGATTCTCTGTTGAAATCTTAATGCAAAGTTGCTTTAGAGGGAACCATTTTGATAAGTACCACAGATGGTAGGAGAGTGTTGATAAGTGTTTAGAAAAATAAGATTATTTAGTTATACTATGGGATATGCTGCCATTTATTTTATTTTTGTGAACTAAAACAGTCTTAGGAAACATTTACAAAACACTATACCCAACTGTATCTCGGGCCATTGTATGTATAAACATCTAAAAGATGACCCGAGTGTCACTCGGGTATGGTAACAATAGATACTTACGCTAGACTGAGGGTAGCTAGGCATGGTAACAATAGATACTTACGCTAGACTGAGGGTAGCTCGGGTATGGTAACAATAGATACTTACGCTAGACTGAGGGTAGCTCGGGTATGGTAACAATAGATACTTACGCTAGACTGAGGGTAGCTAGGCATGGTAACAATAGATACTTACGCTAGATTGAGGGTAGCTAGCATGGTAACAATAGATACTTACGCTAGATGAGGGTAGCTCTAGGTCATGGTAACAATAGATATTACGCTAGATTGAGGGTAGCTCGGGTATGGTAACAATAGATACTTACGCTAGACTGAGGGTAGCTCTGGTATGGTAACAATAGATATCGCTAGACTGAGGGTAGCTCGGTATGGTACAATAGATACTTACGCTAGACTGAGGGTAGCTCGGGTATGATAACAATAGATACTTGGGTGACCTGGCGGTCTAGGGGTAAGGTGTCAGACTTCTGTGCTGGCGGCCGGGGTTTATCTGATTTCCAAACCCTTCCTTCACCTCTGACAAGACATCTTGTGAATGTGGGGAATGCCAGGCCTCCACCGTGGTTCAGATTCCACGTTAAGCTGTAGGTCCTCCATTTCATCTCACAATCACCCTACCATTACACATTAGCGTGAGTGCGTATAACCCGAACGGGTAGTAAGACGCGGTGCTATAATAATAATAATAATAATAGATACGCTAGACTGAGGGTAGCTAGGCATGGTAACAATAGATACTTACGCTAGACTGAGGTTAGCTCTGGTATGGTAACAATAGATACTTACTAGACTGAGGGTAGCTCGGGTATGGTAACAATAGATACTTACGCTAGACTGAGGGTAGCTTGGGTGTGGTGTTCAATGCGTGAAGTACACACACTATTTACTGTAACTAGTAATTGCTGTCCATTTTAATTTACATTAATAACTGTTTAGTTAAAATTAGAGATGGGACGAATCCAGTATTTTACGAATTCGAATCTCCAATTTACAATTGAATCTCTAATCCGAATCGTGGAAAAAATTATGAACTAAGAGGAAATAGATACAATGATGGAATAAGAGAAATAGTAACTAGAGTACATTCATAACCTGAGTTTAGTTGGATGACAGCTCAAAATGTTACTAGAAATAGTCCTTAACGTATCCCTACGCTAACAACTGACACATGTCACTTTGGATAGCTGTAATGAAACCATAGAGTAATGTCTAAATGTTACAGTTAACCACAGTAATTTAGTTCAATATTATTTATATTTATTTGAGGCTGAGCGCAAGCTTATTTATCATTTCTTTCCACTTAAAAAAATGTTATTCACAGTACTTTTACAAAAGCTCTTAACAATATATCTTCAAAATGGTTACCAACGAATCTAAACCATGTGATTGATCATGACACAAACAAGTTATTTACAATAGTGCACCCACATAGTTGATAAAAATAACTTATTCAGTTAAACATTTTGAAATATGATAAAATAATTTATCATAAATAAAAAAAGGACAAGTATTTTCTCTTTTTCAAGTAAATATGATGCATATATAGGGTTCTTACAGTCTGAAAGGTTGGGGAAACTTAAAAAAAAAGTCAGGGAAATGACAATTCCTGTCACACTTCTCTTTCATCGCTGCAAATGGAAGGTGTTGCCACAAGTGAAAGTATTGTAGTGCCTCAAAGAAACTAAACACTTTTGCCATAAAAGATGATATAACTAATGTAGAAGTCATTTGTGCTTTGCTTTGATTAAAAAAAAGTCTTTCAATTTGTGCAATCATTTAAGTACAATTTTTCCCTGGTGTTTCATTGCCAGTGCCTTTACTCTTGGTGGAGACAAGGCTGCATATTTAATTGTGCATGGTTTGGCTCCATTATTTCAGAACAATTAACTGGAGCACCAAAAATGATGCAACAACAAATGAACATTGTAATCAGATTCTGAGACAAAGAAAATCATAAAGTCGTCATTCATTACTTAAATATTGTGTTTTTCGATAGGAGCACTGCTGAAGAATTACCGAAGCATTTCTTGGATGTGATTTCTCCTCTTCCACTTTTAAAGTTGATAAAAGGGTCAATAGATGGCCCAAATGTCAATTTAAAATTTATAACACTTCTTCAGAAACACGTCATATCTTCCATGGACAATGAAGTATGTAGTGTGGTTCATGGTTCCTTGAGAACAAGAGTGGAATTTGTCCATTGGGATATAAATTGCTTATTGCATCACACATACTACCTGTTCACTTACTCTCCAGCACATCGAGCATTGTTTACCCAGTTGACAGGTTGTACAACTTTTCCTTTGAAAATCTGTGGTGTGTGATGGTTTTAAAATGTAAAGTGCTTTCAAAGTGCATTACAAATTTGGGATCATGTTGTTAAGTTTCTCAAAGTAGCAAAGTTTCCTAAAACAAAACCTGGAGAGAGACTAAAAAGATCCATTCTTGAAGTGTAAATCAGCTTTCTGCAAGACAATTGCAAATGAATGTCAGCCTTTTCTTTTTGATAGGGCTGAATGTAATTTTTTTTTATTTTTCCATCATTTTCCCTGAACTGATTGACAAGACGTCAGCTTTCTTATTCTTCCACGAGAGGTCGGCTGTAAGGGATTTGGAGGTCAAAATAAATGCAATTAAATTAATATTTTCACATATATAGTACAGTAAGATTAAAATGGAAATTTTGTGATAAGTTGGTCAATAGACTTGGGAAAATAATCAGGGGAAAGTCAGGTGTTTTTTGCAAATACTGTAGGAACTACTTATTTAAAAGTATTAATGTATGCACTATATTACACATTATCAATAGTATTCCAAAACATTGAATAAGTATTTAAAATATTGTTTTGGACAGGATTAAAAGTGATTAAATAATCTTAGAAAACTAAATATTACTTATTTTAAATGTAAAATATAACATAATAAAAAAACTTATCATTTATAACAAAACTGTGATCTTTAACAAGTGTTGACAAACCAAAACCTAAACATATGGTTTTTAAACAGTCATTCATGTAAAAAGCTATGTTGAACAGACTCTAAATGTGAACATTCTTTCTTAAAATTATTCGTTATAACATTCAAAGTGTTAGATTATTGGTCCAGTTCCTAGTTGTTAAGTTCATCCTATAATTATAAATGGTTTTGAACCATTAGAACTCTAAAATATATTTCACTTGTGTAGTGTGTGTGCGTGCATGTGTGTGAGTGTGTATATATATTAAGGATTTGAGTCTTGAATCTGAAATTATCTAGAATATCCTTGGGGATTTGAGGGATTTGAAGGATTGGAGATCCCATCCTTAGTTAAAATCTATTTATTATTCAGTTATACTCTTTAAAACTAACATAAAGAGTCATGGTGTTTTGAAATACTTACAATTCACAGCACATTGTTTGATACCGTGCTTTGGAATACTTACAATTCACAGCTCATTGGTTGATACCATGCTATCTAGTTTGGTTAAGAAAAGCGTTACCAAACTGAGGTCTAATATTCTCTCGGTCAAAAACATTCATAACCAGCCACAATACCAGAAGTGCAAAAATGCTTTGCTCTGATCGTAAACATCGATACCAGGTCAATCTCGAAAACACAACTTAAAAAGCTAGCTGGTCTCTTTATTCTACATTATTGAGGCAAACTTGTTGCAAAGTTTTTAATACATTTAAGCTTTATCTAGACACTTTTAAGTATAATTTTTTATTTATCTGCTGCACATATTTATGTGATTTTCATCATATTAACTGCATGTGTTAATATATTTCTCTTTTCAGCTGCTTTTTGTTTAACTTTGGTGTTAAGAGCGTATAACCCGAACGGGTAGTAAGACGCGGTGCTAAATAATAATTTGGTGTTAAGGATGTTTTGATTAATTTCATAAATTATTCCTTTATTTATAATCACTTTGGGCATACCTTTCCTTGTGTTTCATTTTGAATGGTTTTTTAGACATAACACTCAATTCCTTTTAGACTGTGATATAGTATTAAATTTAGTTGCCGTAGACTTTAGAAAGTACTATGTCATTATATATATTTATTTTTAAATGCCAAATGACCCAAGTATTTTAAATCCATAAATACTCAAAATTTCACCCAAAAAATAATAACATTTTTCAAACAAATTATTATTTTATAATTGTAAAATAAGTGTAACTGTCACACAAAATATATTTGAGACGTCTACTCTGCACATCTGAAATGAATTTTCGATGTACTCCCAAGAATCTGTCGGTTTATATCAACAACCTTTAAACATGACATAATTATAACTAAAAAAAGTAAAATTGCTAAACCAGAGTGTATTTTTTACTTGTGGCTTTGTATGTTTTATATGTGAAATACTTTGTCACACTAATTCCACTTTCTTCTTTCATTATGATTTGAGCTGAATTATGTTACTAAGATACTAGTTATCAACGGAAGGAGGCAAACTTTTAAGTGCCAAACTCGGGGTGGATTAACACATTTTTTTCTCACTATCAAATAAATTAAATCCAGACATTTCTATACATATAGTCCCAAATGTTCAAGGCAGTTAATCCACTGTCTTATTTAAAATGGTGTTTTAAAGTTTGTACAAAATAGGAGCTTAAGTATTGGAGTATGTACTAAACCTCATCTTAGAACATTCATTTTTACTATGGATATTAATTATTCAGAACTTTCACCACTACACTAAAATAATTATTTTCTTTATATCCATCCATTACTGTTTGCAGCCTGTGGCCTGTGTCAATTTTTTATTCAAGACATATTTGCCCCTCTCGGCTGGCTAGGCTTGTCATAGCTTCATATATCTTATAATATAACTTAAGACTAGGACAAGCACAACATCTAGTCGGTGATCTGGCGGTCTAGGGGTAAGGTGTCAGACTTCTATGCTGGCGGCCGGGGTTCAATCCTCTGGTCCCGGCACAGATTTATCTGATTACCAAACCCTTCCTTCACCTCTGACAAGACATCTTGTGAATGTGGGGAATGCCAGGCCCCACCATGGTTCGGATCCACGTTAACTGTAGTCCTTCATTTCATCTCACAATCACCTTACCATTACACATTAGCGTAAGTGCGTATAACCCGAATGGGTAGTAAGACGCGGTGCTAATAATAATAATATATAATATATTGTCCCCGCCCATTAATTCACCACTGTGAAAGGGTAAACCACATTTCACTAATGATACATTTTTTGGCCATGCGGGAATCTAACCCGGGACCCATAGCTCATTAGACACACATGCTACTGGCTGAGCTAAGGTGTCGAATAAAATAATGATTTCTACGAGATTTATATTGAAGTCCTAACAGATATCAAAATTATAAAATACTTCTTAAATGAGATTTTACTATGTTCTTACTCTACAATCAATCTATGGCAGTATAGGTGTTAATTGACATCTAGCAGAAGATTTATATTGCAAATAATGGTTGAAAGTCCCTAATGTTAACTTGTGTGGAAATAATTATTTTCTTAGTAATAACTATATCAATAAAAAATGTTAACTCTTCTAATAATACCTCCCAAAGGGCTACTGTATAATTGGGTTTTTCATATATAATTGAAATAAAAAAGATGTTGATAAAACCCATGTTTTTTTTATTGGCAACAAGGGATATTATAGTGCATGAAATAATAAATTAAAAAGCACTTTATTCACACTTGTATTTTTATCATTGCAGACCACAATTTTTTTTATAAGCTAGACTACACATTTATCAGAAAAATGTAGGCCTTGCCTTTCTATCCTCCTTTCAATGGATGATTTTATAAATTAGAGAGAGAGCCATACAAAATATTAGTTTCATAATAAAAGGCTTTTATTTTGTTTACACATGTGCATAAGCACAACCGAACAGTGTATGAGATCAACAAAAAAATTATTTTGTATGGTTCGCCATCTTAAATTATGAAGAGAATGCAGTCTTTACAGGCACTTGATTGAAAAGCATTTTTAAGTAAACCACAGAAAATAAAATTCTTAATAATTATTTTCATAGGTTTTTAAGTTTGTGTTTCAATACTATAAAAACGAAGGAAAGTATAGTTAAAAAAACAAATTGTTTGTTATGATTTAAGTTTTTACTGTCAAAAGGGATAGGAACTCAACATATTGTCTCGCAGATCATATGGTTTGGCGAATGGTTACGTGAAACTAGATCTGGCAACTTTTGCTGTCAGCTACCACCACTCCTGTGACAAATGGACTCTACCTGATATTTAATATATGAATTAACCTTGAGTTTATTATGTTTTCAGTGTTAATTTTGTTGCTTGGAGGAGTTGGCTGCGCTTTACGTTACCTATGTTTAAATAACGTGTTTCTATTAGTGTTTAATTTCATCCAGACAATTGGTAAGTGTGGATAGTATATTTGTGGATCGTTTTCAGGAGCTAGTTTTGGGCTACACGGTAATACTTCTACTGATTGATGACTAATAATTTTTATATTTTTCTGTCTCTTAACCATAATGTGTGTGACATTTTGTTTGAAAATTAACATAGGTGCATATTTTTTTATGTGTTGCAATGCTATTTAATCATATTAACATTGTTCTCAGCCCATTGAGATAGTTCCAATCTCAGTAAAATCTGAACTTATAAACGTGGGATTATTATTATTATTATTATTATTATTATTATTATTATTATTATTATTATTATTATTATTATTATTATTATTATTATGGTTATGGTGGTTATGGTTATTAGAACCGCGTCTTACTACCTTTTTGGGTTATATGCACACAGGATTATAAATTATTTCATGTAGCCCACACCAATCGCCAAACGATTTAAGGCACTGGTCAGCAACCCTTTTAAGCTCTGATTGACTAAACTTTAAAGAGAGGTTTCACAATCATATTTTGTTTCCTCGTTTTACTTTTGTTGACCCGCCTCGATGGCGTATTTGGCTAACGCGCCAGTCGTGTTTATCTCAGCTGATGAGGACGAGGAGATCGAGGTTCGAATCTCAGTCGGGTGAACTGGAGGTGGTTTTTCCTAAATGGTTTTCCACTCTCCCTCCACGCAAATGTGGGTTCACTTCCTCTAATTCAACCTTCCCAATTCCTAATCCATTAACGTAATTAGTACTTAAAGTGTATAACCCGAACGGGTAGTAAGACACGGTGCTAAAATTAAATTAAATTACTTTTGCTGTTTGTATTTTGATTTATTACATATATTATATTTATCCTTAAAATCAACCTTCCTCAAATACTTATGTTCCTAGCATTCTAGAAAAAAATAAGTTATATTGGGTAGTATTTATTCTCCTGTCAAACCATTTCATTTTTAAAAATAAAATCATTGAATATGACTGTTCAAGATTTTTTGATCACACTCAAATGTTGTTTTAGAGTTCTTGATATATTTGCAAGTTTAAAATACTCAAAAGATTGACTTTTTGATAGTGCAATTTTTTTATGTGACTAAAAATTACTGCAAAATTAAATGGTTGATTGCGGTCAACCAGTTTCCAACTCGTGGCTTAAGTGCTTAGATTCACACTGCACTTGGATCCTGTTGAAAGGGAGTTCACGGTTTGAACCTCGGTCATAAGCGATTGAAATTTTCATTCTAGATTTCCCATGATCCCCTCGTGCAAACACGAGTACATTGCCTCATCCTTATCCCTTGGGTTAAGTCTTAGTAATCAATGAGTTGATCATTCAACTAATGTCACTTCACTATGAGTATCATGCTATAAGATAATTTGAACAATATAAATATTAAATATTTTAAAATCCATATGAAGAAACGTACATATTATAAACCATATCTAGAAATTAAAATATAACATCTCATATACAATCTTAATTTCTTGCCATTTCACACTCGAATCTTTTTAATCCTAATTTACCATGCAATAAAAATTAAGAGCGTTATATAGCATAATAGATGAATTGAGATGAACTGAGACTACACCCACTTTAAATTTATTTATTAGGGTTTCCTCAAGATTTGAAAAATATATCTTTCAAAACAAAATCAGAATGAGTTTTAACATATGCATATACCTACATTTATTTTTGTAATTATATATACATGCCTATGCAGTAAATTAAAGAGTAACCTGTGCTTGCTAATGGTTGGCCTTGTGACTTTGATCGTTAACACTTGTGTGGTTCAGGCATACAGAACATACAAACGAGAACGGCTATAGTTTCAAGCCGGCAAATGATGATCGCTACGAGTGGGTGGAGAAGACCCAGGAGACACTGATGAGTGCCAACAAGGAGTATGGGAATGGCCACTGCTGGAACGGAAGCCGTAACTCGACTGTTGTTGATCATTTGACAAAACTTTCGCACAGAGGTTACGGAAATAATGGTAAGAGAAAAGTACTAATATCAATTTTAAATATTCTCATCATAGCCAATCGCCTAAATACATTTTTACCGTGACTTTAAAAGATAATTTTTTGTTAAAATTACTTTTTATTATAAAAGCACAAGTAATAAAAATCAACTTCCGGCAAGATTTTTCACCTTTCAATAAGTTTTAATAAATGTCTTTCTTCTAAGTGTTATCCATTAATAACAATAAAGAGCACAAACAACTCTTGGGAATTGTGTTTCATCCGTGTCGGTAATTACATGGTCTGAAGCGTCGCTCTTGTGTTTGACTTGACTACCAGTGATGGCAAGATCAAAGCTCGAATCCCAGTTGAGTGTATTGAGGGTGTTTTTTCGTAAATAAATGCCCACTCTTCCTTCCTATATATAAGAGTACATTTCTTCTATAGTTCTATCTTCCTCATTTATACTAAATTATCATAATTAATGTAAATGTACAACCCAAATGAGTGTTAAAATGCGGTGAAAAATAAAATTATTTTTCCAGTGAGCAGTTGGTTAGGTGGGCGAACACACCTGGATCGTGAAGTAGCGGATGAGCGCAGAGAAGAGCGGAAAAGGAATCACGACAACCAATACGATGAGGAGCTGGATCTCGGTCGGGTAAGTGCACTCACTGTCTCATAGATAGTGTGAGACTGTTTGAGCCTTGACTGCCCCGTAAGCCCATGCGAAGCTACAAAAATTTTAATCCGGATATGAATCTTTTTCAGACTTGTATTCAATTCATAATTCTGAACCTTTATATTTAAAAGATTTGTATTGAATTTTAAATTTCAAATCAAATAGATCAGAGATTTGGATTCTTGGAATTTAATTTGTAATTTGAATCTAAAACTCAAAATATTTGAATAATTATTTTACATCTTAAAGAGGTTAGCATGATCCATTATTTGATTTGACCATATTACTTGTGAATCTCATAATTAAAGCTAGTCATTATTTGGACACAGTTTATTAACCTTATCCTTTTATTGAACTTATTTTTTAAATCATATAATGCAGCTTTATATTCTATTTGCATATGATAACATTTCTTTATAAAAATTGTATATTCGGAACATTTTAACTATTCTTTTGGATTTGATTCAAACCATTTTCATTCGAGTTAGAAAGCAAAGATTTGAATTTGATCTGAAATTGAAAAATCTTAGGATTCACATGGCCTTAACTGTGTTGCACTAATTTAGGCTTTAAAAAAGTTCTAAATTCATTTCCTAGTGATTACGTCTAATACACCATACCATTCATTTACTGTGTAAATTATCATTTAATTTCTCATCATGATTATGCTATATTTAAGATTGTCGACCTCGTGGGTATTAGGGGTAAAGTGCTTGCCTCAGGACCCAGTGTTCATGGGTTCAAACTAGGGGAGTATATATTTGTTTATTTTAAATATAAATATCACATCTCCAAAATTTGAGATTTAAAATATACACTAAAACACACGTTCTAAAATATGAATGACACTCATTTTTATAAATATAAATACTTTTGGAAAAAAAAGTTAAGTAATGGAGATATGGGTTTTTAAATTAGAAATAATGCTTAGAAAAAAATTTAAAATAACACTCAAATAAAAATATGTGGCCTAGTAGAAAAAAAAATAGTTTTGACATGTTTTTAAGGACATTAAAATTACACTAACAAATTATTATTTAAAAAAATTGATAATGGTATGATGGCTTGGAATATATAAATAAGACGGGGTAGAAACACTACAATAATGCAAAGTTCCCAAAACTTCCACAGTTGCACATTGTTTTGAATTTTTGGAAATATTACTTTTTCATCAATGTCTCTTCACATGAAAAATAAATATTCCCGAAAATTCAAAACAATGTGCAACTATGTAAGTTTAAAGAAGTGGGAAGTGTAAGAAGAAATATAGAAGTGTGATTGTTTATATCTAGGCCTAACATAACTATCCTTTCAGCATAAACATTTGAAATTTGAAGTTTTTCCTATTTTGTTTATTATTCTTTAGTATAATTGTGCATGATTACATCTTCAGTCCCATTTCCATCCCTAAATACACATTTGTACATGTGTTGTATGGGTTCTCTCTAGACTTGATCTTACTGAGAAATGTATTTTTATTCAATTTTTAATGATAATAAAAGTTGATGCTCATACTTTAAAATTAAAGATAATATTTTTAACAAACAATATGAACTAGTAAATGCTCTTTTAATTTAAATTTGGTAAGCTTGGTATAATATGTATTGCAATAAGTAAGATCAACATTGATTTCAGACAGGTAACCAACATAATTCTATAACTAAATAGTAACTAAACTAGTGCTAGTTTTGTAGTTAAACATATTAATTAATACCAAATTTTAAATATCTTAAGTTTGAAAACATTCAATGCAATAATATATTCTTAATAATACACTTTTAATTCAACATAAATTATTATTCTAGAAAGGGACCAGGTAAAAATAGTAAAAAGAATCAGTCATTTCTATTTAGCAATTTTTATTTTCATTGCTTTGTCATGGCAATACAAGTAAACAACTTCATTCAAGGCTAATTCAAAATGAACAACAATATTGAATAAAATATTCTGAAAATTGAAAAATAGGCTCAGCTCGAAGCTCAAAATCCAAGTACTCGCAGAACCCTAGTTCAAACCATCCAGTGTCAACCAAATTTTTCTTGAGCTAAAAACATCCTTAGCATAACTTCCTTTGGAGGTTAGTAAGGTTGATTGTGCCATATAATAAAAAAACTGAAGTTTTGTGAAAATAACGTTTCCTGGCAAAATTTGTAAATTCTGTCACTCTTGCTCATAGAAATACTCGTGTACTTATTATATTATCAGTAGGTTCAGAAAGTGCATGTTAAATGTCTCAAATAAATAAAAATGACATAGTTTAAGATATCCAACAAAGGTTTGTTTAAAAGCGTGTTCTTGTTTTCTAGGTAAAGAAAGTTAAACATCATCATGACAAGGATTTGGAGTTCCGGCCAAAACATAATGTTTTTCAGGAATACCACAATTTTAAACACCAATGGAATACCAATAATAAAAATGGATCTTATCACAATTCACACTATCCTACAAAGATGAACTACACTAACAATAATAATTACAAGTCTAGGAATCACAATAACTATCGCTATAATAATAACAATAATAATAATAGGCATCATAATAATGGCTATGGAAAACGCCAGCAAAACAATCGCTACAAACGTTGGTAGAATTGATGTGGGATTACTTTGATAAATGTGCGTGTAAAACTTTCATTTTTAACAAGAGACATCTGGAATAAACATAGCAATTTACAATAATGGGATGTCCTGTGAAGACTTAATTTGTGTAACGATGGTTTTATTAAAAACTTGTACATATTAATGAAGTGATTATGTAGCTATGAATGTAAATATTTATTTAAGTGATTATGTATTTATGGATGTAAATATTAATTGACCATTTAAATTGTTATGATTTGGCAAATGCGTAGTTTTTAAACTGTGGTTACAGTTGTGACAGTTTTATGCTATTTCCAAAAATACATCTTATCAATCCTAAAATGTGTTAGAATGCTAAATAAGAAATGAGATTTTCATTGAAAAATTTCATTTTTTTTAAATTCTTGATAGTGTTTATTGATTAGAATTGAACACTTATTAACTAACTTATTTCTTTTTGAGAAACCCATTTTTTTTCCCCCCACTTTGAATCCATACAAATATTACACAAATAGCTCTCATCAACCAAATTAATGTTCTTTAGCTGTGTAAGTATTTTCTTAAACAGTCCCACTTTATTAAAACGCGCAAAATGTTGATTCTTTATTCAAGATTGTAACAAACCAATTTGTGGTGTGTTAACAATCGTGTGAGAAGAGGTGGGGTTGCAGAGCTTTAACAACTTTAGAAAAATTCACTTATAAAAAAAAATCGGTGTTGACAATTACAAAACATTTTACCAAATAGAGCACTAAGCTTAAAATTATAAGGGATAGCCAGCACACTTACATTAGTGAAACTGGAGTAGACATTGTTTAGATAAAACACTAAAAAAAACACAAACACATTTTTAAGGACACGTTTTCACTGTCACAGACATCTTCTTCAAGTTTTACAGAATATTTTGTGCCTAAACCTATTTATAACTAATTAAATATCCACAATATGTTTTCAGAATAAGACAGGGTATTCAGTGACCTTAAAAACAGAGAAATGTCTAGGAATTTTCATGACCAGTAAAAAGTTATAGAATTATTATGTATTCATTAAAAAAAATACTTAACTTTTATTCACAACAGTCAAAATAATATTTTTTTTACCAATAAATATAGTCCAATTACATTAGAGGAAGAATAAACTAAAAAAGAGTCTCCCACAAAGATTTTAAGCTTTAGTGTATAAGGTGAGTCAATATGATCTTGCTAAAATCTATTCGCTCTACCCAATGGACCATCACTTTGGGCTGAAATCATTAAATCCCCTTCATAAACTAACATAATTTCCAAAAGTGTATGTGTCTAAAAATAGTATTACATTAAGTTGATGTATTAATACAATTATGTTTGTAATATACTTAATATATCTATACAGTGGTTTGGGGGAAAAAATACTGGCTTTGTAAATCCTGGATAAGTCAAGAGAATCTAAAATTATATTTTGACTGGATACCCTGAAAATTTTATAAAATAGTCTAGCTGTAAGTCTGCTTCTGAATTATTATATATAAATATTTGATTCTACTTTACTTTGAATTGTAAAAGTTTACTAAGCTTACCCCTACTACATGTAGCTAAATCTATGCACTTTTTTTTATTCAATATCCTGTAGATTATGATAATATATTGCTTGTGTTTATTTTATTATTAATCAAACATCTTACCAATCTTGATAATATTGCTCTCTTTAAGTGACAAAGTATGTCCTAAATCACAAATATTGCAGCTTTACTCAGGGATTTCCTTTTTTTCTTAGTTGTGTGACATGTTAATACATTTTTAAATGAGCTATGCTTCTTGAGTGCTAGTTATGAATGCCACATAGACCATTGCATAACTCATATCTGCACATAATACACTTATGTAGACTGTGATGCTTTACACCCATGGAGCTACAAAAATAAGACTCAATAGCTAGGTGAGTAAAATGTAAATTACCACCAAGTAAATTGCGCTTTACCGCTAATATATTTTAACGAAGGTCCACTTACGAGGTGGCGTCACTGTTTGTTAACCGGTTTACGGCGTGTCATTGATAACTCATGCTAGTTACCAGCCACTAGGTTCCCTGTTACAAACCTTATCATCTGATGTAATATTCAAGGTGACTGTCTTTGGACATTCTGTACAATGCTATAAATTTTGAAATAGTTTATTCTAGGTCCTTTGTCGTGATGAATATTCTGCTGTTTTCTATGTACAGATGTATACAAAATCTTTGGTAACGTCTCTTTAATAATACTAGAGAAACAAAGCTTCCTCGGCCCTCAAGTCACTAGACATTATCTTAATAAATATTAAAATGAGGTGGCCCAATGGCTAGATAATTTTATAATAAAAGAAATTGATAAAACACCTAGGGAAAGAGGAAAATGTGGAAAGAATCCAATGCACAAAGGTGACATCTTCTTCCTTTCTTCTGTTTTCTATAGTAGAAGTAGTCACACACACATTTTAACACAAATAGAACAATATTGCCTTTATCAACCACAAAGAAGGAGAGAGTACAAATAACATAAAACACTGGATTACTTCATTTTTAATTCAAAAGGGCAACAATGCTGAAATATTATTCTATTTATGTTAAAATGTGCGACTACTTCTACTATAGAAGACAGAAAAAAGGAAGAAGATGTCACCTTTGTGCATTGGATTCTTCCCACATTTTTCCTCTTTCCCTAGGTGGGCTTTCTTCATCAAATTTACTCTTAGTAGTTTAGTTTTCCTTTTCTTTAGTTTTATCAATTTCCTTTATTATAAAATTAATAAACATTAAATAATCTGGGGAAGACCAAAGAAGCTGCTGCGAAACATAAGTAACATCACATTACTGACCAGTTTTTGACTTCAATAACTAACCATTCTGATCACAATTAAGTAGCTCCGTGAGCGAAAGGCTTAAGAGAACATTTTGAATATAGAACTTTTTACACCTCATAAAAAATACAAGCTCAATCCATGTTCAATAAGCATACATACTGAAAAAGCATGTGCATACATTGTAGATATCATAACTTATGTAGACGTTGAATAGACCTCATGGTGGAGATCTAGGACGACATTCATACTGATAAGTTTTGAGGACAAATGAAACTAAATTCATGAAATATTTGATTTACAACTATTAAAATACTTTTATAATAAAGGAAATTGATAAAACTAAAGAAATAGGAAAAATAAACTACTAAGAATAAGAATAAATTTGATGAAGAAAGCCCACCTAGGGAAAGAGGAAAGATGTGGGAAGAATCCAATGCACAAAGGTGACATCTTCTTCCTTTCTTCTGTCTTCTATCATAGTAGAAGTAGTCACACACACATTTTAAACACAAATATAATAATATTTCGGCATTGTTGCCTTTATCAAACACAAAGAAGAAGAGAGTACAAATGACAAACAATGGATTACTCCATCTTGAAATTTAAAAAAAAATAATAAAAAAAAAAATTTCAAGATGGAGTAATCCATTGTTTGTGTCATTTGTACTCTCTTCTTCTTTGTGTTTGATAAAGGCAACAATGCCGAAATATTATTATATTTGTGTTTAAAATGTGTGTGTGACTACTTCTACTATAGAAGACAGAAGAAAGGAAGAAGATGTCACCTTTGTGCATTGGATTCTTCCCACATCTTTCCTCTTTCCCTAGGTGGGCTTTCTTCATCAAATTTATTCTTATTCTTAGTAGTTTATTTTTCCTATTTCTTTAGTTTTATCAATTTCCTTTATTATAAAATTATCTAGCCATTGGGCCACCTCATTTTTGAACTATTAAAATACCTAATTATAAAACTTGGGTGATCCATGTTTTTTAATCTTGAGCTGAACGTCAACCTTTTACCTTGGCTCCACTATTAAACAACATTCTGAACTTGTTTTAAAGAAAGTCGAGCTGAACCACATCAAACTCAAACTGTCACATTGTGTTTGTCTCTTTTATATGTTTCTACCCACCTTTCCTGTACCTTCTTCCAAATATTAATGATAAAATATACATGTACATACAAAACTGTAACATAATGTGTTATTTTAATACTTATGGTCAATACACATTGGTTATGCTATAATTGAGCACCAAACTTTTGTTCTATAAAGATTGCCTTTAATTATTGGAAATTTTGTCTTTATTTTTGGAGATTGGGATTAAACTCTAAAATTAAAATGCATTGAAATGGAAACATTTTAATGAAAATATTTCAATAACTATTTTTAGTATGGTTTGAAAATTCCATAAGAATTATAAAAGATGCCCAAATATGTTACTAAAATAAATAAAAAACAACAATGTTGAATTATTAAATATTTAAAAAAAAAAATTTTATGTTGTTTAGAATCGTGCATTTATGGGTAGGCTCAGCCTTAAGGGGAGGAGGGAGTAACTTTTTGCGGTCAGTCAATCATTTATGAGTGTGCAGTGCTGGTCTGTTGTGAGTCAAACATGGAGGTAACTAAGACATAATAGAGATTAAAAGGGGTGTAAACCTATAGAATATTTAAGACGTGTACAACGTAGAGACATTTAGGAGGTGTCAAAACTCGAAACATTTAAGGGATTTAAACCTAGAAGAAATTCGATAAAAAAAATGTCATTTGCACACTCCTAGTCTTGCTGCTAAATTTGCTTACATTGTGTTTACTTTGGCTCTAAACCAAAGCTTGGGATCAATTTACTATAGCACGGTCCTGCTAATCCGAAGCTGAAACTGTCAAGGACGTTTGGATTATCAAGGGTAGACAATTAAAATCATTGTACAACAACAGTACATAATATTTTATTGATATATTACTATTTGTAAATTAAAACTTAAACATTTTATTAATTAGTCTTTAAATACATTCCTGTATTTCATGGCATTTTTATTTATATCAAAAATGGTAGATTTACCCACAGAATTAATACTCTGTCACTAATTTTATTAATGTCTTGCCTTTCTCAATTTTGTTTATAATCACAAATTTATGTTTTAATGAGAGGTGGGTCGAATCCAAATCTCCAATTCTACTTTGAATCTCAAATCCAAATTGTGGAATAATTATGAACATAAGAGGGGGAAAAAAGATTATATTAGAAAATACAAGGGAGTGCAGAGGAGTGGATTGGGCTGGTGTGGAGGATGAAAGGTGGTGGGAAGACGGAAGTAAATGGAGATATTTATGTTCAAGACAGACCCTGCCAATGGTACGAAACTGTATCTTATTATTACCACCGCTTCTTACTACCTGTTCGGGTTATACGCACTTGTGCTAATGTGTAATGGTAGGGTGATTGTGAGATGAAATGAAGGACCTACAGTTTAACGTGGGATCCGAACCACATTGGAGGCCTGGCATTCCCCACATTCACAAGATATTTTGTCAGAGGTAAAGGAAGGGTTTGGTAATCAGATAAATCTGTGCCGGGACCGAGGATTGAACCCCGGACCCCAGCACCACCAGGTCACCTTAGGAAACTGTACATGATGATGAATAGAAAATGCAAATAGGAACAAAGTGTTAACATTCTTATAATCCGTTCAGTTAAAATACTGGTTGTTTTGTTTGTCCTATAATTATAATTAGTTTTGAACCAACAATAAGCAGTATTAGGGCTCGAAAACAAATTTCAATGAAAAATTGGAAATGTTTTTGAGTTTGGAATTTGAAATTTTCTCAAATCTCGAATATCCTTAAGAATTCGAAGTCCCATCCATAGTGTATCTTAAAAGTGGCATGTTTTCTTCTCTTTAACGTTACACAGTAAATTCACGTAAAACATTAGCATGAGCAAGACGGAATGTCAACGATGGTTATTGTGTAAGATAAAGAATTTTTGTGAACATTATTAGGGTTGGTGGAGAAAAAACTAGGGCGGTTCATACTAGCAAGTCTATGCTGTGGCTTATAATTCTTATTGGTGGTGTGTTGTATATTAAAGAATGTACAGAAAAGAGGGTTAGAAACACAAAAGGCATTAACACAACATGGCTTTTAAAATAAAAAGAATAACACACTTCACATCTTACATTGTTGCCACAAGACAGTGTAATGCCTGTGTCATGAAGAAAATTGGTTGATACCGCCCATTCCCTGGAATATCAAGAGTATTGAAGAGAGTGAAAAACACCTAAAATAGAAAAACAATAGGTATAAGAAATAAATTAGTGAAGAATGTTTTAAAAACACAAAAGATAAAAAAAAAATTGTTAATGAGCGAATCATCCTCTGCCAATTTTCTTTTTATCCTTCTTTTTTTTCCCCCTACCGTCTTTTAAGAAGTTGCATTTAGTGTTGAGCGGTTCTTTTCATTGTAAAAGCCATATTGTGTTTTGTTACTACTTTTTCTCTCTCTTTTTCCGTGTATTTTTCCATTTATAATCTATTTTCTTAAGGGATTGGTTAGCTGATTTGGTTATAATTTGTATGCAATGTTCATAACTAATATATTTATTTTTTGTTTGATGTGATACTGAGGTAACTTTTGGCTTCTTTGAAAACATTTTGGTTTTTATACAGATAAAAAGTATATGTAAAACCCTCCCTTTTCACATGGTGGCCTGATGGTGTCCGATCTAACTTCACACTACCGTGGAATTGGGGGGCGGGGGGGTTCTAAGTGACTTATGTGACTCTGGATGGTTACCCCCGAGCATATGGGGTTACTCTGATTGAATGAGTAGGTCATGGGAGGAGAAGGCTTGTTAATTACAAGGCAGTATACAAAGAGTTTTATTTAATTAAGTAAACACATTAGTCTACAAAAAAATGGGCACATCAGACAAACTGAACTGAACGAGGGAGTGTGTGCGAACCTCAAGGACCTTGCGCGGTGGCTTGAGGGGCCCGGGTCGACTCTCTAAGCCGCCAGACAGTGATATTTCTAGCTCTCCTTTGGCTTGTTGGTTATTGAATGCCAATCCCCACATTAATCTGAACTTGCAGATTTTAGTCTACAAAATAAGAAAACAAGACCCAAGGTCACACGTGCTGGTTCAAGACAGGATTTAACATAATGCCAGGAAATGGATAAACATCTTACTAGAAGCAACTTATAAAACAGGGCATTATATATACTTATTTGTAATATTTTATTAATAAATTCAGATCGGCTTCAAATAGCTGCGGGAATTTAAGTGTTTCTGTTGTTTTTCACCTGATTTCATGTATTGTGTGTTTTTTTATACTGGTCGTTGAGGCTATCTTTTACTCCAAACAAACCAATCAACACAATTTGAGAATTATCTTTCACTCTCTCCTAAGTGTCCTAAAGTCGAAATTGCTTTAAGTATCAAAAAATATGTGTTATGTAATTTTCCATTTGGTATTATAAATATATTATCAACAGCATCTGAAACATACTAACCATTTATTAGTTCATCCTTTACATTTTATCTCCTTGGATTTAATTATTTACAATTTATACTGACATAAGATTTGTAAACCAGGTCGGTCTCTGTCCTCTTTTTTAGTCTTAGAAGCTTATCCAATTAATTTTCTTAACTGATGGTGCGTTTCCTTACAAATAAAAAATCCTTAAAAGTTTAAAATACCATTATGTTATTTATTCAACCTAACGAGCAAAATAAAGTTGAACCAATCGTTAAAAAAATTATGGTTGGCTAAAATGATGTTGAAAGAGCCTGTTTGATAACCTAGTGTCTTTCATTTAAGTCTTCATTATGTTCAGATCATTAACAATGTATTTTCTATAAATTCTTATTTTCTCACACAAAATGTACATGACTTTAATATGAGGTATAATTAAACCTAATGTCTAAAAGATTGTTTAATAATATAGTTATACAACATATATGTGTTTATTCTAATGGCTTTATTTAATCACCAGGCTTGTTGCTGACGGGTGCAATTTAAATTGTGGATAAAGTCCGTTTCCTCTTGAGTTTTATCCACAATATGGATGTTTAACATAAATTTGGCATGCTCCATAGTGTCTATATGAAACTTTATATTTTTAGGGAATAGCTGTGTATCATAAAATCATCACTTTTAACATCCATAAAATACAGTGCTTAGCATATTATAAGTTTGTTCTTTTGTCATTTACAACTGACATAGCCTAAAACAAAGTGAATTAACTCTTTAATTGTTGGATGTTCAACCTAGGATCACTGAAAAAGTATAAAGAGTTTCAACATGTTGAGTACCAGCTTGAATTATCAAATTGGCTCTTCAAACAAAACAAACATTTTGGTTCCAATCAACTCATAACAAAGTCCACCTTTATGGGAGAAAATCCTTAAAAAATAATGTCTACTATTTATTGTGATCAACAATTGAGTATTTTGGGTAGGGTCCATAGTCCCACTGATGTCTAGCTGGACTTTCTCATGCTTTCCACAGCCCATTGGTAGCCCTAATGGGACACATTACTTTTTCATATTGTGTAATTTATTATATTTTAGAATAATTATTATTTTTAGTAGCATAGTGGTCATTTTACATAAAATCCTATATATTATTTCTGTTGTCAACATCCCTTTTTTCTCAACTAATACAAAGCCTACAGCGATGAATGAGGTATCAGTAGATATGGTTTCTTACGACTTCTGACATAGCATACTCAGTTTATGTTAAAACACATTGTTTTGTTTATAATTTAAGCTAAACAAAAAATATAAATTCAAGATTATTGCATTTTGACAAGTATTGTATACAAAGAGGTATTGTAAATTGTAAATACGTTCACATTAATAAACTCTCTTTGCTATTTTGTGTAGACACTTCGCTGAGTATTTAATTTCAACAATCCAACAACAACAAAAATTGTGGTGGGTAGGGGAAGGTTGAATGTGTGAAAGTTTTGCAAAAGTTTACTGGTGTTTTATTATTTATTGAGAGATGCTCCAAATAGAAAAAAAAACAAAGGTGCTTTATTTATGTTTAAACTGTCATACAAAAATGAGAAAAAAAAAACAGTTGTCAGGACTGGACCAAGAGTTAAGGTAAGTTGTCGGTGCCCAACACGATCCCACACCCCAATGAATGTGATTCCTAGATTGTTGGGAAGGTCAGAAACAAACTACGTCTCGTAGGGTCCTAGGGCCCAAGTTGGCCCTTGTTGAAAGTTCACTTGACTCCAGTCTGGCTCAGCGTGTTAAAGTATGACAAATGGAGAGAGTTTAAAACATACCACTAAAAATAAGATTTTTAGTGGTATGACTTAACTGTTTTGATACATTATACAGTAGAGTCTTGTTAATCCAAAAATCTGGTTAATCCAAACTATGCTATTCCGAAAATCTGGTTAATCCAAACAAAAAGGGGAAGAAAAAACAAATTTAATTTTAAAATAAAATGTATTGTAGTAGTACAAAGTAGCAAATATAAACTATGTATAAATTCACTCAGTTTGTTTTGCTTTCAAAAATGATGAAAATAGCATTTTCTAGGGTACTTACATTTATTTATTTGGCATGCTCATAAAATCAGTAAGTTTCTTTTGTCGTAATGAAGTGAACCTGTTACTCACCCCACCCTGTCTCTGTCTCTCAGTGCTTGTGAATAGCACACACGTAAACACGCCCATTATACCTTACAGTGAGTTTTTAATTTACATTATAGGAAAAATTTCGGTTAGTCCGAAATTCTTGTAATCCAATATGTCTTGGTCCCAATTAGTTTGGATTAACGAGAGACTCTACTGTAGTTGAGAGTAATCAAAAAATGGGTTTGTCTCTTGTTTATATATTTCTTTACAAGCTTTGTGTTTTATGTCTATACTTTAATAGGTTTATTAAAGCAATTGGCCCTTTTCATTTGTCATGGAAATGCAGAGCCATGGGAACAAACTGTTATCTTCAAGAGTTTTTATTGTTTTTAATTCTATTTTCAGAAACGGTTTGTTCAAGAATAGAAGCATGTTGATTAAGTTATACTTTTTATATACAAACCATCTCTAAAATTTTAACAGTGATCAATTAGCAATAAAATTGACATTTTTCAATAGAAAACTGCCGGCTTCATAACAAAAAATAAGAAAATGTAACAATTAATAAACATCGAAACATTATCTTAGAAGGGGTGTTGAAAATATTAACATACGAATCTTACTCTTTCTTGATAAAATTGATATTTCTAAATGTATGATTTTTCCGCAAGACCTGACCGGTAGTTAGCACCAATCTGCGGTTTTGCGTGATCTGTCTGTTCTTGTTGATGAGGAAGGATACTTTGGTCAGTTGTAAAGCCACATCACGCCTTTCACCCACCATCCCCAAAATAGGTTTTAGACTTGCACGCGACAGGGCCAAGGGCCTTAATGCCATGTTCCTAGACTTGGCAAAAGCCTTCAAATGTGTTTGGCAAGAAGGCTACTTCTACAAGGTCATTTCAATACACATCCCTTTCTATAGGAGACATTTGTTAGTAAACAGCTCGGATACTAAAGCATTTTTTATCGTCGTCAACAATATTTGATAGTTTCCTATATTATCTACTATTAAAATGACAAATGCAGTTCACATAATTTGATGTGTGAATATGTGTTAAAATAAGGGTGTATACGTGTAATATACAGAAATGCAGTACAGTACTATACATATAATATTGTGTTGATTTGAATAACATGTTAATGAAATGGAAAACTAAAAAATGCAGCACTTATAAAAACACCACAGAACGACTGCTTCACTTGAGTTACACAAACTTAGAGGTTATACAGATGAATGACCTTGGATTGTGATGACTGGCGCCAACAACTGAGTGCACATGCACATGTCGAGTCTCCGAGACTTTACTGTAGCCTCATAAGGACAAATGAGGAGCCACTTGAATAAATAAGTAGCAGCTCTGGTTTAGAAAACAGAGATTAATGGTAGGAGGATTCGTTGTGCTGACCACATTATACCTCTTTTCCTTGGATATTGGCACTATCATCGCTAACGGCGGCAGTTGCTTGGTACCTATAGCTCGCTTGAAGTCTCACTCCATGGAGTTAGTACACTCAGTTCACCTTGAAGAGTAGCAGTCTTACCTTGACGGAGTACACTATTATCCTGTTTTATACGATATAACATAGTGAATAAATGCAAGTCAAACTTGTTAACGTGCAGCGTAAATAAAGGGTACATGTTAAAACTCAATTTTTGATGGGTTATAAGCAGTGTACAGAAATTCACAAGCCTTGGTTGACTGAATATTGACTATTTATTATGTTTTAATTTTTGCATTAAAATGACTTGATACTTTAATATTTTGATAAATTTTTCTTTAGAGGACTCTGCCACCATAAATTCATGCCTAGATTTTATCATGCTACATCTTAAATATGATTTATTGGAAAGTTAGAAAATATTGTCACTCAAGACAGTCCCGTTGTTGTTTTTTTGCCCTGTCCCGTTGCTTCAGGAGAAATACCATTTTGGTCCCGTATTTTGCCAATCACAAAACTAGTTGTGAATAGGTTGATTCATGGAACAAATCAAATATTTCTCTATCTGATAGATGTGTGCAAATATTTTCGCAGATGAGTGAAAAATGTTTATATTTTTAGGAATCTCTTAATGTAATAGAGTTTATGCTTTGTTTGCCAGGAAGGACAGCATCCGCGGAAAGAATGTTTTCTGTTATGAATAGCATAAGGCCCAAGCAGATCTGTAGATGTAGTGTCGAATCAACAAGAGCCAGGATAATCGTAGTAAAAAAAATTGTATCATGGAGTGCTATAAGTTTTATGGCAAGGTATTGAAAGTGCAATATTTGTTGTCCAAAGTAGATTTATCCGAAAAATACTCATTGTATGAGCAGGATGAAATGCAGTCCCATCCACATCCACCTAAATGTTTTAGTGTGGGTTCTGTGAAGATTGTAAGATCACCATGTTATGTTATAAAAACCAATTTTCAATATTTTTTGTGCAGCAAAATCATTTTTTAAACTTTACTTTTCTCGCATACTCATATTCCTCCATTCTGTCCCCCCTTCTCCCATTTTTGTCTCAAGGAATTATGGTCAGCCTAGTTTTAACATAACTTTTTGAGCATCACCCACAATTACTCTTATATTTATCTTTGCAAGCAAGGAGTTTTAAATGAGAGTAGCTACACGTTTGGTTTATAGGTATGAGTTGATTACATGGATATAAAATGAAGGAGGAAGCTATAATTTTAAATGAAATGAACTCGCATTTTTGTGAAGGGAGAGTGGGAAACAATATTTGCCTATCGAGGAAAACCATCTGGTACACCCGACCGGTTTTGAATCTTGATTTCCTCATAACTGGTAATCAAATCTAACATGAGGGTGACACATTTGGTTATGCGACCGACCACCAGTGTGGTTCTTAGATCGTTAATTGATTTTGTTGGCATTAAGTGATAAGGAAATAAAGCGAAATCATAATGATACTGTATGTGGTTTATTCATTCTACCGGTAGAGTACCCTTAGGCACACTTTTGCTTTTTAATTAAAGAGGTACCGTTGATAGTATATACATTTGCTTTTTTTTTCACTATGGACTATCTCTAGGTATGTTTAGATTTGAAAGAAAAAAAAGTTCCAAAGTTATCTTATTGCTATGTTAGTAAAATAAACAAAATAATCTGGTTATATATAGAAAATTATCCAAAAAATTTTTTCAAGATTGATTTAATTTTTCTTTGTCGCATGATGTTTATAAAAAATAATTATGTGAGTCACAACTATTATGAGTAGGGTTGACGGGAACAATCGTTTAAATTTAACATACACAATTTTAAGGGGTACCAATTGGGTAGTGTTGCACAATACACGGAGCCTACTAGTGGGTTCCGCTTAGCCTCTCCTACTCAATCCTGATTTCACCACCAAGTGGTGTACCCGGGAGTAACCTGGTTGAGGGTGAGTTGAACCCCAGCTGAAACCAAGTCAGGTGGAGACTAAAGACAGGAGACTGCTCAGGGCCAAAACAAACCAGCTTGGAACAGGGTCTGGCTAGTTGGCTCAGCTAAGTGGGCTGGGGGTGAGATAGTTGGTGATGATGAGCTAAGTAATAATCAGCACCCATAGCCTCAGTTAGGGAAGCTTACCAACAAGAGAAGGTCTACATGGGGACCTATAAGTAGCAATCCCACTATTAAGGTGTAGGTCACAACAGGCTTAGTAAGCCAGTGGCCGAAACAAACCATACTCAAGAAAACGAGGTAAAATGTTGGAGTGGAAAAATTGTTAACAAGTATAAGTTAAGAATAGGGACTCTGAACATTGGAACACTAACTGGAAGAGTGGAGGAGATTGTCGATTTAATGGACGAGAGAAGTGTGGATGATCTAGGCCTGAACGAGACCAAGGTGGAGAGGAAGCGGCATGAGAGAAGTAAGGAATGGCTCCATTTTACATTGAATAGAAACTATAAAGGGTGGAGAAACAAAGTAGGCTTCGTAGTGAGAGAAGGGCTGCAAGCAGAGGTAGTAGGGATGAATTATTAAAAATGAAGATCACAATAAATGATAGGGGGAAAAAGTGGAGGTGACAGAAGTAGTGTATGCCCCACAGAAGAAAAAGAAAAGTTTGAAGAAGACCTAAAAAGGCATATGGGGAACGAGTGTCAGATAGTAGTAATGGGCGGTCTGAAAACAAAAGCAGGAAAAGAGAGAGTAAGTTTTGAGAGGGTGTTAGGGAAGGAAGGATGGAAATAGAGAAACGAGGATGGCAGAAAGCTGTTGCAGTTATGTGCAAGAAATAAAATTAAAGTGACAAATACCTTGTATAAGAAGGAAAGAGAACGACATAAGATCATTAGATACAGTTGGGATGGAGAGCAAAAGTTGTTGACAAGCTACTTTATCAAGGATGAAGAAATGAAAAGGCAGACCTTAAATATCAAGATAATACCAAGTGTGTCCTTGGATAGTGGCCACAGGGTGTGGGTGGCAGACATAAGGGTGATCGGAATGTAGGAGAAATGTAGTAAGACATTAAAAAATGACGATGAAAGAAAGGCAAAAAGCTTAATACCCAAGGATGAGATGTAAAGTGTAGAGGTTGAATGAGAAAGGTTTAAGAACAGTCCGGTGGGAATGGCAGAGGAGGTGTGTGGGAGTGAAAGTAATAAGAGGAAGTGGAAGGAGAGACACCCTGTTGGAACGACAGGGTGAAGCAGGGTGAAGGAAGCAGAAGAGGAGAAGAATAAAGCATTCAGAAGGTGTTTTAAGAATATGAATGAGGAAACAAGTAGACTCTAGGGGAACAGTGGTGCAGGAACGTTTTTATTTGTAGGGGAAGGGGGGGGGGGTAAAAAATAATTTGCTATTATAGAGGATAAAAATTTTTAGATTAAAAAAGGACCAGGGAATATGTAATAAAGCTGTCCCTCGCACTACGCGAGTGATTGGTTCTGATAAATAATCGCATAACACCTTTTAACGGCCCTGGAATGGTTAATCTATTCTCCTGAAGGGTCTGAGGCGGTAAGCTCTTGCTCTATTGAAGCCCTTGGGATGGTAGGCTCTTGCTCTCTTGAAGGTTCTGGGATGGTAGGTACTTGTTCTCTTGAAGTCCCTTAGGCTGTAAGCTCTTGCTCTCTGTAAGGTCCTGGGACTGCAAGCTCTTGCTATTTGGAAGGCCCTAGGATGGTAAGCTCTTGCTCTCTTGAAGGCTCTGGGACGTACGCTCTTCCTCTGTTGATGACCCTTGAAAGGTAGGCTTTTGCTCTCTTGAAGGCCCTGGATGGTAAGCTCCTGCTCTCTTAAGGCTCTTGCTTAGCAGTTCTTGCTATCATGAAGGCCCTGGGTCCTAGGACTGACAATTTTCAAATTTTTTGATGAAATGGTCAAGACTCAGCTGACGGGCAGCATTATTCCTTTCTATATAGAGTGCTTTGTTGCAAGTCAAATAACTCAATTTCTTTGGCAACTTTGGCACTTCTATCCATGTTAGGATAATTCTCTTCAATGATTCTAATTGTACTGTCAATGTGCTTACAAAATTCAGCAATTGGTTTTGTTGAAGTTGTTTGATAAGCTCAACAACATAGGGATTTTCTCTTCATCCTTTATGCCATTCTCCATTTCTAGAATTGGTGAGTTTTATAAGTGGGATTGTAGCAATTCGTCCACATTTGCCCGATCTACGTACTCAAATCCAACATTGCTATGTCAACGATGTCATATCTTGAATTGGAAAGCTCGTGTTCATGATCATAATCATTAAAATGAGAAACTTCAGGCCAAATAGTTTTCCAAACTTCCTTCATACAGGACTGTTCCTGATTTATGCCCATGCATCTCCATTGCTGTCAATACTACCCCCTCCCTCCAACACAAACTGTACAGTAAAGATCTTTGTTCTCACTGGAATGTGCGCTCAGAAGGTCACGTCACCAACACACAGGGTGACTGCGAAAATTACAGCCAACCATGCATTAATTTTAATTATGTTTTAATCACGTTATAGCGACACGCATAAAGTGATCGCGTATAGCTAGGAATACCTGTAATTAACGGTCCCATTATGTTTTTTCCCCTTTATTTTAGTCATGCCAAACATTATAATTAATACATACAAAGCAAATTAAGAAAAATTACATTCCCAACTTTGTTGAGCCTCTCACGGTATGCATTTAGCATACACGGGTGATTTAGTCTATGTTGCCTAACCATGAAGCAAATATTTTTTTTATCAACCCCTCAATTTTTAGGGTTGGGGGGATAAAATTTACCCCCCCCCAACCGTTCCTGAACCACTATAGAGGAACGAACCTATTGGTACGGGAAGCCAGAAAGGATTGTATGCAAAAATGGAGAAATTCTGGAATGGGACGTGGAAGAAAGTAAGAAGGTGTTATATAGCCAAGTAAGAAACAGGAAGGATAGAAAAGACCAGAAGTTAGAATGATAGATAAGAAGGAAGAACGTTGAAGACAGGAGAGGAAGGAAAGAAACTATGGATGAGATCTTCTGAGAAAATGTTCAACTCGGAAGAATAAAGGAATGAGAGTGAATTAGAGAAGTGGGGAAAAAAAATATAAAAAGAATAATAGAAAGAGGTCCAATATGGAAATAAGTAGAGGATGCACTATAGAGGATGAAACAAGGGAAAGCACCGAGTGTGGACGAATTTACGATATAAATGCTAAGAGCAGCAAGTGAAATAGGTTTACCTACAATTGTTATATAGGGAGCTGAGAGTGGCTTTGAATGAGAACAAGGTAAATACAGGAAAAAGGGCGTTATATCTATAATTTGTACACCTTC
Organism: Timema cristinae; assembly: GCA_039000515.1. NCBI lineage: Eukaryota > Metazoa > Arthropoda > Insecta > Phasmatodea > Timematidae > Timema > Timema cristinae. The sequence goes on from JBCFYV010000001.1 coordinate 23,785,499, forward strand.
CTGTCTCCTTTCTTGAAAATAAGTATTATGGTACTTATTTTCAAGAAAGGGGACAGAGAGAGTTGTACAAACTATAGGAGGATGACGCTGATATGCCACTGTACAAAAATACATGAGAAGATACTATTGGAAAAGAGAATAAGAAACAAAATGAAAGGAAGGTGGAGAAGATAACAGCATGGATTTAGGAAACTGAGGTCTACAATAAACTTATATTTGCCATATGACAGCTGATGGAAATAAGGTATGAATGTGAGAGAGAGTTGGTACAATGCCGTAATTATATTTATGGATGTGGAGAAGGCATATGATAGCGTGGATAGAAATGAAGTTTGGAAAGCGATGGAGGAGACCGAAGTTGGTAATGTTGGAGTTGTAATGAATGTGAAAAACATGTATGAGGATAGCAGGAGTTGTGTTATGATGGAGAGTGGAAGGACGGAGTGGTTCCAATTAAAAAATGGAGTGAAGCAAGGAAGTGCCCTTTCACTTTACTATTTGTGATGATATCTAAATGGTTATTGACAAAGTGGCAGGAAAACTGAGGGAGGAAAGAATGAAAGTCATGTTTGCTGATGATTTGATGGTATGGTGGGAAAAGGAAGAATAGAAACAACTACAAGATTGGAATAAGGAAGTAAGAAGAGTGTGGAATAAAATTTATCCTGTTAAAGTGTGAAGTGATGGTAATGATAAGGAAAAGGGTAAGGTCTAATAATGATTGATGATGATGATGATGATATGATGATGATGATGAAGAATTTTAAACCAATCTATTTTCTTGATTATATGGACCTTGAAATTTATCGTTAGTTTTTATGTTATCTTTTGTTGGCTACCTTGTTAATTTCAGAATATTTTGTTTTAACGTAAATAGACGTGCCATTGTCTGTTTAGAACAAGCACGTGTCGTTTCTTTAATTATGTGTTTCTTTAATACATGTGAAAAGTAATGATAACGTAGGTGATGGCCAAACTAAAAGCACCTTATGTGCTGTGCACCCTTATAGATCAAAATAGCTTATTAGGAGTTGCAAGTGATTCTGAGAAAGGTTGTGTTATCGTAACGTTAGGGAAGAATATGGTTTGTCGCTTTAAGGTTAGATTTTTTTTGTCTTTACATTCTAATTCAATATAGAATATATATAATAATTTGTCTTTACTTTATTGATCACAGATCCGTTATGTTTCAGACCTTAATTTAATATTGTAATTGGTCTTTATATATGTTTACAATTAGGTCCCATTGATCTAATCATTTGAGTCCCAATTAGCTAAGTACATTACTATGAACCACTTGTTTTTCATGTCAAGCCATAGACCTTATACTTTTGAAAATCTTGACATCTTAATGGTAATTACCTAATTGAAGCTATTTTTTTTAGAGAAAATAAGGGGTAACTCCTAATAATGGCTCGTCTACAGTAGCCCCGTGGCTTCTTTGGTGCTGACTGACAGTTCACAGCTGATTTCTGACATTCAAAATTTAGGTATATACCTAAATTTTGACTGTCAGAAGTGACAGCTGCTAAACACATATTTTTGCAGATCAATAGTTTGGCATAGGGATAAATAATTTGGTCTGGTAGCTTTTCAAAGCCATCAGCTGTCACTCAGCACCAAAGAAGTCATGGGGTTACTGTACATAGAATTGGACCTGCTTGTTAGGAGTCAGAGTCGTAATATTGACTGACTACATTGAATGTCGCAACTGCAGTAGTAAGTTAGAATGGCCGGAATAGCTTGTTGGAAAGAGATGAACATTGTCCATCTCTTGTGTAGTGATACTTTGTGTTCAGCCAATTAAAACAAATATGGTTGCACAACTAAAATCGGTTAAAGTTAATGTTTATTTAATCTACGATAATAGCCTATTTCATGGAAATCTATATAAACATATATTGCATTTTTTAATTAAAAACAATTGTTGTTTAAACATATATATCTTTTAATTATTTGGAAGTATTAATATTATGACTTTGATTGGGAATTCGTAGTTTATGCTGGTGTATGTATGCTCTTTGCCTCATTTTTTGTTGACCTTAGATTGTTAAACACGAGTGTAAAATGGCTTTGATGGTACACTTATTGAGTCTGTCAGTATTTATCCTTTTTACGAAAGAAAATAATCTTTATATTGAAAACAGTTGTTCCTATATAGGGCCTAGTTGTTTAAACTGTAACAGTCTGGTATATTTATTACTTTTTAACTGCTTATGTTCTCTTAATTTCTATTGGTTGAAATTATGTTTACAGCATTAAATTGTAGACAGTCCCTTTTGTAGTAAGGAACTACAATACGACACATGACTACTCCGACAGCGGGTACGACTCTAATTAGACCAGCCTTAAGCAAAGTGATATTAGGTACCGTATAGGCCTAATCAAAATCAGAATTTTGGGATATTTCCACACTAAAATGACATTTTGCTTGTAAAGGCATGTAGAACAAAAGGGGACTAGGCCCAAACTATATGTTTTCAATTAATTTTTTTATCTAACCTCTTATAGTCAGGAAAATTTTTAACCCAGATTTGGTCCAGTTTACATTCTTAGGTGAAAAATGATTTCAATGATCAATCACAGTACACGTCAACAAGTGTATCTTGTTCTTCCGCAGACAGAGTTGATGTAATCACACATTCAAATTGATTCCTTATTCATGATTTTTGAGAATTTGGAGCAGAAAATCACCCTGGGGTTTCGTGGAACGGTCGAAGGGGTTCCGAGTTCCGTCGAGAATTAACTAAAACGTTCATAGAAAACAATCATAATATAACCGCGCCACGCCGTCGCGCTGCTGTAGGTATATATAGTATCAATCAACGCGTGCACAGACGTTGTGGCTCCGCACCAGTCGAGTGAGTTACCGCGACAAGACTGCAAGTGTTTACGACGTAAACTTTACTTACGTATTTGGTGTAAAGAGAAGAGAGTGCAATTCTAGTTTTTCCTATTGTTTTAATCTGGAATTTTCGATGTCCGTGGGTAGGTTTTTGATTATTCGTATTAGAGCTGTAACGAACTGACCTCTTTACTTCTGTGAAATGAATGGTAGGTTTTAAAAATTATAGGCTGCTATAATAATGTTCCTTTTTTAGAGTTTTATTTTTTGTTCTAACTAATTATTAATTTAATCAAAGTTATTCTTATTTCTACCTAAATATGTAAAATGCAATAATACTAAAATTTTAACCCACTTGTGAGTATTTTTTCTATTTGTTATTTCAGTTTATGATAATGGACAATTGGCTAAAAACGGGGCGCCTCGCAATTGGCAAAAGTGCTGTATCATGTTCACCAGCAGAGTCTACTGAAAATATTTCACAAGAAGCTGTTGCTGGTTTTTCTGTAAGAAAGTTATATTTATTATTATCAAAGTCAATCTGTTAATACAGTCTGGCCAAGAACGGTTGGCTTACTCACCTTACACGCATTAATTTATTAATGTTTGTTTATTAATGTTTATTTTATTTAATGTTTTGGTTGTTTTTTATTAATGGGTATTATTGTCGTTGTTGGTTATTATTAATGTTTGTTAATTTATTCTAGGCTACGGTAAATACGGAAGACTCTTGTCCTGGGCAAGATCGACAAAGTACACCAACCAACAAAAGGGCTGAACCTCAGAAGAGAACTGCTTCAAAAAATAGGAAATATGACTATTCCTACTTGTCCTTCGGATTTATTCCTGTAGGAATTGCTGAAAATCCGGATGGACAATGCATTATTTGCAACAAAATTCTGTTTAATAGCTCTTTGGCACCTTCAAAGCTTAAACGATACCTTGAAACCAACCACCTGCAACTGAAGGATAAGTTTTTTTGAAAGACACAAAGAAGTAAATAAAACTGGTGTGTCTGCTTTACACAAATATGTAAAAACAGATAATGAAAACGCAAAAGAAGCATCATTCCTGCTAAGCTACAGAATTGCTCGTGCTGGTAAACCACACACGATTGCAGAAAATTTAATAAAACCATGTATGACAGAAATCGTCAGTTGCGTACTTGAAGAAGACGCAGCGAAGAAAGTTGCAGCAGTCCAGTGTTCCCAACATCATATTCTGATCGAGTACATAATATTTCAGACCATATTGAGGATGAATTAATTTGTAGATTGAAAGACAGTGAGATGTTTGCAATACAACTTGACGAAATTACAGATGTCACTGAGTTATCAATACTGCTTGTTTTAATGAGATACCCCTTCGGAGGATCTATTGAAGAAGATTTGTTACTCTGTGCACCTTTGGAGACCAACACAACTGGAGAAGAAATTTGTACAGTCATTGATAGTTACATCAGTACACACCAGCATATTGATTGGAAAAAATGTATTGACGTGTGCAGCGATCAAACTGCAGTTATGACCGCAAAATAAAAGGAATTGTAACAAGAATAAAGAATGTTGCACCTAAATGTAGTAGCAGTCACTGCGTTTTACATCGCCATGCCCTTGTCGCGAAGAAAATGCCATCCGACTTAAATAAAGTTTTAGAACAAGCCGTAAAAATCGTCAATTACGGTTAAATCACGCCCACTCCAGTCAAGACTTTTAAAAAAGGCGTGTGAAGATGTAGGAAGTCAACATCAATCACTTCTTCTACACACGGATGTGAGATAGCTTTCGAGAGGAAAAGTTTATCCAGATTATTTGAATTGCGCAATGAGCTTAAGATATTCTTCGCCGAACAACCCATTTCTGCATCCGTTAGTACGCTTGTTGAACTAGTGCACGATGAGCAATGGTTGATAAAATTGGCTTATTTTGCCGATATATTCGATTAACTCAACGTAATCTGCAAGTCCTTACAGGGAAGAACACAACCACGTTTACAGTAAGAGATAAAATATCTTCACTTAAAAACAAACTTGGCTTCTGGATCGAATGTCTTGAACAAAAAAGTTACGAAAGTTTTTTTTCTTTTAAATGGCTTTCTGGAAGAAAATGAGTTGCAAGTAACCTCAGATGTGGTAAAAAAAAAACATACATGAACATTTGATTAACCTTAAAAAAATCCTTGAAAGAGTATTTCCCGGGAAGTTACAGGACATCGACTGGGTACAGAATCCATTCGCAAATCATACCAAATCATCGATGCTAACTGTTCAGAGTATGAGAATTTGATCGACATTAAGTGTTCATCCTTTCTAAAACAAAAATTCGAATCAGAAGATTCTAATTTGAATTACTTTTGGATTGGACTTAAAGATGAATACCCTGCAGTCGTTGAGAAGGGTATTATGGTTCTGCTTCCGTTTGTGACTACTTACCGATGCGAGACTGGTTTTTCAGCTTACGCTTACACCAAAAACAAATACAGAAACAGACTGGATGCAGCTCCAGATCTTCACGTCAATAGTCAGACATTAAGCCTAATTTTAGTGCCAGTTATAAGTAAATATGTAAAAAAAAAATTCATTCTTCACATTAAATAGTTACGTTTTTTTGTACAATAAATGTTTTATAATAATTATTTTTTATTTATAATTATTCTTTCTTTTAATGTCAAACATGAAAATATTCAAACTACACTACAAGGTACAATCACTTTTGTTATTATCAAATGGGGTTCCGCCAAAAAAAGTATGATCAATTAGGGTTCCTTGACCAAAATAAATTGGGAACCTCTGCTCTATTTTACTTCTGGTGGCAATTCTTCGTCAGTGAACTCCAGATATGTCTCCAGTGTTAGGATGTTATTGACATTTTACTCAGTTTTCCCATGAATAACTTTTTAATCACTGCCTCAATCTTATCTTCAACATAAAAAAAAATCCCATCACTACCTTGAAAGCTGATGTTTAAAGCAGGGCTTTGGAATCTGAAGCAAATTTGTCTGAAGTCATATTCAGTAAAAATATATCGACTCTGGCTTCAAAATAAAAAATTATAGCAATATAGGCCTATTAGTAAATATATCATTTTAATTTTATATATATTTTATTCTTTCGGACCAATATTTGAAATTTGAATCCGGCAAATTTATTTAAATATAAATTCACTCCCTATGCCAAAGAAATTTCATTTCCCCTGTTCAAACAATATATTTGAATATTTTACTGCAGTAAATTTGTTTTTCATAATTCATATTTTTTAGCTATATTTCTGAGGAGTCTGAGCCTGACATTAGAAAATTAGAGGAGTCTGAGTTGAAGACTTGGTTTACCGACTCCACAGCCCTGGTTGAGTGTGTTCAATGATGCAAAAACATTTCCTAAGTAGGCTACCATACACAACCACGCAAAGTTGCTCAACTGACCAGTCACATGGAAAATTTGAATCCTCCAGAAATAGTCATAGGCTACTTAAGCGTAAATAATTCATAGAATCGCTTCAATATTTTCTTATTTAACGGCCAACACTCTTATGTGCAGATGTTGGCTTTCCATTTCAATGAACTGCCTCCGGTTAAAATAACCCTTCTTATATGCTTAAATTGGATGAGTTCTCAAAACTTTAGACAATTTCCACAAATTTCCAGTGCTGTTTGTCGGGCGTCTATACATTAGAAAATTAAACTCCACATGGAAACTTATACGCCGCTAGCCAATAGAATGGCAAGTTTGTAAGGTCAGCTTTAGCTGCTGTCAATCAATCGGATGGAGGTGTGGTAAGACTATTTAGCTAAAGGGGGGAGGTGGAGGGCCTAACGTAGATGCGCAGTACTGCTTTCGCACATGACATCGTCAAAGCAAACTGAGTATTATTGATTTATTTTTCGTTCTTACAGGCTCAGTATCTTATAAACTTTAAATCCGGGTTGTTTTTCCACATAAATTATAATTTACTTTTACAGTTACAATATGAATTTCCCTTTTTTTTTTAAACTATAAACAAGTTTTTGCTCTTAATTTAATTTAAATTCAACTACCCCTATTTCCAGTTGTTCTACCCCAGTTATATTACACCCCCAGTACCCTCCCCAGCTGGGCCCTCCGCGGTGCCCGGGATTTCATTCCTGAGTCCACCAAGCGCCTAGCAGAGGGGGGCATCTGCCACCCGGGGAAGTGCGCTATCGTAGTTGGCTCTCCACCTTCTTTCTAGCCATCACACTTCTGTTTTCACCCTTCCTTCCACCTTTGGCAGTTTAATTTCCTAATCTACCTCCTACCTAGTTTCCCCAGTCCCTAATTAAGCTATTCCAACTACTAAACTAAGCTAACTTAACCCATTTCTGCCGGCGAACGTCATCACCCCGATGGTACCAGAGGGCTATAGGGCAGCTGTCTTTCTCCATCTCGACTCTGAGGGCCCATCAACCACAATCCACCTATCTTGTTTCCAAGGTGGTGGGTCATACGGTGCTGGGAACCCCTCAGAGTTCATATTTACTCCACTAACTTTTGTTCACATGAATTGAAAACTGTCCTTAAGATCACAAGTGCATCCCCTGTATTCCTCCAGACACTCAGTCGTACTGTAATCCAATGGATTGCACGGGAGATGGTGTATTTTATTTTATTAACTGCGGACTTTGCAGAGCTAATCATCATCTCTCGGGGTGGGGGATGTGCCTAGCCGCCCAGATTGGTCAATGATGGACTAGCAGTGTTAGCGTTGAACGGAAAACAAAATGAGAAAAATAAATGGTAAGAAGGGGAAGGAGGTGGGAACACAATTTTTTTTAAAAATATAAATATAGTTATGTGAAAGTGTTGAGAACCTATGAAGAAAAATAATCTTTAAAAAAATCAAGCTAGAAAAAAAATGTAACATTTTTTAAATATTTAAATCTCGAATATCCTCAAGGATTCATAAATCCCATCTTGATAATGATAAATATAAAAATTAAATTTTTTATTTCAATAGTCAACAAAACACTCAAATTTGATCCATAGATTACTAACCTTCTTTTTTGTTTGAATTCCAACAGTTTTCAATGCTGAAAGTATCTTTATGTGAGGAAACTTTGAATTATACATAGGATATTATACTATGTCGACCTTGGTGGTGTTGGGTTAAAGTGCTTGTCTCACGACCCGATGTTCGTGAGTTCATACCCAGCCGAGGTCGACATATTTTTATGGAGCAATAAAAAAATTCATAACACAATGTCCTTCAGAGGAAAATCAAAATTGTCAGTCGCATTGTTGACTGAGGCATGTAAAAGAACCATGGAAGATATGTGAAAATACCTTTCTCGGCAAAACTGGTAGGCCCTTTTGGCCTCACTCATACAAATTCTCATGTGCTTATATAATAAGTCGGTTCAAAAAGTGCACATTAATTACCTCAAATAAAAAAATACTCTACTGATGATTTGTACTTCCAGGTTGTTAATCAGAATCAAGTCGGAAGCTGGAGTACAAAGGACAAGCTTACATCGCCAGTGGTCTATGACAGAGGTAGAAAGCAGTATGTTGGTGTGTTTATTCAAAGTCAGCTCCGTCTTTGGGCTAGGAAGGAGGAACACCTGGATAAAATTAAAAAACACAAGGTTAAAAGAATTCTGTAATAAATATGTTAAATAGGCCTAGATGTTTATTCAAATTTGTTTGTTTATTAACCTCATAAGAGTTTATTTTTAGGTGTTAACTTATACATTAATTAATTATTATTATTATTATTAATGCACCGCATCTTACTACCTGTTTGGGTTATACTAATTACGTTAATGGATCAGGAATTGGGAAGGTTGAATTAGAGGAAGGGTACCCGCATTTGCGTGGAGGGATAGTGGAAAACCATTTAGGAAAAAATAAGTTTACCCGACTGAGATTAAAACCTCGATCTCCCCATCCTCAGCAGTCAAGCTCAACATGAATAGCTTGTTAGCCAATAAGCCACCGAGGCAGGTTATTTGTCTACTGATATATTTACTGACATCTTTTAATTAATTTATCTTAAGGTTTTTTTAATATCTCCATTTGACAGAGATTTTATTAAGCCATGATTGGAACGGGAGTTGAGGTCCACGTATTTTCAGTATTTTTGACGAAGATCTGTTTTTGCCTAAAATAAATCAAAAGTATTATGTGTATTAAATTATTATTTTATTAAATTATGTGTATAGTTTAATTGTCTAACTGGGTCATTCTCACAAAACAAACAAATATTCTGCTTATCAATTTGACTTGGGTTAGAGTGAAAATAAAATGTATTTATATAAAAATTAAAAGCCTACATTGTTGATATGAAAAAAAAATCTAAACTCTACAGTAGAACTTTTTTTATTTGAAGGCCAAGGGATATTTAAAAATATATTTGAAATATCCAAAACTCGAATTAGACATTTTTATGAGTATCTATACAGCTGGTACATAACAATTCAATAATCTCAAAATATGCTATTTATAAACACACATATTTTATTTATGCTATTTAAAACATAGAATACACCATTTATACATTACATACATGGAAAAAAAAGAACAATTTAAACACAAAAGATAAAAACTTGGAAAAATCAACATACAAAAATTTCAGACTTAAATCATTGAGGGCACACAACATGAAAACTATCCCTTCCATGCCAAATGTTACATGATTACATTTTCACAATTTTTAGGCTTCAAATTATCCAAATGTTTCCTTATAAAATTAAAATTAAAAGTTACTTTTTAGTACTGATTTAAATAGTAATTTCCTGGGGAATATGGTGGGTTCGAACTATCCAATTTTTTGAATTAACCATTTTTAAATTAGTCGGATCCTACTGTATATATAAATGTAATTTTTTTCATAATTTTAATATTTAAAATGTGTCCAAAAAAATTGTATTGGCTGGTCCCATCACACAATTTTTCACTAAAATGTAATATTTACTTAAGAAATAATGAAAATTTAAGAAACAACAAAGTGGAATTTTTTCACCTTTACTTTAAGATAAACAAAATTCTTATTTCTGATTTATTTATTTATTGGATAACATGAATATTAAAATCCTAAACAGCTGTCTCCAAAATAATAATAATTTTCCTGGCCTGTTAAGTTTAATTTGTTGGTGCGATAAGAGATGGCAGCACATGTTATCATTTGGCTCAGTTGTTTGAAGTCTTGTCTTTCTGATACTTGTAAGGGTGTGCACTCTAGTGTTTTAAGCTCGTCACAGGGCCCACTTTCTGTTTTGTGTTTGTTTTTCACTGAACATGTGAATCCAGTTTAAGTCTATATCAGATTCAAGAAAGACAAAGAATATATTATCATTAAAAAGTATAAATTGCCTTGTACTTAGTCAGAATATATTTATCATTATATTAAATGTACATTAGGTACCATCAAAGCCCTAAAATATTATTTTATTGTTCGCTTTGTTTGTTTTCAGTTTAAACTGCCAATTTATCATGTTTTCTCTGAAAACAAGGATGACCCTGTAGTCGTGTTCCTGAATGGGCTTGTCTTGCATCTTAGTGATGCTCTTCAGAAGAGTAAAGAGGAATATAAACGAGCTGTTTTGAAACCAGACCAGGTCATTGAAGATTGTAAGCTGGTGACACATGCACACAACAAATATGTGATAATCCTGACCAGAAATTCAAGGGTAAGCAATATTTTATTGGGCTTAGCTTATGATAAAACCTTCAATTATAATAATTAGGAATGTACGAAGCTTTGAAATGTTGAAGTTGAAGGTCAAAATTCTTTTGCTTTGACTTTGACACCCACAACAAGTTTGATATATCATGAACCAATATAAAATATTTCACTAAGTAAGTTATGGCATATTTGAACTTTTTTATTGTTAGAACATCTATACATACATATCTAACCATGCAGTTCCCCCAAGAGTTAAGCAAGAAACTGTGCATATAACTAAAAATAACGCCATTAGCTAGTCCATCCTCACTAACTTTCTCCATACACCGAGTCATACATGCCTTTTTATTCCTAATGACTCTTAAGGTTTATCTTTTTCACACATTCGTCTCTAACATTTAGCCATGTTTAATGTGTTTGGGATGAGGAGGGTTGAACTTAAAGGAAGTGTACCTAAATTTGTGTGTAGGAAGAGTGGAAAACCATTTAGGAAAAGCCACCCTCAATACAACTCGACCAGGATTTGAACCCCAATCTTCACATCATTGGCAGCATCTGAAGTAGGTAATAGGCCTATTCACAACTCGGTTACCATCTTGTTTAGAGCAGTATTAGACTGCCAAGACTGAAATACAAGGTGTTAATCTGTAAAAGAAATAAAATAACAAAAAATATATAAATTTTTAAGTTCATACATTGATACACTAGATTCAACAGCTTGATTTTCTTGTAGAGTGGGTAATTTTGCGAGCGAGGAGGGAGGAGAGAAGAAAGGGTTAGTTGGAGGCAGTGTGTGGAATAAATTGGGGAACACAACAGTCAATATTGGGACCTAACATTCCCTATCATCGGCATTCTGTTTGTTTCAAGCCTCCTTGAACTGTGTGACCACCACCACATATATCACCAATAGAAGAAATGTTTACATTATTTGTTTCTATTTATCATCCATCACATTATTTTCAACAAATAAAAAAAAACTATTTCTAAAATTTAACACAATAAATTTGAAATAATGAGAAAAATTTAAGGATGATATGTAGTTAATTATTTTAAGAATTATTGTGATAACTCTGAACATGGAAAATATAAACTATTGGCCAATCTTAAACCCCGTAAACAGAGTCTTTAAGCTCGGCATTTGTATATTCCTTAGTGACCTTTTGAAATGGAAATTGCATCCACACAGTTTGTATCTTTAATCAGGTGATTGTGCCAACCAATGAAAAAGTCTGAGACTCCGTTCATTTAAACTCTTTGAAAGAAAATTGTCTAGAGCTTGACACAGCAGATGTATCTATGAAGCAAAAATTATAAAGAATACTAATGGGAAGTTTAACCTATCAAGGCGACAACACTCTTTCTGAGAACTTGTCATTTCTCAGAAAACTGTTTCTGAGGTGCCATGCTTCCCGAAGCTATTAAAATTTCTGAAATGGCTCCATTCATAAAGCTATCATTTCATTTTATATTTGTTCCCATAGCAACATATCCTTGATGCTTTCATTTTGATGCACACACACACACACACACACACACACACACACATTTACTTTTCTGGGATGTCCTTAGCAGTCTGTATTGACTGGTCCTTAGAAAGTTAAACTTGAGTCAACATCTAGTCATCTGGTGATATAATCAGCCTGTTCACATTGTGCATATTAAAACACCTCAAATATAAAAAAAATTAAATCTAAGTTTTTATGGAGTAGTAAGGACTAAAGATTTATGGATAAGGACTCTGTAAACTTAGAAATATTTTAGTGTGAAGTTGAATTATTATGAAGTGTCACACACCTACAGATACAGAGTCTAGATAGGGCTTTAAAATGATCAACTTAGAAACTAAATATCTATAATAAACTTGATTGAGAAATGTTCACTATTAAACTTCAGTTATTGACAAATAACAATAGAGTTCTTTTTAATGGTTTTTTTCAAAGTAGGTGCCACTACAAATTTATATTTCAATCTATAACACATTCCAACCTGTTACACACCGATAATAGTATATTTTAAATAGTATAGGTAAGGTAATAGAAAGCAATTTCATTTTACTAATTTAATAAACATAAAATCAACCAAAATGTTTCCAAGCATTTTGGTTTTTGTCAAAACTGCTAGCAACCATCTACTACAGAAATAGAGTTCTTAAACTGAAACAATATTGATTATAGATCTATATTTGCCTTGATTTTTTTTTTTTTTTTTTTCAGAAAAATCTGTCTCTTCACATCATGCCTGTTACTGACGGTGAGCCAGCAGTTCACCTGAAGGCGACAAGGACAGATGGGAAGTTAGTTGGCCACACTGTTAGCCAACACGATGGAAACTGCCAAATCTTTACATTATGTCAGTAACTTGGTTTTTGTTTCTGCTAGGTTAAAGGCTGGTCTGAGAAATGGTTTCCATTATATAAACTCCCAACAAACGACAATTTAAAGACATAATAATTGATAAAGAGAGTCTTTAGAGGAAATAAAATTATGATCTCTTCATTGATGGTTATGTTGAAAAAATAAATAAAATATCATTAATTATAACATTATGAACATAACATAACATAAATATAGGCAATAATATTTTTGTAAATTACTTAGTTTATAAATTTGTCAAGATATAACCCTGATTTAATGTCAACCTCTATTGCCAACTTAACAGTCTCACATCATTACAACTTGATTGAAAAGCTAATTCCAATTAGAACTTCACTTGCATAGTTGGAAAGATGGTCTAACCCGTCACTATATCTTTAAACTGGATTGCTGTTGATGAGGAGATCAGGGTTCAAATCTTGATGGAGTGTGCTGAAGATGTTTTTTCCTAAATGATGTTCTGCACACACAGATGTGGGTACATTTCCTCGAAATTGTACCTTCCTCATAAGGGGCTGTCCATTAACTATGTATGCATATCAGAGGGAAGGATGGAGTAGATCTTGTCGGAACGAGGAGGGGAAAGGGAGCCAGATAATGTGTGACATCACACTACAAATAAGTATATCGGGCAACATTCTGTGTTAATAAACCCTAATGCGCGCATGCATGAATACCCAAACAACAATCGACTCATTGACTTCGATATTCAAGCTCGGAAAACACTTTTCAATAGAAGGATTAAATCGGGTCTACAATTTAAAATACTATTTAATTATGTGAAATTGTGACACAATATTAGAAGGGGTGTTCACAAAATTGTGACAAGGTAGGGGGAAAGGGAAGAGGGTAAAAAAAATTAGTGTGATGTAGCTTATGGACAGCCACTCATCAATAAAAATATGCGGCTAGCTTGATCTGGGAGTAAAACACTTAAAAGAAAAAGTTAGCTCACTACTTTGATCTGTCCAAAAGTATTTTTGATTTGACTGGTCCTCCTAACAACTTAAACAAAACTTAATTCAATCTATTTTTTAACTTTTGATTGAAAACGCCTCATATAACTCAGGCAAAGTCTGATCAAAATTAAATTAAGTTATAGTAGATTTAACTCTCTTGACTTGATGAAGCCATCTGTGACTTTGAAAACTTGTCCTTAAAAATGTGTTTATATGTGTTTTTTCTAAACAATTTCTACTCCAGTAACATTGAGACAAGTGTTCTGACTCTCCCTTCTAATTTTAACTTAGAAATTTATAAAAATTACTTCTCAAACTTGATTTTTTACATTTAAAACAAATAAACAAAAGACTTAACATATTCTAAGAGTAAAAAAGAATACAACTATCTCAATAGACAACAAACACACTATACTTGCAGAAAGCTCAGAAAATATGCAACCTACCTTTGTCATCATAATAACTTTTTCAAAATCTGGTTCCTTTGGACTTGTGTTTCTGTTTGACTATGTCAAAACATGTGAAATATCAAGGAATGTGCATTCATTACATATGTATTATATTGTGTGTTAACAGGGTCGAATGGTCATCTCTACAAAAGGCCTCTTTTCTCAGACGAGTTTCCTGGTAATTTGGTCCATGTGGTTAGCGCTGTCAGCACCAAACACCCTGTTGCCATTACAACTCTGAGCTCCAACCATCTTGCCATGTTTGGGGCAGACCCCAGCGAGGAAGGTATATATTAACTGGGCTTGGTTCGACGGCAAGTGTTGAACAGCTATTTGGGCTCCCAACTGTCAGATTATGTTCTGCTGGGTGTCAAATATTGCTAAGTCTCATGTTTAATCCTGAGGTGGAGCTTTCCCGGACAGGATATAAGTAGTTAGGATTTATCAACAATCAGGATGCTCCTAACTTAATTAAATGACTAAAAAAAATTGTTTTTGTAAGGAGAGGTAATATTTTATTAGTATGAGAAAGATTAAAAGTAAAGATATGTTTAGCAGCCTATTGTAATGCAATGACTTGCTTCGCATGAGGCTATAAAATTATCAATATAAGTTGACAAAGTTAAGGTTTGATATATCTTATGAAATAAGTATTCTAATAAATTTAACAAAAGAAAGTGACAAGTAATTCAATAACTGACAAATTATGTGCTAAACAGGAATTTAAAAAAATATAACCAAGCAATGAATTTAAGACTATAAAATTGGGGTGGATGGGATCCTGAACGCTCGAAAAAATGTAGGATATTTATCTGTTCCCTTGAGTAGGCCGAGAAAGACCCTTTTCCAGCAAAGGTTTATGTGAGAAATACAACTCGGTTATTGATTTAGAGAAAAACAGAGATAAATTATACTCTTAACATATTTTGGGGGACAGAAATGAGGGTGGGCGAAGTAGCTTGTCAAGGTTAACTATTTATGAACATCAGCCTGTCTGTTGTTAGCAACCAAAGATTAAAGATGACAAGGTTGTTAAATGTCAATTCTAGAGGACATTAAAAGGGATTTAAACAAGAGAGGTTTCAAGGAGTTTCAATAGAATATTTAAAGGGTAACAAATCTAGGGAACATTTAAGTTGTTTCGTACCCAAATAATATTTAATTTTATAATAAAAGAAATTGATAAAACTAAAGGAAAAGGAAAAATAAACTACTAAGAATAAATTTGATGAATAAAGCCCACCTAGGGAAAGAGGAAAAATGTGGGAAGAATCCAATGCACAAAGATGACATCTTCTTCCTTTCTTCTGTCTTATATAGTAGAAGTAGTCCACACACATTTTAACACAAATAAAATAATATTTCTGTGTTAAATATTTACCATATTAAGTTTTCAAGCCCAATCTAATAATAACATATTTTCTTAAATGTTGATAAATATTTTATAAACATTTTAGGATTATTAAGATTAGGATTCGAAATTTTGAAGATTCACACAGGCTTACTATTACTAGGCTTTAATATTAAGAATAAACAGTTTATAACATGGTTTTCTGTTTGAATTAGGAGCAAGGCTGTTGATCTACAATTTACAATTCAACTTGGTTCAGTCGCATCAACAGTTCAAACTGTTTAGTAACCCCCAAAAATGTGGCATGTTGGCCAGAAACTTTTGGTGGCCATTGGGGGCAATTTGGCCGTTGTGCCGTATCAACTGGAAACTGAGCGGCTGGAAGCACTAGTAGGAAGTCACAAAATTGTGACTCAGCAAGCAGCTTCAGATGTGGAGATTGTAACAGAGCTGCAGGAGGTCACATGGACCGAAGATAATCAAATAGAAGATACGCAAAATGATGCTCCTCAGATCATTCAACAAGAGTTGAGAAATCTGGAGTCAAGTGGTCGGCCCCAGTCTTCGTAAGTAAATACAGTTAGTTTTAATAAAGTTTCATATGTTTGAAATAAATTGCATAAGCAAAATATAATATAAATAAAATAAATATAGAAACCGCTTCGGTGGCCGCATGGTCCAACGCGCTTATCTCGTGTTAGACTAGACTGCCAAAGACAGGCAGATCGGTGTTCAATCCCGGTCGGGTGCACTGAGAGTGTTTTTTTCTAGTTTACTACTCTCCCTCCACACGAATACGGGTACATTTTGTCTAAATTAAGCCTACATTATCTCGAACCCATTAGTATAATTAGTATAACCTGAACAGGTACTAAAGATGCGGTGCTTTTTTTTAATATATATATATATATATAGCGAGAGAGATAGAGAGAGAATTGTGGTAATCTGACACCTTAGCTCAGTTGGTAGATTGTCTGCCTACTGAGCTCTAAGGGTCCTGGGTTTGATTCTTGGTATGTCCCAAAAATGTATCATTGATGAAATATGGGATTACTCTTTCACATTGATTAATTAAAGGCCATGGACTGGAGGCCACAGGCTCAAAGAGTAATGTATATAAGTAAGAATTGTAGTAAAACAAAGCACATTAAATTAATATAAGAACACTAACACACATTTACACACACTTTAATATTTCAATGCTTTTATTGCTCCTTCCTCAGGAAGTAGTAGTAAGACTGAACTGGTAGTTTAATTGATGCCAACTTGGTTTTGTAGGATGAGAACTTCTCCGGTGGATTTGAAATTCTCTGGTAGTAGTTAATCTATTGTTCTCTGAATGGTAGTTGGTGCTAGCAGAACACCGCACACACAGTGACATGGCAAATCAATTTTTTTTAACTCGGAAAACACTGGGTATTTTATTCAAATTTGAACAATATGTAGAAATATCCATGTATTTAAGTTGAATATTTATTTATTTACATTCATTTCTGTTTCAATCCTATGGTCTGGGTCAATTTTTTATTCAAGAGCTATATTTTACACTACCAGCTCGCTAGGCCTGTCATAGCTTCATATACCTTAAATTAGAGACTTGCAAAAGGTGAGGTTATTTTTAGGGGAAAAGTGGTGTTATTTTTCTCAAAAAGCGCTGATATTCTATGCTGAAAGCACCGTTATTATTTATATCGATAGGAGTCAAATCAGTATTTATTAAAAATTCAGGGTGTGATTCCAGAAAACGGTAGCACCATTTCTAGATACCCAAAAATGTATACGCCAAGAGAAATACTGGAATAGTAACTATTCCAAATAGGTACATTTCCACTCCCCCGTTAAATAGGCCCTACATTCATTAAATTTTTAAATATTAGTTTGTATAATGTAAGCATAGATAAATGCAGATACAGTGGAATAAAAGAATATATTTTTGTTTTTTTTCAACCCTTTGTTTTTATATAGTTGTACTTAATGGATAATTTAAAAATTGAAAGTGCTATTATTTGACGACAACCCTACCTTGGACTTATGCTTTTATTCGCATGTTTCAAACTTGGCTTCACATTTAAAAAGTGACCTTTACACACCCTTTATTGTGTTTGTATTAGTTTGTTCGCTCAATGAGTTTAACTATAAAACTACTCAGACTAAGTGTATTGGTTATTTAATTTAACTTTTAACCCATTTAATTTGACTAAGTGTTTTTTTTTTTTTTCATTGCTAAGGATTTCACCATTCTTTAAAATAAGAATTTATTGAGTGGTAAACTTAAAGCATGGATAAACAAAACAAATTGATTTACGATTAAAAACTTGTAAATTGCTTTTTACAGGATATTAGAAGAGCTACTTCCTAAACTAATAGAAAGTAAAAATATTCCAACATTATGTTGGTGCTTGCAGAATTTTAAAGACATTTCTGAGAAAACCATAGTGCAGTTATTAATTTTTTGTTTATCAGAGGGAAATAGTTCTTCAAATGAATCAAGTTCCCAACATTTGTCTCCATCTACTACTCGAGAAGAAAAAATGGATGTTGATGGATACTGCACATTAGCGAAAGTGAACGGTGAAGTAAATGAGAGTGTTTTGTTTCCTTCCGCAGTGTGTCAGCTTCTTAACGCTACATTAAATATTCCCTTTAGTGATGTGACTTTATTACCTTATCTCCGCAATGTTTCATTTTCTCACACGTTGATCCTGCTGCGATATCTTGTTGACTTTCAAATTGACGAGGTTGATACTGAAGTTGTCTTGGATCAAGAACATATATTGGAGTGGATTACTTTACTTCTAGATGCACATTATCAGCAGTATTTGCTTAGTAAAGATCCCCAAATACTTAGTCTTGTTAAAAAACTAAGACATTTTATTGACATCCAGGTATGTACATCAAATATTTTTAAACTTAAACCTCTGTTGGAGTTTCATTTTAAAATTAATTTGAAAATATGTTAGTAAAAGTATTTTAGAAAATATCGAGTCATATCTGATTAATTTACTTTAATTTGTGAACATAATAAATACATTTTAAAATAATTTGGTTAGATTGTTAAATTTTCTAAGCCAGTCTGTTGTGTTAAGATAATTATTTTAAATATTTCAATATTGATTCAATGTTAATGACATCAAATGTGTTAGCAAATTTAAAGGGATTTGTTCCATCTATTATAAAACAAGAATATATTTTTATAATAAAGGAAATAGATAAAACTAAAGAAATAGGAAAAATAAACTACTAAGAATAAGAATAAATTTGATGAAGAATCCTTGGACGTCTTTCTAGATAATCTCAACAATTGCAGCCCCCTAAACTTCACCCACAATAAATCACATCATAGTCTTACCTTCCTTGATGTAAATCTGTTCCTTGAAAATAACCAAATTCGTACCACTGTACATATAAAACCCACCAATCACCAACAATACCTCCACTACCATAGCAGCCATCCTTCATACACAAAAAGGTCTCTACCATTCAGCCTTGCCACACGAGCCAAACGGATATGTTCAGAACCCGACGATTTAACTGAATATTGCAAACAACTCTCCACAGTTTTCCAAAGTAGAGGTTACCCCAAGCCTCTAATAGACAACCAAATCTCCAAAGCACTCTCCAGGGATGACCACGACCCTCCAAAAAAAGTTGAGGACATCCCTCTCACAACCCAATACCATCCTGGTCTACAACGTATCAACACCATCCTTAAATGTGGTTACAAATTCCTAACCAGTTCTACTCAGACCCAAAACCTTCTTAGTTCACCCCCAAGAGTTACTTTCAAACGGCCACCCAATCTCCACAATATTCTAATCCATCCCAAACTTCCTGACCCCAAGAGATTCCGAGAAGAAAAACCTACTACCAAAGGTTCACACCCCTGCGGTAGCACCCGTTGCAGCACATGTGGAATACACCTACCAGCTACATCCTTCAACAGCAAAGTAACCAAATTGGAATACAAAATCCCTGGGTATTACAATTGCAAAACCAATAACTTGATATATCAACTACAGTGCAAATCATGTGATGCAGAATATATAGGCCTCACTACAGGTTCTCTCAGACAGCGAATGAACAATCATCGCTTTGACACAAACCACAAAGATCCGGACAAGCCTGTACCCATCCATGCTAGTACCCACAACCAGGACTTTCAAACCTGCTACACCACCAAAATATTAAGAGCATTTCCCAAACAGTGCAACAGTTCTCAACTTAGACAGTGGGAACTGGCCCACCAATGGATCACCAAATCAAGATTACCACCAGGCCTCAACAGAAGATAGTTTATTTTTATTTCTATAATATTATTTTCCAAATTTAACATTATTATTATTATTATTTTCTCTTTTTTCTTTTCTTCTCTTGTCTATTATTATTATCATCATCAGTTTTATATAAATATTAACCACAACCAAGGAATTTATTTCTACTCCCAAAAACAGTTGGCACAATTTGTTTCTAACAGTTTAATTCAAAATTTCAAGATGGAGTAATCCATTGTTTGTGTCATTTGTACTCTCTTCTTCTTTGTGTTTGATAAAGGCAACAATGCCGAAATATTATTATATTTGTGTTTAAAATGTGTGTGTGACTACTTCTACTATAGAAGACAGAAGAAAGGAAGAAGATGTCACCTTTGTGCATTGGCTTCTTCCCTCATCTTTCCTCTTTCCCTAGGTGGGCTTTCTTCATCAAATTTATTCTTATTCTTAGTAGTTTATTTTTCCTATTTCTTTAGTTTTATCTATTTCCTTTATTATAAAATTATCTAGCCATTGGGCCACCTCATTTTTGAATCATAAAACATGAATATAATATTCCTTAAATGTATACCCAATGAGTTACCAACAGGGCATTGAAATCTGTACACCAAGCCTTCAACTCTGACTCTATTTTTCTACTATCCAACTCGGACGCCTTCATAAATGTCTAATGTATATTAATTAGTAATAATATATATCTACAAGGAAAACTTCTTTTTGCTTTATGGGGTAATTGTATTATATTTGGAAGAATGTATAGGAAAGGTGAATAGAAACAAAAAGGGGTGAACATAATATGACTTTTACAATGAAAAGAAGAACACAGTTCACACTTTACACTTTACATTTCTGCCATTGGACAAAGAGGTAATAAGGTTTGCCTCTTAAAGAAAATAGATCGTCACCGCCCAATCCCCAACCTAGGTTTCATTCTATCAGAACTCATCAGGGAAGAGAGTGAAATGCGCAAATGCACTTACATTTTTTCTTGCTGATTTTAATCCCATAAATTAAAAAAACTTTATAAATCTTCTATATCACATGTGATGTTCGAGAGTTTCCCTCCACAAAGTTCAAGATCTTTTATAGGCATTAACATACAATTTCTTAGTTATAAAAACTTAAATTGTTCTAACACATTAAGTTAGATATATAGCTGGTATGAATATTATTATGTTTACCTCTTCTCAGCCAAGGAACAAACATTATGGTAGACGATGCTTTTAAGCATAATGTTTTAATAGGACTTCTAGATTCTTTGTAAATAGCCTACTATTATGAATCATGCAACGTTTCTTATTTTAGGCTAGCTTTATTTCATTCTTGGACTGTTTCAAACACTCCAAAATGTTACTGTTAGGGTTTCAGTAAAACACCATGATTAAATTGTACAGATTAGGCAAACTTCTAAATGTGCATCAAGAAATAGTGCTATTTTTCTAATTGTTTGATTTCCTGCTATTTTATCCAGTGAAATACTCACTATTTCGTGCTTTTAGAATGTTCTGAAATATAACTACACACATATCTTCTCTTGTTGATCCAAGGTGAGAGAATTTAAAATTTTGTTTCTTGCGTCTCTTTAAAAAATATATATATATATGTGGGTGTGTGTGTTTTTGTTTTTTTACCAACAAAGATTTAAATTACTTTCTTATTAATCTGTCAAGTTCCAATCTATTTTACTATCCAATAATATGTTAATGATTTGTTTCAGTTAAGTTACATGGAAGAGCTGAAGAGCTTAGCACCACTGTTGCAAGCCATTGCTGCTGGAAAACCCCTTAAAAAACGTTCTTGTTTAAGTAATAAATGGTATTCCATTGATCACTTACGTTTGTATTAAGGAAATATGAAGTTATTTTTTCTATCAATGAAAAATGTTATTTTGTGTACAAAATTTACTAT
Organism: Timema cristinae; assembly: GCA_039000515.1. Classification (NCBI taxonomy): domain Eukaryota; kingdom Metazoa; phylum Arthropoda; class Insecta; order Phasmatodea; family Timematidae; genus Timema; species Timema cristinae. The sequence goes on from JBCFYV010000001.1 coordinate 23,807,294, forward strand.
TAAAAAAATTGAAATAAATATATTTGAAAATATAGCTTAGCTATAAATTTGGTGTTTTCATTGTTTAGAATTATTAATAGTGCATTTTATAATAGGAGGGGGTGGGTAACTGAGTTGGTAGTAAGTAGAGGATGGAAATTTAAACAAAGAGGGAACTGCATCTAAATAGATGGCTTGAACATCGAATATTTAACAAAAATTAATGAGGTATGGGCATTAGGTGTCCTTTACTCCGAGGCAGCCTTGGTGTTTGTGGTGTGTGTTGACGCCAATGCAAGAATTTGTGTATGTCTGGAAAGAAAAAATTTAAATATGCAATATGTTTATTTTTTATCATATATAAAGAAAATATTTGTTTTGAAATAAACTTAATGTATTATGAAATTTTCTTAATGTTAAATATGAATTAAAACTAAATTCCTAAACTATTTATCATAATGGGTTATCAATGTCAAAGGAGAGATTAGTTGGAGAAAACTTAAATTACCTCGTCTTACTATCCGTCTGGGTTATACGCTAATTGGTAATGATAATAGGGTGATTGTGAGATGACATGGAGGAATTAAAACTTAACGTGGGATTCGAACCATGGTAGAGGTCTGGCATTCCACACATTCACAAGTTATGTTTAATACACATCAGAGTTGAAGTAAGGGTGTGGCAATAAGATAAATCTGTGCCATGACTACGAGAGAAAAATAAATCTGACCTAAATAGCTGTTGGATATTGGTACAAAAGTCATACCTAGGTTAAAATTTATATTGCGAAAGTCGCTTTATTACCATATATGTGGACACTTGATGAAATAATTACTCTCTGCGATAAGTGGCTCATTTAATTTACCACCATTGACTTAATATTTAAATTGGCCAGATAAGATTAAATTTTCGAGCTGTAATATGCATACTTTTGGGTAAGAGAAAGAAACTTTCGGGTATCTCTCTCTCTCTCTTATACACATGCCAAAACAATGTGGCATTTTGACATCAGTTGGTCATGCATATGATTGTATTTGAACAAGATCAATGTATGTTCACTTAAAATAAATAAATGTGTTACTAAAAGGTTTAAAAAGTATGACACCATGATTTGATTATTTAATTAAGTTGGTGTAGGCTAATAGAGTAATATTTTCTACAGACCAATAACCTAAATGGAACATTAAGATGACTACACAAAGTTCATTCAAGCAAATATATTAATATTGTTAGCTACCTTATTCTTCGTTATAATGTGATATTCCTTCATTCCAATATTTTTTCTCTTTTTCCCTTTATTCGAGGTACGTACACTTTCTGAACCGACTGATTGTATCATCACATGACTTATTAACTAAATTAAAGTGGTGACCTGGTGGTTTAGGGGTAAGGTGTGAGACTTCTGTGCTGGCGGCCGGGGGTCAATCCTTGGTCCTGGCACAGATTTATCTGATTTCCAAACCCTTCCTTCACCTCTGACAAGACATCTTGTGAATGTGGGGAATGCCAGGTCTCCACCGTGGTTCGGATTCCACGTTAAACTGTAGGTCCTTAGCGTAAGTATGTATAACCCAAACGGGTAGTAAGACGCGGTAATAATAATAATAAACTAAATTAAATCTAGAAAAGGCAAAACATCCAGCCTTCAGCCATCAATCAATTCATAATTGTGAAAGGGTGAACCCACATTCCAATGATTAATTTTTTGGCATTGCCACTCTTTTTTTTAGGGGAGGGGGGATCTAACCGTGTCCGCACCCAGGTTTTTTTTAATGGTTAGGCAGTAATCCTAGACTATTGCCAGTTCAGACGCCATAATTTATGGTAAAGTTGAGTATTAGCTAAATAAAGTGATTTTAAAAGGAGGCCTAGTCCTCCAGCGATAAACATATTATATTTGTTTGTGTAAATTCAAGATATCTTTAACCACAAGAAGGAAATATTACGTGGACTTATTCTTTTCCATAAAGAGGAGTTAGTGACAACCTACCTTCTTTGGTCCATAGTTAGGAGAGGTAGCCAGTGGCATATCCTACTCTCGTTGGTCCATGGCTATTAGAGGTTACAAGTGATACGTTATATCTTAGTTTCTTCGTGGCTTGAGTTATGGCATGATCCTAAGCCGTTTCTTTCCATCCACCAGGATGGTATAACTATCCAGTGACAGAACCATATCTAGATTATTTCAGAGGGGGTCTGGTGGATAAATTAGTTACAGCGGTTAGGGGGTGGGGGGATCTAGCTTTTTATTAAATTATACCTTAGCATTTTTTCTACTGGAAATGGTAAATAGGGCCTACTTTCTTGAGTTTTTTTTATCTTATATTTGTATGAATCTAAGTGTGACAAATATAAATGCAACTACCTAAGCTTGGTTTTTAATAACTCTACTGCTGTTTTAAAGTGGGAATAGGATTTCTACTGGTAGATCCCCACCTTAGAATTCAAATGCAATCTGTTGATGGAGATTTGAAGGTCTTATTTCATTTAAGTGTTTCTAACTGTATGATCTGGATACTACTTTTACTACAATTTCACCTCCTTTACAATAGTACGTTCCAATATTCGGATATTACGCTAAAAGTAACATCCTACGACTCTAGTGAACCGTAACACTATTATAAATCATACATATCAATTGATTAAAAATATATGTACACATATATTAGGTCGCAGCTTAATGGTTTAGAATCTAGATTTAAAATTATGTCCTCTTCCCTTAAACAAGAGTCTTTGAATTTATTTCCAGTTGGATTACGTATGAATTTTGTAGTCCATTTAGATTTGAATATAATACATTTCTAAACCTTCACAAAATACATTTGTAGACCCATGTGCTGGTATCACAACTTATTTACTAAGTCTCTGATTTTTAATTTATTATCTCAATAAAGTTTTAGAATCGTGAACATTTTCGACACCTAGATTATTATTACTACCATGTTTTTTCAAGCTCAATAAAGTGGGTTTTACAATTTTGTTTATGTCTGGGGCTAGAGATAAATTGTTTGATGGATTTTTAAAATTTAAGATGTAAAAACGTCATAGCTCAGATTTTTAAAATTTTGATTACATTCCTCAAGTTCAAGCTAAATAATTATTGATAATTAATTTTCAAAATTAGAAATTTTTCTAATACGTCTCTAACGTTTTTGATTGAAAAGGATAAAAAAGGCATTTGAGGTCAGTTTACAGTTGAGAATTTATTTTAATTTTATAAAAAAAAATCTAGAATTTTTTTGTTCAAAGTTATATTTGAAAAGTACTATTTTCTTTGGAAAACTTACCAAGGAGTAGTTTACTGATAAGTAATTTTTGAAATTTGATTACAAACTTAAATAGGTTATAATATGAGCAAATATTTACAACTGTTTTGTTTAACTATTTATTTATTTTTCAATTCACATTTGAAAAGTTCTATTTTTTTTGGAATACTTACCAAGGAGTAGTTTAATGATAAGTAATTTTTAGAAATTTTATCACAAACTTAAATAGGTTTTATACCGTAAGTGTAAATATTACAATTGTTTTATTTAACCATTTATTTAATATAAGTTTTTTTTACATTTAATCTGAGAAACAAACGAAGAATCTTCTCGTGCAAAACATAATCCCTTTCTGGTCAATGTCCTATCTGTTTTATCTCCACGAACCAGGTGAATTGAGAATTGTGAATAATGAGGTAGGAAACTTTCATCTAGGTACTTGAGGTTTTTGAGTTTATTAGTTTACAGTTCATTCACTAGAGCATTCCTATTTCTATTGTCTCAAATTTACGGAGCGTTCACATTCTACACCTTTCGGTACATAGTCATGTAACAAGAACATTTTATTTATTTTATCTATGGGTTAAAATTTATTTAAAATTACTTTCGCTCAAATTTGTTTATTTACTATTTATTGTTTATCTCAATTTTTTTTGTAACTTTTCGTCTTTACCTAAGTTCTTCATATTATTCAAATAATGTAAATACGATACAGTTTTTATATAACTTTTTCTCAAAACATTATAACTACAACTTGAAGGTAAATATTTAATAACCCTTATTTTATAACCATATACTAATTCTGGGTCATACCATATTGTTGGACACTATCCGATTGGATTATTTAAGAATATCCTAAAAAATTACCTACGGTAAGTAGAGGCATTATTAATTTAATTGGATATATAAAAAGTCAGCCAATAAAATATTTTGATAGGGTAGTTAAATAAAGAATGCTTTCCATACAATTAACATATCTTCAGATCCAGGGCATCTTGGTTTCAAGATTTTGCAAGAAAATTCACCCATAACTTTTCGTGGAAATAACTGTCTCTAAACATATTAATCCATCCCAAATCCTATTTTGATTAAATGTTAATAGGTTTGGATGGTTTGGTTAAGATTTGTTGGATTAGTTTTTACTATAAACACAAAAAGGAGTATTTTTATAAAATCATATCATTATTACCCGCTTCGGTGGCGTAGTTGGCTAACGCGCTAGTCGTGTTTAGCTCGATTGCTGAGGCAGGGGAGATCGAGGTTCGAATCTCGGTCGGGTGAACTGGGGGGGGGGGGTCCTAAATGTTTTTCCACTCTCCCTCCACGCAAATGCGGGCTCACTTCCTCTAATTTAACCTTCCCAATCCCTAATCCATTAGCGTAATTAGTACTTAAAGCGTATAACCCGAATGGGTAGTAAGACGCGGTGCTAAGTTATAATAAAACATATAATTATTAATAAATAAATTGGCGATAGTACACTTTATTCGTCCAATGCATAGTCTTTTCTTTCATAAAATCACTAAAATATTGAACAATCATTCATTTTTCCAGAATCAATTTTAACAAAAAAAAAAAAACACTTTAAATTTAGGGCCTGGATAAGAAAAACTTCCACTCACCTAAGTGGCTTGGTATTAGGGCCTACACATCATTCAATGACATCATTACTGTATTAAGATGACTAGTTTATTCATTATTATGACACTTGCGGCCCAGCTTAATCCAACCATTCATGTGTTGATAAATTAAATTTATAACTGTATATAGAATATACTATTTAATGTGACAATTAAATGTGGGTGGACACATTATACGTTAATGTGCCGTTTTAGTGCACAGAATCAGGGTGTAGTGCAAAGTATCACGGGAAAGTTACACTTCATCATCACTGTTTTAGTGTGCATCAAGACGGTTGTAACGCAAAGCATCACAGGAAAGTTATATACGTCATTGTCATTATTTACGTTTTGAGAGCGATTTGGGAGATCTGTTAAACTTATAGTTTTGTTTGTTTATTAAAAGGTTTTTTTTAGTACCATGTTTTACTACCTATTAGAGTTTTAAAAGTGTTAAAAACTTATAACTTAAAGCTTGGTGTCATTTCATTATAAATACTCTTGCATGTGAAGTAAAGTTAATAAAATATCTGAACATTGAAAAAGAGCCTAAAATGTCTGGGATAAAGCATACCACGGTATCACCAATAAAATGAGAGTTTTATTGTTTAATTGGTTTTTAAATTGGCCATTTTGTAGGTATTATTTTAGTACATTTTAGAAGTTTAAATAAAGCTAGAGGGGAAACTTTGATTAATGTAAAATCACCAAAAGATCTACAATCTGTGTTTGATAAAGTTAATATTTATAAAATTCCCATAATATTGATAGATTTTTGTGACATAAATTTATTCTTCTTCAAAGGTTCAAGCTTCAGGAAATTATTAATAATTTGTGATGATACCTACTCTGTGAAATAGGTGATTAGAGCAAGTATTTTCTAAATTATGACTTTAATTCTTGTAGTCTTAGTGCAGCAGAATATAGATAATTCGAACTCACCACGATTCCCTATAAAATTCCTATTTAAATCAACAATAACAAATAACATTCAATTCAAATTTTACAGAAATAACTATTTAGATAGTTTGAAACCTATACATTGTAAATTTTTTTTTAGTCTTTAGCTATATATTCATTTCACACTTGACTTAGGTTAATATTCTCACCAGAAATGTCAAAGAATGTCAAATAAAGTTTAGAGTTATTGCCATGTAGTAAAAGAGAAAGCAGGAAATTCTGCACCGGCAGCAAGCAGGTTTCTTATAATAAGGGATATGTTGGTTCGGCTTTCATCACTTTTGTGTGGCAATATAATCATGTGACTGACTTGTTTATGTCTGCAATAATTTTCTGACGTTAATTTTTCCAAAATTTATATTTTGTGTACACATTTTTTTCTGGCCTACCCATGTAAATCCTGGCCATGGTTTTATGTTTTCTATATATATATGTAAAAACCACACCACATTATATATATATATATGTGTGTGTGTTTTTACATGTGTTATATATATATATATATATATACAAAAACATGTTTGTATTTAATATATGAGCATATTTTGAGGTTAATTATTGAATTATTGTGTAACAGCTGACTTGATAGGCCTTATAAAAATGGTTAATTTTTATTTTGGATATTTTGATTTTTTTAGATAGGCCTACCTAACCTTGGATTTAGAATTAAAAAAGTTATATTTATCTATGTATCTAACAATATATATAATATATTAGAACTTTTTAAATATATATACGGCAAACATTTTTATGTATCTAATATCAATTATAGCAGTGTATAACAATAAAAAACCCACCTTTTTTAACAAAAAATTTAGGTGTTCTTGACCCTTATTTTTCTCCCCTTCAATCGATTGTGATTCACTAGTCTTTTTGACAAACAAAAATATTGATTATTATAATTTTTACCTATACTTTTAGTGACCATACTCCATTCTCTCATTTATATCGGGGCCCTAACATAATGCACAAGCTCTTCTGCCTCCTTTGTTTCCCTTCCTAAGGATTCTCCCCCTCCCTCTGTCCCCCTGCTCCATCTTGGACACACTATAACGTAAAGGCTTAGCTATCTAGAGACCTTCTCTACATTCCTTTTTATTATTTTTCTAATTTTATCTGAGACCTTCCAAGGTGTAGCTTTTGTGCCTTTCCAAACATATCGGTTTAAATATATGGGACAAAACATGTTAAATTTTCATTTTAGTCCTGAGTTAACTTTGTTCACCCTGAAAGGTAGCATTCTTTACCTTTATGTTTCACACTATGGCTTTATCTTATAATCTAGGCCTATACCATAGTGGAACCAAGGACGGTAAGCTTTCTTCCTTTCAGGGTGGATGCAGAGTAATAGTAAACCTATTTAATCTAGTATTGGGGGAGGACCAATCTCTCACTATAAAAAACAGAAAGTTACGGTCTGATAAACTATAAAAAGCCATTTTGCTGGGATACTTTAACTATCAGGCATTATAATAATAATAATAATAATAATATAATAATAATAATAATAATATAGTTAAATGGTTTCTTTAAGGTAAGTAGCAGTCTTTAGCTTTTATCAACTATGACTCAAATCATGTATCCAGTGATCAGGACTGTGGAGTCGGAACTAGTCGGTAAAAATGTAGCCTACCTACGCCTACTCCGACCCCGAAATAAAGACTTAAATATTATAACAATATATGGTAAATATATGATTTTAAAAACTTTGTACTTTTTTATTTTCTTTGGATCAATATTTGTAATTTAGACTGACAAATTAATTTAGACATAAATTCCCAATGTCATAGAATACTTCCCATGAAGTAATCTGTATTGTAGCATTTTACAACAGTAAATTTGTTATTATTAATTGATATACATTATCCATTTATGATGGAGTCAAGAGTTGAACAGTAGAAAAATGTGAGGGTCATAGTTGAAGGCTGAGCATACCGACTCCACAGTCCTGTTAGAAATACCTTAGCAACTTAATGCCACAGGTGTAAGTAACATTGCAGGAAGTGAAGATTAAGAAGCACTGTCTTAATACACCTTTTAACATACCCCATAATATAGCTTGTATCGGTACACCTTTTTGCTAATTTAAGCACCTGATAGCTTTATTTTTCTTTGGACCTTCATCATAGGTTGATGTTCAAGGTCGTGTCTTAGCTTATATTGTAATGCTTGTTAACATATTCAGCAACCCTAAATTCAACCTGTAATGAAATAAGTAGGCTTACAGTTAAAATAAAGTACTAATGAAGCAGTATTAATGGTATAAATTAACTTTAATTCGCTTATGATGGTTATTATTTATCATATTATAAAGCTAAATTACAAAATAGATTTAAATGGAATCACAAATTAATCAAAATTATAATGAGATCACACGTGTAAGTTTATTAATCCAATAAAATTCTGCCTTTAAAAAAATGTACTAGCCCTATGCCCTTTTATATCCTACATGTTGTTTTGTTAGTTCCTGTAACATCCCTCCCAATCCTTTTGCATTTTCAGATAACTAACATGGCTACAAAACTTCCAAAACCCAAAAAGATGTTGAACACAGTTTCAAGTGCTGTGGACGATGCCCTGGCTGGCTTAGTGATGATTAACAAAGGACTTGTAATCTTGGAGAATGAGAGAGTAGTCATGAGGAGAGACCATGCCTCCATGATTGGTAAAGTAAAGCTGATATCGGGCGGAGGTTCGGGCCATGAACCCACACCCACCGGTTTTGTAGGTCAAGGAATGTTGACTGCGGTAGTTATGGGTGATATTTTTATGGCTCCACCTACCTCAGCAATTCTCAAAACCATCAAAGAGATTGGAAAAGATCATCATGAAGGTGTGCTGCTCATCGTGCACAACTACATGGGAGACAGACTCAACTTTGGTATTGCTCTTGAACGAGCTTTGAGCGAGGGTATGAAAGTGAAGATGCTGGTGGTAGGGGAAGATTGTAGCATGCCAGATGTACCTAAGGTTGAAGGCAGACGAGGACTAACTGGCTGTATTCTGATTCACAAGATGGCGGGTGCAATGGCAGAAGAAGGTCGCAGTCTTGAAGACATATTTCAGCGTTGTAAATCTCTTGCCGTGTCCGACATGGCTACTATCAACGTTGGCTGGAATCTAACCTCTACTCTGGCAAGAAATGCTGAAGTCCCCCTTTTGACAGATGAGGAAGCTGAGTTGGGCCTGGGATTCAATTATGAACCTGGTATTCACACAATTCCTTTAGGAACAACGGCTGAAGTTGTGCAGATCATGCTGGCCCACATGATTAACTCAGATTCCATGACTCACATCTCTTTAGATACAAATTGCGGCATTGCTCTACTAATAAATAATGTGGGGGGATCCTCAAAACTAGAAGAACAAGTTTTTGCGATGGAGACACTGAGACAGTTATTGATGAATGGCTATAAAGTGAAGCGTTCTTATAGTGGTAGTTTTATGACATCACTAGATATGTTGGGGTTTTCCATCACTCTTCTCAATCTCTCAAGTCCAGATATCTTAAGGTACCTAGACGCTCCAACGTCAGCCCCTGCTTGGCCACGAACATTGTGTGGTGCATGCTCAGCCGAAGATGATTCCCATGACAACCTGCCAATATATGTCCAGGGACGCATTCCCTACGCAGAGATGGAGATGGACCGAAGAAGAAAATTGCTCTTTGGTCCTCATATATCTGAAAAATCAGGGCAGTCTCTTCTTCAAGTGTTGAGTTTTGCAGTGGACGCTCTGATAGCGTGTGAGAAACAGTTGAATGTTAATGACATGGATGGAGGTGACGGAGATTGTGGTACAACTCTGAGGCAAGGAGCAGTTTCTGTTAAGCAAGCTTTAAATGCAGGCCATTTCAATTCATGGAGACCATATGCTGTTTTGGAAATAATCAGCTCCTGCTGTGAGAGGTCGATGGGTGGAATAACCGGTGCTCTCTACAGCATATTCTTTGCTGCAGCTTCCAAGGTGAATTTTTAATCTGGGAGAATGTACACTCAGTTTACCCCGAAAGGTAACACCATGAAGTTGGTTTAGAGATAGGACTGTAGTTTAATCTGTCAAGGAAATACTACCTTTCAGGGTAACAAAGTATGATTAACATTCCTGTAGTGAGCACTTTCAAAACTATGTGATTCAAGTATATTCTTATGAGATAAAAATTGGGCGAGTTTTATTCAGTTAACAGGTATATTTACATAGTTCTAATGCTCCCTATGACATTAAAAAAAAGCAAATAGTATGCTCAGATTCTAATTTAGGGACTTTGGTTCCCTACATTTATTATCTTTCATCACTGATTAAATATGTAAAAAGCCTCAGCAGTGGTTGCATGGTCTAATTTGTCATTCTCATAATAGACTGAACTGCTGGTGATAGGAAGATCTGGGTTCGAATATTGTCAGGTGTGTTTAGTTTTTTTCCCTCGACTGGCCTCTCAACTCTCTCCCCGCACAAGTACGGGTACACTTCCTCTAAATTCAACGTCCCTCCCTGCTCTTTTACTGTAAATATGTGGTTAACCCAAACAGGCAAAAAGACAAAGTGCACAAAAAATAAAGATGTCAAGGGTAGACTAAGTAATGCGAGGTTCTCACATTAAATACATGATTTAATTCACAAGGGTTTTTTCAAGGCATTTGAAATCTAATAAAAAAGCAATTCAGACCCTGCATTACTTGAATGAATTCTATACATTACAAAAAGTATTTTTGTATATGTAATCATTACTGAGCATGAATTGTTATTTCAAAACTTAATTTCCTCCAAACTTTGGCCTTAAGTAAATGAGTTAAGTTACAACAAATTAAAAGGTTCTACTCTAGACTGTACGGGAAACTGATGTGACCTGTGTTGCTTGTCAGCCGTTTTACGCCATGAGGGAAGATGCTGTAGTAAATGCACAAAGCTGGCTTGACGCACTCCAGGCGGGCACTAAAGCAATAATGCTCTACGGGCAGGCAGAGGAGGGAGACAGAACCATGGTGGACAGTCTGGTAGCCGCGGCCAACGCTCTAAAGGCTACCCTGGACATAGATCCCGATGACCATGTTGAAGCCGCCAGGAGCGCTGCTATGGCCGCAGAGTCGGCCACACAGACAACAATCAGGAGTGAGGCTCGAATCGGCAAAGCGAGGACGTTCAAGGGCCGCTCATTCCTGCAGCCTGATCCTGGGGCGCATGCCGTCTCGATATGGATGAGAGCTGTGTATGAGGGAGTTAGACTTCTGTTCTAACAGTGACAATTAATTTGCTTTCCTGTTCAATTACCTTGTGAAATGTTCCTCACTTTTTTGTATTCCAATCACTTTCATTTTAACTAAGGCAGTAGTTTTTTTTCTTTTTTAAATTTACCTTGTGGAAATAAATTTTTATTGTTTATAATTTTAATTTACTGTATGCTTACTAAATTTATTTACTAAATATAACATCAGTTTGTTGTTCAAGAAAGGGAGTCGAACCAAAATACTTATCAGTTATAATTATTGTTTCGTTCTCCAAAATTAATTTTAAAGGTTCTGATTCCAGTTCTAGAAAAATAAAAGTTCCTGTTCTTTTTAATTCTTGATCAAGTTCTGGTTCTTAAAAATTTATTTACTAGTTTAAGTTCCATGTGTAAATAGAACATAATATTAAAACATACTCTGATACAAAATGAGTTATTTATATTAAATAAATGGTACAGAACTCCGCACAGACTTTCTCGCTCTCGTGTTTAAAACTGGAGATATTTTAAACCCAAAACTCATAATATATGTGAAACAAAATAATATACAATAGCAAACCCAAGCATAAATTGCACTATACTTTTGTAAAACTTTTTTTTCTTGTGTCCCGGTTTGAAATTTTATAATTTTATTTTTAAAGAATGAATGTCCTCATTTGTATGTTTGGACCGATAAAAAAAAGATCAATATTGGGTTCACAAGGGTCAACACTTTGTATTAAAATCTCAACTTCTGGTTAAAATTTTCGACATTTTATTAGGTGTTGCAAATATAATTCATGTCATCCCATTGCTATTAAATTCCTCATTTATAAATTTTGACCAATAAAAAATGTAAATAATGACTGTTGAGTCTAAAAAGGAGATATATCATTGTTGTACAAACATTTCTCAAGGGGTTTAAGGAAAAACAACATAAACTTTTTGAAAGACTTATATTTAATTACTCTATGACATTGGAGAATTATTGCGATAAAACTTAAGTAGTATCTCTTTAAACTAAAGCACAAAAAATTGTATTAATATATTTGCAAATATATCAAAAACTGTTGGTTTTATAAATCTATATTTCATATAAAGTTTTTTATTTTTAATAGTACTACAATTTTGCAATGAAAAGTTATTTAGTATCTCAAATAGTTGTGGAGATACGGAAGTTTCTGCTTCTGTAAAGTACCCTAAAAGTCAATTTCATGGGAAAATGAAAATAGCCAGTTTATTTATTATCTTAATCAACGCATAGATACAAATTTTAATCAAAATTGTGTCGATTTTGAGAAAATGGATTTTTTTTTCTTTTCGCCCTTTATTAAATTACTCTTAATTTTAAGTTTAAACAGACACACAGACAGATGGCATTGCTAAGACCACTTTTTAGGGCTCAGGGGGTCATGAGACATATTTCAGGTTAGATTTTTTTAACGGTCGTATTACTTTACCTTTTGTGTTCAAAAAGTTAAAATAAATATATATATATATATTTGCATATAGCTTGAAAGTTATTGGTTTTATAAAAATATGCTTCAAATAAATTATTTGTATTATAAATAGACCTACATATTTGTAATGATAAGTAATTTCATATCTTAAATAGTTTAGGAGATATTATAAAAAAAGATAATTTACGCATAGGACCAGAGCCCTTCAAGTCATTTTGCCAAAATATTGAGAGTAGTCATTTAGTTTAGAATATTTATAAATGGTTAGAAATGAAATTTAATCAAAATCGTTAGAGCCAATTTTGAGAAAATTGACTTTTTCGCTTTTTGCCCTTCAGTAAACTACCCTTAATTTAATTTCAATTCCAAAAAACCCTCGAGGAAACCATATGAAAACCTTGATAGGTAAAATAGTTTAGGTTCTAGTTGGAGGTACAGACAGACAGACGGACGGAAATTCAAAAACCACTTTTTCGGATTGAGGGGGTGGGGGGTCATGAAACGTCGATATTCATCAAAATCTCGAGTTAAATTTTTTTTGACGAACACAATAGTTTCTCTACCTCTAAGATAGCGAGAAAGTAAACATCCAAATGATTCAGTATTTTGATAACTCTGCAATTTATTTAAAATTTAGGGTGACATTTTAGCAGTTCATTTTTTTAGTTTGCCAGATTTCTAAAAAAACAATAAAAAAACCACCTCCATGGTCTTGTGCTCAGAGTTCCTGGCTCCAGACTCAGAGGTTCCGGGTTCGATCCTTGGGGCTTTAAAATATTCTCTGAAGCAGTAGGTCTGGAAAGGGTTCAAACCCAGTCTAGTGAAGACATGAGATGTGGTTCCTGTCATGAAAACTTATATTAACAGTTGAAGGGTTTTTGCTGAATAAATAACACCCTCTATTCACAGAAGAAGTCTTCACTAACAGATGGAGGTCGCTCAGTCAGCATGGCTTGATTGTAGGCTGACACCATGGAGTTTTAATTTTTGAGATAATTTAATTTAATTTTTAATCTGATATATTAAAAAACCTTACCTCATGTGTATTTTCAATTGAAAAAAAGGTAAATAAATTAAATTATCTAAATCAGGTTTGATGAAACCAAACCAGCTTCTTGCCATGTTGGAATCAAAAGGAAATAATGTGGACTGATATGATTTTAGTTTATTTGTCAAAAAAATTTAAAATCAGTTATATATTTGAGGTGTCTCTCAATTTCTTTTATGTATAAAACATTATTCCAGGCTTTATTTTATTAACAGGATATTAAAATAATGTTAGGGCAATATTTTTGATTTCATTTAAAAAAATTTTAATCCAAAATATTAGTACTTTCTTGAAGTCCTTAATTTGTACACACACTAAAATAATATATGAGTTTGAAGGGTTACAATTATATACACTTTATTTAATTTAGCTTAAGGTGCGGCAGAAGGGAAAGCAAGTATTTTTACAGTTTTTATAGAGTTGAAATGTTTTGACCAAAATAAATCAAATATTTCTCCACTAGCAACATAGAGTTTAGTTTTCTGCACCTGCTAATATCGACAGATATTGAATATCTGTCAACTGTGTCCTGGAATTTGGTAAAAACTTTTTAAATAAAGAGAAAAAGTCTTGACAAAATTCCAAGACACCCTTGACATATATTCAAGATCTATTGATATTAGCATGTGCAGAAAACTAAACTCTATGTTGCTACTGGAGACATATTTGATTTATTTTGGCCAAAAAAATCTAATGCTATAAAAACTGTAAACTTTCTCGCGGTCCCTTCTGTCACATCTTAAGACCCATCTTAACAATATACTTGATGGGTCACTCTATTTTCATATCATTTACAAAAATTCCACACTGGGTAATATTCATTTTGCCATGTCTCTCAAATACAAATATTCACGAAAAAAGGGGAAATATCATTTAAAAAATTAAAGTTTTAGAAGGGCATAACATGCAATTATATATATATATATATATATATATATATATATATATATATATATATATATTTATTTATTTATTTATACTAAACGTAAGAACTTTAAAGAACCGTTAAGAACCTTAATGAACCTAAAAACATATATTGATTCCGGCTTTTAAGTTACCTTTTGGATTCTCTACCAGTTCTGGTTCCTTAAAAAATAACTGTTGATTTCATTCTTATTGGTACCGGTTCGACTCCCTGGTTCAATGTATTGTACATTTGTCGACCAATATATATCTTAGTTCAGCAGTTCTCAAACTTTTTGAATGGCAGACCATGACAACAATTTCTATAATTTTTACTACCACCAAGATAATGCTGAATATTTACTATTCCGATACCTTTTACTGGTCAGCAGGGACCTAATAACACAGACTGTACCACTGTCTGAGCTTGGATCAAGTGTTCCAACTCCTCCAACCACTTTTTAAATCTTCTTTACTTTTGGATAGACTTAATTGTGTTATATTTATAAGATTTGATGAAGCTCTATCTTTTTATGACTTTAATTTTTTTGTTTAGTTTGGATTCTCATGGCATACCACTGGGAATAATTGTACGTACCACAGTTTGGGAACCGATGGCTTAAATGATTTTGATTCTTAAGGTCAGGTTACTTCTTTGAAGGTGATTACAGTTAGAATATATATATATATATATATATATATATATATATATATATATATATATATATATATAAAAAATTAAAATTCCTTAAGACTGAATAGAATGTAAGAATATTAGTTATTTTATACTTTATTAGTTTTATTCTATAACTTAATTTTATAATGATTTAACTTTGAAACAATTTTAAGCTAGACAAGATTTTAATGCATCACAGTAAAAACGTAATTGTTATTAAAAGATTCAATACTGGGAATATCTTGAATTTCTGTTTAGAAATTTGTAAATGCCTTGTTTCAGTTGTTTTGATTTTAGGTATCCTAGTCCTATGAATACTAATTTCCTCTTAACTTCTCTCCTTCTGAATTTTTTGAACACATGCATTTTTTATAGTCTCATTAACTCATTTAGTTCTAACGGTTTGTGCTTAAAAGGAAAAGTAGCAAAACTTTCTGCTTTAATAAATTAATTAATACGGAGGGAAAATATTGTGTTATGTCAGACATGCATAGGTTTATTTTGAACAATTCTCTGACATGGTGATACAATATTTTTTGATTTAATTTTTTCTTTGTAACAAAGAAAAAACATAAACGTGATTTTTTTTTCTCTTAAGAAACAACTGTAAATTCTTCGTACCCTTCTCCCTCCCCCCTCAAAACCCCCCACCTGTTTTTGATGTTTAGTTTGTAACAATGGTAGGAAATATAAGCTCATTTGAAAATGTGTCTTTGGTGTCAAGAAAACACTTGAAGAGGTAACTTCTTTATCTTTTTGATTACAAACAATATTGCAAATAGGCTTAGGATCCATGATTAAATAAACTTTGGGTTAACTAGTTTGTTTTTTAAGCACTGTGTCTTACTACCTGTTCAGTTTATATGTTGGTTAAATAGTACATTTTACTTAAAATAAAAAATTATTTGATATTTATATTTCATTTATTTTAATTATTGTTTTAATTTGCTTTCCAACTATAACAAGATACATTCCTAGGGTTACTTAGATACTTACTCAAAGGCACTAGAAATTCAAAAAATTGTTTTCAAACTTAAAGAAATACGCCACCTATTCCTAGTTTTAGCTAGTTCTATCCAGTCCATCTCATTACATCCAATCCCTATCCTGATCTAATTCTATCCAATCCACCTCATTATATCATATCCCTGTCTGGATCTAATTATATCCAATCCATATAATTACATCCCATCCCTATCCTGAACTAATTCTATCCATTCTACCTCATTATATCCTATCCCTATCCTGATTTAATTTTATCCAATCCACTTCAGTACACTTTACCTTGTCTTGGGCTAGTTCTATCCAGTCCACTTAATTACACCTTACCTTGTCTTGGGCTAGTTCTATCCAATCCACTTCATTACACCATATCCCTGTTCTGAGCTAGTTCTATCCAGTCCTCCTCATTACACCCTTTCTCTCTCAGATCCATTACAATGTTATCCTCCCACCTGCTTCTAGGTCTTACCATTGATCATTTAATGCAAAGATGTCATCAACCAATTCTAAGAATACATAATATAACCTAGCGTTTTTTTTTTTTGTGAACTCATCCAATACCGGCGATATATGGTAATAGCAACTGTTATTTTAAAATATCGCGAGTTATTTGATAAATACTGGTAGGGGTTTTCGAATGCCATTGTATATTAATATATTATTTTATTTCATTTTTGACCCGGCCCGGGTGCCGCATGGTCTAATGCGCTACTCTCGCCAGCCAGTAGACTAGACTGCCGATGATGAGAGGGATATCGAGGTTCAAATCTTGGTCTGGTATACTGAGTTTTTTCCACCCAAAATGGTTTTTCAATTTTCCTTCACGTAAGTGTGGGTACATTCTTTGAAATATAACATTCATAATCCTTAACTCATTAGTGTAGTTAGTGAATAAGCATATAGCCTGAACGGGTAGTAAGACACGGTGCAAAAAATATTTATTTTGTTTTAAAAGTCATTGCTTAGAATGTTTTTCTTTCATATAAATGATAAGGTATTACCCTTAACTCAAAAGATTGCTTGGTTATTTATCAAATTAATCTTATAATTTCATTCCAGTTATTTTCAAATATATTATATTAAAATACTCTACCATGCTTTGTTATTGTTAACATCTCACAGTTGTCAGAATATGTCTTTATTCCTCTTTGATGCATCTTTTTCCTTGTATAAAATCATACTTTAACTAAGAATTTTGATCAAATAAAGCAATTCACCTAGTGTCTACCATACTCAAGTAGATGTGCAACACTCAATCTCCTCAAAGAGTGAATAATTTTATTTCCTCCACAGAATTTTGAAATTTTTATACTTGTTCTACAATGCGAATCGGATTCTAAATATTTTCTTTGCTCGAGAAAATATATGGGGGGAAATTTGCCAAATTTAGTATGCACATTGTAAAAAAAATTTTTTTTTCTCTTTAAATGTCTAAATTATAATTTGTTTTACAGGCAACTTTGGGTCAAAATGTACAGCTTATATCTATAAAACTACAATAGCCTTATGGCTTCTTTGGTGCTGACTGACAGCTGATGGCTTTGAAAAGCTACCAGACCAAATTATATATCCCTACACCGAACTGTATGATCTGCAAAAACATGTGTTTAACAGTTGTCACTTCTGACAGTCAAAATTTAGGAATATACCTAAATGTTGACTGTCATAAGTCAGCTGTGAGCTTTCAACCAGCACCAAAGAAGCCATGGGGCTACTGTAGCATAAGTTTATTAATCTATTTGTTCTTTCAAGACTTCAGGAGTACAATTACAGAACTAATTAATTCAAGTTTAGACACATATTGAAAGAACTGTTAGGTATACACTAATCACATTAACTCTCTCACTACATTTTAATTATTTGTTAAGTATAAAAATAAAATTAAGAATCATTCTCATAAACTTACAATTACTAAATTGATCTTCTTTTGCATAGTTAAATTTTATGATGCTAGTAGGTTAAAACCATGTGTATGTCTGTATAGTGTTCAGTGCACCTGGCTACGAACGTAGGAATCCCAGATTCGATTCCTGGATGGTACCATAAGTAAGTTTCATGAAAGGGAAACTATCTCAATTGTCACCAGGGATTAGTTAACTAGGCTTAAGCTTTATTTAAGTGTTTCCACTGGTTCTACACCCTCATATGCACTATCACCATCACCTCATCTGGTCATGGAAAAGCCCTCGGAAGTAGTATTGGCTAATTTTTCTACAAACTGGGCTACAAGGGATTTAGTCCAGACACATATATTAACAAACACTTGTGTACTGAAAATCTTTATACATAAAGTTGATTTTTTTTTTTTTTTTGCAACTGCAGTGTTGATATATGGCGACATAAAAAAAGTCCAGTTAAAATATGAATGCTGTCATATCCATGTGCCATTTCTGTGAGTTGCATGGGCCCAGTGTTGTGTTTAGTACGCAAGCTTTTCATGAACACGATGGGAGACTGCCGGGTCTTCAGCAGGGAAGACCCCATAAAAATTTCTACGGAAAGGAGGAGTGCCTTAAAGCAAGTCAAACTACGTCCAACACATGCGAGGTAAGGAAATAAGGTTTTGTTCACATTAGATGCTGCACACTTGTGCAAGTTAACACGAGTGTCGGTTGAATGCGCAAGTTTGCACCTGCCACTGCCAGATCAAAACCATTTGTTTTCTTTGTGCACGCTTGTATATTGCATGACATTTGGCTGCTGTGTACTAATTGTTCACCCATTCTTCCCACCATCAAACATATCACTTTCCATCACAAATTGTTCTTATCAGATGACTCCATCTTGAAACTTGACTGGAAGGGGTTAATTGCACCTATTTGTATTCAGTGGGATCACTATGTGCATGCACAAGCTGCTTTCACATCCTTGAACAACCAAATACTTGTACAAGCTTGCATCCAATGTGAACTCAGCCTAACATTCGATGAAACAAGAATTGCTGTTAGCTCTCCATATTACCTGCGTCAGTGACCGAATGGTCTAAGGCGTTACCCTCTGTGTTAGACTGGCTTGCTGTTAATGGGAAAATCAGATTCAGAATCCTGTCTGGGTCTACTGAGGGTGGTCTTTCCTAGATGGTTTACCACTCTACTTCCACACAAATGCGGGTAAATTACCTTTAAAATGGTCCCTTTCTAATACCCACCTCATTATAATAATTATCATATTTGTGTATGACCTGAAGAGGTAGTAAGACACATTGATTAAAAAAAACAACACATTTTAACGTATGGCTTGACACTTGTCACTATAAGAATTAATGCTAGGTGGGCTTTGGGTTCAAATAACTATTTCTAGGAGATGTGTGTCGATATGTCACTTAGTATACGTGTTGCCTGGCATGGCTATACTTGCTCCTTGGTCACCGCAACCAGTATAACATAAACGCCAATACACATTATTTATTTGGATGACCTTAAGCCACTCACTTTATGACCAGATCACTTTTAAGCTTAGTACGCACTTGGAAACATTTACCTAAAAACCTTGTCCGCAAACATGATGCTCTTGTTTCAAAATTTTTTTTAGTGTTTTCCCAAAGAGGAAATAATGTTTCTTGTCATCCATTTCAGATGGGTTACAAGAAACATTGTTTGCCAACATTGTCGACAAGAAGCAATGTGGGATAGGCCAGTCGTTCACTATCCTGGGACCAACCATTTGCTCAAATACTTAAAAATCTGTAGGAGATTTGTGGGTGAAGTTCCTAAAACCACTGTCGTCTTCAACCTTCAGTTCTTTCAGAAGCTTATTTGCATAGTATGGACCATTTTGAATCAATGTACAGGTCAACCACTATTTTCTTCCTCTGTCTTGAACACTTCATAGCTATGCACAAAGCACAAGCCATATCAGCATCCTCCTCAACCAACATCTTTTATACTCGCCTGAATTTTTGACACAGAACAATGTTTCATCATTGACGTATTGACACGGAACAATGTTTGTTTAACTGCTTGCAGACTGTTTCCCTATGTTTTTTAGCAACAGGAAACATTTAGGAAACATTGAGAAACAATGTTTCCGAGTGTGTAATAGGTTTTAGAGAGTAGTCAAGTAGTATGGCCACCCTAACAAGGCTTTGCATGCAGGCTGCAAATTTGGCCGTGCCCTTAGGCTCATTTGAAATCAAAATAAACTTATATATAAGTATATTTAAGAAATAATGTGTTCACCCTCATTATTCTTGAAGAAAGTAACCTTTGTTTATCTTGAAAGGTAGTAGGCTTACCTTCCATTTTTTCTACTATGGTGTAGCTTATAAGATAAGGCCACAGTGTAGTCTGTCAAGGTAATAATGCTGCCATTCAGGATAAACTGAGTGTACCAATGCAAATATTGGGAAAGTTCTATAACAAAACTCTGGTGATTCCAGAAATCACAGTAATTTTCCCACAAATAATAAAATGCTAAGAAATATTCAAACGTGGTAGGCTCAGCCAAAAAGTAAAGTGCTATAATCTGAGACTCTCTATGTCAAAGGCTTGCCAATCCTTGACGTCTAAACCCTATGGATACATCAGCAATGACCATGACAGTCGTGTCAGCTACTTGAGCACCCAGTACCCTACAATTGGTGAGGTGGCAGCACTGGTGCGACAAGCGTGCATAAGGAGTTTAAGCTGTGAGGTAAGACAAGTGCTGTTGTGGGATGTTAAGACAGCTCCTGAAATGATACGGTTCTTAGTAATTTATACATTCTAAACTTAAATCTTATAATTTATTTATTTTCCAAGTTAATATGTATATTTTATATTTATCTTGTTGATTTTATTTCACTGGCTGGTGACTTTGTAGGTTTTAGTACTAAATTTGTAGGTTGGAAAAATCTTTAAGTTAGTATATCTGTTCTTTCTATTAAATAAAAAAAAAGCTAAGGTTTCATCACTAATTTTCTGCTCAAAGTTTTGTTTTTACTACCTAACACCCCTTTAAGCCAAAATGGAAGAGTCTAACCGAAGCAGCTAGAAAGCAAACAAATAAATTGATGATTCACTTCCATCCATCCATCTCCTCCCCTCCCCTCCCATCCCTCCATCCATCCCATCCATTTTATCCATCCAACAAATGTGTTAAATATATGCATAATAATATTATAGTAATTTGTAAGGCATTTTTCAGAGTTTTTTTTCACTCTGATGTTGTTGATCAAAGACCTGACCTCTTACAAACCACTTACAATATTCTCTTTTTAGGGCGAGTTAAGGGGGGCTGCTTAGGTAGCTGATATAGTACCATACAGGTGTTGCTATTAAGTTGAATATTAATAAAATTTGTAATAATACAGGAGTTTAGTGGAATGAATACAAAACTACTTTCTATAACTCTATACATAGACTTGTAAACATAGTTTGAAGCATGAAATTTTCCTCTCTTATTAAGTCCTTAAATCCACATATTTTGGCTGTTCATAAAACCTAAATGCCCGTAAAAAGAAAGTTAACTATCATAGGAGCCCAGAAAGGATCTTTGTGAAACGAATGAATGAATTTAATAAAGGCGTCACAACACAAATTGTATTATAATTTGTATTTTCCTCCTACCTTGTTTGTTCTCATACTGACGGTCAGCTCCACCCTGTAGCGTTATAAACCCATTTGGTTTCTGGCATTTAGGAATTTCTGTTCAACTTGCTTCAGTGGCCGGACAATTTACGGCATCACTCTTGTGTTAGACTGGCCTGCTGATGACGAGATCGAGGTTCGAATCCCGGTCTGGTCTACTGGGGGTGATTTTTTCCAAATGGTTTCCCATTCTCCTTCCACACAGACTACCTCTAAAATGCTTCCTTCCTCGTCCCCCTGCCCCCACTAGGGTAATTATTATATATACGTATAACCTGAACAGATACTAAGACACTACGTGATGATGATAAAACATAAATGAATTATACTTTATTGTTTATTCTAGCGTCTTGACGAATATTCCACAATACCCACATTTATTGGCACTACCATGGTTCTCTTATGAGTCAATTGTCAAGAGACCCATCACATAGACTCTCTTGAATGCAAGCAGAAGCATTTTATTTTTATGTTGTGTATTAGGAGTATTTTCAATTGTGTGTTAAAAAAATTAATATTTGGGAATGTACACAGGTAACCCCGGGCAGGGAGGGCCCTCTGTATTTTGGGGACAAACTTAGAGGCCATGTGTTGAGTCACACATTCTCCTTGAAAGACGCCCAAGCGCGGGGTTTTCAGCGCTGGTTCAGTATTATCGTGCTCATGAAAGATAAGTACTTTCTACTCAACTCCTGGCCCTTCCTTGTTGACAACATCACAACAATAATAACAGAACTGCAAGAGCGGGCTAACAAGGTAAGTGCTAGGAAAGTTACTGATGATCATTGAACATTTATGTTGAAAGTTTAATGTGTTGGTTGATAATTTTCAACCATCGATGATTTGTACCATGTCCAAAACATTGTTTATTTTAAAAATAGTATTTATTTTTAGTTTATATAAATATTTATAAATACAATTGTATTTCATTTATAGTTACAGGAAGTTCTCCTATAACACGGTAGTTGCCTTCTGGAAAAACATCTCATTATAGAAAAATTGTGTTATATAAAACATTTAGTAAATTGGGATTATAAAGGTTAGGGGTAGTAGATATTAATCAGCCTAATGAAAAATCACTTTCTGTACATATTTTGACATGTTCTATAGTTAATTATGGCTATATATTATTTACTTAATTTTTTAAATAATAGTGTCAAAAAATTAAATAATAATTAATACATACCTTGATTACAGATATCAGAATAAACAGTAAAGAGGAAAACAATCTTGTAGGATTTTTACGATTACAGTGCTAGTGGTGGAGAAACAAGGCACTAGCGCTGGGAATCACAGAAACCAGCACTTGTGCATGTGATCTTTCCAGCAGCAATGATGAGAAAGCAACGCAATAGATGTGGCACGCTTTTGGAAATCGCTTAGTAGCCTTCTTAGGGGCACGTTATCAAAAAAGTTAACCATATTTTGCTGATCGCGCTATATCTAAATAGCACGGTGAAAATACACAATAAAGGAGAAATACTTGTATTAATAGCGTTGAAAAAAATCAGAGATGTTTTAACTATAAAACATCAAGGTTTTTCACACATTGCCCATCCCAAATATAAGCTCTTAAAACACTTTGCACTGACAGACTACAATGTGCATTATAATTACATCGGGGTTTTGAGTAGAGATGGGCCCTCAAATCCTTAGGAATATTCAAGATTTGAGATTCAAATCCTTAAAAAATTATATAGAACGGTTTTCCTTCATGTTCCTCATGAAATTTTTGTTTCCCTTAAAATATATTTAGAACAGACCTCACCTGATTAAAAAAAATTAGTTAAATGTCTTTAAATTTAGAAGTTATTTTAATTTCTTTTTAATCATATCATATTTGAAAATATAAGGGGGAAGTGAAATAAATCTTAGAGGGGAAAACATTATTTTAGGGGGCAACCTCCCTCTGAAACTCCATTCCCCGGTTCTGCTCCCACTGGGCATGACTTTATTTAATAAGTGTTCAAGGTAAATTTTCAGAATGAAGGGAAGAGGTGCTATGTAAACATAAGTAAATCACTTAATGTATTTAATCCATGCCCATAGTCACCATAAAAATTAGCTCAAGATAGTCTCACGGCTGTTAAGGGGGGGGGGGCATGTCTTCCCCCTCATCCCCGAAATCTTGACTTGGCAATGACCTTGATTATTAGTCCCAATTGTTATCTTTGTTTCACATAATGACATTCTCTTTGTAAGATTCAAAACTTTTCTCCAAAATATTATTTGATCTATTTAAATGACGATAACTTAGAAGCAAATTTAATACATGGCAGTAAATTCTAATACTTTATCATTTCTATAAACAATTATTGTTGATGGTCATCATTATTAATTCATAAATCTTGCAATTGATTTGCTGCATATCACCACTTTTGTCCACCCTGAGCCAATTTTTTTGTCTACATCTTTGAACCTTCTTCTGCTGACTTCATCTGATATTTGATCCATGTACTCCAGTCCTGGTGTCCCTTTTGAATTTCTCCCTTTCACATCTTCTTTTATAATTATATTCGTCAAACTATCATGTCTCAGTATATGTCCTACCATTTTAACTCTACTTTGCTATAGATCCTACCAAAGTTTCCTTTCTTCATTTACTTTTCTGAGCACTTCTGTATTTGATATAATCTCCATCCATGATATTTTTAACATTCTTCTGTAGCACCAGGTTTCTGCTGGCTGCTCATGTTGTTGTTGTTGTTGTTGTTGTTGTTGTTGTTGGCAGTAAATTAATTCCTCATGTTGCGATAGTTTATGCATACCAGGATAGACATGATTTGCTAAGTCATTTTGAATGTTTTTTTTATTAGGCACTCTTTGATTTTTTGTTTCCACTGATTTGGCTTGTATGCATACAATTATTACATACTTATATAGGAAATGAGCAAGGTAGAATTTTATATGAAATGTACCTGAACTTGATTGGGGATAAATTGGGAAACCATGAAAGAAAAACTACCCTCAGCACACCCGACTGATACTCGAACCAGCACCGGCAAATCGGCAAAATACTAAATTAGCTTGGCATTAAAACAGCGTACCAACGGCTTGGTTGTCTATATTGATTTCATTATTTTGTTGTTTCTTTTCTTTAGGTAAAAATTTACTTGCTAAGTTGTTGAACCTGGGTTATTAGAAACTAAAGTTCTTAATGATCCAGTGTTGTACTTTGTTCCATGGCAGGCGCATGAAGAGGAGCAATCAGCTTGCCCCCAGAGAGCATTTCGATTATTGACTGTCACTTCACCAGACGACTCTTTCTTGAAAAAAAAGACACCCAACAAGTCATCACGACCAATCGCACAACTAACTGCTGATGAATTGATCTTCCCTCGGTGAGCAATCACATGCTTTACATGTTATTTAATATTTGGCAACCAGTAACACTTTGGCATCTCAAAATACTTTGTGTAGGAACATGCTACTTCTAAGCTTAAAAATGAACAGTGAAATATAGTTATTACATATCTAAATTTATATAATTTGTATTTTAATATAAAGATGATAACTAACAAATTGGAGAATAACGAGTTTAGGGCCACTCTTACAAATTTTCATAATTAATTTGATACTTTCAAGCTTAACTTATATTGTGATTCATTGTGATTCATATTCACATTCGCATCATCTATTGAAAAAACATACACACACACACATCAGAAATAAAGATGTTATAGATAAACAAACACACTAATAATAATATAATAATAATAATAATAATAATAATAATAATAATATGATGATGATAATGTTTGGGTTATTTGCTTAAGTATTAATTATGCTAATGGGTTAGAAATTGGAAGGTTGGATGTTATAGGAATTGAACCCTCATTTCTGTGGAGGGAGAGTGGAAAACCATTTAGGAAAAACCACCCCCAGTTCACCCGACCAAGATTCGAACCTCTATCTCCCCGTCCTCAGCAGTCTAAGCAACACGAAACAAGCGCTTAAGCTAACTATGCCACCGAGGCGGGTCAGTTTATTAAAATGTATCAATCTTCCTGTTTCCTTTAAGCATTCTTCCTCCTTTATTTGCTTCCATTCCATCTTATCTAACTCACACATTTGCTGTTATCTGCTCCTCCCATCCTCTTTCTTTGTCTCCTTTGCGGTCTATCTCCTACATACTTTATTTCCATTTTTCTTTCGATTTGTTTCTATTCCGTCATTATGTGACCATACCATTTCAGCCTTGCTTCCAAACATTTATGTATGGCAGTAAATTTTAAGATTAAATAATTTATTTGATTAATTATTACTTTTGATGGCATTAAATTCATCTCTCACAGTTGAAACATATTTGTCAGGCTTCATCTCTGGTTCACATGGATCTTACGAGCTGGGTCAACTCGCATGGTCGAGTACGTGGCAGAGGGCCTGCCGACCATGAATGTTAGTTTGGACTGGGAGCAGCAGGAAGGTTAGTGCAATTTGTCTTGTCATGACACAGCTTTACGAGTCACATTGATTGTCATGACTCATGATTAGTTGGGTGAGCACATCAGTCAAGAGGCAAATGGTGGGAGTAAAGAGGATATAGGAGGGCAGTAGGGAGAGTTTGTAAGATACCTGCTATGGAGAAGAGAAGTTTGAGGAAGTGCTGTAGTCTAGAGGGGTACTGTGTACCTTTTGTCACATATGAAGCAGAAACACAGACAATGGATGTAAGAGAAACAAGTAAAGTAGAGGTCATGGGAATTAAGTTTGTGAGACACATGTTATCTATCACGAGGAGAAACAGAATTATCAACCTGGGAAAGAGTGGAGGTACATGAGAAGTAGAGGAAGCAAGGGCTGAGATGAAATGGGCATGTAGTGAGAATGGAAAAGAAGAGAATACCAAAGAAAATTATGGAAATTAATTATGTAGGTAGAGGACCACAAGGAAGGCCAAGAAAGAAATGGGAGGAGCAGGTAACAGAAAGTATGTGAGTCGGAGAAGAAAAATGAATGTGATTAAAGGAAGAAGATGATGAAAGGATATGGAGGCATTTTATTAAACTGACCTGACCACAGTCTGGAAACAGGTGATGATTCTAGTCTTAGTGACCAGTATACAGTATTAAATGTCAGCAACATAAACACTCTTAACCCATAGAAACATCAAATGGATAAGGGAAATGTACTAGAATTTGCCTGGAAAGAGAATTTGAAACCACACTGTAGAAATACCACCCTGATCAATCATGTTGGTGTTATAGCGCTATAAGTGCAGATAAACTCTGTTGACATAAAAAGTAATTAAATATTGTATAAATTAGAGGATATTGCGATAAGCATTAGTATATTTTAACAACCACTTTGATTGTACTGTTGTAAACTATATAACGTGCACTATAATTTTATAATAGTGAGAAATGATAAAAATAAATAAAAAATAAAAATAAACTAACTTATTTTAATTCAAAATGGAATAATTTAGTGTTTGCGTAAAGTTTATCCCCCTCTTCTCTTTTTGTTTGATAAAGGAAACATTCCCGAAATATTACTCAATTTGTGCTAAAATTGCACTGGGTGCCTAACCCGCAAAAACTTACTTTAAAAAGATTTAAGTGCCAGAATGTAATTTTTTTCCAATAATTTTTTATTTAATTATGGATAAAAACAATATTTTTAAAGTTATAAACAAATATATATGTAGATAAATCTGCAAAGTTATAAAATTGTAAGATGTATTATGTATTTTTTTACAGTATGACAAAATACAAGGCTATTTTTGAACCTTATTTTCTTAATATACACATTAAATGGCTCAACCCACTCTGGTTTTAAATGCTCCATATGTGTATTGACAAACACCTTAATGTGCTTATATTTAAGTTTAAAAAAACAAAAAATTTTATCTGCTTTAAATTTTCTCTTCCATATTTGCATTTCAGAAACAGCAGAGGGCTTCACGGTTATATCCACAACCCCACTAAATACTTCTGTCAATGAGCTGGAATATAGTTCTTCCTACGAGGTCACCAAGGTTTTACTCTTTGTAGAGAATGTCCGTGAGTTTCGGCAG
Source organism: Timema cristinae (assembly GCA_039000515.1). Classification (NCBI taxonomy): domain Eukaryota; kingdom Metazoa; phylum Arthropoda; class Insecta; order Phasmatodea; family Timematidae; genus Timema; species Timema cristinae. Next base: position 23,834,993 of record JBCFYV010000001.1, read on the forward strand.
CTCTTGGGTCATGAAGGATTCCTGTCACTGGCTTACAACTTGATGGTGGGTCACCAAGTGGTGGTGAGGGGATGTCCTTCCGAACTGGTCACCAGTATCATCAAGTGTCTCAAGGTACAACACATTTTGTCATATCACTTAAACGTTTATAGAGACCTCGAATTCCGATAAATAAATTATTGGATTTTGTTAAATAAAAACTTGAACATTAAAATAAAAAGTATATTTGAAATAGAGTACCAGGCTAAATCATGGTTAAAATCATAAGGGAAAGGCAGCACATTTACTTTAGTGAGACTAGTAGAAAGTGTTCATATAGAACACTTAAAAAAACACACAAACATTTTTAAGGACAAGCTTTCACTGTCACAGACAGCTTCATCAGGTTGAGAGTAGACTGATGCTCTCAATGATCTATGCAGTGAAATCATAACTGAAACACAATCAGCCGTCGACAGCCAACTTTGCTATCCAACCAAGAGAATTGATGATCATCTGATCTCTTGACCTGATGAAACTGTCTGTGACAGTGAAAGCTTCTCCTTAAATATATGTCTGTGTGTTTTTATATATAAATAATTTCCACTCCAATAAAAATAAGCTATGTGTACTTGCTATCCCTCCTAGTTTTAACCAGAGTAAATATATATATATAAAACAGTTCACACTTTACACTGCAGCCATTGGACAAAGAGGTGATGATGGTTGCCTCTTAAAGAAAATTGACCGTCACCTCTCAATCCTCCAACCTAGGTTTCATTCTATCAGAACTCATCAGGGAGGAGTGTGAAACGCGCAACGCAACTTCCTTAAAGAGGAAACCAAAAAAACACAAAAGGGAGAAAATGGAAAATGGTAAAGAATGATATAAAACATAGATAGGAACATGTGTTCTGTTCTATGTATTTATTGATCCCTCTAGCTACTTTTATTTTTAATTGCCTTAAAACTTCAATCTAGGATAATTTAAATTGTACGAAAATTTTGAATTTGTTTAATGGTCAAAAGTAGTTTTAGAGCTATATTACATTATTAATGTGAAATTTGATATTAATTTTAACAATTTGATAAGTTACCAAATGTTTTATAAGTGAAACAGTTTCTCAACTTAGACAGTGGGAACTGGCCCACCAATGGATCACCAAATCAAGATTACCACCAGGCCTCAACAGAAGATAGTTTATTTCTATAATATTATTTTCCAAATTTAACATTATTATTATTATTATTATTATTATTTTCTCTTTTTTCTCTTGTCTATTATTATTATCATCATCATCAGTTTTCTATAAATATTAACCACAACCAAGGAATTTATTTCTACTCCCAAAAACAGTTGGCACAATTTGTTTCTAACAGTTTAATTCAAAATTCAAGATGGAGTAATCCATTGTTTGTGTTATTTGTACTCTCTTCTTCTTTGTGTTTGATAAAGGCAACAATGCCGAAATATTATTATATTTGTGTTTAAAATGTGTGTGTGACTACTTCTACTATAGAAGACAGAAGAAAGGAAGAAGATGTCACCTTTGTGCATTGGATTCTTCCCACATCTTTCCTCTTTCCCTAGGTGGGCTTTCTTCATCAAATTTATTCTTATTCTTAGTAGTTTATTTTTCCTATTTCTTTAGTTTTATCAATTTCCTTTATTATAAAATTATTATAAAATTATCTAGCCATTGGGCCACCTCATTTTTGAATCATTTTATAAGTGAAATTGTAATTATCTGAATTAAATAGCTTATACCCACTATTGAGTTTTAAAAATTCATTTGTATGTACATCAAGCAGAAGTTTGCAAATGATGAGCCTACAAAATTTTTGATCTTGATCCCGGTCTTTAATAACAATCTCGGTCCAAAATTTGAGTACTCGCAGAGCGCTACTCCTTTCTTTTTCCTTTTTTTTTACTTTTCAATCATCATCACATGACTATACCATCTCAGTCTTGCTTTCTTTAATATTTCATGCACTTCCACTCTGTTCCGGATAACTTCATTTCTAATCATGTTTCTCCTTGTGACAGCTAACATGCTCGTCACAAACTTCATTCCCATGGTCTCACTTTCCGATGGTTTATATGAATTTTTCTTAGTGTTTGGTCGATGGGAATACACCCCTAGCATATTTGACACCAATTAATATACACCCTGTGTTAGAGCCTGAAAAAAGCCTCAGTGATAAATATAAAATGTTGGTTTTTTGAAGGTATTAGTTCCGCGCCATTGCTACCGAGCTGTGACTCACTCAGACACATATCTTGACTTGGCCGAGTGCAACTTGCTGGGACTGGAACCCCAGGTGGCTGTGCCCCAACCCAGCGCTACGGTCCTTCGACTAGATATCTTGCAGCCACAGAATGAGGACCACCAACAGAACGTCAAGATGTACACTTTCAAAATCAAGTGGGGGGGCAGCATGCCAACAAAATGTAAGCCCATGATGTTTTGATGTTGTAATATTACTATTAGAAATAGAACATTTGAATACTCAATTCTTTGAACAATCCTAAGCATTTGGTAAAAGTAATTATTCTGACTTGTATATTTGAGGGAATAAAAAAAAAAGCTGTAATAACATTTAATTTACTCAAAAAGTTATTTTTATATGACATAACATATGATAAATGAAATACCACTTGTCAGTGGACTCAACCTTTTGATAACTTTTTTAAAATTCAATTTTTAATATTATCACTAACTTATACTAAAATTGCACATTTTTACACATTCAAGAATTCAAATTTGGATAAGAAATTAGAACAAAAAATTAGTATTTAGATTTGAGAAAAATAGGATTTGATCCATATCCAATTATTATTGTTAATAAATTACTAGATATGGTAAATATTCCTAAGAAACCAAACAGACCAAAAACATCCATTGAAATTCAGATTTTATTTGTATTTTGGAACTTTTTGTAGGGAAAAAATCTCTGTTTATATGGGAGTAAATATCAAAGATTATTTAACACTTTTGCACTCAGTACATTTTCACTAGACCTAGCCTCACTCAGGCTAATTTTCACATTTTTACCTTGTATATACATGAAAAAAAATCACATTTATACTATAAACATTGAAGATTTATAAAAAAAAATACATAGATTATTAAACTAAAAGTTGTTTCATAAAAAAATATGAAATTTTGAAAGTCTGAAAAATTAAATTAAAATTTCTAATTCAGAGTTAAAAATTATTATTTTTTCCTTGTCTTCCTTATTCATTAGTCATCCTGCAAGAAAGAGAATTTATTTCTGTAATATTTGATACTAGTTTGGTGTTAGTAGCTTATTTTAATTCTGAACTACATAACATTTTGTAAAATCTTGTAAAGGGGATAGGAAGAGGTTGCTCATGTTAGAGAATCTCCCTGTAGTCTTCATCATCCATATCATTCTCACCATTGTCAGACATGTTATGGACAGCTGGATTCCTAAGATCTGGCTAATTATCATTGTCACTAGTGATGTCAGAATCACTTTCATTCACAAAGTTGCTGTTGATGTCAATAGTATCTAAATAGTCTAAAATGTCAGTCATTTAGCCTAAAACTTGGACCAGCCATTGCCTAGCTAAAATATTTCAAATAAACAACACTACAAAATAATAAACTTTGATTAAAACAACGAAAATATAATAATAATATATAAAAAGAAAAATAATAAGAAAAATAATAGAAGCAAATATATTTATATAAATAAGGAATAATGAAAAAAACCATAAACTAGAAATGTATTCACACCACAATGTAAACAATGAGCATAACACATTTCAACTGTTCAAAATAAATAGGTTTCTAAGACCAATGGTGCTATCTGTTGGAAAAAGTATGAAATAAACCTAAACATTTAGAATACTGTGTGTGTTGCTACCTAGTGCGCCAAGTGTTTAAGGGTTAAGCTATTTTTTTTTAAATAAAATAAAATTATCTTGTTTTCTAGGTCCAACAATTTTATTAAAAATGGAGAAAGCAATAGAGAACTCTAAGCTATGCGAGAATGTGCTGCGTCGTCACTTCATATCACTGAAAGAGGAATGGCTAAAGTAAGTGGTCTAATTAAAACTTCAAAAGAAAGAAATGGCTAATGAGCTAAGTATAGTTATAATTTATATGTATAGACTGCATTGTTGATTGTTTATCTGCCCTGTGATTGAGCATTAATTAAAGCTGTGCGATATTTTGGTTATATTACCTCTAAAATTGATTTTAATTAAATTAATAAGACTTTTAATCTTGCACATGATTGAGATAATTCCATCTTCGGCACTAAAGATATAGCCCAGTTGAAGCACAGATCAATCCTCTGTGACATTACATGTTCTGGTCTTTGTGAAATGCATGCTGTATAGATTTATGTGACTACCCTGTTAATATTTTGTATTACTGCCGTATATTCATATGCACAAGCGGCTTATAGATCATCATCATCATCAACTGTTTCCAACTTGTGGCTGGGTCAGTTTAGTAAAATGGCTCCGTCTTCCTCTATCTATTCTTCCTGGTTTAATTGCTTTCATTCTTCTCCTCTCACTTGTACATTTTTTGTTAATCTGCTCCTCCCATCTGTCTCTTGATCTCCCTTTCAGTCTTTTTTTCCTACATTTCCAACGACATAGTTTCTTTTTCCATCCTCATTACATGTCCATACCATCTCAGTCTGCTTCCTCTACTTCTCATGTACTCCAATATCTCATTACATGTCCATACCATCTCAGCCTTGCTTCCTCTACTATCTCATGTGCTCCCATCCTCATTACATGCTCATACCATCTCAGTCTTGCTTTCTCTACTATCTCATGTACTCTGTACCCATTCTTTCCAGATAACTTCATTCCTAATCCTGTTTCTCCTCGTGACAGCTAACATGCACTGTCCATGTTTCTGCTGCATGTGTGACCATGAGTACAAACTTCACCCCACTCAATACTTCCTCACACTTCAAGTGCACTTCTCTTCTCTATAGCAGGTCTCTTACATACATATATTGCCTAATACAATTTTATCAACATTATTTTATAAAGAACTTTTGCTGTGCTTCAAAAATAGAATTTGAAACGAAACTGATTAATCAAAGTTAAAAAAAGAAAAAAAAACTTCTTAAATTAATTTTTACATTTATAATTTGATTTTATTTCAGCATAGCGAAAGTAACCCATCGTGTTCGTCAGGCTAATGGTCCAAATGAAGACATAACAGGGCTACTCAGATCCTTAGGGGCCCAAGATCATGATAAACTCCTACTAGACTTTTGGGCAACTGGACTCGTGACTCATCCTAGCGGCAATGGTCGGTAGCTCACCAAATCACTTGAACTTATATTTTCATTGTAAGTTATTAGAAGTGTGCGAAGCTTCAACTTGCCTTTGAAACAAATATCAGCTTCAACTTGGCTCAGAAATGAATATCAGCTTTGACTTTGCTTCGAAAAAGATTCATACTTGAACAATCACTAAGTCGGCAATAAAAATATTGGCAGCTAAAATATACTCAATTTATGGCCAAGGTTCCAGTTTTCAAATAACGATCTTCCTATAAAAATCAGACTGTACCATCAGTGTTTTTTGTTTAATGTGTGAATAAATTATTACATTACATTTAATGTTTTATTTTTAAAATCATGGTACATAGTTAAAAGTAAATGTTTGAAATGATGACCGACAAACTTGATACAAACCTCTAGCCGACTTGACAGGTTCTGTTGTGTCTCCTCAAAAAACAATCCCTGATGATTTCAGCAGAACAAAGAATTGTACCACACTAGTTGAGTACTCGGATTTCGAGCTTCAAGCTGAGATCAGGATTTCTGTGGGCCTGTCATTTTCAAACTTTCACTTGATGTACTTAATAATTAATTTTTAAAGCGCAATAGTAAGCATAGGCTAATTAATTGAGATATCATTATTTCCACTTATAAATCATTCCGTTAATAACATAATAGAGTTTAAAACCACTTTTGACGTGTACATTTATTCAATGTTGTCATCCATTTTGAATTATACTTTATTGAAGTTTTTTACTTGTATTGCCATACAAAGCAATGAAAATAAAATAGCTAAGTAGATTCTTTACTATTTTTATCTGGTCCCTTTCTAAAATAATTTTTGTTAAATTAAAAATGTAATATCAAAAATATATTATTGTATTAAATGTTTCCAAACTTAAGATATTTAAAACTCGTATTAATTAAAAGATACAAAACTAGCACTAGTTTATTTATAAAATTATGTTGGTTAACCTGTCTAAAATCGATGTTCTTATTTATTGCAATACATATTTTACCAAACTGAATAAATTTATATTAAAAAAGTATTTACAATGCGTATGTGCAACTGTGCATAGAGGAATGGAACAGAAGACGGGATCATGCACGATTACACTAAGGAATAATAAATGAAATTTCTTACTGTTTATGATTCTTACGTTTACTTATAGGGTAATTAAAGTTACTGAAGCATATTTTGAGGAAATATTAACTTATTAAAATATCAGTTTTGTTATCTTTTTATCAAGTCAGAGTAGAAACACACTACAATAATGTAAAGTGATAGTGAAGGAAGCCAACCTGGAAGGATAGTTAGGTTAGGTCTAGATATAAGCAAACACACTTCTTTATTCATCATACACTTTTAAAACTTTCACAGTTGATCATTGTTTTTGAATTTTTGGAAATATTTATTTTTCATATAAATATAATGAAAAAGTAACATTTCTGAAAATTCAAAACAATGTGCTACAGTGGAAGTTTTGAAGAAATGGTAAGTGTAAAAATGTTTGAAGAAATGAAGAGAGAAGTGTGTTTGTTTATATTTAGGTCTAATCTATCAATTACCTTATACTAATGTGCAGTGTTTCTACACTATCTTACTGTACATTTCCAAGCCATCATGCAATTATTCATTTTATTACTATTTTATATTAAATGTTAGTGTAATTTTAATGTCCTTAAAGACAAAAGGTGTTGAAACAATTTTAATTATTTTTTTCTACCAAGCCCTATTTTTTTAGTGTTGTTTTTATTTTTTTATGTGTTATTTCTAAATTAAAAATTGATACCTCCATTTATTAACTTTTTTTCCTAAAAGTACTTATATTTATGAAAATTGAGTGTCGGTCATAATTTAAGAAAATGTGTTTTAGTTTATTTTTAAATCTGAAATTTTAAAGATGTGATAAGTGTTTTATTTACATTTAAAATAAACAAATATATACTCATAACATTTTAAAATTATGAAAATATTAAAACTTGACGAACTCGGGGAGCTTTTAGAAATACTCTACTCGCAATGAAAAAAACCCAAGCTCGCAGACCCCTCCCTATCCTTAACACTTACACTTAACCAAGATTGTTGATTATTGAAAGGAAACATTTCCAATCCATGATTACTTAACAAAATCAGTTTGTTTTGACATCTCTTATAGTGCTACAAAGTTTTCTCAAGAGAGTTAGTATACACAAGAGTATATTCTAATGTAGTAGAGTAGAGTAGAGTATATTCTAATGTTATTACCATTACAGATCCCCAATGGATTGCCCAATGTGTCCCCATACATATGGATAGCAAGGAACAGAATAGCTAAAAGTAAATCATAAGGATTTTATCATATTTATTTAAATGAAAAGGACAATCACAAATACACAAGCTAACTACAATTAGTGAGATGTTTGTTGTTTTTGTGCAATTAATAGAGCAATTCACCTCAATCCTTATTGCTAATGGTTAGGCTCTGTGAGTACTCAGATTTCCAGCTTTGAACCAAGCTCGGCATTTAAGCTCGAGATCGAACTCGAAAGTTTTGTAGGATAGTCATTTTTGTGCTTCCATTTGATGTACAGTAATAATCCATTTTAAAACGCAATGATAAGCATTGGCTATTTAATTTAGTTAATATTGAAATTTCCACTTATAAATTGTTGAAATTAATGTAATTTTTTGTATTAATGATATAATATATCTTTAAAACTACTTTCGGCTGGTAAACTTATTCAATATTGTTGTCTATTTTGAATTATCCTTGAATGAAGTTGTATACTTGTATTGCCATGACAAAGCAATGCAAATAAAAATAGTTAAATATATTACCAAATAATTGAATGATTATTTTTATTAGGTCTCTTTCTAAGATGGTAATTTCTGTTGAATAAAAAATTTGACATCGCTAATATATTTTGAATGTTTTCGAACTTAAGGTATTTAGTTACTATTTAGTTATAGAATTATGTTGGTTAAACTTCTAAAATCAGTGTTGATCATAATTATTGCAATAAATATTTTACCAAACTTATTGCATTTAAATTAAAAAGAAATTTACTCTTTCATATTGTTTACTGGTTATATTATTTTAGCCATTTTATTTTTAATTTAAAATATGAACATAAACTTTTATAAGCATTAAAAATTGAATTCAAATACATTTCTCGACAAGATAATTTCTAGCGAGAACCTATAAAACACGCATGTGCACAATTACACTAATAAATAATAAATGAAATATGAAAACCTTTAAATTTCATTGAAACATGAGACCGCTACTGACTGCACCTGTAATTCAACACACACTAACCAATATTTTGAATCACGGTCACCACTTTCACAATCTAGAGTGCTCAGCTGTCATTAATCACTGATAGTTTTTTAGTTCTACAGTAGCCCCATGGCTTCTTTGGTGCTGACCGACACCTCACAGCTGACAGCTAAAAGTCAACTTTTAGGTATATACATAAATTTTGACTGTCAGAAGTGACAGCTTGTTAAACACATGTTTTTGCAAATCATTTGTTCCGACATAGGGATACATAATTTGGTCTGGTAGCTTTTCAAAGCCGTAAGCTGTCAGTCAGCACCAAAGAAGTCATGTGGCTACTGTATGTAGTCACTGTGGGTGATGGTAACCATAAAGTATCTTTGAAAAAATCCGTCATTGATTTATCACCCATCCACATAGCTGGACATCAGGGCGAAGCTGTCAGTGTCATATTACTCACTCATCCATGATGAGATCGGTGTTTAAACCATAGCCGTCTTATTAAATGGTGTCTATTAAAAAAGACTTAAGATCACCAAAAATTTATTTTGGTGTATTACTAAAACTAGTATAATAAAACAGTGTAGAAACACTCTCTCTCCATTTCTTCTTAAACTACTATACTACTATACTTCTTCATTGAAAACAACAATGTGTCTTCAAAATGATAAAGGAATATTTCTGAAAATTCAAAACAATGTGGAAGTTGAGAACTGGCCCAACAATGGACTACCAAATCAAGATTACCACCAGACCTCAACAGAAGATAGTTTCTTTCTTTCTATAAGATTAACGTTTTTCAAATTATTATTATTTTAAATAGGCCTATATAAACACTAACCATAGCCAAGAAATTTATCTTTATTCCCAAAAACAGTTGGCACAATGTGTTTCTTACAGTTTTGCTTTAAATTCAAAATTGAGTAATCCATTGTTTGTGTTATTTGTACTCTCTCTTCTTTCTTTCTTCTGTGTTTGATAAAGGCAACAATGCTGAAAAATTATTCTATTTGTGTTAAAATGTGTGTGTGACTACTTCTACTATATAAGACAGAAGAAAGGAAAAAGATGTCACCTTTGTGCATTGGATTCTTCCCACATTTTCCCTCTTGCCCTAGGTGGGCTTTCTTCATCAAATTTACTCTTAGTAGTTTATTTTTCCTTTTTCTTTAGTTTTATCAATTTCATTTATTAAAAAATTATTTAGCCATTGGGCCAACTCATTTTTAAACAATAATATAACACATTTAGTGTTTTATGGAACTAGGACAGTAACAGCCGAGGGAGTGTCGTGGTGGTGGTGGGGGGTAGCAACACTGACAACAGAAAGAACACATTAGATTACAGTTCAACAATTAGTTCCCCTAAGAATTTATAGTTTTAAGAAAATATATTTTTCATACATCCTCAGATTGTCCAAATTAAACTCTTTACATATTTATAACAATCAACAATGGTTTTATTTATTATTTCTATTGCACATTACCATGGTTCCAAAACAACAATTATTTCCTCCACACAATGTTGCCTTATAAATCAATTTATAAAATATATAATCAGATAGATAAAAATATCATTTGTTACAATTCATAACACTGTACATTCAATCAACAATTGAGCTTCAAACACATTTTAATAACAATGTCAAATAAGTCTTTTCTTGCTATACAAAATATTATAATTCATAACACTGTACATTCAATGAATTGAGCTTCAAACACATTTTAATAACAATGTCAACTAAGTTATTTCCTGCTATAAAAATAACATAAGTACAAATAATATATAACAGCTTTATATGAAACATCTAAATATATTATCATTTTTACTCAGAAAAAAAACTAAGGTAAATGGGACACACAACTAAAATAATTTTTCCTCAATCTCCACTTTTTGAAATATTGAGTAAAAAAAACTAAAGGAATAGTGAAAATTTTAATTAACCCTAGCTAAAGACATTCTTTTCTAATGTATTTACTGGTAATGTTTTATGGAAGTTGATGTAAATGTTTATTACTTTTATACATGAAAGAGGGTACAGAAAATGAACTACCACAAAATAGTTTTCACAATAAAAAGTGGAGCACAATTCACACTTTTTAGATGCCAAATGTACTGATCGTACATTCTTTCCGTGGAGGCTCTTTCCATATCCTGATGAGATTAAATGAGGTGATGGTGAGTATGAGGTCGTGGGACAATTAGAAACACCTAAGCCTAACTTAAGTGCTTACTCTGCTTGCACTGGACAAAGTATTAAAGGGGCTTCTTAACCCTTTCCTTGGTGCAGGCGTTCAACCAATTCCTTTGCTTGTTTGAGAATTTCCTGGCATGGGTGTAAATCAAAATTTCATTAGAATAAGTTATTGTAATGCCAGTCTGAATGAAGTATACTCGAATTTAACCAAGGTAATTGGGATCGCTAAATTTTTTACTATATAATATAATATATATATATATATATATATATTATATATAATATATATATATATATATATAATATTTCTGATACTACATACTTGAGTAAATTTGCGATGCATTTATTTTCTTCAAACAATGGCCGAGTCTGACCAAAACTTGCATATTTGGGTTCACTTAATCTCACAATTATTATGTAAATTGTTAGGCAAATTAGTTTGAAAATAAGTTATCTACACACAAAGAGTTGATCTTGACGAAAACAAGCCATGTGCTTTCCTTAGGCATTTTATTGATAAGATATATAGATTTTATAAGATATGTAAAATGAGGTTATTTTTCACTAAAATTTAAAACCATACATTATGAATGTTAATCTCTAGTTTCTGGTAGAAAACATATCTAGAAACTTGCATATGCATCACCCATGCTTTCTACAAGAAACTTAAGATTTTATTCCATGCTCATGTTTTAAGATGTTGGTGCAATTTACAGTGTATCAACATTTTGATATCATCTGACAGATTCTCTTTTTTAATATTACTTTGCTCAATACAATTTTATTCACATGTACTGTGTTTTGGTACCATATCAATAGCCTAAGCTAATGTTTATAAACATTTAAAGTACATTTTATTTATAACCTGCTAGATATGTCACAATTCTTGTTTTTATCAATTTCATCCTTTTTCCTGCATTTTTCCAACCTTGCTGTAAAATGTTATTTATATATTTTAATGTAATGTGGTTAAAATAAAACTAAAAAATGTAGATAGAAAAAAAAAAAATTCAAACAAATCAGCTACATTTGATTGGCGCAAGATAACTAAAACTGAAAAGGTAATTTTGAGCGCATTTACAATTTACTAGTATTATTATTATTATTATTAGCACCGCGTCTTACTACCCGTTCGGGTTATACGCACTTACGCTGATGTGTAATGGTAGGGTGATTGTGAGATGAAATGAAGGACCTACAGTTTAACGTGGAATCCGAACCACGGTGGAGGCCTGGCATTCCACACATTCACAAGATGTCTTGTCAGAGGTGAAGGAAGGGTTTGGAAATCAGATAAATCTTTGCCGGGACCTAGGATTGAACCCCGGCCGCCAGCATAGAAGTCTGACACCTTACCCCTAGACCACCAGGTCACCTTAATTTACTAGTACTAAAGTGAACTTCGAGATCAGAAGAAGTCCTAAGAAGAGTGGGTGAGAAGAGAACCATTTTGGATGTGATTCTTCGGTACAAAGCAAACTGGATCAGACACATCCTTAGGAAAAACTGTCTTCTGAACAACATCACATAAGGAAAGATTAAGGGAAAGAAAGACATTCTGGGAGCTGAAGGAGAGGGCAGAGGACAGGGCGCATTGGTGGTCTTAGTTAACCAACAACTCAGAATGTTGCAATTTCGTTTATATGGCAGAAATTTCTTTAAGTGTAATTTGGGAGCTAAGAATTGAGGTATGGAAAAATGTGATATTAAGGTTATCTTTCGACACCAATAGGAATCAAGAGATTGAGTTTGAAATCCTTATAAACTACAATATCTTAAAAGAGCTAGCTAATACAACACAAGCGAAACATTAAGAAACTTATTTTTTCTACAAAGTAATGTGAATGTTTGTGTGCTAATTGTATTTCACTAATAGTAGACACACCCCCCTCATAAACAAGATGTTTTTCTTCATGACAGGACTATGGCAAACATGTTTTTCTGATAACTTGATGAACACTATTTCTTACACACTAAGTAGGCAATATATTGATCTTCTCAATGTTACCAACACAACCCTACAGTATGAGAGCACCATTATTTTGATCTTATGTAGCCTTGTGTATGTACCCTTTGTTAATCATGTAGCAATCTTACCTTGCATTATTCCAAAATGATATAGCTTATAGTAGGGATGGGACTCCCAAACTGTTAAAAATATTTTAGATTTGAGGAGAATGATAAAAAAAAAGTAATTTTTGATTGAGATTTGTTTTAGAGCTTTACGACTGTGTACAAGTGGTTCAACCTCAAAATAATAAATATTACAAAGTTAATATATCTATTTTTTCTTCTATTCTATTCTCACAAAGGCCTAAATTGGAAGGCATATTTGTATAAACATTTGATGTTGTGAGTACCGGATGAACATAATGGTGTTGCGAGGATAGTTATGATGAACCAATAAACAAACTAGAAGCGCTGGCTTGAAAAGGAGTTGTCGGCATTCAGTAGCTAGAAACCAGGCTGGTCGCCCATTTTATATAAGATAGTTTGAAGCCCTCAGGAAATCGTAAGCTGGGAGGTCACGCTGCTTGTCACGTGGCCATGCGGGCTAAGTCGTCGAGTTCACCAAGTACCAGTCGGGGCTGCTGCTCAAGCCCAGGGAACCAGGTTCGACGACCGTGCAGGGACCACTTTCAGTCAGACCATAGGTAAAACTTCATTACACCTTGTTCAGTCACTCGCTTCTCTATATTCACTAAGTTCTTCGTTTTAACTTCACTTCTAACATCACATTTGTATTATAATAGTAATATTAATAAATATTTAAAAACCAAGTCTAACGTCAATCATGAACCCACACAAGTAAGCACCACCTTGCCTCAACCTTATCCTCGGTCAAAGACATCCTGACAGGTTTCCAGGCCCAAACATAGTTACACATACAAAAAAAGGGGGAGGTGACACTATCATATTTCTATTTCCTATGTTGTTCATAATTTTATTCCAAGATTCATATTCAACACACCTCTGCTTATTAGATGGTGTAATCTGTTCAGGCTGAACAAAGTGTGCTAACAAGTACAATCAAGGCCCCTGAGCGTCTCTTGAATTGAGGATTTGTTTGAGCATTTGTCGAATCTCTGCTAGTTCCCTAGAGTTGCTTTCCACCAGTTCTTCAAGATGACGGTTTTCTTCTCGGATTACGCCGACTATTTGCTCCTGCGAGAAGTTGTGAGGGGTAGGTTGTACCGGCAATATCTCTTGATTAAGGCCAGCCAACTGTTGGCACAACCGGGTCTGTTCGCGCAGTAGGGCAGTCATCTGGTAGAAAACAACTAGTATTACTCATCGTCCATCACACTCTCACAATTGTCATATCATATTGCACTCATAGAAACTAGAGAGGGGTTGAATACATAAAAATTAGAGATGGGTTGAATACCTTTGACTTTTAAATCTCGAATCCTCAAATCTTTAAAAATTAATTTAAATAAAGCTATTTTGTTTGTCATGTCTATTACATCAAAACAACAAAGCAAACATTTGTTTAGTAAAACAACACTGCTTTGTCATTTTTTGTTATGTTGTTACTCTCCCAACCACACTAGTCTATATAATTCCTCTAAACAATTGCTTAAGATTGTTATATCAAGTCATAGGGGCTTCTTAAGTGGATTTAAGATATTTTTTTCGAGATTTTTATGAATCTTGAATTTCTCAAATACCATACATTTTAAGGGATTTGAAAATTTAAGCTGCCAATCTCTAATTTAAACGAATAATTACCTAACGACTTCCGGTTACGATTAGGATTAGTGTAATCCTAGCTGAAAAATAAATTAATGAGTCTTTAAAAATGTTTTTGTTTCTATTAGTGTTTTAGAAAAACAATTTGTACTTCAGTCTCACTCCATATTTGTGTGGAGGGAGAGTGGAAAAATATTTCTTAGTAAAACCAACTGGGATTTGAACTTTGATCTGAGTCATCGGCAGGCCAGTCTAATGAAAGTGTGACACCTTAGACCATGCAGCCACTGAAGTGGGTTCCTCCTAACTAAAACCATGATTCAAGCGACCGATATATAGCCAGTGAGTTTTACATGACAAGTGATCAAATCTCCTTTACGAATCAATGCATATAAGATAGTTTTGTGTGTGAGAGGTTATCCAAAAACTACATACTCATATCAAGTGGGGGGAGTAGTGCTTGGCATGACTAAGCGTGATGAGGGGGAGAGGGGGATTCAAATAATGCAGGATAGCACATTACAATTAAATGTATTGGGTGGCGTTCTGTGTTAATAAACCCGAGTGGGCACACATACAAACAAACAATGATCATCAACATTGATCGTTGAGTTTGGCTAACATGTATGGCACATTTCAATAAAAGGGTTATGTATGCTCTACAATTAAAAATACTATTTAAATATAATAAGGGGATGTGTGATATTGTGACGTATTAGAAAAGGGGGTTCACAAAAATGTGACAATGTGCTACAGCTCCTAACTGTGTGTATGTGGTCCTAACCTGCTCTGTGATGGAGGCAAGTTTCTCTGCAGGTTCCTCTTCCAGCAAGTCCGCAATGCGGCGCAGTTCCGAGACAATGTGTGAGCGTATCTCCTGGACCACCAGCATCTCTGTCTGCGCCTCTGTACACTCTAATGCCTCCTCAGTGTGCACCTCAGTACTGCTGCCTAACTGTCGACCATACGCCTCTACCGCCAGCCGCAGAGTGCTGGTCTGCAGCTGTGCCCACTGGGGTGCATGCAACCCACACACAAAATAAACACCTCATTTTTTACATTAAGACAACACAACCAACAACAACAAATACTGCAAGTTTAGATAGTTAGCGCAAATAGAAATTTGCTAAGCATCACTATATTTAGAAAATAGTTGCTAATTAGGTTTATTAGAACCTGTAAATATTATTTATCCAAGAAAAATTAAATATTTGAACAAATTTGTGAGGTTCGTGTTAGCTGTCACGAGAAGAAACAAGATTAAGAACTAGAAAAAAGACCGCAAGGGAGGCCAAGAAAGAGAGGGGAGGAGCAGATAACAGTGTTCAAGTGAGAGGAAGAAGATAGAGACATTTTACTAAACTGACCCGGCCACAGGCTGGAAACGGTTGATGATGATGATTATTTTAGCTAGGACTCAACTTTTAAGTATGCATACACATACAAAAAATAGTATAAATTTAAAGTATTTAACATGTACTTTATAAACTGACTGATATATGAGCACCCGAGAATTTCTATGAGTGAGAGCAAAAGGGCCTTCCGATTTTGCTTGAACTTTTTTTCCCCCCACACTTCCCAGGGTTCTTTTATATGCCACAATCAACAGTTTTACTTATCCTCTGAAGGAAGTTGTACTATGGATTTTTATCGCTAAATAAAAATTTGTTGACCTCAGCAGGGGTTGAACCCACAAATATCAGATCCTAAGGCAAGCACTTTACTTAAAGACCAACGGGTTGACAATAGTATATAAACTATTTCATCAAGAGTTTTAATTTTATGTACAGCAACAAAACCAATTTTCCACTATTAAAACAAATATAAATACATTTGAGAATTCATTAAAATTCTGGGTTGTTGACATTTGATTCAGCCATTAATTATTGTTCTTGGGTAGTGCAGCACATTTTTAAAAGGGCATTTTAATTTGCCATACTTTTCTTTAGGATTTTAAGACTAATATGTTATGTAAATGGTATGTGATAAGTTTAAATAAAAAGTTATTGTTTTATAATGTATTAATACTATTTAAAATAGTTGCCAAAGAGAAATACTCAGTTAAAATACTAGATGGTGGTAACACACAGCTTATCGGAGCTATAGACCAGGGAATAATTTTATTTATATTTTTTTTATTGAGATAATTTTTTAATTTTTGTGCATCTGCTTGCTTTTCAATTAACCACCACAATGCACCAACCCTATTAAATATTAGAAAGCAGCCCTAATACATGCGTGGGGAAGGAGTCTTACCTGAGTGTCAGAGTTGCATGCAATGTGAGAGTCACCAACCTCCAAGCCCCTCTCCTGGAAACACAATACAACTCATGCAGTCGCCGTATCAATGCCAAGCCACTCACTATCTAACCACAGCTTCCTGGATCATGCTGAACTGTACAGCCCACAAATATAACTGGGATATTGAGAAAATTACAAATCCGCAGTTCGAAAATGCAGTAATTTGCACATTCTTAGTGTTAAATAACTTGTAGTCTATTTACCCCCAAATCCAAGGAACTCTATGAGCAAAACCACCAAAATGAAACAAAATTTGGCTGAAAGGTTAGATAGAACAATAGCTAAAATATTGAGGGTACAAAATTGTAATAAAATTTTCTGATTTTTCCAGGTTTTCCAGACAACATAAAAAAAAGACAGCCTTTTTACAATTTTTCTTGGTAAATGACAAATTGTCCGGTTATTACATTGATCACATATTTTCTAAAACAATACAAACCAAACTGCTATAAAACATCAACATTATTTGAAGTTATTTTTTCAGTATTTAATGTTTTATGTGACAGTTGTGTTCCTGTGTAAATGTGTTATAAAACCAAGCCTGTACAACCCTCTAATGTTACGACTCCCATATCCAGAAAATGCATTTTGTCAACAACGAAAAACCAAACATCTCACATAATTTTTTGTTGTTGCTGTTGCAGAGTTAGTCAAATATTAAAATTTCCTGACTTTTTCTTCTTTTTGATTAAATTCCCTGACATCGGACCAAATGGTGAGATTTGTGGCAGAAAAATAAATTGGACTTACAAGATCAACATGATTTTGAATAATGGCAAAGTTACCCGCATATGTGGTAGCATGGTTTAATACATCACTCTAATGTTCGACTGGAGTTTGGAGTTCAAATCCTGGTTGGGTGTATTGTGGGTATTTATTAAAATGTTTCTAAATTTCCCTCCCTATAAATCTGAGTATATTTCCACTAAAATTCTACCTACTTAATTAGTGTAAATAAATGGATAGATCAAACAAATAGTAAGAAACGCTGACAAAAAAAATCCGCTTGTACAACATTTTTGGTTATTTGAGTAGGGTTAATGAACACATTTTTAAGCATTCTTAAGTTCATTATTAAATTTTAGTTCAAATTAGTTAAAACTTACAAATGAACATACATTAATTATTGATCTATTTGAAATACCTACCTCTAGTCACTATAAATAGGTTAAATATAACATATAAGTCTTTATTGTTAAGTAATGATTTATCAGTGTATATTTCAAATCATCAATGGTGGATGTAGAGAAAATGTAGCTAAAGTCTTAGAACATGATTTTTTGTTTCATCGCAGGATCAATATTGTGGATAAATAATAATTTTATCTCCTTTTAATTTTCACTTTGTCTCACTTGTTAGCGAATGATTTACAAGCTATGGCTTTTATTATTAACATATTTAACTCAAGTTATTAACAATTTAATTTCAAAACGTAGATATGTAGATACACTTTAAATGTAGTAGTCAAGATTTAAACCCCAACCTCTTATCAACATACACAAGGCCTAGATAGAGATATATATTTTGAGCAGCTAAAATCATCGTAACCAAACCAGAAGCCATTCAAGAAAGGTGTAGTATTATTAGGATGATTAAGAAGCAGCATGCATTTAATCAATGTTGAAAATAGAGGTTATATTACTATTTTACATTAGGCCTATTTATTTAATATTTAATAAACAAGTCTTTCATGCAGTGAACACACTTCTACTCAGTACTTTTTTTGGGGTTTTAAAAGTGTATTACACAAATAAAACTTCAATATTCTCACAGTTTATTACTTTCTTATCTGTTTAAAAGCATGTTTTTATATTAGTATGTCATTCTCAATATTTCTAGAAATTTATCTTCTTCTATTTTAATAAAAATAAAGGGTGACCTGGCAGTCTAGGGGTAGGGTGTCAGACTTCTGTGCTGGGGCCCGGGGTTCAATCCTCGAGTCCGGCACAGATTTAACTGTTTGCCAAAACCTTCCTTCACCTCTGACAAGACGTGTATTAATAACAATTTGTGAATCGCGTGGAATGCCAGACCTCCACCGTGGTTTGGATCCCACGTTAAACTGTAGGTCCTCCTTTCATCTCACAATCATCCTACCATTACACATTAGCGTAAGTGAGTACAACCCGAACGAGTAGTAAGACACGGTACTAGTATTAATAATAATAGAAAAAAATGAAGTGTGTGTTTGTATATATGTCATGAGCATTGCATGAAATCTACCTAACGCAGAGGTCTGACATTTTAATTTGTCCTGTAATAAATATGTGACTCAGTCAAATTTAATTATTTTAATACTAAAAAGAAGATATATTAACACTGTGAGATATAGTTTACTAATACATTACATACAGTTGTGAAATGTACGTTAAGGTAGACCCGTTTATAATATAAACAAGGTTATACATGGAAAAGATATACCCCCTTTACACTTAAATGTAGCAAGCTTACCTTGAAATGATACACTATGGTTCAGCTTATAAGATAAGCCAAGGTCAAGGCAGACTGCTACTTTTCAGGGTGAAAAGAGAGAATCTTCTTCCAGGTAAAATAAGAAAAGTTGTTTAAACCACCTTACTTTTAAGTAAAAGATTATAAAAATCAAACAAAATAATTGAATTCAAAGAAAAATAAGGATAGTCGAGTTTTCTAAGAAAAATATTTTGTCTCTGTAGCTACACTATTGTTTTATAAGTAGAAATAAAATGTTTGAACATAGTGTAGTTTAATTTTATATCAATATGTTATGTCTTAAAGTCTCAAAATTTCAAAATGAGACTTATCTCTTAGAAACATGTTCTTGAGGGAAACCTTTCAAATTTTTGAGGTATAAATTGTTAGGTAAATACTTACTGTTAGTTCTTTCATCAGTTCCTGAATTTCTTTGGTTGATCGATTCATACGTTTTGGTTTCAGTGCACAAGCTCTGCGACCATTATTTTTGGCATGGTTAAGACTGTGACTCTCCATGTAGTGACTAGAATGAAGTAAGTTGTTCAGACTTGACGATTGTCTCATTGTGTGGTTAACACTCCACCGGAAAACTCGACGGTAGTTTGACTGGAACTGCTTAAACTAAGCTTATTTGAAAAGTTACTTGTCCGCCTGGGTTCTATATGTATAACACTTTCATCACTACAAAAACTAAACATGTTACTATAACTATTACAAGTCTGCATGCTACTACTCCCATCAAACACTGAATGTGACAAAGAATGTGGGGCAGACCTAACCTTTCTTACTTTGGGAGAACTGTCCGGGCAACTACCATCACTGTTCACAGAGTGAAGAGAGCTAGATCTACGTCCGGTGAAGATCCCCTGTTACATCGTGAATATAAACCACAGGCAAACTGAGTCGTTTAGCATATTTGTCCTGGCCCCAAGCCTCGACGCTTGGCCAAACTATTTGTTCCCGATCACTACTTTTCATCGGCGCATTTGCAATTTTAAAATTTTTCTTTATAGTTTTGTTCATCCTTTCATCTGGACAAACTAAATCATTTCTTAACACTTTGTTTTGACTTGCACTAGTTATGTTACATTCTAGGTAATTGTGTTGCACATGCAAACCATTAATACATCCATTTTCCAAACCATTAATTACATCAAAATGAGCCAAGTTTTCTTTTGTAATATTATTTCCTAAACTTAGAGAGAGGGTACTTTCATCTTCTTTATCGGTGACAAACCCTCTTTCTATCACACTATTAGTTCCAATCGCATCTTGTGCTAATGAAACTGGCCCAATGTGGGTGTCTGGATCAACCAACATGTCAAAGTCTTGCTCGGTGTTGTGTAGAGCTGCCATCTCCTGGAGTAAATCAGGAACATCACCGTCTAGGAACCCACTGCTGTCTGATCGAGTCCTCAGGAGTTGGGAAGGGGCCCTCTCTTCCTCAAGGGTGTAGATCTGTTCAACAACACATACACACGGTTAAATATATAATAATATTCTAAAAATAAAAGCTTAGATATATTTTTGCCAAACTCATACAAACAATTGATGCTCAAAATAATGATAATTATAGTAGGGGTGTAAGAGTCGAATTTAAGTAGAGTAGAGCATTATTTGTAGGGCTGTCAAACTAGATTCCTCGATTCTTACTGGTATCGAAAGAATCAATCTTAATATTACGATTCTTAGTTCTCAATAAAACTGGCAACTAAACAAAGCAACAACATTCAGAATAGGTAATAATCGATTATCTCCCATATTAGTTTATATGCCATTTCACTTAAATGCCGGCAAATTGTAAATATACCATATTGGCCCAAATATTGGAACAAAAATCGATATAGTTAGTAAAAACAGAGCCAAAAAATGTTGTATTTGGTTTAATTCAATAAATTTATAGCATAGTTTGATATATTTGATATATCTTCCCAAAACTTCTTCACTAATTTCTGGCGAGCTAACGTGTGTTGGATCAATTATGGCAGACAAATTAAATTTTTTGTAAAGTGTAAAATGTGTTTTTCTTTCCGTTATAAAATCCGCAGTTTGTTGTATAAATTTCAAGCTTATTTGAATTTTTTGTTTGATTTTCAGTTTTGAAGACTTTTAATAACAAACATCTATTTTATTTGAAAATTTACAGTTATATTTGCGACAAATGTTATAGGCCTAAGCAAATATATTTTTTATTAATTTTCTTACAATTTAAAAATTAAATTATGTCTACAATTATTATCTGATATCTACAGTTATTATCTTGTTTATTTACTTGCTACCAGTATGGCACTTAAGTTTATTTCCAATGTCATTAAGTCAAAACAGTGCACTTTCATTTAATCAACTTGAACTTAAGAATTAGAATCGAGAAAAAAAGGTATCATAACATCTTTAATTATTTGTGCAAGAAATATTTCCAGTTTAAATTCTGTAATAGATCCATGCATAAACCATAAAAAGCTCCTGAGTTCGAGTATAGGCCTATTCATAATTTTAAAATGTTGAAAAGTATATTGAAACACATGTCTTAAAATAATAATGACACTAATTTTATAAACCATAAATACTTTAAAAAAACTTAATGGAAATATCGGTTTTAAATTAGAAATAACACTTATAAAAACAATTAAAAAAACAAGAACACTCAAATAAAAATTTAATTAAAAAGCCAATAATTAAAATGGTTTCAACACTTAGTATGCTGATATTAACTCAATTAGACAGACTATGCTTACTATTGTGATTTAAAAATTGATTATTAAGTACATCAAGTAGAAGTTCAAAAATGACAAGCCTACATAACTTTTGATCTCGATCTCAAGCAACAAGCTCGAGTTTGAGTTTGAAATATGAGTACTCGCAGAGCCCTATCTTTTAGAATAAAATTTCTCTTGTGAAAAATTGTTAACTACATAAATTCAAATTTACAAATAGATTAAATATAATTTTGCATAAAAAAATAATTATAAAATAGAAAATGTTTAAGGACTCTATTTTCTATGAAATTATATCCTGAAATTGAATAAAATTAACCAAAGTAGGAATTTTCAAGAAAAAGATTGAAAATTCTACAAACCAGATATTTTGAGTTTTGTAAAAATCTTTGAGTAGAGTTCAAGCAACTACTAAAACTCGACTTGGACTTGCATTTTCAAGTACTCGTACACCCTAATAGCAAACAGGTATTTCTTACCTCTTCCATCTCAAAGGAATCCCCCCTTGGATCATTGAAAACCTGGAGGTGATAACTTTTGTCAACCCGCGATGAATCTATGTCTCTGCTAATAAGTTTTCCATTCGAGTTATTTTTTGCTTCAGTTGCAACACTTTCACTATCATGTATATGATGACAATTGTCTTCAAAACTCACTTCATCATTATATTTTGTTGTTTGACAGGGTTGCCTGCGACCAAATCATTAATCTCCTCTTCCATGATGTTCTTTTGTCTCATAAGACTCCCCCTTGCGGAACTGTGTGTTGCGATGCAATACACACACCTGGTCCTGCATCAGGCATGTTGGAGGGGCGGGTGAGCACGGACTGAAAGGGTCAGTCCTGACGGTAGAAGGGGTGTCTGTTTCAAAACTCATTGGGAGTGTGTTCAAGTCGGAGAGCACTTCATGTACGTCTATTACCAGCTCGTGGGGTACATATTCTTTGGCTTCTGTCCCAACCTCTATGCCTGAAACCACAGAAGGCTTTCCTCCACTCTGACCTTCAACACTTGGGAGGTTTGAAGCTTCTGTGTCTGGCAGAAGACTTTCTTTTGGACTTATTTCCATACTATCAGCCCTCATTTCAACTGTTTCATCTATAGACTCATATCTCAAAGGATGAAAAGATGAGTTGTCAGGGCCGACATAGAAATTAGGTTGAGATTTCTGTTCTTTAAATTTGTTTTCATCCCAACTCTTGGCTTTATTTAAGTACTTTGAGGGAGGTTTCTCAGATGATAGTGGCAAAAGAGGAGAAACAGCCTCTGACTCCCAGCTGCTGATACTTGTAGACGATGCTCTTTTGTTTAGAGGTAGATGAAAGCATGAGCTGTTGACTGGTTTGCTCACATTGCTAATCAAAGGAAGGGCAGTCCTGGAAGGGAGCTCTGAATTAGAACTAATTTCTGGAAGTGGACGCCTTGTCGGGCTGTATCCGCTGCTCCTATCATCTGTATCACTATCACTATCTATACTAGTCAAGCTCATACTGGTCACGGTTGATAACACAGAGTCTTTGTGAACTAGAGGTTTACGGGCATTTGTTATGGGCTTGGTCTGTGGTAAGCCTGCAGTAGAGGGCGGTGATGATGAAGAGGACTCAACTTCAATTAGATCTCCGTCGCAATCAAATGTGAATGAGCGAGGTCCGATTATCATCCTCTTGCGAGGCACTTCGGGTGACTTGCTACCCTGGCTGTCTAAGAACTCACGGTTGGCCGGGCTGAGGACACTCAGAGCGCTGGTAACATTAGTGCGCTTCATGACTTTTCGAGCAATACGAGAGAACTTGTTATTGATGTTGCCAGTTTCGGTAGTGGGTTGGGGGGGTAGTGAGGGTGTGGCAGTGGTGCTAGGTGCCTGGGACACCACGGAGACTTGAGAACTGTACTCCCTTGTGTTCGCAACTTCTCCATGATCTTAGACACAATACAGATGGCGTGTGTGATGGGCCTGCACACACAAAATATGAATTTTGGTTAAAATAAAATTACAAAAATTTGATTATTTTAAGAAACAGGAAATCAGATAGCTATAAAAAAACTCAAGAGAACTTTAAATTTTGAAAATTTGTCATCGTCATGCTTGATTATAAATATAATTTTTTTCCCTTTACCGATTGTTGATTCTCTTATATTAGAGGTTGCAAAAATTATGTAATTCCTTGAGAAGTTTCTCTGGGGAAATAGTGATTAAACTTGCAATACAGCCTATTAAAAAATAAATACTCAAAGGAAGATTTACATAACATTTAACTGTCAATATGAACAATATAGATTACCATATGAACTGATTCTAAAATGTTTGTACATTAATCAAATAGTATTTATTATCTAACATGTCATGTGTCTTGAATGAAAAATATGTAATTTAGTTTTTATAATAAAAAGATAAGGGGTGAGAGGGTAGGCAAATTCTAAATAATTTTTAATGCTAATTATATTGCTTACAAGTAAACAAGTAGACTAAAATTAATATTATATGTTTATGAGTATGTGAATTTTTTTTATTTTTTTCAACCTATAACTAAAGTTTATATTTATTTATTTAGTTACTAGATGGTTCACAACTATTCACTTTTGATCAAAATTTTTCCTGGATACTTTCTCATAAAAATTATATTATTATGTTGTTTTGTTTTGCCATAAATATATTTGCACAATAATGATGAAGCTTTAGCAAACAACATTTTAACACTTTAGGGAAAATCTCTTAACATTTATGAGATATATGTGATTTAAGTAAAGGATACAATTTTAAGTGCACATATAAGGACAAACACAATATACAAAAGAGGAATATAGTTCATGCTTGACACTGTTGCCACTGGACCAAGCTGGAATGTCTGACTCTTAAAGAATCGTTACTCTCTTTTTACTTTGAAATTCATACTGTGTTTGTGCTTATAATTGTTTCAATTAAACATTGAGAAGAGGATAGAAGGGCAAATCTATACACAATTACCAGAAAACTGTCCACAAAAGTTCACAACTTTAAACACAACAAAACACATAATAATGCAATTTTCAGGGTAAATTAGTCCCCTGCTTCAGTAGAAGAGAGTAAAACACAAAATGGACTATGGCAGGTAGGTTATGGCTACTTAAATTCTGTTGTCGATTGTTTCTTTATTTATTTATTTTTATTCTGTAGTTGTCTGTTAAAAATTGTGTTGTCCTGAGTTTTCTGGTAAATGTGTAGGCCTTGCACTTCTATCCGGTTTTCAATGTTTAATTTTAAATAACCGTTTGGCACCATTTTTCCAATTATTTCAATCAGTATCCCTTAGTTACTAAATGAAATTTCATTCAATTTTATGAGTGAAGATTGCATGCATCAATAAATATTACCAAAAAGGTGACTCAAATAATAAGCATATGTCTACACATGCAGGAAGTGGTAAGATTTTGTTTGTGTAAATTATACATTAAAGTGACAAACAGAAATTCAAAACATCACACAACTGAAAACCAAAACATTTTAATTAGATTATGAAATATACAACTAATTATATAAAGCACAGATCATATGGCTGAATCAAGACAAAAGAAACAAAACACGGACTGGTTTGAGTCGTTTTGATGGCCGGCATGTTCGATGGGGCGGGAGGAAATTGGTGCTCACAAATATGAGTGAATGCTGGAAACAAATAATTACATTAGGAAACTGCTGATTAATGTGTTGAAGAAGTGTCATATTGAAGAAAATCCATCCAATTGAAATAAAAAAATTTCAAACTTCAATAATCGTTTCACTATTTCTCTATTAATTAAGTGCATGTCTCTAAGATAGGTTTTCTTAAATTATTGTAATGCTTGAAATAAAAAGTAAACATTATCAAATTTAATATAGTGTATGACAGAAAGTGCCCCAACCCCCTTTTTTTAATATTGCGTCTTATACTTACTTGGGTTATACATCCATGCATTAATTACTCTAATGTGTTTGGAATGAGGAAGTGCACCAACATCCGCATGGAGGTAGAATGGAAAACCCTTTAGGAGAAAAAACTCTCAGTGCACCCGACCAGAATCGAACCCCGATCCTCCCGCCTTCAGCAGCCAGTCTATTACGATAAAAGCGCTTTAGACCATACGGCCACCAAAGCAGGTCCCAATAATTTTTAAATATGAGTTAATGAGTAAGTCTGCATGTGAGTCATTGATGAATAAAGTGTGTGCAATTTTTGGAAACGAGGTAAAATAGACTGAGATTTCAACTCAATATTTATTCATTAAGTTTTGAAAATTTAATTCCCTTATGTCTAATATTTTTCACCAATCATTATGATACTTAAATACATTTAGTTTCTAAAAACCAGAAAAAAAAGTAGGTGCTATTAAAATAAAACATTTCAAAACATCAAAAACAAAATAATTAGTAACATATAAAGTGTACTACACATGCCACTGTTGGAAAAAATAAATATCAATTAGATACAAAAGTTGCAACTGTAAGATTAATACATTATTTGGTGTAAACAGTTTCTCATGCTCAGCATTGATGTACAAACTTACATTTGTTGAATGTCTTTAAGATGAACTGCATGGCCACATATTGATCCATAAACCTGTATCTAAACATTATAGACTTTATAAAACTAAGACATTTATGTCAAAGCTATACTTCTTCAATATGTCTTTGTCTTTAATATGCTGGTTCACATACTTTATTCAACATAAGTTGAACTGGCTATTATCTATTTAATGTAAGGTGACAGTTTGAGGAGAATATATTTTAAAGAAATGCAACAGCAACTGCCTGTAGAAAGGATAATAAATTGTTATTAATCAGTGGCAACATTTGAGAATCAACCCTGTTGTAGGTATCTATACATATTTTGGTTCCAAATATCTAAGGCAGTTGATAAGGGGGTTATTTTATTCATTTTGACCAAGGTTTCTCAACAAGAGGTTCATAGCCCCTAAAATTCTGTGGATTTACTAAGGTCACAAAATAACTTTTAACTGTAGCTGGCACAGTTTTCGGAATGTGGACTCTCCTCCACCTTTTTGTTCTTATTTCTTATCACAAATTTGTCCACTGATTCATGAATTTATAAATTATAACAAACGAATCATAAATAAACATACTGTAATTTATTTATGCTATTAATCGTGACACAACAACGAGAGAACTGAAAATTGGCCGATTCAGACATTGCACGACGTGGACAATAGAAGGTGAAATAAATCGGAAAAACTTATAGTGGGAATTTGAACAGTGACTTCAGTGCTTTGTGTGGTTGTTAAACTAATATAATTTATAAGTATCGAGTATCGACTGCTGAGTTTATACTACAATAGTACTCAATAGCAGCATTCGATTTCGGACACCTCGAGATTGTGCTGCTTGCAAACGTACATTATAGTTATCTATGTGCAAACAAGGCAACTTACAAGTATTAGGCTAATTATATGTAAGATTCCACAAACTGTTCAAAATGTAAATTATTATTAAAAACAAAAAAACGTTGCTATTTTGTAACATGTTTATCAACAAATTGTTGCACACATGAATAAGTAATGGGGATGAAATCTAACACCCCACACCCCACACACACAACAAAATGACACTATGCCCATTGCCCTTCTAGGCAATTTTTGAGAGGGTAAAAATCAATTTGCCCTTCTGAAGTCAACGCCACTGTTACACAGTATATTTATTTGAAAGATTAAACTTCATTGATAGTGAAGTAATTTACAGAAGTTAAAATTCATTATATCAGGTCTGATATTTTAAATTGAGATCATGCACGAGTTCTGAATATGAAACCACTAATTTTTTAGTATAAAAAAACCCAGCGAGATACTTGTAGTGGATCTAGGTGTGGTTCAAAAACAACTACAATCTAAAGTAATAACCACCATTCAAGGGTTAAGAGCCCACCCAACGTCCTGATAACCCGAAATTTAATACACGATTAAATTTGACCCATTGGAATCAGCTTGATAGTTTTTTTTTCATTTCAAAATAAATTAATGTTGCTATAATTTTTAAGATATTATTAAAAGATTTCATTGGTTTCAACTCTTATGCTATTTAAAGTTGAATTCGAAAAAGTTGAACCACCAGAGGACAACTGTTTCCAAATGTATTACCTAATTAAGTTAGGTGTTATCTGTGGAGTGAAAATAAGATCTTAAAGGCTAGTGTTGGGAGAAACAACAAAAATAAAAATTATATATGTATTTGATAGTATATTTCAAGAACTTTAACAAATATACTTTCTTAAAATGATAGCTATTTACAACTTAAATACAATAACCAATAATTTAACAGGTAACGACATGTGCGATCAGCCCTTTCAATACTTAATTTATATTATATTTGGAAGAAGGTAAGGAGAGGAAAGGTGGATAGAAACGTATAAAAGGGGACAAACATAATATGGCTTTTACAATGAAGAAATAACACAGTTCACACTTTACATTGCTGACATTGGACAAAGCGGTATTGGCTGCCTCTTGAAGAAAATCTAACGTTAATGCCCATTCCGCCGACCTAGGTTTCATTCTATCGAAACTCATCAGGGAGGAGTGTGAAACGGGCAACGCAACTTCTTAAAGGAGGAAACCAAAAGATACAAAGGGAAGAAAAAAGGAAATTTGTAAATAATGATAGGACACAAAGATAGGAACATGTAAAAGGAATCACATAAAGAACAAACACAGGAAATAAAAGTAAATAAATATTGGCTGCAAATACATATAATATATATATCTCTATAAGGAAAATCTATTTTCTCTTTATGGGATGATTGTTTACTTGATTTATAAAGACTGACTTCATCCTATCACAGATGTGAGCCAGCTATAAAAAGTAATCAAAAGTGTTTCTTGAAAAGTAACCTCCTAAAAATACAGTCAAACCAACTTCGAACAATTCTCTCAATTAATAAGAAAAATATCAATCCTCTTGAAAAAAAACTTGCAATGTTCAGAAAAAGGAGAGAGAGCATTTAATTTCTTGGAAAACAAGTTTAAAAATAAAATATTATTTGTAGGGGTCTGCGAGCTTGGTTTTTTCATTTGAGTCGAACCTAAGTCGAGTTAGAGTATATTCATAATTTTAAAATGTTAAGAGTATATATTTGTTTATTTGAAAGGTAAATATCACATCTTTAAATCAAGATTTAAAAAATATGTTAAAAACATTTTCTTAAAATATAATAACATTTATTTCATAAATATAAAATACTTTTGGAAAAAAAGTTAAGAAATGGAAATAATGGGGTTTTTAATCAGAAATAATGCTTAAAATACACAATTTAAAAATAAGAACAACACCAATATAAAATATAGGGCTAGTAGAAAAAATAATTATAATGGTTTCAACACTCGTGTCTTTAAGGACATTAAAATTACACTAACAAATTTTTATAAAAAAAAGTAATGAAATTAATTGCATGATGGCTTGGAATGTATAATAATACAGTGTAGAAACACTGTACAATAATAGTAGAGTAATCCTAACTAAAAGCATAAATAATAGCTTTGGTTATTTGATTCTTACTGTATAATGTTAAGTAATTGATAGTGAAGGAAGCCAATCTGAAAGGAAAGTTAGGTTAGGCCTACAAGGAACAAACACACTTCTCTCTTCATGTCATTTTAAACTTTTACACTTCCCGCTTTTTAAAAACTTCCACAGTTGCACATTGTTTTAAATTTTCAGATTTTAAGAAGTGGGAAGTGTAAAGTGTAACAAGAAATAGAGAAGTGTGTTTATTTAAATCTAGGCCTAACCTAACTATCCTTTCAGGTTGACTTCCTTCACTACCACTTTACATTATTGTAGCGTTTTTTTCTACACTGTTTTGTTAAAAAGTTAATAAAATTAACGTTTTAATAAGCTAATATTTTCCCAAAATATGCTCCAGTAACTTAATTTACCTTATAAGAAAACGTAAGAATCATAAACATTTGGAAATTTGAAGTGTTTCATATGTCGTATATTATTACTTAGTGTAATCGTGCATGATCACGTCTTCCGTTCCATTTCCATTCCTATATGCGCAGTTGCACAAGTGTATTTTATGGGTTCTTGCTAGACATTATCTTACTGAGAAATTTATTTCTACTCAATTTTTAATGATAATAAAAGTTGATGCTCATACATTAAAATTAAAAATAATATGATTAAAATAATATATCTAGCAAACAATATAAAATAGTAAATGCTTTTTTAATTTGAATGTGGTAAGTTTGGTAAAATATGTATTGCAATAAGTAAGATCAACATTGATTTTAGACAGGTTAAACAACCTAATTCTATAACTAAATAGTAACTACTCTAGTGCTAGTTTTGTAGTTAATGTATTAATACGAGTTTTAAATATCTTTAAGTTTGAAAGCATTCAATATAATAATATATTATTGATATTACATTTTTAATTTAACGTAAATTATTATTTTAGAAAAGGACTAGGTAGAAATAATAAAAAGAATCATTCAATTATTCAGTAATCTATTTAGCTATTTTTATTTTCATTGCTTTGTCATGGCAATACAAGTATATAACTTTAATCAGGGATAATTCAAAATAGACGACAATATTGAATAAGTTTACCAGCTGAAAGTAGTTTTAGAGCTCTATTACATTAGTAAAGTGAAAATTGATATTAATTTTAACAATTTGTTAAATAACCGAATGATTTATTAAGTGGAAAAGCCACTATTATCTCAATTAAATAACCTATGCTTAGTAATGCATTTTAAAAATTGATTATTAATAATATCAAGTGAAAGCTCGAAAATGACGAGCCTACAAAACTTTTGATCTCAATCTTAAAGATGAGCTTGGCTATGAGCTCAAAATTTGAATACTCGCAGAGCCCTAATTATTTATAACCTTATATCAAATAATACATTATTTAACAGTTTTATGGACTCATCTTTAGATTTTAGTTCTAATGTAAGAGTAAATAAACATTTAAAACACCCAACTATATATTCAATTTACACAACAACAAAAAATAATTATATCGATTTGGATATTTTATTTTATTTTTAATTAGAGAAAAAAGACAAATTCATCCCAGATAGTATTCTACGGTAGTTGAGTAAATACTTTGCTTCTTTTGCTGTAAAATAAAGTAAGAAAAAGTGTACACCATAATAAGATTAATTTGGTTGAAAGTGGGTTTGACTGTATGAGTACCGGTATTTTACTAATTGAAAATGGAATTTAAAATATTAACTATTACATCTGGTTAACATGAAGTAATCATTAAATAATTATATAAAAGAAAATCATTAAAATATAAGTTCTGTATCTATGTTGTGTCATTTACAAACATTTCCAATTTTAATCATTTGCAAATAATGTAGCCGTTAATACCCCCCCCCCCCCCACTAATTCTCAGCCATGTTTATTACTATCAGAATATATATAAAACCGCAATTTGTTTAAAAATGAGGTGGCCCAATGGCTAGATAATTTTATAATAAAGGAGATTGATAAAACTAAAGAAAAAGGAAAAATAAACTACTAAGAATAAGAATAAATTTGACGAAGAAAGCCCACCTAGGGAAAGAGGAAAAATGTGGGAAGAATCCAATGCACCAAGGTGACATCATCATCTTTTCTTCTGTCTTCTATATTATAGTATAGTGTTACATTGGATTCTTCCCACATTTTTCCTCTTTCCCTAGGTGGCTTTCTTCATCAAATTTATTCTTAGTAGTTTATTTTTCCTTTTTCTTTAGTTTTATCAATTTCCTTCATTATAATACAACTGCAATTTGTAATAGTATTATAGTCTTTACCTTAAAAGTTTCACTAGTCTAATGTGCCAGAATAACAATTTTTTACAGTCTACAAGTTTGTATGATTTTTTTTTTTAAATTCAATATTTGCACCTTTTTGAGAATATATATGTAGACTAGCTAACATAAGACTAAATTTCCCTTTGTTCAGTTCTCAGCTCTCAAAGTTGTCAACACCTGTCAAAAGTGAAAGCTGAAGAACACATCACATTTTGTATAAATGCACAAGAGGAGATCTAATACCTTGTTTCAATATGAAAAAAGGTTCTTGTAACATAAGATTGACTTTACAGTGCCTCCAACCTAAACTAAATGATCATATTCACATTACAATACAATTATATCAAAATTCAATCACTCTTTTTGTAACAAACTTTCATTGTATCTGAAACAAGGATACAAAATAAAACATTTCAAGGCTTGTTTTAATGTAGAGGGAAAAGGAAATGTACCAGTTTAACTTCAAATTTCTCGCCAATATTTCCACAGTAAGGAAATCAATGTGTTTTCTATTTTCTAAGTCATCTCTCTCTATAAGATCTCATTTTTAATTTAATATAATGTGTACTGTCATCCCTGACAGGGCTGCTGTTTTTACTGATATTATCCACCCCAAGGAGCGTGATGGAGCTGAAGTACCGTATTTCTTCTATCCTAAGATGCACATTTCCTTCCATTTAAACATCCCTATAATGGTGGGGTGCGTCTTAGAATCGATGGCGTCTAACAATTGTAGTTCTATCGGCCAATGCTCTCAATGGCCCAGAAGACGATATATTATGAGATAGCAAAGATAAAGACAGCTCAGACGAATCAGAATGATATTGATACAGAAGCAAGTGATGATAACATACTTACCAATAAATAAGGTATTAGTGTTATTAGTAGGCCTAAATTGAAACCTGTAGTAAAAATATTTCTTAAATATTGGGTATTTTAATGGTTTTTTTTAAAAAAGAATAAGAGCTATAATATGTTGGTGGTACTAAAACAATTAAAGCGCGTTTTACAAACAATGGCGTCTTAGAATCGAAGAAATATGTTGTATATGGTAAAAATACCGCAAGGAAGAACAATAAAGAAATGGGAAGAGCAAGAGAAGAATAGAAGCAGATAAAGGAAGGAAATGGTGGAAAGAAAGAAGGAAAATGAGGCATATCACTGGACAAAGACTGGAAAAAGTGGATTATGATTATGACTGTTTAAAATTAATATTTATTTTTTAATATGAAAGTTAGGTTACTAATATTGTATTGATTCACAAAAAAATATGACCCTGACTTTGTAAACTTTTTCCCACTTAAAATATACATTTATTATGATATTTAAGTTAAACTAGTTTTCAAATGTGTGTAAATAGATGTTAAGGATAAGTTAAGAGTGCAAGTTTAATTTTTTGTTTCTATGTCAACACTACTTTTAAACAATGTGTCAAAAATGCACACTAGTGGAACTGTTTAGGTTGGACTATTAAGTTATATGACCCATATTGCTCCCAAAACCAAAATAATACAGGATAAAATTTTAATATGTTTTATTTTAAGATTTAAACAAGCTAAAATTCTCTAGATATTTCTATATTTTCAGATTCATCTTAACAATGTAGGTATCATATTCTTTAAGCTTAAAAATGACACCTGGACATGATAATTGAACCCAGGACCTTTGGCCTAGTATGCTAATGCTCTCCTGGGAATGGGACAACTCCTGAATAGCTCAGTGGTTTGAGCATTGGCATACAAAGCCAAAGATCCCGGGTTTGATTCCCATCTCTAGCTGTCATTTTTCAACTAAAAAAATATGATAATATTTAGATGTGACTAAAATTGTAAATAACAAATATAATATATTGGCTATTTAATCCATAACTTAATACAAGCTTCAACCAAAAATAGCTATGGCACTTCAATATTGCACATTAATGGAATTAGTTTTGCATATTAACGTACTTAACTATGTAAATTTACCCCAAACTTACAAACTAGGTTGGCTGAATTACCAAATAAGATTTCTAAACAATGGTACAATGTGATGTTTAAAAAACTAACAACAATATCTCGATTTCTAGTATTTTGCTGAAACACAAGGTCGTATTTCACAACACTACTTCATTGTGACAAAGGAGCCATCAAGAGCTGCTCATCTCATCAACCTTGTCCACCCCATATCACATCCAAATAAATACATAACAGGGTGGCCACTCAAACTTTAGAATAAAATTCCAGCAGAATTTCCATTTTTTCTGGGGGAGGGAAGGACTGTTTTTAAAAGGCTTTTCTCTGGTTGTGAGACTTTAAACAATTATTATGATTTCTTTTAAAGGCATGTTGAAGATGCCACCAAATATTAGTATTTGAGCAAGTATGGTTAGTAAGTATGGATACCCCTAGAGCTAGAAGCTATTTGGAGGAGTCCATCTCCAGCAAATTTTAAAAATTTGTATACCCCTAAAAGCTACTACAAAATTCAAGCATAATTCCCGTTTTTTTCTAATCAGTGGCCACCCTGCATTGGAACACATCAATTAATATATCCTAACAGCGCCATTAGATTCTGTTCAATCACTGGCCACTTCACTGCTCCTGTGAGAGCACAGCACGCTACCTGACCGCGAGTAGGTGCTATGCGTGCGCTTTAGAGGGGACTCTTTGCCGGGGATGTTTAACAGTCTTCTGGGGGACGTATGGTGGAGCTGGGGGAGGAATCTGGCGGGAATGTTTGCAAGGTTCTCCACAAACAATGGAGATAGAGGGGAGAAAGACTGCCTGGGTGACATAGCGCGGGAGTTGGACCTTTCCAGCTTTAAAGTGTCGGAACTCCCGCCTCCTAGAAGAAACACCACCACCAACATTCAATTGTCAAAACAAAGCTTCTTTGCGCATTGGCATGTCACACGAGCAAGACAAAATGGACATGGTTTTACTAATACAGTATGAAACTCTTTAGTCCAGCACACTTGGGACCTGACGAGTACTGGAACACTCAATTTGACCCCTAAGAACACTTTATTCAACCTTTAAGCCTATCACCTAGACTTGCCATATCAATCTACATAGATACTTATTGCTATGTCATATAAAGTAGAATAAAGCTTAAAACAGCAAATAATACCCTTCCTTTCACAACAATTGGTCTCTTGGAAGACATAACTAAGGGCTAAAATACAGCCAGAACCAGAATACACAACCATAACACTCGGCTATAGATGTTAAAAACTTTGGCACCTTTGTACTGGTAATAGCAGTGTCCTGGTGGCCGCCCCTCAAACTAATGGCGGCAGATTCAAAACGTGCCGAACTAAAGAGTGTAACCGTGTACAATATACTCTTGATTATTTGGGTTAGTGATAGATAGGATTTGGACCACTATCTCTTTAAAAAAAATCTATAAATAATGTGATATAATAATAAATTTAACTTGTCATAACACTTCCTTAACAAACAGGATAATTTATGGAAAAAAAAGTGTTTGTGAAGTATGTTTCTGAGAAGAATTGGAGATGTCCTTTCCTGGAACTACATATAATTCTTGTGGTTGCAATACAATTATATTCAAGCCCTCATTGGCTTGAGATGTCCTGCAAAGTTTTAATGCACTGCAATGAAATGCAACCATGCCTACAATTAACAGCAAGTTATAAACCAATCAACTTTTTTCAAAGTGTGATGTTTATGGCGCCAGACTACAAGGTCAACGGTGAGCATTCACAACGCTGCTATTTTCTCATAGGTCTATTTCACACTAGTAAAAGAGTTAGGAGTTAAAAAAATGTCAGAATGACATACAAATAAGATGCAAATCCACATAACTAGTGCCGCAAAAATAATCATGAGTTTATTGTAGATATTAAATTAACATATCTCACTAGACAATTTTCAACACCATTCTCTAAAACAAGTGAGAGTTAAAGATGGATGAACAATAAATTATAACTCCTTATAAGATTATTAAGTAAACTTAAGCAACATATCCTTAAAGAGCTATTTATAAAATTTAAACAAATTTTACCATGAATATTAGGAATGAGATTCAGTGTTTAGCTTTGTTGTGTACACATACATTCACTCCTTTACAAAATGTTGCTTAAGAAAATACACTTAAAATAACAAACATAACTTATTTTACCAGACATGTTATAAATTTTTCAACTTGTATAGACAATCAATAAATTATAGACGTCTTAGTTAGAATTAGATTGAAAATTTACTTGTTTTTTTTCATGTTTTGAGTAATTTTTGTTATTCTTTCAGGCTCCATTATCAATAATAATGAATTTTTAAACAGGTTACTAATTCCTTATGTTTTCCTTTTAGCACATTTATAAAAGGGTATAGATAAATAATACATTTGATTTTTTCATAATAATAAAGGGTAATAAAAACTCTTGGTAAATAAATTAAGCTTAATCAACTATTTCTCTAAATCCTTTTGAAATCAAATTTGTTTTAAGAGATTTGGTTAGATGAGAAATATTTTCAAATAATCACAACAATTCTCTAGACTTTTTCAGGCTTGAGTTTTAAAAATAGTGTATTTACTGATGAAATAATCTGTACATGTTTCATCCTGGGTAATGTTGGAAGCAAGAGATTCATATTTAGAAAGAACATGGTGTGAATTTTCAATTCAATACTGTGTAGATTATTAGTTCAGTTTGAAAATGGGTGTTTATAGAACTTACCAATCAAGCCTCTGTAGCCAGAGAATCCTGATTCAAACGTTTCGGCCAAGTCTTGTTGGTGGCGCAAGAAGTCATCGATGGCAACACCTTTCACCTGCACAAAAGTTGTGAATGAAATATTGCTAAATTCACTATTA